>CM057454.1:607765000-608971250 GCA_016271365.2 Neoceratodus forsteri | reverse complement strand
GTTGCATGAGAGGAAAACATAGTCTTTGTTTTCTTAGCATTTAGTAACAATTTGAGGTGTAAAAGGTTTGTCTGAAGTTTATCAAAGTCTCTTTGCAGATTTCCACATGCTAGGTCAGGGGTAGGTCTGTCTAGACAGGTGACAGCATCATCAGCAAATAGGTGAAAGTTAGCCAAGTTTATGCTGGCATTGACATTATTAATATAAATTGCAAAGAGGAGGAGGCCCGGGATTGACCCCTGTGAGACACCTCGAGGGAGGGTGTTCAATGGGGAGAGGTCACCATCTGCTTTTATTTGTTGAAATGACCAATGAGGTAACTATCAAACCATTTCAGGGCAGTAGTGTCCAGTCCAAAGTTCCTGAGGATGTCCAGTAGTAAGACATGATCCACAGAGTCGAAGCCTTGCTCAGGTCTAGGAACAAGGCATACACATGTTTTTTGTTGTCCAGGGCTGTCAGCCAGTCATTGGAGACTTTGGCTAGTGTAGTAACAGTACTGTGTGCTGGTCTAAAGCCAGACTGTAATTGAGATAGTAGATTAGCAGATTTGAGGTATTTCCTTAGCTGCACTTTGACTATTTTTTCAAGGAGTTTGGAGAGGGTTGGGAGTAGAGAAATAGCCTTATAATTGTTTACATCCGTGGGGTCACCAGATTTGAAGAGAGGTATGGCATGGGCCATTTTCCAGACAGCAAGAAGAGCACCCTGGGCTAGGGACATATTAAAAAGGTGCATTATGGGTACCACCAAGACATGGTATCCAAGCTTTAGAAAGAAGGGGTCAATGAGGTCTGCACTGGCACTTTTTTTAGTGTCTAATTTCAGCATAAGGCATTGTGGACTGCGGCGTAGTGGGTGACGTAACCCACGGATGTCGCAGCCCACATCTGCCATGGTGCAAGTCGCCACTTGGAATACCACCGGATGTAACGCATGGCATAAGTCACGGGATATGCCATGGGGTTTGGCGTATCTCGCCTTACGCAGGTGTAGTCCATCTAGGAATTGGGCCCCATGTTTCTATGTTCCTATCGATACAAAAATGGGCAGTTTTCTCTAACTAGATCGATATATATTGACATCATGACAAAAGTGTTTTTTTATAAATGGCACTGATATACTTTTTCCATAATGACAAAGTATATTGATTTACTTTTTTTTTTTAATATTGACATGGAACATTTCTTGATGGTTTAAAAAAATAAAATGTAAAAATACCTTTTTGCATTTTTTTTCTGAATTTTAATATTAGTCCCCATAATTTAATTGGTATATATAAGTCCTGTTATTTTCAACCTGGATTTCAGCAAGGCCTTCGACACCGTCCTGCACAGGAGCTTGCTTAAGAAACTGGGGAGCCTGGGAGTGGGTCCTATGGTGGTAAAGTGGGTTGTGAGCTGGCTAAGAGACAGGACCCAGAGGGTGGTGGTAAATGGCATGAAATCTGAGGAGAGGGAGATGACCTGTGGTGTGGCACAGGTGTCAGTGCTGGGGCCAGTCCTATTCAATGTCTTCATTAGTGACATCGCAAAGCATCTGGAGGGAAAGGTGTGCCTCTTCACAGATGACACCAAGATCTGCAACAGAGTGGGCACACTGGAGCGGCTGGAAAAAATGAGAAAGGACCTAAGCCTATTAAAGGAGTGGTCAGGAATCTGGCAGTTGAGCTTCAATGCTAAAAAGTGCAAGATCATGTACCTGGGTCACAGGAATCCAAGGGGGGAGGAGTACAGGATGAGTGGGAAAATTCTGGCTATCACAACACAGGAGAGAGACCTGGGGGTTATCATATCTGATGACCTGAAGGTGACCAAACAGTGTGAAAAGGTGCATAGAGAGAGGCATAACAAGCAGGAGGAAAGAGGTGGGAATGCCAATGTACAGATCACTGGTGAGGCCTCAGCTGGAGTACTGTGTCCAGTTCTGAAGACCACATGTTATAAGGACATTGACAAAATAGAGGCAGTCCAGAGGAGAGCAACGAAGATGGTTCATGGACTTCACCAAAAGCCCTATGAGGAAAGACTTAAGGACCTTAATGTCTATTCACTGGAAGAAAGAAGGGAGAGGGAAGATTTGATAGAGACTTTCAAGTACCTTAGGGGAATAAACAGGGTGCAGGTGGAGAGCATATTTCAGAGAAGACGTTGCACAAGAACAAGAGGGCATGAAATAAGACTGAAGGGTGGAAGGTTCAAGGGCAATGTTAGGAAGTACTTTTTCACTGAAAGGGTGGTAGAGCCATGGAATAGCTTTCCAGTAGAAGTGGTGGGGGCAAAAACAATATGGGGATTCCAGAGTGCATGGGATAGACATAAGGGTACCCTGGAGATGTGCAGAGCAGGAGAGCTGCAGATCAAATAGAATCTGGGGCTGCAGCAGTGAGTAGGGAAATGGGCAGACTAGGTGGGCCATATGGTCCTTATCTGCTGACAGATTCTATGGGGCCAATTCCAAGATGAATGGTGTAACTTGCATGCAGTTACAAGTTACACCATTCGTCACTCCGTCAGGGACCATGTGCCGCATTCCAGGAGCGGCTGGGTCCTGGCACTTGCGACATGTGGGATACGCCAGGTGTAGGCTACCACCACACACTTGGCATATAGAACCAGCATATCACAAATTGTGGCGGTGTCAGGCAGCCCTCCCAAAGCCCCCACCCCAGACTATCTCGGCACACACCAGGGGCATGCGGGGCAGGACAGAAGGTACAGACATTGGGGGGTGCACCAGAAATTGATCCACGGGGTCCCCAACATTTGGGGGGCTGGGGTATGCCTGTGGAGGCATGGGAACACAGCTGCACCAGTGTTGCAGTGCATGGGCTGGGCAGTCGATGGATAGCACCATCGGATGCTACTTAAAGCAGCTACGGTCTGTCAGAGTTTAGCTCCACCAGTGCCCCTTCTAGAATGGCAATCACAGGTTATGACAGCCACCCTTCTGAGTAATTGAAGTTACATACCGTAACCTGCACCCACCAGGCATTGCGGGCTGAAGCGTAGTGTGTGACGTAACCCATGGATGTCGCAGCCCACATCTACCATGGTGCAAGTTGCCACTTGGAATACCATCGGATGTAACGCATAGCATAAATCATGGGATATGCCATGGGGGTTTGGTGTATCTCGCCTTACACAGGTGTAGTCCATCTAGGAATTGGGACCCATGTTTCTACGTTCCTATCGATAAAAAATGGGCAGTTTTCTCTAGCTAGATCGATATATATTTACATCATGACAGAAGTGTTTTTTTTTATAAATGGCACTGATATACTTTTTCCATAATGACAAAGTATATTGATTTACTTTTTTTTTTAATATTGACATGGAACATTTCTTGATGGTTTAAAAAAATAAAATGTAAAAATACCTTTTTGCATTATTTTTTCTGAATTTTGATATTAGTCCCCATAATTTAATTAGTATATATAAGTCCTATTTACATAAACATTCATCTTATGCCTTAAATTGCATAGTAAATATTCCAGTCTCCACCCCAGCAATACTAATTCTCTCTTGCTTTTGCAGACTTTGTCTGTGAAAGCATTGGAAGATAAACATATGAATTTAGTTTGGAATGCTTTGAGTGAACAGCCTATGCATCTGTCTCCCAACCACATATACACTATCGCTTACTGGATCCAAACAGGTGCATTGCTATCCCACTGCACAACTGGTACGGTAGATTTTTAATTTTTTAAGGTATCTAAACATTATGGCAAAATAAAAGAAATATAATGGAAATGAGTATAAAGTTTCAAGCTGACCCTTTATTTCCCTTGGTGTTTGCATGAAATCAGTTTCTCAGTTATAAGCTACACTCACCCCCCCAAAATAACAGTTTTGTGTTACACTTTTGTTTTCATGATTAAGAAAGATTCCATGCCTTTCTTCAAATTAATCTGGGTTTGCTCATGCACTCTGGTTCTATTGAACTGCAAGGGGTTTATGCATTAGGACATGTCTTCAGATCTCATCTCCCAGGTAATGCTCGGATTTAATCCCATGTCAACTGGATGCAGGTTAGTCACGGCACTAATGAGATACAACATGCTATGCAAATCTTCAAAATAAGTTGTGTATTGTCAGTACATATGAACACTTCAGGGTCCATTTACCTTTGCTTGTGTCTCCTCTGTTCTGGCTTTCTTAACATCTGGTGGTTTGTCCACAAAGTTCTCTCGAAAGAGTCCTCTCCTGGGACGTTTTGGAAGTCTGGCAAGAAACAGTGGCCTGTCCTCTTCACCACGGAGGTGGCGTTCATAGGGCAAAAGCAACCTATGAAAAAAAAATAGAAGACATATCAAGTACAGTATAATGACCATATGATTCCCATAACATGTACTTTGATCATTTTAAGATTTTTTATATATCATGTTATCCATAGATCTGTCATTTCAAAAATTATGTTAAAAAATAATATTATGGGATTATTCATGGAATGTTTCCCATTTTAATGCTATCTACCTCAGGGGTGTGCACTGTGATGTTCCCCGTTTCCCCTGTCCCAGAAACAGTAGCTAGCAGAATGCTAGGATGCATAGAGAGGGGTATCACCAGCAGAAAGAGGGAGGTAATAGTATCCCTGTATAGATCGCTGGTGACACCCCTCCTTGAGTACTGTGTACAGTTCTGGAGGTCCCATCTCTAAAAGGACATAGACAGAGTCGAGATGGTGCAAAGAAGGGCAACCAAAATTGTGCAGGACCTGCATCAAAAGCACTATGAAGAAAGGCTAAAGAACTTAAATATGTACTTCCTAGAAGAAAGGAGGGATATGATAGAGACATACAAATATTTCACAGGAATAAATAAGGTGCAGGAATGAATGAATATACGAATGCATGAATTGCACTACCTCCTTTTCTCCAGTTACCCCACACCCAGAGACTGTGCCAGTGTTTGGATTTAATATCTTTTTTCATCATTAAGCGCTACCCCACCACCACCCACCGAGGACAAAACAGTGCTAGCTCAGATTGTGCATTTGGCTCTGACATATTTAGTAATGTTTTCAGTTTCAGGTTTATTTAGTGCAGGATTATACAATGATCATAAAATAATCCTGTAAACTGACTGGTCAGTTAAGGTCTTTACCCGTGGGTAAATCCTACAATAACATATGGCTATGGAAGCACATTTATAAAATATAAAACAAAACATAATTAAACACATTTTTTATTTCATTTTACACATGGGTCCATTGTTCATTAAGGCACTCCAGGACATAGCTAATTGGGGGATTACCCACTTTTCATGTGGTGAAGTCACTGGGCTGCGCCTCATGATACACTATACAAGGCATGGTTAAATTCCGCAGTAAACTTTTTCTCTGAGAAAGATGTCATCAATTCAAAACATCAGCTGTATTGTGGTCAATACCACGTCATGGCAAGTCCAGGATGATAAAATGGATACCGGTAAAATGGAGAAATTAAAAAGTTTCAAAAAACATGAAATAGCATTGAAGTGGTGCATGTTTGAAGTCCCGACAAAGAATCATCTATCATAACTGAACACAAGAAAAAGGATTTAGGCAATAGAGTCAGAAAAAAGAAAAAGAAAAAGCAAAGGGATATAAGAATTCTTTTTCATTTATTTATTTATTGAAATGTTTCCCCAGGAAGGCACACTAAGCGACAAGTCGCGCATCTCTCAGTGCAACCTGGGTAGAAGGGGTACAGTAGGAGTGAGACATTAAAGCTTCAAGTTACAAGATCAACATTAACATACAGTTAACTGTCATTCAGAGCTCAGTGCTTATGTTACATAATGTAGATGGATAATGTAGGTTGTGCTTGGATACAGAGGCCAGACCAGTAAGTAGGACAATACTTGCAAGGTACTAGTAGTATAGAATGATTTGTGCTTAGGTGCTTCAGCATAGACATGAGCAAGTCAGTGATTATAGTACATATGAACTGGATAGTAAATGCAAGGTGCTTCGATGCTTGAACTGATAAGTCACTTGTTAGGATTTGATAGTTTTTGGCCTTTCTCTGTATCCTACCATAGAAAGGATGCTTAGTATAGTAGTATGAGACCCCCCCCCTAGTGGGATAAGGGTGCCGCAGAAGGGGGATGTGTCAGGAGAGGATGGAGGGTGAGTGCAACTAACTCTATGCAGGGCGGTGATCAGCCTGCTGGCTGAAATAGATGTGGTGGAGGAGCTCTTCCCCAACTTAACCACGGGCATGCGCCCTTCAATTAACTGTGGTTCAGAGCTCAGTTCTTATGTTACATACTATAGCTGGATGATGTAGATTGTGCTTGGCTACAGAGACCAGACCAGCAAGTAGTACAATGCTTGCAAGGCACTAGTAGTATAGAATGATTCATGCTTAGGTACTTCAGCATAGACATGAGCAAGTCAGTGATCATAGTACATATGAACCAGATAGTATGTGCAAGGTGCTTAGATGCTTGAACTGATGAGTCTTTTGTTAGGATTTGATAGTTTTTGGTCATTCTCTATATCCCACTGTAGGAAGGATGCTTAGTCCAGTATTATGAGACCCCCCAAAAAATAATGATATCATACGATTGTTCTGTATCCGACTGTTAGAAGGAGTCAAGTAGGATGACACCCCCAAGAGAAATGAGTAGCAGTATAATCACCTCTTCCAACTCCGGAGAGTGTGACCAGTAGCACGCAGGAGAGAAAAACCCCCCTTTTGGGAACCTCTGAAGACCCATGGCTACTGACCTGCCCATCCTTCTGGGCATACTAAAGGAGAGTAATCTTAAATAATTTAAATTAATTGGTTAATCGAACCCCAAAGTTGCAGACCTGATCCAGAGAAATGGAGAACTGAAGAAGTAATGAATCGTGACATGTCAGGTGAACAGAACAAGCATCCTCCTAGTAAACTCCAAGTTTGAGAATCCATGTGCAGGCCAGAATGAAAGCAGAGTGGAATCCATGGTCGATATGAATTGGAAGCGACGAGTAGCAGTGGTGAAGCACTCCAGCAGGTCAGGATGACTTCTCAGAGGAGAACCAGGAATCAAAGGCTCAGCATCCATGTCCAGAGAAGGAGGACTACTGGGTCATGTTCCGCTTGGCAAGCTTTGCAAATGAAGGCTGTGGTGATGAAGCACAAGATCTGGCGAATGCTGCGTGATCAGGAGGATGGAGCAGTAGGAACCTTCAATTCAGAGAGGGGAAGCAAGTACGTGAAGCAAGTAGAGATAGTAGTGCAAATAGGTAGACATAAGTCAAATGTATTTCCGCCTCACGAGGAGCGAAGTAGGTTGTACAATAGGTGAGTTAGTCGTGATGACCTCTAGGCTATGTAAGGGCGAAGCAGGTAGTATGAGCAAGTAATGTAAATAAGTGGACCTGTACATAGGTCAGTTGTAGTAGTAAGTAAAAGCTGCATGATGCAGATGTAGTAGCAGGGAAGTAGTATTGCATAGCTTATGTACGGTATACAGCGAGGGTATGAAGAATGGTAATAGCATGGGAATCGAAGAGCTTCGTCAGGATCCAAATGGTTACATAATAATGTTGATATCCACGTTTCAAAGCCAGAATGGTATATTAGCTAGAACTGACTTGGTAAGAATATTCAGACGAGTCCTGAATAGTCGAGCTTATGAGTCACAGATGATGATAACTGAAGAGGCTTTAGATCAAATGAAGTAGAGTTGTCACAGGGTCCAAGAAGCCTTAGAGCATAAATCAGGATATTGAATGTCCTTTGGATAAGCTCAACCAAGTGTCCTGATAAGAGTGTAGTAGTAGTAATTTCATATGACTGAAATGGCAGGGCAGAAGCATCCAAAGAATAGATGACAAATGGCAAAACAATCCAGATGTGAGTCCATAGTAAAGGAGCTCCTAGGGCTGGCTGACACAGAGGCAGGTAGGCATATAGTAGAATATGCAACTCTCCAGGCCCCGAGCTGAGCGAGGAAGGTGTAGAGTAGAAGTAGTTAACCTCCCCCGGCCTGATGGGTGAAGGCAGGTCATAGAAGTAGGTGATTATGGCTCAGTATATAGGAGCAAAGGACCTCTGGGCCCATAGGGGTACAGGTCTGGCGAAATGCAATGGTGAACCTCCAGCCCCACGGGGTGAGGCAGGTTGCAGAGCAGTAGTAGATAATGTAATGGAAATGTTGAACTACATGCAATGCAAAAATAACAGTGAAGTAGTGAGGAATAAATTGCAAATGGTATTGTAATGGCGGCATATCCTGAGCCAGCTTAGTGCGGAGCAGCACTGTAGTTGTAAGGCAGACTTATGAGAATGGAACGGTGCTGTAAACTGTCGCATCCTGAAGATCAAGGATGGTAAGGATTGCAACAAAGAGACCTTGGCGGAAGAGTTGGCAACTCCACGAGAGGCTATAAGCATCCTGAAACTGTGGTAGTTCAATGTCTTAGGCATCAGTTAAACTAAGGAAGACAGTATGGAACAGGTCAGCAGGGAGTCCTGGCAGAGACGGTAGTAGTAACTCCGGGGAAGTTGAAGTAGCATGGCGAGAAGCATCCAAGAGAATTGATGAGAATATCTTGATGTACTCCAGAAATAATCCAGTGGAAGGCAGAAGCTTTATGGAGCATATGGAGAGGTAGGTCTGAATGAAAAAAGCAACTTTGTAGGAAGCATCCATGGGAACGAAGGGGAGCTAGTCCAATAAGATAGAGAAGTGCGGTTAGACAACATGTAGGTCAGCTGATGAATCGTAGGAGGTACGGTTGACTGAGTAAGATGGCCGGTGAGTAAACAGAATTAGAAGCTAAAATCCAAAAAGGCTAGCATGCAGCTGGAGCATGCAAGGTCAGCTGTTAAGGTAAGTAAAGAATGGCAGTTAGCCCCACGTACACTAACATGCACAGCTGGACCACACGTAGGTCAGCTGGTAAGGTAAGTAGAGGACTAGCTCCAGGTAATATGTAAGCATAGCCAGACCTTCGTAAGTCTGCTGGTAAATAGTAGAATGTCAGATAATAAGTAAGCAGGCTGAGAAGAAGCGTGAACGTCCAGGCCCAATGCGGGAAGGCAGGCAAAGTGTACTAATAGACGAACATCCGGGCCCAGAAGGCAAGTAGGTAAGAGGTAGAAGTATACGAACCTCCGGCCCAAGAGGGCGTGGCAGGCTAGAATTCATGAATCTCCAAGTCCGAAGCTGGATGAGGCAGGTGGAATAAGAGAAACCTTGAAAGCTGCTGAAAGCACTGAGCTAATCTTTGCATTTAAGTAAGGGTTTCCAAGTTTAGTTAGGAGAATTCAGGCAGCTAGGGAAGAGCAGGAAACAGGAATGTGAATAGGGCAAGCCATAGATAACTAGTCATAAGCACGGACCTGCACATGGCCAGTAGCAGTAGCCGGTGAAGTGCATGGATGGAGGCGAGGTAACACGGAGTAGTATTGAAGAACAGAAGGTACATGGTGGGGACCGGTGGAAATGAAATAGCAGGCAAGTCCAATCACTCTTAAAGTCATATTTGAAACATCCAAGCAGCAATGATAACAAGGAGCCAAACTGGGAAGCAACATCCCACATATCTTAAACAATAAGTCTAGAAAACGTGGCCCCAATCCGATGTTTGTATGTCTCTGTGTCCTGCATAGCTTATGGTAGTAATTTAGAGAGAATAGCTATGAGAGATCCTCAGCTTTTACCTAGTTATGAGTTGTATATTGCAGGAGCCACAGACTGAGTGATGCATTGGGTATGCTAAAGCAGGAAGTACAAGCAGCAGGCGGTGCCGATTAGGTTGAGGAGTTACCAGCACTAGCAGAAGTGGGAGCAAAGAAAGCATGCTGCTCCAGCACTTGCATCAGATGCTGCATGGACTAAAGGAAGTTGTAGTCTGAACTCGTTGGAGAAACGGAGCAGGCGATGAGGCAATGCCGGCAATTGCCGGAGCCAGATAAGAAAGTGCACAGGCAGGGATGAAGGATCCACAGGGTGTGAGCAGGTAAGGGAGTGGAGTGGCTACAAACTATAAATGGAGCCGGGGCTGCTAGAGAGAAGAAAAACTAAACAGAACATAGAGAGCAGAAGGCAGCGCTCAGAGTGAGCGATAGAACAGAAAAGAGCACATTGCTCAAGCAGCGAGCGAGAGAACCCCCCCAAAAACAAAAAGAAAATATACAAAGCAAACAGAGTACATGAAGCACAGGGAATGGGATGAGAAGGGAGGCAAAGGAAAAACAGCAAACAAAGACAGGAGAAATGGGGGGGGGGCAAAGGAGCAGCGACGGACCAGTGAGAACGACAGCAAGTGCTACTCACTCTAAGCAGAACAGTGGTCAGCCTACTGGCTGAAATAGTATGTGGGGAAGGAGCTCTTCCCCCACTTAACCATGGGCATGCACCCTTCAATTGTAAGGCAGGTGTTCCAAGCAGTGTTACAACAGTATTGCGCATAATAGGTAGAAAGAGTGGACAATAATAATAAGTGCCAGGTTAATAAGTAAACAAGTGCTTACATAAAAGAAAAGGGGGAAAGGAGAGGGAGGAGTGTGGTGGGGTGAAAGGGAAGAGTCATGTTCAAGTTACATTCAAGTTACAAGATCAACATTAACATACAGTTGTAAGGCAGGTGTTACAAACAGTGATACAACATTGTTGCTCATAATATGAAGAAAAAGTGGACAATAATAAGTGCTGGGTTAATAAATAAACAAGTGCTTACATGAAAGAAAAGGGAAAAGGAGAGGAATGGGTGATGTGGGGGGAGGGGGCAGAGCTGAGTCCCTGGAGACCCCTTCGGGATGTGAGGAACCCTGCAAGGGGACTGAGGAACCAGAGAGAAGGGGATAATCAGTGTCCCAGAGAGACCCCTTCAGGATGTAGGGAACCCTGCAAGGGGGCTGTGGGGTTAGACAGAAAGGGAGATAAGGCTGTAGGGATTTAAAGAGGGAAGAGAAAGACAGGGAGGAGGTGTGACTTAAATGCTAGGAGGTGGAATAGGACCTAACCCAAGAGAGGACCTTTCAGGATGTGGGATACAAAGCCAGAGTGAGTGTGTACTGGGAAGTGGTGCAAGGAAACTACTAGGGATATATGCAGAAAAAGTTTCCAGCACATACCTTGTTAAAAACATTAAACTTGATCAGGATGCCCTCATGGTAACACTCAACATCGAATCCTTGTACACCAATGTCCCACATGAAGGGGCTTTGGATGCGGCAGCTTATTTTTTGAATAGAAGGTCTGGATGTCCCCTTCCCCCAATGGAACTAATCATTAAGCTTTTGGAATGTGTACTAAAATTTAATGTGTTCACTTTCAACACTGATATGTTCCATCAGATCAAGGGGACAGCTATAGGAGCAACATGTGCCCCCTCCATAGCGAATCTCTATGTTGGAAAATGGGAGGAAGAAACAATCTAGGTAGAAACATTTAATAACTACCAGGATAAACTGTTGCTATGAAAACATTTTATCAATGATGTTTTTGTTCTGTGGAAAGGGGATGTTTGGAGTTTGCATGAGTTCTTAGAATGTCTGCATTCCACAATCCCCAATCTAAGGTTTACTTGCAGGACTAGTAGATCTGATATTGAGTATTTGGATTTGAAGCTTATCCAGGATACAGACGATAGTAAACAGACAATGATTTTTCATAAAGAAATTAATGGGAATGCCATCCTTCTTGTGAATAGTTGTCACCCACTGCATGTGGCTCGCAATAGTCCTGTGGGTTAATTCCTCACGACCAGCTGTAATTGCTCCACACAAGAAGGGTTTGAAATAGGAGCAGCTGTCCTGAGGGATAGATTAACCCTAAGGGGGTGTGGTGGAGATGTGATTGATAGAGCCTATACAAGAGCCCAGACATCAGATAGGGAGTCTTTACTGATTACCAATATACAGGAGAGGGAGCCTAACAATAGGTTCAGTTATGTCACAGGTTATACTGCTCAGTCAAAGGAATTAGAGATTATTCAGTGTAGACATTGACATATTCTTAGTAATGACCTGGGCCTAAGAGAAATAGCAACACAGCCACCTCGTATATGTTACAAGAGGGTACTCACACTTAGGGACCTCCTTGCACACAGCCATTATAAAGAAAATAAGGTGGAAACATGGCTTAGCCAGACCAAGGGCTGTTTCAGTTGCAGAAAATGCATATACTGCGACTAGGCTGTGCAAGGTAAAGATTTTACTAGTTGTAATGCCGATAAACGCTAAAGCATTAGGCAATGTGTTACTTGTAGTAGCGAGGGGGTTATTTACTTGGCAAAATGAACTTGCCAAGCATTTTGTATTGGTAAAACAACCCAGAGCTTCAAAATCAGAGTGTGGGAGCATGTGAGGGCAGTACAGAGAAGGTACATCACTTATGCATCTGCCCTACATGTCTGATGATGTACCACATGTTTTTAACTTTATGGCCATTGACAAGGTATGCAAACATCCCAGAGATGGTGACTTTGACAACCTGATTTTACAAAGAGAAAATTTTTGAATCTTAACTTTGAGGTCCAATAAGAAATCAGGACTCAATGCTCACATTGATTTATGCCCCTATCTTAAACAAATGTTAAGGCAAATGAATATACAATATTTACATATCGTTGGTAACTGACCTCAGATTATAAGTGTTCCACATCCCTATTCAAGACGTTGTCTCTTTTCTCCTTTGTTCCTGTTTTTTATAGATTAAATTAATTGTATATGCCTGTTCTGAGCTAATAAGAATTTACATTTTAGGCTACATGAGTTTATTATGCATTTGTGTATACCCTCTCTTCTTTTCTTGTTTCCCCAGTAACCCTCCCTTTTCCCCTCCTTTCCTTCCCCCTTCCCCCAAAACAATCCCCCTTGTTCCCTTCTCTCTGTTGTCCCTCCTTTGTTTTTTTTATTGTTTTCCTCCTTCTCTTCCCTTCCCTTCCCCCCCTTTTTTGTTTTGTGTCTTTATATATTTGTTTTTTTTCTATTTTAGCATTATTTAGTGCTATTTTAAGATTTCACCTATTTATGGGATTTCTACACTGTATCGGGATATTTTTAAATTTATTAATTAAAGTGATGTTTTTATTTGTTGTTTTCTACTTAAGGGCATAATTTATCACTATTCCCCTAACTTTTAGAGAGTGTTAGGTTTTGAAGTATCATACATCACATGGTGTGTTTCACCCAATATATATATATATATATATATATATATGTTGCAGTTTGTGTTTGTTCCCTAGCTTTTGGTAAAGGAGTATGTACGAAACATGTCAGGCAGGACATGGTTCCTGGAAGCTCAATAAATGGATATAATTTACTACTGACTCCAGTATTCATTTGCATCCCACTTAAGAGGTTTGATTGTGCTGGAAACATTTTCAACATATAGGATGTGGGGTACCCTGTCAGGGGGTCAGGATGCATGGACCCATGAGGAGCATTCGGGTTCCTTACATTCTGTGAGAGATCAAGGGAGGCCAGTAATAGGGAGCAATTTGGGGGGAAGGGGAGGAGAGCAAGAAATGTGAGGGGGTGGGTGCACAGGGTAAAATGAAAGTGATGGTAGAGGGTAGGGTTTATCCAGGGCTTAGAGGAGGGAATTAGGGAGGGACATGGCAGGAGCAGCTAGGTGCAAGGTAATTATTGAGAGCAAAGCAGATGGAGTAGGTGGAGAATGAGTGCTGGATTTTAAGGGGGGAGGGAATTCCACATTTTTGGGAGGCAGTGAGAGTAACCAAATTGGCCGATTAAGGTGAATCTGTGGGGGACTATCAGGCTGTGGGAATTGGTTGATCTTACAGAATGGGAGGATGGGGGTTGTTATAAAGGAGGAGGTGAGGTTAGTAAGGGAGCTCACCCAATCAGTGCTTGGAGGTGAATTTAGCACAGTGGGAGAGTCGCCAATTTGTAAGAGGGGGAAGGATAGGGCACGATAAAGATCTCAGTGGTGGGTGCGAGGGGGGGATCCAGGGTAAAGCGGCAGAAGGAATTAAAGATGGTGTCCACTCTGGCCAGGGAGGACTTAGGGGCAGCACCATAGACTACGTCACAGTAGTTAAAAATGGGCAGTATCATCTTCTGAACAATTTCACACCAAGACGTAGAAGGGATGCAGCTACAGTTCCTGAACAGGGCACTAAGCTTGGGTGCAGTTTTTTCTGGATGGCGTCAATATGTCCATAGAAGTTTAGGTGTTGGTCCAACCAAACACCTAAGTACCTGAAGGAGGATGTGCCACAAGTAATGTCCCATCAAGGATGTGGAAAGTGGGTAGGGAGGGAAGCCTAGATAATCTCTTCCTAGTGCCAAAGGTCATGGAGACAGTTTTCTTGGCATTGAGGAAATGTTGATGGTTGAGGAAAAGTTGATGGGTTAACAAACCAGAGCTCAACATTGTTGAAGTCTTGCTGTAAGCTGGTTGTAACCTCAGCAGGACAGGAGCCAGATGCATACAGAACTTTCTTTACAGTTTGACATATTTGCACAGTTGAGTAGGAAATGAGCATTGTAACTGTCATTGTTTAAAATGTTTGTAAGTAAAAAACAACATTGAACACTGAGTCTTTGTGTCCTAGTTCTCTTAGAAGAATATTAGAGTACCGCTCAGCTGGGTAACCACTACAGTGGACCATTGTAAATCTTTGAGAATATGAATACATTACAATTACAGCAGTACAATTAACTGTAATCCCAAACACAGTGATTATGCAAATATTGTAAAAAAAAATTTACAAATCTGGAATGAACAAGGTTGCTGTAATAAATCAGGTAAACCATTCCAATAACAAGGGGGGGGGGGGCAGCTACAGAAAAAGCATGGGAGCCAAGCTGAATAAAACAAAGATTCCAGACATAACCATACTACCTGCACTGCATGATGATAAACTATACTCAGACAACATAGGCTTTGTATTCACAAGGGAAAAAATAGGACTCCTGCCAGAAAGTGGCATTAAGCTGGCTGTAAGGAGGATCCCTGAGATAAGGCAGCAAGTGTTTACCAGTGAAATGGTTTGGAAAAGGCTAGTAACCCTAAAGATAGATAAGGCCTCAAGACCAGATGGGATGCATCCGAGGGGGGTCCAAGGAATTGGCAATGGAACTAACTGAGCCCCTGATAGATCTATTCAATAGCTCAATTCCCACAGGAGTAGATTCAAAAGACTGAAGGGTAGCAGACATGGTTGCTTTCCATGGGGGGAGGAGCAATCGGGTAACTACAGACCTCTCACTCTTACCTCTATTGTTGGTAAACTGTTAGAGACATTAGTAAAAGAGGACCTTGTGGACTACCTGGAGAGTAATGGACTCCTGGTTAGTAAGCAGCATGGGTTCATGCCAGAGAGGTCTTCCAGATAGAATTCTTTGACTTGGCAATGAGGGTAATGGACCAGGACCATGCTATGGATTTACTCCACTTCAATTTCAGCAAGGCTTTCAACTTGGTGCCTCACAGAAGGTTGCTGAAGAAGCTAGAGGATCTGCATATAGCAAAGGACACAAAAGGGTGAGAAACTGGCTGTAAGGGAGGCAGCAGAGGGTTGTTGTTAATGGAGTAAAATCAGAAGAGAGGGAGGTCACCAGTGGGGTGCCACAAGGATCTGTCCTGGGCCCAGTCCTTTTCAATATGTTCATCAGTGACATGGAAATAGGAATTCAGGGCAAGATATGTCTTTTCACAGACAACACTAAGCTCTGTGGCATGGTGGCCAGTGAGAAAGGGGTTAAGGAGATTCACAGATACTTGCAAAGGCTAGAAGGGTGGTCAGAAGTTTGGCAGTTGAAATTCAATGCCAAAGACAGCAAGGTGACACACATAGGGAACAAGAACTGCAGGACAGAGTACTGGATGGGGGGCTGTTGGACTTCTGAGGAAGGAGACCTCATCATCAGTGACTCCCTAAAACAATCAAGCCAATGTAACAAGGCCTGTAGTAAGGCAAACAGGATGCTGGGGTGCATAGGAAGGGTTACTGACAGCAGAAGAACGGAGGTATTACTGCCTCTCTATAGATAACTGGTGAGACCCTTAAAACAATCACACCAGTGTAACAAGGCCTACAGTAAGGCAAATAGGATGCTGGGGTGTATAGGTAGGGTTATTGACAGCAGAAGGATGGAGGTATTACTACCTCTCTATAGATAACTGATGAGGCCCCATCTGGAGTTCTGTGCCCAGTTCTGGAGTCCTCACCTAAGGAAAGATAAGGACAGACTAGAGACAGTGGAATGTAGGGTGACCACAATGATTCAGATCAAGCAGGGCTTTTCTTATGAGGACTGGTTCAGGGCATTGAATATGTACCCGCTGTACCCGCTGGAGGCCAGATGAGAGAAGGGATATATGATAGAGACCTTTTCAAGTTCCTGAAATGAATGATCACAATAAACTGCAAAGAGCTATTTAGCATAAATAGTGGATCAAAAACATGTGGGCACAAGGAGACACTGATGGGAATTCAAGAGAGAAGTAAGAAAGTTTTATTTTACAGAAATGGTGGTGGAGTCATGGAACAATCTGCCTGCTGATGTGGTGGATGCCAAAACTATCAATGGTTTCAAACACGGACTAAACAAAGTGAAGGGCTTAAGTGGTTGCTAGAATGGTAGTCATATTCCTATTATTCACCCCAGAAATTGGCTAGGCTGGGACTTATCTCAACTGCTACCTATACCCGTTGTCAACAGGGAGAGGGGAATCTACTGCACATATTTTGGAAATGTCCCAAAATAGCTCCTCTCTGGCAGGTGATTCGACAGAGGGCAGACCCGTTACTAGGGCTAGATGATCTTTTCACCCCCGAAATTTGCATTTTGGGAGATCTTTCTTCTATCACAGTTAGTAACAGGAAATTCCACATAACTCTAGTTGCCATGTCGGTTAAAAATCTGGTTCTCCATCACTGGAAGGATATGACCGACATTCCCTATAGTGAATGGTTACAAGAGCTGTTGGTAAACCTCTGCCTGGAAAACATGATTGCTAACTTAAACAATCAATCCCAGAAATTCCAGAAGATCTGGGGCCCCTTGCTGACATTATACTCCCTACAATCTTCATAGTGGCTTATTTTCCCTTTGCTTCTCTTCATGACTTTTCTCTTGTGTGAAGAAGTGGGGAAAAGGGGAGGGGAGGGGAGGAGAGAGTTGATGTAGCACGTGTTTTTCTTTTTTGTTCCTGTATCATATGTGCATATGATAACTGGATCCTCTCTCTGTACATGAAAAATAAATAAAGTTTGAATGGCAAAAAGAATGGTAGTCGTAGAGCAGGGAACAATGGGATTGGTAGTATGGGTTAGAACCCTGTATGGATAATAAGTCCTGAGTTTGTTAGGGTTTTAGAAGCAAACTGGATGGACCAACAGTTTTTTTCTGACAACATTGTTTATATTTCTATTTTTCTAAGCCTAAAAAGATGCTTTTCAGCCTGTGCCAGAAAGTAACCAGAGAGCAGGAATCAGAGCATCATAAGAGAGAGAATTCCACAGGGGTCAAGGCAGCCAGTGCAAAAGTATGGTTACCTGCAGACTTCAGATTCAGAGGTGGCACCATTAAAAACCCTTGACTAACTCTCCCATGGACATTTTCTCACATATATTACACAGTACAGAGAGCCTTATTGCTATTATAAACCTTTTGACGGCAAGTGTAAAATGAAATGCTACTAGAAAGGTATGATTTTTAATTTTAAAAAATCTTGAACTGCCAGTCCGGAGGCGCAGAGGGCTGAGGTGCTGGATGTCTCACCTTATGGCATGCCGGCGACCTGGGTTCAGGAGCGAGCCTGGTTCGTTGGAGGTCAGCACAGGGGAAGCGGGTGGAGCAGGATGGAGTGGCTGTAAGGTAGCTGTCCTCTCCGGGGAGGTGGGATGGCACCCTTCGCTCATGGCTACCACCTGGAGGCCGAGGGTCTGCGCAGGTGAGAGTGCCGGCGATAGGACAATGGGGCGGGTGGAGGAGGTCTGCTACCAGGGCTGTAAGACGCATGCGTGCCTCCACACACATGCATCTTCTCCTGGTGTCCTCCAGTAATGAGGGGGAGGAAATGGAAAAAGGCAACTGGCGGCAGGATGGCGACCAGTTCTCCGCAGGCTCTGCTCCTGGACTGGGCGTAAGGTAAGCCCCAGTAATCCCGGGGGACGGGGCTGGGGGAGTCAGTCAGATGTGGGTTGCATGGAAACGAAGAGAAACAAAGTGGTGATAAAAAAAAAATCTTGAACTGCTATGCGGGTGGAACAGCCCCTTCCTTCCATTTACACTAGCAGCTCATTACCAGTGGGATAAGTAATGCAATTGGACCAATTAGAATGTGTGTTTCCTTGCTCAGCATTCCAGGAGGTATATAATTATTTGTAGATGTTTTCATGCCCTAGATATAACACCTTCAGATGTGGCATCCTGTTTATCTCATGTCTGGATGCCGATTGCTGGTGCACCAGGGATCCTGCACCCAATTCTCTATTGGGTAGGGTTCTGGCAGCAAAGTCCTGCAAGTTGTGGCTAAGGTGGCCGTGTGCCAAAGAGATGGTTCACTCAAAAGGTGTGCCACATGCTGTGGGTGTGGTCGGGTGGCACTTATACATGTAAAGGATATACGACTATTTAAGGTGGAGACCAGGAATAGGGAGAAGTGCAAGATAATGCATATGGGGCACAAAAACCCTGGCACAATATATCAGTTGGGGGGTGAGGATATAGCATGCACCAAGCAGGAAAGGGATCTTGGGGTTATCATCTCTGATGACCTCAAGGTAGGGAAACAGTGTGACAAGGCAGCAGGTAAAGCAAATAGGATGCTGGGATGTATAGACAGGGGCATCACCAGCAGGAAAAGGGAGGTCATAATTCCGCTATACAAGACACTAGTGAGGCCCCACCTGGAGTACAGTGTACAGTTCTGGAGACCATACCTACGTAAGGACATAGACAGGGTAGAGAAGGTTCAGAGGAGGGCAACAAAGATGGTGCATGGATTGCATCACAAGTCCTATGAAGACAGGTTGAAGGAACTGAACATGTACTCCCTGGAGAGAGAGGAGAGAGGGGATATGATAGAGACATACAAGTATCTTACAGGGAGGAACAGGGTGCAGGAAAACACTATTTTAAGCGAAAAAGATGTTCCAGGACTAGAGGCATGGGATGAAGTTGGAGGAGGATGATTCAGAGGAGACATGAGAAAGAATTTCTTCACAGAACAGGTGGTGGACAAGTGGAGCACCCTGCCAGAGAAGTGGTGGGGCTGAAACAATCACGGATTTAAGAATGCATGGGATATACATAAAGGAATTCTGGAGGTCAGGGGTAAGGGGCAACAGACTTCTAGGAAAACAAACTGAACTTACAAGCTCAAATGGGCAGACTGGGTGGGCCATAGGCCCTTATCTGCCGACACTGTCTATGTATCTATGTATCTATGAGTATTAAATGAACATTAAATAAAGAACACTTCAATAACAAATGTGCTATAATTAAATGAGCATTAATATCACAGTGAATAAGTGTCTGAGAACTGGGTCAATTTATTTTGTCTGCTATTCCAGACCACCATGTGTCTGGTCACTTTTGGCTCTTGTTCATTTGCCATTTGTAGGCTGAGGGCACCATTCAGTTTTATCTGTAACATTAATGGAAAATAATCACTAGCCCATTCTTTTAAAATTTGTGTTTTTCTTGCTAAATGATATGAGAAGATATAATTCATGGCAAACTCTATTATAGTACCCCCCAAGTTGGAAAAGTAGTATTTCCAATTAGATCCCACAATGTTCCTCCATTAAGAATTGTAATCATATTTTCAGCATCAAGTTACAATTTGTTGGCCTCTATTATTTGTTCCCTTGTCCTTTGAACGTCTCAATGGTATTCCAAGTGAGTCATCCACTGTCCAATTGCTGGAGTATATTTCCATGCTATCCACTGTTTGAGCATTTAGGTAATCAAGAATAAATATAGGGATGTTTCTATACAGAGTACAGATCCTTAGAACCAGGTTTTTAAACACATCAGACAGCTCAGTTTGTCACATGATTCAACTTAGGAGGGACATAAACGTTTACAATAACACACACAATTTAACCTTTCTTATATACTACCAATGTTAAAAAAATATGGCGATCTAAACCCCACTTCATAATAGTGTCAAATATGGACGTTGATATCAATGTTACCAACCTGTCACTTGGGTGCCCAAATTTGGAAGTTCTAGTAGCACTGATTTCCATAATACTGTGTCTTCAACTAAACACTGGGGGATTTCTGTTTGCCATGTTTCTTGCAGTAAAATCATAGAATTGTTTATAATACTTTCTAGCCAATTTGGACCATAAAGGTTTTCCAAAAGTCCTGCAATGTTCTATTTAATTATTGTTCATATAAGATGTGTCATCAGATATACAGCTAGCATTGTTACCTAAAGGCCAGTCTGAGGAATCCAGGTTAATAAGGGGTACTTCAATATTTTCTGTCATTGAATCTTCAGTAGTATTAATACTGTAACATGACCAATGCTAACGGTGAACTTGATTCCAGAACCAAACAATTGTTAACTCTATTTCCTCTTCATCTTTACTCTTTGATTAATTTACTAGATTATGCCTCATCTTCAGCATCAGCTTCTACAAAAGAATTTCTGTTTTTATAGAATTCATATACTGAATTATCCTATGCTATTTACGTTTGGGTTATTTTATTTCTCTCTTTGGTTTAATTCCCTTTTTGATTTTAGAAATCTCTTTTAGACTGACTTTGCCTTGTCCTGTGTCTAGATGTACTTCCTCCTTTGCATTCCTCCTATTTCTGACTATAGTGCTAGTGAGCTTGCTTTAGTAATTCCTATATCTTTAAAATCTTCAGCACACAAAATTAGGAAAGCTACTTTTCCATTTATCCCAGCCTCCTCATAGCTGTTACCTCTCCCTTACCCTACCAATTTCCCAGCTCTGTACTTTCCACAGACACCACTGCAGGCTAATGACAGAGGAGGACCCTGGAATGACCATGTGTAGGCCCATAGCTGCTGTTAATGGCAGGAATAGGGGTTTCCAACTCTTCCCAATGCACTACACTAGTCAATGCCATCCATGCAATCCCACCTGTATCCCACACAGCATGTCCTTTTGCCCTAGAAATATTGCTTTGGTATAGGGATGTTACAAAAATAACCCCTAATAAAATAGATTATTCCTAAATAGAAATAGAGGAGATAGAACTTCATGCTTTGGGACTGGTTCCACTGGGTTGATGAAAGGGCAATGTTTAAAAAAAACATATTTGGCGTAGAGCATGTTAAAATCAATACTTTTGTGCCTGGTAGATATTAATGAAAATGGTGCAAAACAATGTAGTCTCCAAGTACTTCAACATTTTCCAACCCCCCACCCAAAAAAAAAAAAAATCCTAGATTTGCCCGTGTGTCACTAGGTGCTGCTTGAACACTCCAGAAATACAAGTCTCTGGTGGGTCACAGCATGGGTGGTTGAGCATGTCTTTCTCTGCGTGTCTCTATTCATTGCATTGCAGGTGAGATTTAGAGTGTGCTGAGGTACTGTACATTATAATAGCAGCTGTTGTGTGTGCAGGGCCATAGATGACTGACAGGATATAAGCTCCTGTGGGATCATCTGGTTTGGTGGGAAGGGGGGCTGCAGAAAGAGGGAGAGATGAGGCATGGCACAGAACAATGGTGGAGTAGACTGTCAGGGCCGTGACCAGGGATGTGTGTGCAAGAGATACAGTTTGCAGTAGTGTTCACACTGTCAGGGGGACCTACTACCTTAGAGGTCAGTATTTAGAAAATATTTTATTGTCAGAGACAGCCTTGTAAATTTCTTTTGTGCATTGCTTATCCATTTGAAATTGGGGCTGCCATCAGTGGCAGCAGTGGAGTCTGTGCCATAGATTCCAACTCCAGTTTTGTGAGGGAGTAAGAACAAAGAAGCAATAGGGTCTGTTACTCAAAACATCTGCTCTTGGTGCCAGTGCCACCAGGAGGAGCAGAGACAAATTACATCATTCAGTTCCTTGATCATGGTGGCATCACAAGGAAAGTATTTTTATTTATTTCGATTTGAATTTTGATGACCAGGTAGGCTCACTGAGACAAACATGTCCATTTTCAGGGGCAACATGGGAACAAAAGTATTCCATAGATACATTGCTATACAGCTGCAACACTATACAAAATAAACACAGGTTCGACTATACAAGAACAATAGATAAAATGACAATTGGGTGAGGAAAGTGAATTAAAACAGCAAATCATCAGCTAGGAGCAATCAACTGTAGGAAGAGGTACAGTAAATAGGTGTGTGTATGTAGCTAAAATAACAGGGTAGTAGTTTCAATGAAAGATATTTACATAAACTACAAATATTACAGAAGGATATGTAGTGGGATGGAGAGTAGGTGGGGGGGTGCTGAGAGGAACAAGGGTCAGTTCGAGACCAGGTGGAGGAGAGAGAGGGTGAGTGTGGTAACAAGAATAGGGAGACGGGAGAGGGGAGAGGGGAGAGGAGATGCCGAGTTAGCTAGGATTAGTTGTACAATTACAGGTTGGGGTTGGGTAGGAAACTTCTTTAAAGTAATTTTTAAACTAGGGAAGAGATGACCACGATAGTAATGTCTGTGGGAGACCGTTTCATTTTAGAGGTGCAGCAGAAGAGAAAGATCTTCTATCTATTGCTAAATGATTTTTGGGTGCATTCAGGATAGGTAGGTAGGGGGATCTGAGGGTCCTGGATAAGGACTTCAGTGTGAGCATATTGGAGAGGATGGGTGGTGAGGGAAGATGGATAAGTTTGTAGACAGTACAGAGCACAAGGAAAAAGTAGGGTAGCATGGACAAACTATGGATGCTTAGCAGGACAAATACAAAAGAACCAATGTTATGAACATTTTGTATGTGCTAAGGGTTATTTTATGCTTATTGGTGGGGACCCCACAAAATATTTTACAAGGGGCCCCTTAATGACCCCTGATGAAACCCCTTATATAGGGCAATATGTAGAAGTGACTGCTCTGCTAAGCATCAGTCTGACTTTACTGCAATAAAAAGTTTAAGCTGGTCTGGTGAGTGCACCCATTTTTTTTCTTTCTGCCTTTGTAAAGTTCAACTGGCAGCACCAGTTCCTGCATGATGTGCCCAAGTTCCTCACCCCCCAGGGCCCTTAATGTCACTGGCACAGTGGACTGTGTGATTACATAGCACATCTGTTTTTGCTGGAGCTGAAAGCAGTATAGGAACAGGATAAATGTGCAACATTGAAACATTTATTTGTTTAAATTTTCTGTTGTAAAAGTGTGCAAAATTCTCCATTATAATTTTGGACCAGTGCAGTCATCTGTGGGCTACTGCAATTTTGAATCAGCTTGTCCTGTTGGCTAGTACAAAAACGGCTAATGTCAACCCCTGACTCCTGAATAAACATGGCTGTTTCGATGAACAGCACTTTGCACAGTTCTCTTCATGGAACTAGTGATCTGGAGTTTTTACTCAGTTTATGTACAGAAAGCTAACTAAGCATGAGCTATTGTCCTATCAGAACCATGCTCAGAGTTCTATGCACAAACCATGACATAGTTAAAGCTCCAGACCATTGGTTCTGCAAAGAGAACTGTAACAGAATGCTGCCCATAAAAACAAAACAATGCAAAATACAGTTCTTCACATCACTTTTTATTCAGGTACAGTTACATATGGATCATTTTGGCTGATGGATATCATTTCTGCAAATGGGGACATTATTAACAGCAGCCAATTAAAAATAATTTCCTGTCCTGTTTAAAAGAGTTTTACATGGGCTTTCAAATATGAGGGGGACTGTTCACACATGTTCCTCTAACCTTCACTCACTCCCTTTCTTCTACCCTTGTCCCTCCATGCTTCCCCTCCATGTGCTTTACTGAACATCCTTCTATTGCTCCTATCTTCCCTGTGTGCACTGTATAGCTGTCGCAGCTGTTCAAGACTTGTAAAGTACTTTGGGATGGAGTGTGTACAAAATACACTATGTAAAATCAGACTCCTTTCCAGTTCATATGTTTGATAATGTTTCAGTTTCAAACACTAACTTTTCATAATGCCTCCTGGTGCAGGTAGCGGCACTGGTGCTCCGAGGATTTCCGCCAAGCTTGTTGTAGACATGTTTCCAAAGTTGTTTTGTTGTGACCTAAACAAAGCAGAAAAAAAGCTTGTCAGTGGATTTGGATTGCCATTCTGAAAAAGACCTGTGTCATGTAGGGTGGGGACAGGGCTTCAGGTAACTGTTCTGGAAGTGTTTGACTTCTACAAAGCTGGTAAAAACTTTCATAATAAAGGGGATGAAAGTAGCTGACTATTAGAAATAATGAAGCAAAATAAGGTGAATTCCAGCTTTACAGTCACAAAAGTCAAAAATCTGAAGGAAAGGGAATTTTACCAGTAACGTTTCATATAAGCTTCTAAAATGCGGTCTCTGTTAGATTAACAGATCTGAACACGTACATGCTTGAGGCAAGAAGGGAAAGAGGGGCTATGACTGAAACAAATACTTCTGTGGGTTACATAAAGTGGATGGTGGTTTGTGAGGAACTGTTCAGACAGGGTGGGAACACAAGAATCTGAGGTAACTCCATGAAGCTGATGGGGGGCAGGTTTAAGAGATATCAGTAAGTAAGTTTTATGGAGCGGATGATGGAAGGGTGGAATAGGCTGCCAGAGGAGGTGGTCTGTGCAAAATCAGTGTGGAGGGGAGGGGAGTTCAAACAAGAGTGGGACAGATACAGGGGCTTGGTAAAGACCACACCAGAAAGGGGGGAAGGGAGGAGCCTGAGAGTCTAACATTCAGCATTAGTTAGGTAGGAATGGGCAGATACAATGGGCCAATGGGCATTTTTTTGCTGACAGATTCTATGTTTTATGATTATAGAATATTCAGTTCCAAACCTGGAACACAAGAAGTATTCTGATTTTATTTATCTGTTGGTCCAGTTGGCCATTGAACAATGCTGTCCATTTTCAAGTGTAGCAGGAATACATAGACACAATAGTAATTCAAATGCTTACAAGCAAGCAATAACACAGGATGAGGTGTGGGTTATGTCCTGATAAGAGCATGCCCAGGTGTGTTTTAAGGCTTGAGGCACTTGTGCCGAGTGCCTTACACACCTGGTCGTTCTCTTAGCAGAACATAACCCAACCTTGGAGTGTGTTATTACATTTATAAAATGGGTCCCCTGTTAAAAAATGTTATTTAAATATTTCAGATAATAAGTTTTAAAAGGTTTTTTAAAAGTATGTTAATATAAATAAAAAATAGAAAGCAGTCCCTGTCCTTGTACTGTATTTATGAGAGTATATGGGAAAGGAAACCATTAGAAGGTGTTGGTGTCTGTGTCTCCCCACCTGCCCCCCACACATATACATTTTATTTTATTTTTCATTTTTGTTTTGTTTATTTAAGTATCAGGCTTTTTTGTCCAGAGCATGAGATGGCCGGTTTCAGTGGGGCAGGTAGAGGCGAACATGCAGTTGGGACTGCCTTTTACACTTGAGCCACTTGGGGTTTTGCGGTCAGCTTGTATTTAATTTCATCACATTTGTGTCATTTTTTTTATGTTGTCTGCTTCAATGCCCGTTGATGCTATTTTTTTTTTTGGGGTGTAGTCAGGGCAAGAATGACACAATTACAATGGTGCCAACAGCTGAAGGAGATGACCGGTGAGCAAGCCACTTCCAGTTTTACAGTCAGCTTTTACTATTGCAGTCAGGTTTCTTGAAGTTACATAGAAGGTACAGCTACTGATTCCTGGCATTTTTTTTCAATACAGTGCTTGAAACAGCAGGTGGAAGGGCAGGTTGTCAGCTTTCATTTGAAAGCCTTTTCTTGGCATCATGCGCTATGACGGTCTTTTATTATTCTACTTTTGTCGTAGGCTTTTTCTGAGCTGGACTTAGCAGAGATCAGAAATGTTGATATTAACAGGTTTACTGTACTTCACTGGGTAGGGAAATGTACTGTACTTGGGTAGTGTTTCAGATTGTAGGGTTGGGGGAGGGGTACAGCTTGGCCACTACAGGAGAGACATTGGCACAGTATTCTGTCTTGTTATTAGTACTGACTGGCTAAAGAGGTGCTGGCTGGCACAATATGCCATGATAAGGACACAGCTAGAAGTGCCTGTCAGCCAACCAGGACATAGAAATCTCCTGACCTATTTTATAAAGTGAACTTTTCAATGGAAGCCTTTTACAGACATTTAAACATAACAAGTCTTATCTTAAATCATTTAAAATTTTGATTGCCCATTTCAATTTCCACAAAACTGGAAGAGCTTCCAAACTGGGACATGTGGAAGACTT
This sequence comes from Neoceratodus forsteri, assembly GCA_016271365.2. Taxonomy (NCBI): domain Eukaryota; kingdom Metazoa; phylum Chordata; order Ceratodontiformes; family Ceratodontidae; genus Neoceratodus; species Neoceratodus forsteri. Next base: position 608,944,977 of record CM057454.1, on the reverse strand, counting down.
TTGCAAGCACCAAAAAAAAAAAATTAACCAAGTCTCTGGGTGGGTTAATACTCCTGTCTGCCATTAGGGCTAGGAGGCCTGAAACTGGAGTGACTTGCTCAGGATGCAGAATGTGGTGTTCTGACCTCTAGACCACACTTTGGGACATCTGCAAACCTCTAAAATGTCTGGTACTCCTGTTCTCAGCTGGTTGAGCTAAATGAGTGCTGTAGAGGCAGGGGGGCTCACCGGCAGGGGACTCCTGATGACATTGACTATGCACATTGCAATGCATGCACATCAGTCACCAGATGCTGTAGGTAGGGTGCAGTATGGTGACCCTACTAGACAGTGATGAGAGACAGGGATAGAAAAGGGGAATACTGAAAAGAGAGATTAAAGATACAGGGAAGCCCCCCACGATCATTGCTCTCCACTCTCATAATAATTCCCTGCCTTGGATCATCGAAACACAGAAGCCTGGCTCAATAGCACTGAGCAGTGGAGTACATGCTTGGCACACTGACAACCCAGGTTTGAACCCAAGCCTGGAACTTCAGGAGCAGAGGCCAACAGGGAGCGTGACGGAGCATCTGCTTAGATGCTCTCCTCTCAGGGGAGAGTGCTGCAGAGCACCACTCAGAGCATGACACCTGGTGGTGTGCAGAGCCTTGCCCGCATGGGTGACCACATGTCAGGTGGCTCTGCCTCATGGGTATTGCCTTGGTGCAAGCTGTTGGGGTGTGTGAAGGGGCCAAGAATATGGAAACTAGTACCTGTCTTGGACTGCCGGATGACAGCTGCTTAGTAAATTTTCCTAACTTTATTCATTGATTCAGTCCCTGAGTAATTTTTCTAACTCAGTATTATTGGGTGATTTCAATACAAAGTGGCTATCTAGTAGAGGCCTTAGACTGAAGAACTCTCCAATCCCCTCCTGGCTTGAATCAATCAAAGTGTCTACTCGATTTGACTCAACTTCCATGGCCTCCACTCTTTTAGACTTGATTTTTGCCTCCCCTTAGCTTCCAGTTAGTGCTTCTGGATGCCAAGGGAACTTATTCAGTGACCATACTACTATTTTTTTCACAGTCAGTCTTTCCTCTCCAAAATTCTCTCCTAATACCATTATGTTTCTTTGTTTCAGGAACTTTAATGTCAATACTTTTCATCATGGTTTATCTATGTTCAGTTGGGAGGAGCAGTTTTGCTTCTCTAATGTTGATGCAGCTTGGTAATATTTCTTTAAGCATTTAAATTTTCTTTGTGATCAGAATGCACCTTTTGTTGGAAAAACAGTTAAATCTAAACATGTATCTTATGTTGCCCCTTTCATTCTCACCCAATTAAAGGCATGGGACAAATGTTACCAAAAGGTCAAAAATTTGGACATATCTGAGTCTTGGTAATTTTTTTTCAGGAATTTCTAGACTATTGCATTTCTATTATTAGGAAATCCAAATCACCCTTTTTCAGAGCAAATTTAGCTAATGCTAGAAATAATCCCAAGAAATATTGGCATGAGGTGGACTCTGTTTGGAAGATGCCTTAAGAGTCCTCCACTACAAATGTGTCTTATGGTGGTACTGCATCTTACTTTAAGGAGGGTGTCTGTGCTATGTTTAAGTCTTTCTTTACTGAGGCCTCTGCTATGCTGTTAAATAAAGCTGGTTTATGCTCAACCAGCATGCATTATGATCCCCTTTCGAGACCTAGATTTTATTTTAAGTCTGTACAGACCGAGGAAGTATTAAAGTTGCTACGTTCACTGAGAGAAGACACTGCCAAGGGGATTGATAACTTAGATAATTTCTTGATCAGGTGCAGTACTGACATTTTGGCCCACACTTAGCTTTCTTAATTAAATTATCACTTATCATGCAAAATTCTCATGCTATATGGAAATACTCCTTAGTTATCCTTATCTCAGATTAATGATTACCTAGTAAACTGCCAGCTTCTTTCTGGTTTTCAGTCAGGTTTCAGGCCCAAATTGTTTACCCAGACAGCACTTATTGACTTCTATGATTCCATTTCCAGGGTTTTAGACAAGCAGTGTCTTGTGGGCTCTGTCTTTATTGACCTGTTGAAAGCCTTTGACGTGATTAATCACTCTTTGCTTTTAATCCATCTGTCTTCTTATAGTTTTTCCTTAGATGTCACTGACTGTTTTTCATCTGATCTACATGGGAGAATGCAATTGGTTTCTTGAAATGGCTGTTTTCACCTCCTCTTCCTGTTTTCATTGAGGTTCCACAGGTGTCAATACTTGGTCTTAATCTATTTAATGTATTTGTAGATATGCTACCCTTTGTTGTTGGCCTTTCCTCTACCAGACTTTATGCTGGTGACATGATGCTTTTATATATTCACAAATGTCCTTCTCCACTTGTCACAGTCCTTCTGGGTGACTGATTAAGTGCTGAATTGGTTCTTGGACAAACTACTACTTTTAAATAGTAAGGAGACTCAAGTAATGTTACAGTATTTGGGTCTCAGCGTATGTTGTCTTTGATATACTCTTCCTTTTCTGTTCATTTGAAAAGCAAACATTGGAACTTGTTAACGAATTTGAATATCTTGACCTTCAAAACACATGTTGATAAAACTGTTTCAAAGGTTCACCAACATCTGGGTAGCTTAACGAGTGCTAGACACTATTAGTCAAGCCTGGGTCATGATCACATTATTGGGCAAGCAATTCTCCCTATTCTTGATTATAGCAATATTATTTATCACCATGCTCTTGATCTGCATCTCCTTCCTTTGCATACTGTTTATTTTCAGTTACTTCATTTCATTTTAAAAGCAGAATGGTATGAGCACTGTTGTTCTTTGCTACTTCAGTTAAATTGGTTATATCTCTCTCTCTCTCCTCCTGGTGCAGTCTTCACTGGTTATCTCTTATCTATAAATCAGCCAACAAGGGTGGGAGACAAAACTAGTCCTTATTTGTTTTTTAAATGATTCACTGATAGAGAGAGAGCCTTACCAGTAGAGATGTGTGAAGTTGGCAGACTTTGCTTTGAGGCTTAATTCACAAAGTTTCCCAACTTAGTGAAGCATGAAGTAAAGATTTTGTGAAGGTCTCAGCAGGAGAAGGTGGCACTTTTTCAATCAAAATCATGCAAATTCACTGGCAAAGTTTGGGTAGAGAAATGCCTGAGGTGCATCCAAGGGTGCTTATCTGCCTGGGACATTATCTGACTGGTAAGGCATGATATGATATGGAGAGCTATATTTCTATTATAAGTCTTCTGACAGTTTTTTTTCAATTAAAATAAAGTTAAGAAAGCCTCTTTTTAATGTAGAAAATAGCTGTAGTGCTGCACACATTGCAGTGGGTCCCACCTTTTGTTTGCGCTAGTTGTCCACTAGGTCCAACAAGGAAATCAGGTCTAACAAAGAAATCAGGTCTAACAAGGAAATCAGACAAAGGTACATGGTTAGACACTCTTAAATTGTATGACCTGATTCTTTTACAAGAAACTTGGGAAGATTCTAAATCATGCTTTGAGTTACAGGGTTATAATCAATATACACTTCCTGGGGAAAGGAGTAACTTAAAAGGACAGAACAAGGGTGGTCTGATGATTTTGGTAGACTCCAGGAATAATTGGGTCTTGGTGAAATCCTTTATATCTCAACATTCCTGGATTGCTTTAGAACTCTTTATTTCACTTAAAGAATCATTGTTGTTAATAAATATATATTTATCTCCTAGTTTTAAGGTAGAAGTGTTTGCAGCTAAATTAAGTGATCTTTCACAGTCCCTGGATAACCTGTCATGTAATGATGTCCAAAGGCACATTATGCTAATAGGTGACCGGAATGCCCATGCTGGTAATTTAAATGAGATGGACTACATTTTAAATGAGGATGGACATGTAATTTATGAGGATTTACCTATCAGACATTCTAGAGAGCTTAAAAATGATAAAAAAAAGACACCATTTTAATGGATTTTGTTATTGGTCAAAATGTGTGTATAGTTAATGAGAGAATAGACAAAGATAACATAGGTGAGTATACCTTTCCAACTAAATCTGGTGGTTCTGTTCTGGATATTGATGTAGCTTTCTTCCAGTAAATTAAGAGTTTGGAAATCCTACAGGATAGTACATCTGATTATTTCCCATTGTCTATTATGATCAGTTTAAACTCAGACATTAAAGTATGCAGAGATAACTGTAAAGAGGCTGCATTAGATAAACATAAGAAATTTCTGAACAAGCAGGTTAAATGGGACTTCCTTATGCCAAATAAGATGGAGACTTTACTAATTAGTGCAGAGGCTTTATCCTAAAAGTGTCAGCTCTTGAATGCCAGTAAAAAGATGGCCATGACGTGTTATGAAAATGTAATCAATTTTATGAAAAATGAACTACAATCAGGTTCTGGTTTAAAAAAAAAAGTTCTAACAAATATGGTACCTTGGTATGATTCTCAGTGTCAGTTCTATAAAAAGTTATTAAATAGAATTACCTGTCTACAAAGGAAAAACTTGGAGCTAAACTATAATAAAGCTCTTATATCTTTACGGAAAGAGTATAGTTTTCTTATAAAAAAGAAAAAGTCGGCCTATGATATTGTTCTATGGTCTAGATTACAGAATGCAATTCAATAGATGAATAATCAATTATTTTGGAGATTAATTTTGTTAGCACCTAATAAGTTTAAATTATATATAGAAGGTGTCATTCCAGCTGGTGTATGGATCTCATATTTAAAAAATGTATATATGATTAATACAGGATCTGAGGGTAGTAACAATACAGTGCTTTGTAATAGGGTTAATAACACAAGTAGTACACTATTTCAACTTTTTAAGTTGCAAGTGGAACATGCTATTCTAGCACAAAAAAAGAATGAAGCCCCTGGAATAAATGGCATCCCAGCTGAATTATATCAACACAAAGTATGTTGGTGGAGTGATATTTTGTATAAATTGTTCATCCATGTTATTGTTATAGACACAGAGGAAATTCCTTGTTCTTGGAACGTATTAGAAATAGTGCCCCTTTTTAATAAAGGTAATAGAGCACTACCTAAGAACTATAGGCTAATTGCTTTACAGAATATATCTGTTCAGATATTTACCCGCATATTGCTTCAGGAATTAAACCTTTGGGTAATGGAAACCCAAATCCTGTCAAATAGACAATTTGGCTTTAGGGTAAATCACTCTACAGTGGAGCGTATCTTCTTATTAGACAACCTAATTAGGACAGCTTGTGTAAACAAAATCCCACTTTATCTTGTCTTTTTAGACTTGACCTCAGCATTCAACAAAGTGAATAGAAAGATACTCTGGGATTTACTTGCTGCTAGAGGTATTGATGGTAAACTTCTCACTCTTATACAAAGTCTGTATACAGAGACAACAATTCAGATCACATATTCCTAAGATGGAAGACTAACAGATCCTATTACAACTAGTTTAGGTGTTAAAAAAGGTTGCTTATTAACTCCTTTATTATTCAGTGTTTATATTGATAAATTGGTATATAGTGTTGATAAAATGGAATCTGATGTCCCGAAATTGGGCAATATTAAATTAAATATTATTTTATATGCAGACGATGTAGTATTGGTGTCTAGTTCAGCTGTAGGCCTACAAAAGGCCCTCAGCTGTATATCTCAGTCCCTTAGTGATCTACAGTTAACTATTACTATAGAAAAAAACAAAGATTATTGTAATTAATAAGCCATCAAAATTACATGTTTGTTGGAGGATACAAAACAATGAAGTAGAAGAAGTTGACCAATATCCCTATTTAGGGGTTGTTCTACATAGGAAAAAATCTGGAAATCACATGTGGAAAATGTAAAAAAAGAGGCAGACAATTAGTCTTGGCTATAAACAAATTTTTTAAATGTTTTATAAATAATTCAAGCTCAGCTTTGTTAAAATTATATAAAATTGAGGCAGATTCAACTCTACTTTATGTCTCTGAAGTTTGGAGTAAAAACAGAACTATAGAAGTATTGGAACCTATAAAGAACCTCCACCTCAGACTTATTCTTAATCTTCCACAGTTACTCCCAGCAGAATTCTTGAGAGAAGAAACTGGTGATATCTCATTGTCTTCTAATTCCTTAATTAGGCAATATAGGTATTTCTTGAAGATTTGTAAACTAAATGACAGTAATTCTGTTCTTTATCAGTGTTGGCATGATAGTATTGATACTGGGATAAAATATAAAACCCATTTTAAATTCTGAACTTGGATGAATTAATTAGATATCATTATTAAAAAATTGGGATTGCCAACTATTGTGAACGCAGATTATAATGGAAATTTATATTTACTAAACAAAGTGGTCATGGAAAGAATCCAGGATATAGCAAAACAAAAAGATATGGAAAGGTTAACTTTAACTCAAAATGTGTTGACCTATAAGCTCCTAAAAACATATAATCTAAAATAATAATAATAATTTTATTTATAAAGCGCCTTTCAGTCTTCAAAGTGCTGTACAAATTAAAACAAAACAGATCAACATTAAAATCCAATATCAAACACAGATAAAAATATAATACAATCAGCAGCATCAAATCTATCAAGTATCTAAAAAGGCTATTTGCCAGAGGAAGGTTTTCAAATCCCTCTTAAATTCCTCCATGGTGGTGCACTCCCATAACAGGTGGGTAAAGAATTCCAAAGAGTGGGTGCAGCATAAGAAAAAGCCCTACACCCAGATGATTTAAGATTCACTCTTGGAATCTGTAGCAACCCCTCATTGGTCAAGCTGAGTGATTGGCCAGGGCAGTAGGAAACCAGAAGTTCTTTCAGATAGGCTGGACTCAGGCCATGAAGGGCTTTGAAAGTCAATAAGCTGACTTCAAAGGCGATTCACCACCGCATAGGCAGCCAGTGCAGTTCATGCATCACTGGGGTAATATGACTGGATTGACTTGACCCAGTCAAAATCTGGGCCACTGCATTCTGCACCAGCTGTAGGTGGCAGATTTCAGTCCCTGGAAGCCCAAAGTACAGGCAGTTGCAGTAGTCTAGAAGCGAGGGCACAAAGGCGTGGACCAATGTTTGAAGGGCATCAGATGGAACAAGGTGCCTAACTCTGGCGATATTCCTAAGATGGTAAAAGGAAGTCTTGATGCCTGCTGACACTTGTGACTGCAGTGTCAGCCTGTCATCCAAGATAACCCCCAGGTTACGCACCCGTTCAGAGGTCAGGAGTGAAACGACACCAAGAAAAATTTCTGAGGGCGTACCAACAGACGACCCCTCTATCTGATGACCCGGGTCCACAATCAATACCTCTGTCTTTTCTGAGTTCAACTTCAACCAACTAGAATCCATCCATAAAAGAAGCTTATATAAATTTATATGAATATAAAATATATTATACGATCATTTCAAATCTAAGATTTGATGTAAACCTGGGTTCTTTAACTGGTTTTATGAACTGGAATGTGTTTAAATCAAATATGGTCTGTAAGGGTGGATGCCCAGGGATCTGGAATACAAGTCATATTTTATTTGAATGTTGTCATCTGAATGAATTAAGTGAGCTATGGCTTGGTAGACATTTATTAGACATACAACAACTTTGGAACTTAGAAAAGCTAAAGTTTTTACTTAATACGAATAATACTACTTTATTGTATTGCTAAATTTTGTACTGCTGCTTATAGATATTTAAATCTGTGCAAATTAATTAATATACAATATAGTTTGTCTGTATGAGGTTTTTAGTATCATTTATTGGTGTGTGATGCTTTTGTAATACACACTGTTAAATAAAGTTTGACTTTGACTTAGTGATCCACTGTAAGTGGAATAAGAATTGCTAGTTGGCCAGTCATAACATGGGATTCTCTGCTGACCATTCCTTGAGGTTTATTATCATTAACAGAGAAGTTTTATGTTTAAGTACTTGGTATGTTCACATATTGGACATGGTAGGACGTTGGAAGCATGTGAGGAAAGTCCTTGTAGTTTACCAAAGCATGAATGCATTGTACCAGATGGCTAAAGTTTGCCCTGCAGACAGAGGACTACTAGCACACAGCAATGACCAAGACTCAAGGCTGAACATTGGTTGCAGAACCATAAATGGTTCCCCAACCACTGCACTATCAGGTCAACTCTAAGAAGTTATTTTTATTTCAGAACCAGCTCTGCCCATCCTTAACTTTAGGAATCCTTTGACTTTTTTGTTTGTTAAGGAGATCATTTTTCATTTACCTTTTACGCTGCCACAAAATATGTCTCACACTCTTCGTTTTCACTTTTTTCTGCGACACATTTCTATGGTTCATGGGCATTCTCAGATGTCCTTTCTACTTTTGCACACTGCTGCATGAGCATCAATGGAACTATTGACAGCATAAAATATCCAGGATAGCTGGCCTGCCTGTGCAGTGGTAGTGCTATTGCTCTCAATACCTGTGACCCATGTTCAAGAATGACCACGGACTGTCAAAAGCCAACCATGGGGAAGAAGGATTGAACATTCCAAGGACTGCCCTCCTTCCTTGTGGAGGGGGTGTACTGATCCTGTTAATGACTGCTACCTGGTGGAGACAAGGTGGAAGCACAGCTTGGAGGTACAAGAAAAGGGAGGGGTAAGCCACCAGAGCCAGCAGGTATGTGTGCCAGTTCATGCTTGCGTGCATGTGACATTGCATGCCAGTGCCCCATGGAGAAAACTGCAGGAAGAGGAAAAAGCCATGGTCCTCCCTATACTTGCATCCCCCCACAGGCTTTTGAATGGCTGACATGGCTGGCCATCCGTCAATACTTTGCTTTGAGAAAGTGGTAGATAACCAGTCAGCTCATGAGAAAGTCTGTGACAGAGATAAGGATCCCATTGGGCAGAATCGGGGAGTGAGGAAAACCTCTATAAAAAAAATGTCCAGGAATCCAGACAGCAGTAAATTGTGAAAAAGGACAAAAATGACAAGTAATTAAGCATTAAGGCACAACTTTCACTAAATCTAACCCTAGGGGGTCATGAGGCATGAGGCATTGTTAAGGTTCTAATGCCTCTAGGGTTAGATTAACTGACAATTAGCCAACCCCCTGGCCATGCCTTAATGCTATTATTAAGCAAAAATATTTGCATATTTTTTTAAATGATTGTTTTATAGTTAAAATTCTATATGTGCTTTTTGTACTTTACATGAGGGCTTCCAGCTGTTAAAATATCCCTTTTAGAACATTGGCAGCCAATCAGAGTGCTTCATTTCCAACTACTGTCTTATAATTAAGCTATATTCATGAATAACTAGGCATTTCCTGGGGATTAGCACCATGCTGGGGTGTACACCAAGGGTCATTAACTCTAGCAAGGGCATTAAGCCCATGGAGATGCCTGCTTATAAGGGGATTGTCGCTATTATAAGTCTAATTGCATTAGTAAAGAAAAAAAGGCTTTGTTTGTATGTTAATATCTCCCCTAAGACCACTATTACATTTGTAAGTGTGATCTCATCTGCATTTTTAGGGCATGAGAACCACAAACTGAAGGAGAGACTACTCTTACAACCATAAGAGAGGTCACAGCAGCAGTATCAATGTAATATTGATCGGGACTGGTTAATAATTAACATTAACATTTTAAAACCTTTCCATGAATGTGCCTTTTTCCAGGGCAGCCACATATGAGACACCCTTCACAGAATTTTTCACACACAGAGAAAAGGAGCGCTCCAATTGATTCGGAGTGCACCATCAGATTACAATAAAAAAAGAGTTTACACACATGCACACCATGCTACTTTGTGTAATACTGGGCATTTCTTAGGGATTAACACCTGGCATAGCAGCCAGTTAGAGTGCATATTTGCCTCATGAATAATTAATTAAATGTATAATACAAATTATTTCTCTAACAACAAAATAAGTTTCATCACATTTTTGCTTACACCAGAGTTAGCCTGGGCAGCCTAGAACTTTGTGAGGAATATTACAAGTATTATTGCTTACTACAGCTGATTTACATTACTTTTTATTTTTACTGAAGCATAATTTGCACAGCAGTATCTTTTTTGCACAATCTCCTTTGTGCATATGTATAGGTTTTATAATTTTTTTAGTGTAAAATTTTTTACAATTTTCACTAATCACGTAGTTACATTTTTGTACTTCCTGCTCACTTGCACTTATTTTGTATATACTCATGGCATTTACTGTAGATGATCTTCTGCCCCCTCTGTACCTTACCACCTTCATTAGTCCCTTGTCCTCTTTCCCCAAGATGCATCAGAAAATGAGCTGCATGCAGTTAAGAATGCTTTTCTAGCTGGCCCACTGGTACAGGAGTAGCGCTACTGCCTGCAATGCTGGCGACTCGGGTTCAGGAATGACACTGGATCATTAGAGGGTTGGCTGGGGGAAGGCAGGATGAGTGTCTGTGGGATTGCTCTCTTCCTCCGGAGGGGGTTGTGGATCCTAGCATAAGTACAACTCCCAGCAGAGGTTGGGAGTACAGCACCAGCATGGGAGCATGTTGTTGGGAGGAGATACTGGCAGACATCTGTAGGGCGTCTGCTGGAGTGCATGTGACCCAGGCTGATATCATTGCATATCCACATCTCCAGGGGCAACCATACACTGAGAACCCCTGAAGCAGCTGCACAATGACATCCGGGCATTCACAAGCACCACCTCTAGCCTGCTTTGGGGGATGCCGTGGGGGGACCAGATGAACATCTCAGTCCTCACCCTCAGGGTCAGGAAAGCCTCACCTTGTGGGCAAGACGCAGTCTCCCAGATTCTCCTGGTAGGTTCCCAGAGCCAGTACGAGCATGGAGGTGAAATTGAAAGGGGCCAGAATGGCAGAAATGGGCTATATCACTAGCCACCACCTGGAGAATAAAGAGAATTTAAAAAATGCCTTTCTGTTGAAAATCTTTAATAAATACATTTGTTTGGAGAACAGATGTGCTCTGTGTTGTTTGGGTACTAGTGGGGCAGTCTGTGACAATCATTCCAAGATTACAAACATAAAAGATTCTAATGCACACCAATCCGTGTACTGTATCTGGTACCTACATGTCACCTATATTTCAGCACTGAAATTTACAGAGAACACAGAAAAGATTTTAATCTTTTGTCTTGCTCAGCTCAAGAGAACCCTAACCAGTGTATATCAAAAGAGTTGTGGAAAGGCCGACTGATGTTCCAGAGGAAGCACAAGGCACCTCCATGTCGGTGAGCCAGGTTGAGAAGAAAACTCAGGAGATGGTGATTAGGTGGCCAGGCCAGGATGTAGTGCTGTGTGTTTCAACCTGGGGAGGGAGGCAGCACCCTCTGGTGCTGCACAGGCTGGGGAGCTTGCTCTCACAGTGGGAACATGCTGCACTCATTTGAGACAAACTCCTTCCATGTGCTTGCATGCTGCCTGGTATTTTGAGATGAAAAGGCAGGAGGAAAAGGAAGCTGGCTGCACAGGATGATGGCCAGCCCCTTGCAGGCCCTGCACCGCTGACCAGGATTCTTACATCACTGGATCTGTATACCCAAAGGGGTTTAACCCTGAAGACCCCATCATAGGGGACAAGCCATGAGGGACAGAGATGGGGTAAGTAACTGGAAAAAGTAGGTGATGGGACTTGTGGAGGGGCTGGCCAGAGAAAGTGCAAGCCCAGCCAAAGAAGGGTATAGAGAATAATGGATGGGATGTTGCACGTTATTTATTTATTTAAAACTGGTAACCAGGAGAGGCACACAGCTGAGCCTTATTTCTAGGTGTGACATGGGGAAAGGGGAAGGGGAGAAACATAATTACAAACAAAATACAGCCAGTCAGATGATGTGACTACAATGAGAATGACATAAAGAGCATAAGTTGAGTGCAGTACAGACAAAATGGCAAAACACTGCACATGGAGGACAAGTGCATTAGCATACAAGTCCTTCATGTAAACTGGGAAAACTCAAAGTGCACAGTGTGAAGGGAGGCTGAACTGGTGCTGAAAGCAGGCAGCAAACAGGTTGATGAAATTCAGCGACGTTGACGGAACTATGAGGTTAACGGGAAGGTGAGGCTAAGGGGTTGTCAAAAGTCAGGAAAGGGTAAGGAAGGGTTCAGGAAGAGGTTTTCCATGAACAAGAGGGAGGAGAGAGGAGTTTTGCTGGCATTTAATGCAGGGAAGGGAAGGGGAGAGTTGGATGGAGGAGGGTAGCTGGTTCCAGTGGGAGGGGAGGTGGTATGAGAAAGCAGATATCCCAGCTAAGGAGTGTGGTTGAGGAAGGTAGAATGTGTGTGGGTCTTTTGAGTGCAGGGATTAGGAGGAGGAGGGAATGGGAAAGAGGAGATGGGAGGGGTTCGAGGGGAGGGACACAAACCAGTATTTAGAGATGAGGGATGTACAGTGGAACTGGCAATGTGAGGAGAGTGGAAGGATGGCTAGGGAGGAGTAAAGGGAAAACTGATGAATACTAGAGGGTGAGTTGGTAACAAAGTAGCAGAAGGCACTTGCAGAGGGTGTCCAGTCTGTCAAGAGAGGTGGAGGGTGCAGTGAAATAAACCACATCTGCATAATCAAAACCTGGGAGAACCATTTTGGTGACCAGCTCTCAGTGAACCTGGGAAGAAATGCAGCTCTTATCGCAGTGCAGGGCACCAAGTTTGGGGCAGAGTTTGGCATGGATGGCATCAATGTTGGCAGAGAAGTAAAGCCTGCTATCTAGCCACACATGGAGGTACTTAAAAGCTGGGATCACTTCAAGCATTGTGCTGTTGAGCATGGAGAAGACAGGGACTGGTGGCAAGCTAGGTCAGCTTCTGGCCATTATGATTTTTTTTTATTCACCCAAGGGTGTAATACCACATAAACCATGAGTGCGAAACACGAGTGCTTTGTGATGGTATTACACATAGAGGGTGTATGAAAAAATGAATAATGTAACACCCCATTCTTTATTTTATATACAGTAATTGCTGGTTGATTTAGTGTTGTGTGTTAAAAGAATGTATTGTTTCCATTTCTGTGACACTTTGTTTCTATGAGTGGGAGATGGTGGAGGCTTTACCTTTAAGTTTGACTGATGACACCCACATCATAATAACCGGGTTGCATTCCATAATAACCAGCTGGCTATTACAGCATTAGAACATGGGGTCAGTCCAGTCAATAAGTGGTCTGGCTCACCAGTAATTATAAACAAATAATTGAAAGAAAAGAAGAGTTGTGGATGAACAGAAACAGGAGGATGATACTGTAGATATCGTACACGTACTGAAATGTGCTTCAGATCTCCTTTAATACAGTTATGCACTGTATTGGTTATTAAAGGAATTTTTGATTTTCTATAAGAAAATTTCAGTTGACATTGACAGGGCTTTGCCTCTCATGACTTCCTCAAAACCTGAATTTCGGGACATCATTTACTACTGAAGGCTTTGCATGAAAGCAGGCTATTTGCCCCCGAGGCATCATTTGTTCCTGCTGCTTTTTCTGCCCTTTGAGGTGAATGAAAACACTTTAGCATACTGTGTACTTCCTTATTAAGATGACTCTTTAGTACCAATAAATACAGGTAATGAAACCTTGTGTCCCGTGCTTTTTCTTATTAGTACTTTTGCCATGTGATTAAGTGCAGCAGTTGCATAAGAACACAGTGTACAGGCAGATTTAAATTAATTCGATACACAATATGCAAACTGTCAATTGTTGTCCTGCTGTAAACCAGAAGATCTTTTTAAAGATTCCTCTGGCTGCAAAGAAATCTCAAGCAGAGGGCTCTCACCTCCTCGTATCCTCCAAAGTTCTGTACAGTCTCATTGAGAAGACAGAGGTCAACTGAAATGAAAGAAAAAAATCTGGAATTACTTTACAACACAGGTAGTCATATTGGGACAGGTGTATGTGTGATTATAAAATGGCATTGGAAAATCCAGTAACATGACTGGATAAAACACATCACATAACCATGCGTTAAAATGCTCCAATGCCTGGTTAAGTGCTGGATCTTGTTTTTTTTTTGTACAGTATACAAAAAAAATATTTATGCAGTGAAACATTTTATAAGAGCAGTACACTCCAGAGAGTGCATTCAAGTATTTTATGAAATGGGTCATGAAAATTCTGTAAGCTCATTGGTTGAAACATGTCACATGCCTGTTGATTATTTTCTGACACCCACACACCTCACTTGTACTACATCTTTTTTTTTAAGAAAATAAAGGATCATTTCATAAATGGGATAACACACTCTAGGGTGTGCGGTTATAAGGGAATAATGGCCTTTTTGAGTCCTTGGGGCTTTTGGTTACACCTTGTACCTAACAAGTACCCAAGATGTGCATTTAATTTCATCATAAATACACACCTGTCACATGATATCCCTTACCTGATGCTCTTGCCTAGATATAAGGCACTCAGCTACTCCTTCAGCATCACAACAACCTGTGGCATGCAATGAAATGCTCTAACACACACCCTGCTGTACCATGTGTTATTACTTACTTGTTTGGGAGCTTGTAACACATATAGAGCATGTTGTCCAAGTCTGGACCTTTTTCATGAAAACTGTTTTTTAGATACCATGGTTTTTCCCATTTTTTATGAAAACACCAGATGTAGGATTTTCAAAGGACTTCAAGAGCCTTGTGTCATGATTGCAACTCAGTAGCATGATTTGAACTTGAAGGTTAGACCAGCTAAAAGGGGAACTAGCTCACTCTGTAGCCCACAAATGATGCTTGCATCAACAATCAGTAACATGGGTCATTTATTTGTCATGATGTAAGGAAAATGCTGTCAATCTGTTCAAACTTTTGAAAATGCTTTTATCGGTTTGGAAGCATTTGGCGTTACACACTCCGGTTAGAAGATTGCATTTACTTTTTTGGAAGCATTTGACATTACACAGTCTGGATTGGAAACTGGACTCTGCACCTGCATCATATCTTCTGAAAAAGCTGCCCCTTGCCCGTGACTTTTGGCCATTTCCATGACATCATCATGAACTGTTTCATCTTCCATGACAACACCATGAACTGTAGCATTTTTGATGACAACACCATGAATCATGGTCCATGATGTATAGCATTTTCCATGAATACACCATGAACTGTAACATTGTACATGACCACACAGTGAACAGTATCATTTTCCATGATGACACCATGAACTGCAGTATTGTCCATGAACACACCATGAACTGTAACATTTTCATTGACAACAATATGCACTGTAGCATTTTCAATGATAACACCATGAATTATAGCATGTTCCATAAATACACCATGAACTGTATCACTTTCCATGACAACACTGTGAGCTGTAACATTTTCCATGACAACACTATGCACTGTAGCATTTTTCATGAAAACATTAGCATTTTCAATGACCGCACTTTGAACCATGAACTGTAGCATTGTCCATGAACACACAAACTGTAACTTTTTCCAAGGCAACACCAGTTGCAGTTTGGCAGTTTGTCTATTTGTCTGATTGTCTATTCTTGTATCTAACATTGGATTGTAAAGACTGTCACTTGTAACTCTATAAATCCTACTCTATGTAATTCACAACTTGTCTGTACATTGTATTCTGTGACTTCTATTTTATGTAACTAAACCTGGGTCACCCTTAAAAAAGGGACCTGTATTGGTCTCAGCAGGCCTACCTAGTCAATAAAATGAAATAAATAAATAAATACATAAACACCACCCGCTGCAGCACTTTTTATGAAAACACCATGAACTGTAGCATTTTCCATGAAAACAACATGAACTGTATCATTGTCCATGACAACATACTGTACAAACTCAGAAACGTAGAATTGTTAGCAGAAAATGACCGCTTGGCTCTCACAGTCTGGCCAAATGTTCTCTGCCTAACCTGCATCCACAGATCCAAACGTCTCCAGTGATGCTCCCTCGTTCTTGCCTATTCACAAATATTACCTTATGTCTACCCCACGCTTGATTGAAGCCTCCTGCTGTTTTTGTCTTAATCACTTCTGCTGGCAGTCTATTCCTGGTGTCTGCTACTCTTCCAGTGAAGAAATACTTTCTCACATCACTGTTAACCCCCAGCTTCATAGCATGTCCCCTGGTACTGGTGCTCTTCCTCCATTAAAAAAAGACTTCCCTCTAGCACCCTGTTGACCCCTGTGAGGTACATTTAGGTCTCTGTCATGTCCCCCTCATTCTCCAGCACCATGAACTGTAAAATTTTCCATGGCAGCACCATGAACTGTAGTATTTTCCATGACAGCACCATGAACTGTAACATTTTCCATGACAAAACCATGAACTGTAGCATTTCCCATGACAACACCATGAACTACAGCATTTTTCATGAAAACATCACAAACTGTAGCATTGCCCATGAATACACCACAAATTGTAACATTTCCCATGACAACTTACATAGACTTTGATGGCAGATAAGGACTGATTGGCCCACCCAGTCTGCCCATTTTCTTACCTATTGGATAAGCTGCAGATCCTAGTTAACCAACAGTCTGCTTCTTCCTAACCCCCACTAGAATTGCCTTATGTCTGCCCCATGCATTCTTGAATCCCCCTACTGTTTTTGGCCCCACGACCTCCTCAAGAAGGCCGTTCCACACATCCACTACCCTCTCCTTGAAAAAATACTTCCTCACATTGCCTCTGAGCCATCTCCCCCTCTAACTTCAAATTGTGCCCCCTTGATCTTGTACATCTCTTTTTCTGAACCTCTTGGACTTTGTTGATTCCCTTGAGGTACTTGAAAGTTTCTACCATGTCCCCCTCTCCCTTCTTTCCTCAAGAGTATACATATTAAGCTCCTTTAATCTCTCTTCGTATGGCTTGAACTTCATGAACTATAGCATTCTCCATGAAAACACCATTAACATTATCATTTTCCATTACAACACCATGAACTGTAGGATTTTCATGAAAAAAATGACAGTGTTTCACATTTACTTGACAAACACAACATTTTGTGCCTCTCTTCCAGAATACATTTTGCCCCAAATTGGCCCCATCACTGGCATCCAAGGCCTGCATAGAATGTCCAATCTCCCAGTGGCAGTACAATGTGCTGCTGCACACCACTGAACTATTTCAAAAATATAATTTTTGCAACATTTAAACCTTTTTGGAGGTGCTTGTATGAAAAATATGTAAAACAGAGAGATAACATGAGTAACACAATATGGAATTCTGATGTTTTTTGACTTTTACCATAATTCCCATGACATCCATCCCAAAAATACCAAAAGAAAAGCACTGCCCTATTTATACCACTAGACATTACATCATGGGCTGGATTTTGTGATGCTTGCTCATGGTTAGAAAACATGCCTGATTTTCAAAACCTTTGTTAATGTAAATTAGTTGTACAAGAGTTATAAATTCTAGTAATGTCCCCCAGAAATGCTGGAAAGGCAGTTTTGGGAACATGAAAAGTTGTTTTGGACTTTGCGGGAGTGATTAAATTGCATGTGCAAGTATTTTGAAAATCCATGTCTACAAGGGGGAGTTCAAATTTATTTCTGAATTTAGTGAAAAGTTTGAAGTTTTTTTTCAGTTTGAAGAGCTCAATTATTTGCTTCAATATGGACTTTTATGAATATGATGTTTCAGCTTGATTCATTAACTGTGCAACACATTTTGTTTTAATTCTTATGTTTTCCCTTCAGGGTTTACAGTGCACCCTGGCAACCAGGGAGTCTATTTTAAAGCATTGACTGTCTGTACCTTTCTTTATTACATCACAGTGTTTACCATGACAACAACAGAGATATCACAGAACAGTCCTTATGAGGTCAGTTTAGGTGTATGCAGATTGTACTCTTTGTACTCATCATTTCCTCTAATGCAGAACCGTTGAACAGAGGGGCACAGTTTACATTTTGTACTTTTTTTCTTTTTGAATTTTTTACCATTTCTATCTCTAAACTCTCCAAACATGTGTTGCATAAACAGGACATGACATAGCTTGACTGAAGATATCATATTTATTTTCACTTGAGGCCAATGATATCAGGATATCTCACTCGTGGCTTCGCCAGTCATGAGATATCATGATATCATTGGTCTCTCGTGAAGATAAATATGATAGCTTCAATCAGGCCATGTCATATCACCTATTTATCTGCAGTATATCTACATCTGTCTGTCTGTCTGTCTATCTATCTATCTATCTATCTGTATGTATGTACAGTATGTAACAGATAATCCACTAAAGGGTGTGCAGTCATGCTCTGATATAGCATACCTTGGTGTGTGTTGTGAGGCATGAGGCCCCAGGCTAAGTGCATTCAACTACCCAAGGCATGCATATATAAGAGCACAACAGCACACCCTGTAGTGAGTTATCTGTCTTATAAGATGGCCAAAATAGTTTTGGAGGGAGGGTGAAAAATAGAAAGAAGTGCAGGTATGAGGTGGTCATTGCGGGATAATGCATGGTCATCTGGTGTGTTTTATCCAATCAGAAAGCAGTATTTGTACTGATTTTTCTCACCCATTTATACATATATATATATATATATATATATATATATACACACATATATATAATGATTGAGAAAAATCAGTAAAACTGCTATCTCCTGACTGGGTGAAACACACCACATGACTGTACATTATTGCAAAATGACCACACACTTGCACTTCTTTCTATTTTTCGCCCCAAAACAATTTTGGCATTTTATGTAACAGGTAATCCACTACAAGGCATGTGGTTTTGATCCAATATATGCAACCCTCGGGTTGTTGAATGTACTCAGCCTACATTGTGCCTCACAACTCACACCAACGCGTGTGTATATCAGAGCATGACTGCATGCCTGATAGTGGATTATCTGTTACACACACACATATATATATTATATATATATATATATATATATATATATATACACACACACACATACTACATAATACATATATAGGGAAGGGTGGCTACAAGGATGAATACTCATCCAGAGTGGCTAATGAGACTATAAGGCCATGAGGCCAAAGGCTGAGTGGAAGCTGTCATTGATGCTAGGTACAGAGCCATTCTAAGTGTGTTTGTTGGAGGAAGTGGTGACAAAGCACTTTTTGTTTGCGGGGGATGGGGAATGGAGAGTGACTGAGCAGCCTGCTTGGGGGAAGGGGTGTGGTAAGTCATGGATCTGGAGTGAGCGGCGATCAGTGTGATGCCGATCTCAATGGATGACAGTGTATTAATGGTCTACAAGAAAAAATACAAAAAGGAAAGGAAAGAAACACAAGGTCAGATTATAGATTACTGTGTTTTGTATATTAAGTTATTGTTTGTTAGTTGTAGTGTGGGGATAGGGAGTAATTCAACAGTGTGGAAAAAGTTTTTAATATGTTAGGGTACTACTGGATGATCAGTGTTTTGTACAGTCCTAACATAGCTGCCAGAATTTTTTTCCAAATATTCTGGCCAGTAGGGATATGTGGGTTTTTCTGCCTCATGCTTGGCATTAAAAGTGCCAGCCGCAGGGTTGTTTTCCTTTAAGAATATGGGTCCTGACCAATCAGGGCACAGAAAACTCCCTACCCATTTTATAAGTATTAAATACAATACATTGAAATGGTTACAAATTGTTTAAGATCACAACTGTGAGCACTTCTGTATTTTGCATGTTTTATTTTGTTTTGGCATTTCTGTAATGCAGTGGTGTTTTGGGTTTCTGTATCTTTTGTCATGTCGTTGTTCCATAGTGCAGGGTCCTCCTGTAAAAGAAGATGTGGCTAGATCAGTCCATCCTTCATTGAGCTCCATTTTGTACATGTAGCTGGTATGATACATGGATTTGTCAGGTACTTTTTGAGTCCATGCCTATTGCATAAATATAGCTATACATACATACACATATATACGTGCATATGTACACACACACACACACACACACACACACATATACATTTGTTGATATCTTATACGTGGCAAAGTCCCTGTCATGTATCAATGGTATGGTACCTCATTCAGTGTCAGAATATTAAAAATTGTTATATAACAACTCTCAACCCCACCCCACCCCCTACCCTTGTGACTGTCTGTTACACACTGGTGATTAGTATCAGTTTAGAGCTGCTGTGTGAGGTTTTGTGCTGCAGTCTATTTCCTTTTTAAGCACAGGAATCTATAGTAGATTCATTGTCACAGCATTATGTAAGGAATTACATGCAATAGGGTGTGTGCACCTTGATTGTTTTTTTAGACATGAAGCTCAGACAGGTGCCACAACCATCCAAGAAGTACATTATTTCCTTATGACCATGCAACCTGAAGTGTGCTATTCCAGTTATAAAATGGGCTTTAACTTGTAAATAAAATTATGTAGTTCAGGTAAGGGGGTGCGATTCTCAGAAAATAATCAACAATCATGTGACATGTTTTGAACAATAAGCTTACAGGAGTTTCATGGTTAATGTTTTTAACAAGTTTAACAATGACATATCTGTAAGGTGCATAACAAGATCTCTAATGCTGACAGTTCTAAAATTCTAAAGTTGCTAGCTCTTTTGGCATAGTCCATTATCTCACTTAGGTTTTTCTAATTTTCTGCAAAATAATGCATTTTATTTTTAATCAAAGTCCATTTTTAGAAACAGAAGTCCTTAAAGAGGACATGAAATTATTTCTAACTGGCAGTTGTCCGTACTGTTCCTCTGTACATAAATGACATACACATACCACAAAAGAATGCATATTTAACTGTACCTGACCAAAAGAGTGATTTTAAAAGCTGTGTTTTGTATTGGTTTGAATTCTCGGGCAAGTACAGTTCTTTTTATAGAAACAGCAATTGTTACGGTCTGTGCACAGACCCCTGAACACTGTTAAGTAAATAGTTCATGCTTGGCCCTCTACACACAAAGTATGACATAGTGAAAACTTCAAATTTACCGTTTCTATTAAGAGAACTGTACAGAATGTTATCCTAAAAAGAAAACAATGCTTAACATAAGGTAATAATGTATGGGCAACTATACACAGCAAGGTTGTGTTTCCATAGAGGGGTTAAGATGACAGCATACAAACCTCGAGAGCAAAGTCTGAAAGGTCAATGCAGCCATCTCAACTCTGAGATGGAAACGGATGCTGAGATTGCGTGTGGTCAGCCAAATTTTATTTTATACAGTATACTTTTTTTTACACAGGAGTCACAGATGAGCCCCCCCCCCACCAAAATAACAAATAAAACAACCTTTACATTTATTTGCTGTTTTCTATGATAAAAATTAATTTCCAGACTTTTACAAGTTAAAAGATGCAATTTTGGGCACTAGGTGGTTACTGAGCAGCTGGGTGTGTGGAGTGAATGAGGAATTTAAAATGTTACTATCTTTGAACTGTGTTGATCAACTATTCGGAATGCATACACCACCACTCTGGAATGTGCACAACAGTTTAGGATGTGCTCAACAAAGAGTTTGAGCTGGCTGATTTTTCTACAGAACAATGGCTAACCATATACTATAAAGATTTTCACATCAATGTTTGGATCCTTTGAAGAAATTAATTTCATTTCTGTAAAAAATATGAACATTACAAGCACCAGCCAATGATCACAAATTTACTGTCCCATTTAACGTGATTTATAATATATTCATATGTAGTTCTGGGATCTCTTATGATTATGTAGTTATGGGATCTCTTATGATTATAAGAGTGTCATTTCTAGTCTTTGGTGTACCAGGACAGCTCAGCTTCACTTTGTAGTTCTTTCACCCAAATGATTTGGTATACTCTTATATTCATAGGAAATGCACTAACTGTACATATAAACCATACATTTTACAATTCTAAATTGTCCGTCATAACGAACAGTGCATGAATCAAGAACACCAAGTCAATTTGTTCAAATACTGGCAAATATAGAATAACAACAGAATGTTTAGCTAGTATTTGAAATGCAGCTTCCACAAAATACACAGCCTTGCAGATAAAAGGGTAGTTCTCATTTACTGTTGGCTGCTATACAGTATGTCTATGCACATACAGACTCTGTGCTATCCACATCTCATTCAGTTTCTATATAAAGTACATTGAGATGAGTATGAAGAATGTTTTAGAAATCTGAGTTCTCTTCTACCGACTGGCAACATCATTGTGGCTGTCTCCATATGGGGTATCTCAATGTATATGTGCAGACTGAATGAATCATATGTTCAGTGAAGGCAGATACATCATGCAACCCAGCTATAGATTTATGTAAAATAATGCCCATTCTATTTACAGACTGGCAGTCCTTCAATGTACACAAAGTTCCTCACAGCTTAGGCTGCACCCTGGAAAAAGATGACTGAGATGACATAGTCTAATTTGGTATCAACACAGCTTTACATTGATAGAATTTCTGTGGTAACTCACTCTGCTTAAATCCGAGGTACGGTATCTTCTCAATGGGAGTGCCCCTGTCCCTCATGAACTGGTACAGCCCCAGCAAGTACGAGTTCTCCTGCTGCTGGCTGCAGCTGTCCTGGTTCTGTCTCCCCTTCACCTCAATCTCATTCTCCGACAACATGCTTCCACCAAGGATTGAGTCTGTAATGATTTTGCATTGTCTAAACCTGTCAGGTCTCTTTCACTTCAAAAAGGAAACCTGAAATTCTTCCTTATGCCCCGCCTGGTGACTTAACCCTTTCACTGCTGAAAAAATCCCAAATTCCATGCCCAGAGTTGTGAAAGGGTGTAGCTGAAAAATACATTTTGCAAACTAATGTGTACATTAACTGTTTGATGCCCCCATTTCCATATCTAACCCTATTTGTTGCAACTACCATTTTACACCCCATATACACTGTTAAGTATAGAAGAAAAACGACTCCAGTGCACTGTTAGAATTTCAATGTTGCTTAGCCCAAGTAGAGTACAGAATTCATTTTGTAATGTCAGAAGGTGGGGGAAATGGAGCCTCTTAGAAATAAACTGATATAGCACACGTGTTCCTACCCCATACCTCTTACTATCACACTGGTGGATTCTGGGACATTTACAGGACTGCTTATTTTCATATATCTACTAAATACATAAAAGTAAGTAACAGAGTACTGATATAGTGCCTTACCTAAGCTCAAAGTGCATTAGGTAAAAATAATAAACACAGTTTACATACAAAGTAATAATAACAATAAAGATTTACTCACAGACAGTCCAGGACATCGTAATATTAATCACAATCCTTGGTGGATGCCTCTGTGGAAGTAGCTAACCCCAGTGATCTTGCTTAAATTCCCTACCCCCCTCACTTACACAGGCTCTAGCGCAATATGGCTGTGTGTGGTATTAGCGCAACTTGATGGCTGCTGCATGTATACCACATACAGCCCCTGAACTACCAGTATGTAACTCATTGCCTTGTAGAGAGCTTTAAGATATAGTATGTATGCTATGAAATGCACTATATAAAACCAAATCTGATTCTGTTCTATAACATAAATATGTTGGAAATCCTACCTCCTGACAGACTGAAACCTGTTTGAATACCCCACGGTATTTATAGGGGTCTTGCATGTGTGCACCCTGCCATTGTATTAGGAGGAATTAGCGCACCAATGAATTCAACTAAGTTTCTAAATGAGGTTAAAAACACAAATTAATCCTGAATATGCCTTACCCCATTTCATAATAGCTGTAAAAGGATTTGAGGGATTACACTCAGTACTCTCACCCCACAGACAGTCCCATTCAGCTTTGGCTGAGCTGGTTTTGCATGTGGGGAGGGGAATTACTTCACCATGACCCCCATCATTCCTAACCACTTAAAAAATTCATGGAAGCAGTTGGAGTTCTAATATTACTACTTTTTTCCTCCAGCATTTCCCATTTCTACTTCCTATCAGCCATTCAGGTAATAGTGCTTGTATGTACGCTGCTCTGACCCTGTGGAACTCTCTACTTTGTCAGATTAGAGAGTGCAGGACCATGGAGAGCTTTAAGGTGGCCTTAAAAACTTATCTTTTTCATCAACCACATGGAGAGCAGACAGAAAAGTTTGACTGTGTTTTAATGTAATGTTTGGAATTTGTATGTTTTTTATGTATCTGTTTTCAGTTGTTTTAACTTGTACAGTGCTTTAGTTATAGAATTGCGCTTATGAAATAAAGTTTATTAAAATAAAGCTTATTCTAGCAGACAAAGGGGCCCTCCCCTTGAAGCCTGCAAGCCTTGTCTGAGGACCCTTCCCTCAACAGCTGGCAGAAGTTGTCCGAGAAGGGAGGATAGGGAGTAGAGGAATAGGGGGAGGCAGGAGGGACAGCCAATGGGAGCAGGAAGTGGCATGGGGAGGAGCTAGGAGGCTGCTTAAGTGCCAATGCATGTGATTCCAGCCTCTTAGCTCCTTTTATCAGCCTTAATCTAGAGGTTAAGCAGAAGGACTTACACAAGGACAGGCACACGTTAGGCACAATTGAAAAATGGAGGCTGTTAGGCAGTAAGGGGTCATAGGGAGCAATGGTAGCCAACTGAGGTGAACTTGAAATAAAGACAGATATATACATAGTTAGAGAGGAGGTGATAGGCATTTGGCCACAAAAGAGGTGGTGTATTGGGGCAGCTGAGCATAATGAGGGTCTCTGAGCCTTGACTTTGCATATCAGAGTTACAGTGCATGGCTGCTTGAGGTGTGGTTTAAAAAAAAGTGAGCTTACATATATGGTGCAAAATAGGTAGCAGACAAGGTTGAGCAGGTGCACAAGGATCCCTGTAGGGGTTTATGGCAGCTTAGCTTGGAGTGAGAGTCAGTTAGGGACCAAAGAATAAAAGTAGCAAATGGGAGTGTGTGGGAACTCTCAGAAAGTAATACAAAAGAGGTGTTCACTTTAAATTATAGTTAGACCATGACGCCACAATGGCCAGAGAGTTATCAGAAGGCTGTAAATGACTCATGGGATACACGCAGGAAGCAGTGAGAAGTTGCATGGATTCTGCCATTGCTACCCATGGCACAGATGCTGGAGAACAGCCACATGGGTTAGTTCCTCAGTGGTGGCCATTGGCATGGTGATGGGGCCATTGACACGGCAATGCACGGAGTAGTGTTTTTTCCTGGCAATGGGCCACCCGGCTGGGGGCACAAATTAGGGTAGGATGAGAGAGGGCAAGGTTCTAGTCCTGGGGAAAGTTCTCGAGGGATGGCATAAAGAAATGGTGTGAGCAGCCATGGGCATGGCAATGTGGACATTTGCCATGGCATTGCATGGTGCAAGCAGCAGACTGAAGTATGGGGAACATTGCTGCCATGGAATTAGGCAAAAAGGAATTCCTGCACATGTTGTGATAAGGAAAAGGAATGGGAAAGGGGAAACTGTTTAACCAGTACATTTAGGCACACTAAGCTGGAGCTTGTTTATGGGTACAACCTTGGAGCATAAGAAAGTTAAGTGACTTGCTCAGGGTCAAACAGTATGCATATGGAAGCTGATGATAATAAGTAAGGGACATTAAATATGGTTAACCCAGCTCCAAAAGACATGTAAATGGAGAACAACTGGGGGTTGGGTGTAAGCAAAAATGCTGCCAGCCATTAAATGTGTTAACCAGGCATTTAAAAGGTGTAAATGGAGACCAACTGGGTGTTGGCCATCAGTAAACATATCACTGTTCATGAGGTCCATGAAGGCATATCTAAAAAGGAGAACTCACTGCTGGCCAGATAACACCAGTGAGCAATTTTTACATTGGCAATGGGGCCACCTATTTGGAGCATGAGTAAGGGGAGGTATCATTTTGCTGCTCTTTGGCTGGCTGTAGAAACAGCTTAGGAGTTGGCTGACTGATGCGTGAATTGGCACCATCCTGAGGGGAGCATCATGGCAGGCACATGGGTGCCTGGGGGGTGGTGGCAGCCATTTTGAGCCAGTAATGCCATGTGGCAGTGTGCCAGTCAGTGCACAAGCATGTTTGGGCATGGCAACCATCTTGTGCATGGCTACACTGTGCAGCAGGGGCTAGTCCTGTTATGCAGAGCCCACAATAATCAAAGGGTGCATAGGATGGCTCTAAAGGCAGTATGCAGTAAGTCATCAGCACATAAATGGACCATGGTCTTTGGTTTAACATAAAAAAAAGTTGCAGTAAGGCTACCAGAGGAAGCACAAATGGGTGGATGAGGATCATAATGGGAGGGTGTAAATAAGGGGCCAGGTGGAGAGGCAAAACAGGGGCTTTGTGGGCACTGAGCCCATGGGTAAATTAAAAATAAATATGTAAATAAATAATAACTCCTTAAATAAATGAATAAAAGGAGGGAGATATAGCAAAGGCCAGGGTCTCGTGGGAGGTCAGCCTTGAAGGGGGATGGAAGGCATCTGGGGAAAAAGGGAGGAACATTAGTACAAAGCAAGGCTCTCCCCAGTAAGCCCAGGGCAAATAAAAACAAACATAGAAACATAGAATTTGATGGCAGATAAGGACTGCTTGGCCCACCTAGTCTGCCAATTTTCCTACCTAACAGATAAGCTGCAGATCCTAATTAACCAACAGCTTACTTCCTCCTACCCCCCACTGGGACTGCCTTATGTCTGTCACACATTCTTGAATTCCCCCACTGTTCTTGACTTCACAACCTCCTCAGGGAGGCTGTTCCATGCATCCACAACCCTCTCTGTGAAAAAATACTTCCTCACATTACCTCTGAGCCGTCCCCCCTCTATCTTCAAATTGTGCCCCCTTGTTCTTGCACATCTCTTTTTCTGAAAGATGCCACCCTCTTGGACTTTGTTGATTTCCTTGAGGTATTTGAAAGTTTCTATCATGCTCCCTCTCTCCCTCATTTCCTCAAGGGTATAAATATTAAGCTCCTTTAGTCTTTCTTCATATGTCTTCTGGTGCAGACCCTGCACCATTTTGGTTACCCTCCTCTGGACAGCCTCCACTCTGTCTATGTCTTTGCGGAGATGGGGTCTCCAGAACTGCACACAGTACTCAAAGTGTGGTCTCACCAACTGTCTGTTCAGAGGGATAACAACTTCCTGTTTTCTACTATTGATGCTTCTCCCTATACATCCCAGTATCCCTCCAGCCTTCCTTACTACCTTCTCACATTGCTTGCCCACCTTTAGGTCATCTGATATAATTACCCCAGGTCCCTTTCCATTTTTACTGTTGTCAGTATCTCACCCCTCATTGTGTACTCTTGCCCTGGGTTTTTGTTTCCCAGGTGCATTACCTTGCACTTCTTTGCATTGAATCTGAGCTGCCATACATTTGACCATCCCTCCAACCTTACAAAAGTCCCTTCTCATCCTTTCAACTCCATCTGGTGTATCAACCCTGTTGCAGATCTTTGTGTCATCTGCAAAGAGACATACTTTTCCTTCCAGTTCCTCTGCAATGTCACTTATAAAGACATTCAAAAACAAACAAGGACATGGGACTATAAATAAGGGATGACAGCAGGGCACGAGGAGCGATCTGGGGGGATGGGTAAAGAACAAAATGACTTTAATTAATGGCTGTGGTGTGCACAGAATGGCCTAGAACAGCACAGTAGCACGGGCAGGGAAAGGTTGTGTTTCTTCCTGTTTTTCATCTTGAGGGCATGGAAGAATTGTGAGTAAGGGGAAGGTGCCACTGAAGCAGGGGTCAGCAGAGTTCAAGAAGCAGCTATAGGTGCTGGTACAGGTGAGATGCAAGGTCTGACGGAAGGCTTGTTTTTAAGACTCGAGGGGGCAGTTTGGGAACTCAGCAGGTGAAAGCCATCTGGGCTTCAGATCCAGCCAGCCCCCATAGTGGAGCCAGTGCTGTCTGCAAAGCCTATGCTCTCTGTAGGAGCAGCACAGAAACATAGAAGTTGATGGCAGATAATGACTGCAAGGCCCATCCAGTCTGCCCATTTCTTTTTCTACTTTTCGAATGTGCCATCAGCTTTTGTTCTGTCAATGGCCTATCTATTCATACTCATCTGTATTGCTCTCTAATGCCTATCCCACACCTGTTTGAAGCCCTGCACTGTATTCATATCCACCACTACCTGAGGTAGGCCGTTCCATGCATCCACCACCCTTTCTGTGAAAAAGAACTTCCTCACGTTAGCCCTTAATCAGCCTCCCTCTAATCTCATGCTGTGTCCTCTTGTCCTGCTATTTTTCTTAAATTGAAACATGTTAGATTCTTTCACCTTGTTAATGCCCTTAAGATGTTTGAATGTTTCGATCATATCACCTCTCTCCCTCCTTTGCACTAGGGTATACATATAGGACCCACTCGAAATTACAAATACTTTTAATGATGACTTTACCGATCTAAGCAGTGTCCTACCACAAGATTTCTTTCATGATACCTTCTTAAAGTCTGCACACCAGCAGGAGAACAAGACAAATGATCACCCTCTATTCTACTTCAAACATGTCTCTATTGCTCAAGTCAGGAAACTACTGTGCAAAGTGCTGGGTAAGTCACAGCATAGTGGTGACTCCTTAGACCTCAAATTAATCGCACTTACCACAGAGGAAGTACTCCTACCTATCACAAAGATTCTTAACCTCTCCCTATCATTTTCTCCGTTTCCACATGTTTGGAAAACAGCCATTGTTAGACCAATTCATAAAGCTGGGGACCATGCGCTACATAGGAGCTATAGACCTATATCAATTCTCCCTCCTCTGTCAAAAATACTCAAACCTATTGTTGCCAACCAACTAGTCGACTACCTCAGCAAATACTCCCTAGAGTGTGAACAACATGGCTTAAGGAAAGAACACAGCACTACCACTGCTCTTCTAGAACTCACCAGCTCTGTCCACCAATCTATTGACCAATGCAGCCTTGTGGGGGCAGTCTTATAGACTTAACCAAGGCCTTTGACATGGTTAATCACCAGCTCCTCCTTAAACAACTCTAACTGGCCTCTCCCCGATTCACTGTCCTGGTTTGCAAGCTATCTTGGTGACAGATCGCAATGCGTGAAGATTTCCAATGCTATCTCTGACCAGAAACCAGTTTGGTCTGGTGTACCCCAGAGCTCAATTCTGGGTCCCCTCCTCTTCAGCATCTTCATTAACAATCTACCATCTGCCTGCTACCTGCGCACACTGCTCTATGCTGACAACGCTGTTCTTTTTGCAAGCCACCCTGACCCACACGTGCTTGAAAGCAACCTACAGAATGGTTTCCTGGACGTTGAGCACTGGTTCTCCAAGCAGAAACTAGTGCTAAACTGCAAGAAAACAAAAGTCTTATTGTTCTCCTCTGCCTGCAGTAGATATAAAGGTCATGATCTCACTATCAGAAATAACCAAGGTGACCCCCTTGAACAAATACAGCACTTCAAGTTCCTTGGGGTCACCCTCGATAGTCACCTCACTTATATACCCCACATCGAAAAATGTTGCCAGAGCCATCAATGCTAGGATTGGTCTTCTCTATCGACTCAGAAAGTGTCTAACATCTGAAGCTCTCAATCTGGCAATTCACAGTTCAGTTCTCTCTATTCTCGACTATGGCCTTGCCAGTTATGGAGCTGCTACTAATACTGCTCTCAAAGGGCTCACTGTTGCACTAAACAAGGCTTGTAGACTCCAAACTGGGGCATCTGACCTCACCAACAGCTGCGATCTCTATAAACGGACTGGGTGGCTCAATCTATATGGGAGAATTAAATACCATACCTGCATTCTCACAAAAAAGATTCTCCTTGGGTCCATGCCAATGAGACTGTGTTGCCTACTTCACAAATCTTCGAAGACTCAACACGTGCACCTCATCCACTGAACTCCTACTAGTCCCAAGGTGCCAGACCACGCAATGCCAATGCACTTTTTGTAGCAGAGCACCTTCCTGGTTCAATGGTCTCCATAATAGTCTGGCTAACCTTACTAATCTTGGAGAGTTAAAGCATAAACTCCAAACTCACCTCCTGACTGAAACCTCCTCTGATTGCTCCACCTAACATCCAGGTCCCTCTTTAGGACCTCCTCCATTCCATCCTCCTTCCTCCCCCCTTTTTTCTCCTGGACATCCCCTCACTGCTGCTACCTCTATCACCTCTGTTCTACCACCCTCCTTCCTGCCTTTTCACCTCTCCCCCTCTTCCCCTCTCTCTCCCCCCTTTCTAGTCTCCACCCCCCCCCCCGTATTGTCATTGCAATTTGACAAGGCTGCCTGGCTGCTCCTCTTCCTCCTGGCTCTTCCTCTACTTCTCTATCCCCTGATCAATTTTTGCTTGATGTGTATATAATTAGAAGCTAATTGTTCTATACTATAATGGAAGCACTACATGCTCTGAATTATTCTGTATAACTTGTCTGTTTCCCAGTGTCTGTATGTAACCCTCCCTACTGACATGGAACCTTTGTAAATGAGCTGCCTGGTGCTCAAAGGCATTTGTAATCCTAGAAAGAATAAATTAATAAAGACATATTAAGCTCCGTTAATCCATCCTCATATGCTTTCTGATGCAGTCCCTGCACCATTTTGGTTGACCTTATCTGGACTGCCTCCATTTTGTTAATGTCCTTGTGCAAGTGTGGCCTCCAGTACTGCATTCAGTACTCTTGATGGGGCCTAAGCAGTGTCTTGTAAAGAGGGATTATTACCTCCATAATATAACTTGTGATACCCCTACTAATACACCCCAACATCCCTCTAGCCTTACCTTCTGCTTTAGTGGTCTGCTTGGATGATTTCAGGTAATCTGTAATGATGATGCCCAAGTCTCTTTCTTCCTTTGTGATTGCCAGCAACTTCCCTCCCAACCTATAGGTAGCTTCAGGGTTTCTTTTCCCTATGTGCATGATCTTGCACTGCTTCACGTTAAACCCCAGTTGCCACTCTTCTGACCATTTTGCCAGTTTATCCAGATCTCTTCTCATTCTGCCCACCCCATCTGGGTCATCTATGCTCTTGCAGATCTTGGTGTCATCTGCAAACAGACAAACCTTACCCTCCAGTCCATCTGCAATGTCACTGATGAAGATATTAAAGAGGACTGGCCCCAGACTGATCCCTGAGGTATCCCACTTGTGACTTGTATCTCTTCTGACTGTATACCATTTACCACCACTCTCTGTTTTCTGCCTGCCAACTAGTTTGCCACCCAGTTGACCAACTTCTGACTCACCCTGAGCCGACTGAGCTTATTAATCAATCTTCTATGTGGAACAGTATCGAAAGCTTTACTGAAGTCAAGGTAGGCGACATCAACTGCACCTCCTTGATCCACCACTCTGGTTACCCAGTTAAGAAATCTATGAGATTAGTTTGACAGGACCTTCCTGTTGTAAACCCATGCTGTCTTGGATCCTGTGCTTCTATGGATTCCAAGTGTTGCACTATCCTTTCCTTAAGGAGTGACTCCATAATCTTGCCCACTACTAAGGTAAGACTGACAGGTCTGTAGTTCCCTGCCTCCTCACTGCTGCCACTCTTGTGGAGTGGGATCACATAGGCCCTTCTCCAGTCTTCTGGGGTCTCTCCTGTGCTCAGAGATTCACTAAACAGTTCTGCTAATGGCTCTGCTAGTTCCACCCTTAGCTCCTTTAGTACCCTGGGATGTATGCCATCAGGTCCTATTGCCTTGTCCACCTTGAGCTTAGCAAGTTCTTACAGAACCCTTTCTTTTGTGAAGGGACTTGTGCACATTTACATCCCCCCTGTGTCCATGGTGCTGAGCTGTGGGCCCTGCCCTATCTTCTCCTCAGTAAATACTTTTTATTTTAGTCTTTGGTAACCAGGTAAGTCCCACTAGGCACAAGTGCCTGTTTTTAGGGGCGACCTGGGAGCACTGGGTGGTTAAGTGACTTGCTCAGAGTCACACAGTATGCAAGTGGAGGTTGTGAGTAACAAACTCAGGTCTGGGCTGCTGGATGTACCAAAGCCGTTCACACCTCGTTCCTCTAACCTCTAGGCTATACTGCCAGCCCACTGAGCAAAAGTATCTATTTAGGATAGATGCTTTTCCTTGGTCCTTCTCCACACAGTCCCCATTATCCCCTTTGATCTTTCAATACCCCCTCTGGACTTTCTCCTTTCACTAATGTATCTATAGAAAGTCTTGTCCGCTTCTTTACTTTATGTGCTAGTGTTTACCTCAGTTTGGGCCTTTGCCTGCCTTACTGCCTTCCCTGTTTCCCTTAGGGAAGTTTGGTATGCCTCCATATCTTCGTCCCACTGCATTCCCTTATATTTCCTAAAGGCCAACCTTTTGGCTAAGATCTTTTCTGCTACTGTTTTTGAGAACCAAAGTGGTTTCCTCCTTGTTTTGCTCTTGCTTTTCTTCCTAACACAATGGGATGATGGTTCAAGTATTGCATCCTTAATACTTGCCCACTTTGCCTGAACTTCCTCACCTGTATTTCTTCTTGCATGGGCTAGCTGAACTCTGTTGGTGATCTTATCAAAGTCAGCTCCTCTGAAGTCCCATATTTTTGCCTGTGGCCAAATGGAACCACACCATGTGATGGTCACTGGCCCCCAGGTGACCTTCTACCTGGAGATCTGTGATCCATTCCTCATTAGTCAGTACCAGCAGCTTTAGTGCTAGAAGAGGGCACAGACACTGCAGCTACTGGAGGCAAAGAAATGGGCACCAAGGAAGCCAGAGGCCAGGAAGGCAATGCAAAAAAGACTGAAAGGGAGAGCTCCAGTAGTGCCAGCCCACATGGAGCAAGGCAGGCTCAATTTTGGGGGTGGACTAAAGAGCAGATGAGGGAACTGCTCAAGAGTAACTTTGAGGGTGTTATCCCTGTGATGCTCTGCCCCCTTGCTTATGATTATTGTATGATATCTGTAAAATAAATAACTGGTCTGTGTATGAAATTGTCTCACACAAGTTGGCAGATTCGGCCTGTAACTTTAAAAGTCAGTAGCTGGAACTACAGGATGTAATTAAACAGACCAGGTGAACCATTAATTAAGACATCTTTCTAGAGAGACAGTTTATGGCCCTCATAACCTGTGCTGCCTTTTAAGTGTCCCAATTCTATGACATCGCAGCAAGAAGAAGTCACTGGATTGACTCTTAATGGTTTTCTCACGTGTCTGAGAATAAGGGACATGAGTGTGGGATTGTTGCGTTCAAAGTGAAATGCTTAATTAAAGACTGTCATATTTGAGAAATGGCTAGTTATAGATTTTTTTAAAAGTGTGGGACTCACATCCTCAGAGACACAGATGTAAGAATATTAAAACTGGGGAGGTTCTAGCTGACCTTATCAAAGGGGTGGTGACAGATAGAGTTAAGAATGAAACATAGTATGGAATGGACACATATGAAATAGACTGTAACTGGGAGATCACTTAGAAAGGTAATAGTTAGAAAGCACTTAAGTCTTTGTGGTAGGAGTGTTGCTATGAAACTTCCTTTTTGTGTTATAAATTGTAAGTTGCATGATATATTGTTCTGTGTTTAATTTTACATATTTTTATAACATTTTTAGTAAACAACCATTTCTTTGAAATACTGCCTGGGTGTCTTTGCAGTTTTTTTTTTTGCATGGGATGTATATGTGGTTAAGTCTGACAGCTTTTTGAAAGGCTTGATGGTGTTACTAAGCTTGGAAAAGGTAAGAATATACCTAAGATCTTTTACAGAGTTCTAAGAGTTCATTTTGGAGACCTGGCTGGGTGCCCCTGGTGAAAGATTGTACTGCAGTCCCAAAGAGGGTACATATCTTACCCTGTAAACTGGGTATGCTAGCATAAGGTTCACAGTTTGAATACCCCCAGAACTTGAGGCTAACAGGTGATTTGGACCCCAAAGCAGACAGGAGGGTTACCCTGTCTGTTACCTGTTTACACTATTGTGCTCTGAGGCTGGCACTGTGGGAGCAGAGGGCCTGACCTGTGGAGCACAGTTGTGACAATCCAAGGGGGGAGCCAGCACCAAAGAGGTATATCAGGGAATGGAGGGAGGGGAAGGGGTTGATCAGCAGACTGAGGGCAGGGAGTATGTGGGCGGAGGATGTGGGAGTGCAGGCAGAGGTATTAAATGACTACTTTGCTTCTGTCTCTACCAGAGAGGAGGGAGGGGAGGCACTACAAGGGGAGGAGCAGGATGGACTTGCAGAAGGGAAGGGGGCATGGATGTTGAAATCTCTGTTGTTAGGGTGTGGGAGGCCCTGAAGTCCCTAAGAGTGGAGAAGGCTCCAGACCCAGATGATCTACAACTGAGGGTGCTTAAGGAACTGGTTGATGTCCTGGTTGAGCCTCTGGTGTATCTCTTTAACTCCTCCCTTCAATCGAGTTAGATGCCTTAGGACTGGAGAAAAGCCCACATTGTGCCCATAAACAAGGCGGGCTCACAGGAGGAGCCAGAAAATTACAGGCCAGTAAGCTTGACGTCAGTGGTGGGCAAACTGATGGAGGGCATCTTAAAGGAGAGGCTGGTGGTATTCTTGGAGGCAAGGGGTGTCCTGGATATCCACCAACATGGCTTTGTCCAGAGCAGGTCATGTCAGACTAACCTGGTAGGGTTCTATGATTGAGTGATGAGGGCACTGGACCAGGGCAATGCCAGTGGATGTCCTCTTTCTGGACTTCAGCAAGGTGTTTGATTTGGTGCCACATCCCAGGCTGCTGGAGAAGCTGAGGGACATGGGGGTAGGAGTATGGAAGGTAAGGTGGATAGGGAACTGGTTAACAGGGTGTTTTCAGAGGGTGATGGTTGGGGGGGAGGTTTCATCTCCAAGGAGGGTAATCAGCAGGGTACCACAGGGGTTGGTGCTGGGGCCACTCCTGTTTAATGCTTACATAGAGGATTTCAGGAATGGCATCAGGAGTGAGATGAGCCTTTTAGCTGATGACTCGATGCTGGGGACGGTAGTGGACAGGGAGGAGGTTAAGTTAGTCATTCAAGGGGACCTGGAGACTATGGATGAGTGGTCTCACACCTGGAAACTGTGGTTTAATATGGACAAGTGTAGGGTACTCCACCTAGGGGTCAGGAACCCAGTACATGTGTGGGATAGAGACACTGCAGGCTATGGGGAAGGGGGAGAAGGACCTTGGGGTGGTTGTGGATGACAAAATGAACAACTCAGAGCAGTGCAGGAGGGTTGCGACCAAGACAAATAAAATGCTGGGGTGCATAGGTTGGGGGATAACCTCGAGACTGGGAGGTGCTGCTACCACTGTATAACTGCCTGGTTAGACTGCACCTCAAATACTGTGTGCAGTTTTGGCATCTGTCCTTAAAAAGGGATATTGCCCTCTTGGAAAAGGTCCAGAGGAGGGTGACCAAAATGATACATGGTCTTGGTGGTATGCTCTATGGGGTAAGGCTCGAGGAGCTCAACCTGTACTCTCTGGAGGAGAGGAGGGATAGAGGGGATATGATTGAGGTCTTCAAATACTTCAAGGGGTTTTCATTGGGTGGGTCAGGGTAGAGTGTTCTGGTTTGCGAGAGGAGGGGACAACCGGGGGCACCCATTGAGGTTGGTAGGCAGGAGACTCAGGGGGGAGATCAGGAGATGCTACTTCACTGAGACGGTGGTGGAGCCCTGGAATGCTCTGCCAGTGGAACTGGTGGTGGTAACAACTGTGGAGGGGTTCAAGTGAGGCTGGCACAGGTATGGGGGAGGGTGCATCTTAGGACTCCATCAGAGGGTGAGGGTGGAGGACCGTTGGGCAGGGTGAGGGGAGACAGTAATGGTGCATAGCAAGAGTGCCGATCCCTGAGCAGACTCAAAAGACCATTAGGCCTAATCTGTTGGCTTCCTAGTATGTTAGGACCAAGCCAACGAAAAGTTGTGTAACTCCTATCATGGGTGGGCCAGCCTCTTGAGCCCAGCAATCAGGGAGATGGTAGCTGAGGGGTGTGGTCCCCTCAATGTTGCCCCAGCTGGATCTGGGGTGGGCCATGGATGCAGATGGGGCCCTGGGTGATTTATAGAGGGCTGGGACCTCAGGGATGACCGCATGGCATACCACCAGAAGGGATGCATTCATGGGGGAGATGCCAATAGCTCACCTGGTGTTACAAGGTTTGGTGGCAGACATCCGATTGGGGGAGGTCCCAGTACAGGAGGCACAGCTGTAAGCCTTGGAACAAAGGCTTGACCATCTCCTGGAATACAGGGAATCCAGCTCCCTGATGAGGGGAGCTGACCACAACCTGCAGGGTGTGGGGACATATCAGAACAGTGTGAAGTGCCAGCAGCAAGGGGGACAGGCCATGAAGGATCCCCTCTCCTTCATTGTTGATTTCTCCTTTGGGGGCTTTGGTGCTGGTGCTGATGCCATCATCTACTGTTCCAGGGTTTGCTTTGCTCCTTTGCGCCTTGGTAGCAGGATTCATCCATTTTGGTGAGCCAACTGGACCTCTCTGAGAAGATGCAGTTGCAGATTTTGGGGAGAGAATGCGTGGCCATGTTCTCCCTCTTGAATCAGCCCAGGGAGATGGAGAAGGACAAGACAAGAAAGGAAAGGAGAATGGGGTCAAAGTTAGAAGACAGGTTCAAGTAGACGTATGTGAGAGAATTGGTCAGCTATGTTCACCATATCTGCAGAGACCATCCAGTAGGCAACACCAGATGAGGCCCAGGGGTTGTGGAATTACTACAGCAGGGTCATGGCGATGCATGTCAATAAGCCAGGTTGTGGGGGCATGAGAATATGATGAGTTTCACTAGCAGAAACAGGCTGACCCAGCATGCCAAGGAGGTGACCTCAGCGGGGAAAGCAGTGGACCCCAGAGGAGGAGGAAGTGAATCCTGTTGGGGGACTCCATCATAAGAGGGATCCAGCTAGGAACACAGGAGGGGGAGGACAGGGAGGTGAGGTGCCTACCAGGTGCCACGGCATGGAGAGATGGAAGGAAGATCCTGGGGCTCACTGGGAAGGCAAGACGGGAGGGTGAGCTGGATGTCATTATCCACCTAGGTACTAATGACCTGGCAAATGGGGAGCCAAAGGAAGTTCAGGAAGAGTTTAGAAACTGGGAGGGTCTCAAGCAAGCAGCTACTTCTGTCACTTTCAGAAGTACTACCTGTGAGAGGCAAGGAGAGCATAGAGTGCATGCACCAGGAACTTTAACTCATGGTTGAAGAACTGGTGCTGTGAGGAAGGGTTTGATCCATTGGTGACTGGGGACCCACCCAGAGGATGGAGGTTTGTTCAAGCCTGACGGCTTGCATCCATCCTGGAGGGGAATCCAAGCACTCAATGATAAGTTTAAATGCTACATTGACAAGCATTTAAACTAGCAAAGGGGGGTGGCAGGCCAGCAAGGAGGGTACCTACTTGCTCACCCCTCCCACAGCTAGCAGTGGAACCAGTGAACCAGAGGAGTGGCTATCTCTGCAAAGCAGTGTGCAGAAGATGGAGATTAGTGCCCAAGTGGTGGATAATCAGAAAAGGGGCAAAATTCAGCAGAAGGGCAGACAGCAAGGAGAACCAGGGATAAATGACAACCAAGGAAGGGGCTGGAGTAGAAAAGTGAAACAGTCTAGGGAGGTCAAATCATGGAAAGCCATGTGTGCAAATGCCAGGAGCCTTAGCAACAAGATGGAAGATCTTGAGGCTGTCATGGTACAGTCAGACCTGGACATTGTGGCCATCACTGAAACCTGGTGTAATGATAACCACGACTGGGAGATGGCCATACCTGGCTACAACATATTCAGAAGAGACAGAGCAGGCAGGAAGGGAGGAAGAGTGGCACTGTTTGTGAAAAATGACATAAGGGCCACAGAGATCCAGGAGGAACAAAATGGGGGAGAGATACTGTGGGTTAAGCTGGAAAGGAAAATAGGGACAGCCATCCGCACAGGTGTGGTCTATAGACCACCAGCCCAGGAGGAAGAAACAGATAGGAGTTGATGCTAGCCATCCAAAGGATGGCAGACAAGGTGAGGTAGTACTGGTTGGAGACTTCAATATTCCAGACGTGGACTGGAGCATCCCAGCAGCAGCATCAACTAGGAGCAGATTTATCCTGACCCTTCAGGGTGCCTTCTCAAACCAACTGGTCATGGAACCAACTCGGCAGAAGGCAATACTGGACCTTGTGCTCACAAACAGGGACAGTGTGATGGGGTAACAGTGGAGGAGCACCTGGGGAACAGTGACCACCAGTCATTGTGGTTTGAAATCACAGAAAGAGCAGAACCAAACCACACAAAAACACGTATCCTGGATTTTAGGGGGCAGACTTTGGGAAAATGGGGAGATACTTGAAAGAGGCATTCAGGGGAATGGGACAGGAATCAGGGGTTGAGGAACAGTGGGCAGTATTTAAAATGGGGATTACAAGAACAACAGAATTATGCATTAAGCAGGTTAGCAAGAGGAAAAGGAAGAGGAGACCATTATGGTTTTCCAAAGAGGTAGCAAAGAAAGTGAAAGCCAAAAGATTGCATTCAGGCAATACAAAAAAGACGCAGGCAGAAGGGGATAGGGAGAAGTACCAGGAGAAGCAAAGGGAGGCAGGGAGGTCAGTAAGGGAAGCCAAAGCTCAGACAGAAGAACACATTGCAAAATCAGTGGGTAGAGGGGACAAAACCTTTTACAGGTACATAAGGGAAAAAAGAAAGACAAAGGGAGGGATAGTGAGACTGAAGGGGGAGGATGGGGGCTGCGTGGAGGATGACAACAGTAAAGCTGACATATTGAACAGGTATTTCTGCTCAGTCTTTACTGAAGAGGAGGAGGGTAATGGGTCTGAAGGGAGTACAAGGGGTGAGAATGGTGCAGAAATGGACACAAGTCCCTTTACGCGAGAAAGGGTCCTGAAGGAACTGGAAGTAATAAGAGTTGATAAAGCAATGGGGCCAGATGGAGTGCACCCAGGGTCCTTAAAGAACTAAGAGAGGTGGTGGCTGGAACCTCTGGCTATCCTGTTTAGCTGATCACTGGAAACAGGGAGGTACCCAAAGACTGGAGGACAGCAGATGAGTCCCTTATACAAAAATGGGAACAAAGAGGAAGCAGGGAACTACAGACCAGTCAGCCTCACCTCGGTAGTGGGAAAGATCATGGAAGCACTGCTGAAGGAGAGATTGGTGGAACATCTGGTTGTCAATGGACTACAGGACCCAAGGCAGCATGGTTTCACCAGGGGGAGGTCATGTCAGACCAACCTCGTTGAATTTTTTGACTGGGTGACTAGGGAGGTGGATCGGGGAGGGCAGTGGACATGGCCTATCTGGACTTCAGCAAGGCCTTTGACACTGTGCCACATAGAAGACTATTACACAAACTGGGGAATATGGGTGTGGGCAGGACAGTAGTGTGGTGGGTAGGTAACTGGCTGGGTGGCAGGACACAGAGGGTGGTGGTAAATGGCTGTCACTCCACAGAGGGAAGAGTGACCAGTGGGGCACCACAGGGATCAGTGCTGGGACCAGTCCTATTCAACATCTTCATCAGTGACATTGCGCAGGACCTAGAAGGCAGAATTTCACTGTTCGCTGATGACACAAAGCTCTGTAACAGAGTAGACACACCAGAGGGTGCAGACAGAATGAGAAGCGACCTGCAGAAACTTGAAGAATGGTCAGGGGTTTGGCAGTTGAAATTCAATGCAAAGAAGTGCAAGATAATGCATATGGGGCACAAAAACCCTGGCACAATATATCAGTTGGGGGGTGAGGATATAGCATGCACCAAGCAGGAAAGGGATCTTGGGGCTGTCATCTCTGATGACCTCAAGTAGGGAAACAGTGTGACAAGGCAGCAGGTAAAGCAAATAGGATGCTGGGATGTATAGGCAGGGGCATCACCAGCAGGAAAAGGGAGGTCATAATTCGCCATACAAGACACTAGTGAGGCCCCACCTGAGTACAGTGTACAGTTCTGGAGACCATACCTACGTAAGGACATAGACAGGGTAGAGAAGGTTCAGAGGAGGGCAACAAAGATGGTGCATGGATTGCATCACAAGTCCTATGAAGACAGGTTGAAGGAACTGAACATGTACTCCCTGGAGGAGAGGAG
The DNA here is from genome assembly GCA_016271365.2 of Neoceratodus forsteri. Classification (NCBI taxonomy): domain Eukaryota; kingdom Metazoa; phylum Chordata; order Ceratodontiformes; family Ceratodontidae; genus Neoceratodus; species Neoceratodus forsteri. The sequence goes on along the minus strand of CM057454.1, from coordinate 608,905,181 downwards.
GGAGAGAGGGGATATGATAGAGACATACAAGTATCTTACAGGGAGGAACAGGGTGCAGGAAAACACTATTTTTAAGCAAAAAAGATGTTCCAGGACTAGAGGGCATGGGATGAAGTTGGAGGGAGGACGATTCAGAGGAAACATGAGAAAGAATTTCTTCACAGAACGGGTGGTGGACAAGTGGAACACCCTGCCAGAGGAAGTCGTGGGGGCTGAAACAATCACGGGATTTAAGAATGCATGGGATAGACATAAAGGAATTCTAGAGGTCAGGGGTAAGGGGCAACAGACTTCTAGGAAAACAAACTGAACTTACAAGCTCAAATGGGCAGACTGGGTGGGCCATAGGCCCTTATCTGCCGACACTGTCTATGTATGTATCTATGTATCTATGCCACTGGAGTAATGTCAGACATGACATTTCTGTGGCAATAGATTATGGGGGAGGTTCAGCACATGTACAGTGGCTTTCAGGTCAGGAGTCGCAGTTCTGTAGAAGGGGCATTAGGGACATTTGCCTGTGGAGGGTTGGTATCAGGGTGTTGTTACAATCATAATCAAGGAATGTGCAAGATGGAGCAGTGCATGTTTCAGCATGAATACATGGCTTGTGGCCAGCTTCATACTTTCTCCCAGTGCATGTCTGGTGGTGGGACTCCATAGCCATTTTGGAAGTGAAACAATCAGAATCTCAACCCCAATAAAAATGGGCAGACTTAGGCCCTGGCTGTCCAGGTACCCTGATCAGAAGTCTGCTCAGTTCCTGCATGACAGCTTCACATTGGGGTTTTGAATTCCATACAAGGGCCATTGGTAATGTCATGAAGTCAAAAACCTGATGTCTGCCAGGGAATGACCTGAGGTGATAAGGGAAAAGAATAAGGAAGAGGTCAGAACAGGGAGGATTAGTGGTCCCTCTGTGGAGTTTTCCTCACCATTGCTGTGGGTATCCCCAATTGGGCTAGTTCCAAAGAAAGCACCGGCTAAATTCAGGATAGTTAATCACCTGTTTTACCCAGAAGAGGACTTTGTCAATAACTACATCAGCCTATTATTTAAGGCAGTGTCCACCTCTTTATTTGATGGGGCAGCAGAGGTGGTGAGGGTGACAGGAAAGGAGCCCTGCTCACCAAATCGGCCTTCAAGCTTTTGATGATACATATGGTGAATGGAGAGCTACTAGGAATGACATTTAAGGGGCAATATTATGTGGACCAGTGCATGCCCATGGGTTGTGCAGTGGCATGTGCAGTATTTGAGTTCATCAGCACCTTCTTGCAGTGGGTGGTGCTGACAAAAGCAGAATGGACTGAAGTCATCCATTACTTGGATAATTTTTTTGTTCATGGATTTGAGCCATCACAGGGGAGTGCAGACACTTGCTGCAAGTGTTTCAGGTGGAGTGCATGGACTTTGGTGTGCCACTGGCAAAGGCCAAGACTAAGGGTCCCTGCATTGTGCTGTTCTTTTTAGAGTTTGAGATAGACTTGCAGACTAAGGAGTTTAGATTACCTGCAGAAAAGGTGAGGGCCTTGAATGATTTGTTGGCCAGGGTTTCTTGGAGCATGGAAAATAACATTAAGGGAGTTGCAAAAAATTCTGAGGCAGCTTAACTCTGTGTGTAAAATCAATCTAATGGGGAGGACATTTTTATGGAAAATTGTGATGGTGGGGTCAGGCTGCCTGAAGCCACGTCATAGGCTTCGGATCACTGACATCATGAGAGATGATTTGGCAGTCTGGATGGCCTTTCTGAACTGCTTTAATGGCAATTCAATTTGGCCGATGCCCACTACTAGCCAGGAGCTCCAGCTGTACAGGGATGTGTCTGGAGACTTTGGCTTTGGGGTGTACTTTCAGGGGGCTCATGGCACTGAACAGTTGCCAGAGAGTTGGCAGGAGGCCGTATAGATATGGATCTCTCAGTTCTGGATGCATACCATCAATGTTCAACTTGGTCTAAAGGGCCAATGGGAGACTTGATGAGGGTGTTTGTCTCAAAATACTTAATGCTTAACATTTATTTATTATTTATTTTATTTTTTTGGTAACCAGGAAAGGCCCACTAGGCACAAGTGCCTGTTTTTAGGGGCGAATTGGAAGCACTGAGGCAGTTAAGTGACTTGCACAGAGTTACCCAGTATGCAAGTGGAGGTTGTGGGACTCATACCCAGGTCTGCTGGATGTACTAGGCTCGTTCACAGCTTGTTACACTAACCTCTAGGCTATACTGCCAGCTAACATCCAGTTTAAGGCATTGCATGTGGTTGGGGTTGATAATGACATTGTTGATACTGTTTCTCATTTGCAGTGGCAGAGATTCTGGAATCTATCACTCAAAATGGAGGACCACCCCAGGACAGTCCCACTCTTCCTGTGAAATTTGGTGAGCCAGAAGCTTTGAGCTAATGAGGATTGCATTAGCTCCTAGTATAAGGGTAACTTATAGAATAAGGATGGAAGGTTTTCTGCAGGCAAGGGAAATGAAGGGATAGGAAAATACATGGCTCATCCTGATAGACCAATTATGCAGGTATGTGCTATTGAAGAAGCAGCAAGAATGTGCACCAGGTATGGTCAGCCAGCAGCAGGTGGGCATAGCATGGTAGTCAAAGGTCCATGATCAACAGGACAACACACTATGAGTATCTGCACTCCAACAAATGTTGGAAGGATGGACACAGGGTATATCCCAGAAGTTAAACCACCTGCGGCCAGTTAGCCCCAGTCTGCTGGAAAGGGTGTGGAGCAAATCAAAACAGTTGTGCTTGGACACCATGGAGTTATGCCTCTTCAAGACAGCTGTCCTGATGGCCTACTGTTGTGTATTTTTGGTGTTGGAGTTGGTGCAGCCCAACAATGCACAGGAAATAGGAGTGGTGTTAGCAAATGAAGAGGTGACGTTGATACCTGAGGGTGGTTTTCCTGCACCTTCCACAGAGCAAAAATGACCCATCTGGCGCTAGGCTGTTGGTGTGACTTAATGGCTGGTAGGGACCAGGTGGAAGGTTCATGATGAAATACTGAAGTATATAGCCCAGCGACCTGGGGGGGGCATTCTTTTGTCACGAAAATGGCACCCCCTTACAGTATTTTGGTTTCATCATGTGTTAGGTTGGGCCATTGTGGGCTTAGGTTTAGATGTGGCTGAGATCAGCACTCATTCTTTCCACATTGGTGCAGCAACAAGCACAAGCGCAGCTGCTTTGACAAACACTCACATAAGGGCCTTGGTGAGATGGAAGTCACAGGCCTTTAAAGGGTACGTATGTCCACAATTGTTATAACTGTTTTCTTTTTGTTTACCACCAGATGTTGAAGTCCATATGAAGCAGATCTGGATCTGTGGGTATTTGTTTATTCACTGACTACCAGAAGGGTCAGCAAGACACCAAGGGGAGAAAGTCTTTACTTGGATCCATGCCAATGGCATGTGCAGTGAGGAAGCTGGTGGAGAGATATTTGTGCCAGGGGTCCTACTCATCCATTTGGGCAGCAGTGTTTTGGGTCTAGTCAAATTGTTGGATTTGATTTCCCAAATGAAGGACAATTTCTATTGTTTACAGGAATGTTGGCTAGGGACTATGGTAATTTATTTATTTATTGAATTTTGTTGACCCGGTAGGCCCACTGAGACTAGAAGTCCCTTTTTCAGGGGCAACTGGGGGGGTATACAGATGGTAACCAACTGAAATTGAACCAGATTAAGCTGTTGGTGGTATTTTTAGTGAATGGGGGAAATTTGACCAGAACACCGGGAAAATTCTCCTACTTGAGCAGTAGGGGGAACTGCTGACTGTCAGGATGGATGGCTCAGTTGCTGAGCAGGCGGCGATGCAGCAGGTTGTGCTGCAGGTTGAGGAGCAGTCTTCTCCTCATATGTCAGGTAGTGTGGAATCTGAAAGCTTTTTTGAAACTCCTGCAGATATGGAATCACTGCTTACTTCAGAAGTCCCTACGTTAGACAAACAATCGGCTTCTATTATGGATTTAAATACTTCTTCCCTACCACGGACAAGTGATTTGCAAGATGCAGCTTTACCACGGACAACTCAGGACCTACCTATGGATGTTGTGCATTCGAAACCAGAGGCTCTCCAACTTCTATTAGCCTTAGAGGAGACGAAGTTTGCCAGAACAAAAGAAGCTATCTCGGCAGCTTTGGTGGCAGCAGAATGGCCCCGCGATACCGAGGCTGTTACGTCTTCATTTGGTTTCTCCAATGCACCAGTTGTTTCAGTCCCAGATCCCATCCCACTGCCTCTAGATGTGGACAATTCTGCTGCTAAAGTGAGTAGAGTCTTTGCAACTAATTTCTCTTATCAAGAGGACACGGCTACGTTTTTTTCTTTTGCTGTTGACAAAGATAAGCGCGTATTTAAAAGCACTACTAAACCCTCACAGAAACAGACCCCTTCTTGGGCAGACCAGGTTGATGAGGCAGATGCTTCCTGGTCTGTAGATTCTACTCTGAAATCTGCTGGATGGGTGCAGCTTACAGATTCTGGATGCTGGATATCTGGGTTTTCCCCTATTTCCATACAAGGGGTTCAAATGAACAAAAGGGAATTTTCTGTTTCTACTCCCTGCCCTGTTTCTAAGACACGTTCAGACAAATCATCTTCAGCATTTCTGCTAAAGAATATGATACTCCTACAGTGCAGAACAATGTTGAACCCCAAGATTCTCCGCTTGCACTCCCCTCTGATCTTCTTTTGACTCAGAACCCTATTCTAAAGCTGGATACTAACAATGTTGACTCTCCTCCTTCAACCAATGACGACTCCTTTTCTAGGATATTGCCATTTTCTTCCATGGAACATCTGGACACCAACTTTCCTGCAGATGACCCTGAAGGCCCTCCTCCAGGCTCTTCTGTGGATGCCCTATGTAATACTTCTCGAACTTATGCTTCTTTTTTTAGGTCTCCTACTTTCTCCACTAAAAGGCACAATGCTGTCAGACTTATATATAAGGGAGGTAGGGAAACCTTCCCAGATCATAAGTTTATTATTAAACACTTGTTAAAAGAAAGTTTGCATTTTTCTTCAGCTGAACTGTATGCCCTGATCCATGTCTCTGGAGAAAAGACGTTTGTTAGTTTTAAACTAAGTAGTGGGTTAGACAAATTTTGGAATGTTTACCATAAAATTCAGCAAACTCCCTTATGGTCACCCTTTGAAGTTCTACCTTTAACTAGGCCTGCCCACAAAACTTACTGTCCTCTTCAGGAATGAGGGGGGTAAGTGTCACTGACCTCATCTTTTGGATAAAGCAGCAATGTACTGTGTTGGGGCACCCAGAGGCAATTTTTGATACTGAAAATATTTGGACAGGGGGCTGGAAAATTAGAGTAATTTTACGTTCCTTTATGGATGGTTTGTAGCACCTTCCCAATTGTGTGTTTTTGGGTAGGGATAGAGGTGTACTTTTTTATGCTGGCCAACTGAAGACATGCTATAGATGTGGCAAGTCTGGTCACAATAGCAGTGTCTGTGACCAATTTCGTTGCTTATTATGCAATTCTTTTGGCCATACATGTACGCAGTGTAAAAATGTGGCAGTTTGTGCTCTGTGTGGGGTTCTAGGCCACTCCTATGCCACTTGCCCTGAAGCGTCCCATAGGCAACCAGATCCCCATGATTCTGAAGAACAACGTCTACTGGTAGCCATAGCTCAGAGGACTCATTCTCCAAAACTAGGTACCTCCACTTCCTCAGTACTTTCACACCCCCTTCCAGTTGTTCTTGCCACTCCTACATCCCTACCTTCTCCCTTGCCCCTCCCAACTTTCAGGACCAGAAGTTGTCTCAGAACAAGAGGTAGTTGTTATTAATGAATCCCAAGCTCCCCCTCCTTCTGAATCTTTACCTGATGCTGTGTTTATGCCCCCACCCCAAAACCCTCAGGAATTAGCTTTTCAATCCAGAATAACCAGAAGTAGATCTTCTAACCTCCAATCAGCCTTCAAGGTCCCAAAATTGGTCAGTACACCTATCACTGATAGATCCCATGCCCTCTTACTTGCCCAGGATGTTTCTGATACAGAATCTGAGTCTTCTAAATTTGGGGTGAAAACCCCTGCTGCACTTTCAGGTACAGAATCTGAAGATGGGCGTCCTCTTCATTCTCAGCTAGCTACCTCTAGCCAAAAGAAAGGGAAAAAAGGTAAATTATAACAATTTTGTATGGTTCCTTCATTAACATTTTGTTCACTTAATGTGAACAGCATTAAGAATAGAATACGACAGGCTGCTATTTTTTCATTTTTGAAATCTACTGCATGTAACATTTTCTTTTTACAGGATACAAGATTGCATACCATGGCCGAGCTTTCCAGGGCTGCAAAATGGTGGCATACTGGAGTATCATATTGGTCTTTAGGTTTGGAACCTTGTGTGGGGTAATTATTCTATTTCATGATACCACTGTTACTGTCTTAAAACTTATTGATTTATTTCCAGGTTGAGTATTGATCATGGATGTTATATTTCAGGGAATTTGTTTTTGATTAGTGAATGTCTATGCTCCTCCGACAAAAGCAGCTAGGGTGGATTTGTTTCATGGCATACAACCTTACCTTCACACTCCACATCAAATAGTTTGGGGTAGTGACTTTAATTGTGGCTTAACCTATAAAGATAGGGGTAAAAACACCCTTACCAAGAAACAGTTTTGTGATATGTCCTAGTTAACCACAGTAGTACAAACGGCAAATCTAATTGATGCATATACTCAGCTACATAAGACACCTGCTCCTACTTTTCAAAAAGGTTCATTAGCTACACGGATTGATTTTTTCTTTCTCACTAAAACATTGCCTATAAATTCAGCTTTAATAATACCTGTAGAGTTTTCTGACCATTGTGCTTTGAAAATAACTGTAGGCCCAGATCCTGCTTTAATGATGGGGAGGGGCATTTGGAGATTCGACTCTGATCTCTTGGCTAGCCGAAATCTACAGCAGCATTTATGTTATTTCTTTTCGGCCAGAAAATCTCTGTATGAGATATATGATGACCCTTTTCATTGGTGGCTTGACACGAAGCAAGACCTTGTTACACTTCTTAAACATTCGGGGAAACCAGTCGAGAACAAGTTTATTTCAATTACTTGCAACTTAGACAACAGTTGCAGTGAGTTATGTCTTTGGCTCAAACCACGAAACATGATTTCACTACCCAGATTAGACAATTAAAGGATAAAATGATACCTTTCCATATGACTCAAACAGATATCCTAAAGTCTCAACAACAATTCGGCACACAGGGCACTTATGCTAAGCTATGTATGCCCCTTCCTTAGCAGTAAGGACAGGGTGAAGAAGAAACTTTTTGCGGGCATACAGGGACGTGATGGTTTGCTAAAAACCTCTCATTCAGATATGATGTTAGAAGTGACTTACTACACACAGTCCCTTTTTCAATGGATATTAATGCTGCAGAATTTTTTTTACAACAAGTAGATATTCCCAGTTGTCCCCTTTCTACCCTTCAAAACTTAACTTTGCCTATTTCCCCTCAGGAAGTATCCATTGTTATTTCCTTGTTGCAGACATGCAAGGCTCCCAGAAGGGATGGCCTCACAGCAGAGCTTTATAAGCTGATGAGTGAAGTCTTTTCCCAGGAACTTGCTGATGTATATAATAATTTGTTATTGTTTTCGGATTTTCCTTTGGAAATGGTGGGGGGTATTCTTGTTTTCCTTCATAAAAAAGGGAATACAACTGAACTTTCTAATTGGTGACCAATTAGTCTCCTGAATGTAGATTTGAAAATATTAATGAAAATACTGAATACACGTTTACTGACAGTTGCCCAGTTTCTCATCACTCCAGCCCAATCTTGTGCTATTTCAGGATGCACAATTACTGATCAGCTAATATTTTTGAGAGAAATCTTTGATAGATCACATACTTTGGATCATTCTGCATTTGTTTTGTCTTTGGATCAGAAGGGAGCTTTTGATTCTGTGAACCATGGTTTTCTATGGCTCACTCTCCAGCACTATGGGATAATCCCCTTATTTATTTCATGGTTAAAAAAAAATCTGTAAGCATGCTGCGGTTTCTCCATTGGTTAATGGGCACCTTGGACCTCTTCTTCCTGTACAACGGGATGTAAAACAGGATTGCCCGATTAGTCCTTTATTATATGTGTTTAGCATAGACCCTTTATTACATTCTTTGAATCATAAAATCCCTCCTGTCACTATCCCAGGTGTATTGTTTCCTTTTTCCACATTTTTGTTGTTTAACATTTTTTATTATTCTTTGGACAGAACACACACACAAAGGAGGAGTATTACATACATACAGTTCTGACTCATACCGCAACATTTGGTAAGGCCAGCGAATGAAATTAACATAAGTTGGGAAGGGGTCTAAGACAAGTAGCACACACAGTATCCTTCTCAGAGGTGCTGCCTGTCAAAGGCATGGGGGAGGAGAGGGTATTTAGCACCATGCAGTTTAATGAATGGTTGAAGAAATGGTGCGGAACACAGGGGTTTGGCTTCATTGGGGACTGGGGTTCCACCTGGAGGGACACCAGCCTATACTGGCAGGATGGTCTGCATCTGTCCAGGAAGGGAACAAGTCTTTTGAGCAATCGGTTTAAATGCTTCATTGGCAAGCTTTTAAACTAGTCAAAGGGGGAAGCACTGACAAGCAACAGGAAAATCCCAGCCTCTCCCTACAAAACAGGGTACTAAATGAGAAAAAGACCGAGGTAGAACGGTCAGTGGGGGATGCTGCAACGGAAGGTAAAGCCATCAAAAAATGGAGAGCAATGAGTATCAATGCCCGTAGTCTGGGTAACAAGCTTTCTGAATTAGTGGCCTTGATGGAGGAGGAACATCTGATATTGTGGCAGTCACAGAAACATGGTACACACAAAACCATGACTGGGACATAAACATACCAGGACACACTATCTACAGGAGGGACAGGGAGGGTAAAAGAGGAGGAGGAGGAGTAGTTTTACATAAGGGAAGGAATAAAAGCAACAGAACAAAAGGGTAAACAGGAGGAGGAGAAGAAGCACTGTGGGTAAATTTGGAGACAGGCAATGGCACCACAATCCGCACAGGGGTTGTATACAGACCCCCTTCTCAGGGGAAGGAAATGGACAAGGAAATGATAGAAAGTATACTTAGAATGGCAGAAAAAGGGGAGATATTGCTGATGGGTGATCTGAATATGCCAGATGTTAACTGGAGTGCAGTTGCAGCTGCCACTTCGAATAGTGGAGTTATTCTAGATGCCCTACAGGGGAATGCCTTAGACAACTAGTACTGGAGCCCACTTGAGAGGAGCAATATTAGACTTGATTCTCTCAAATGGAGATGGAGAGAGGATCACAGATATAGAAGTGGGTAGCCATCCGGGAACTAGCAACCATCGAACAGTATGGTTCACAATAAACACAGCAATAGAGTCAAGCCATACAAAGACAAAGTACTGGACTTTAGAAGGGCTGACTTTGCAAAAATGGGTGAGTGCCTAAGGAATGCACTAGCAAATGGGCAGGAAGGAGGGTGGAAGAACAATGGGGAATAATAAAACTGCCATCACAGAGTAATGAGCTTTTGTGAAGCAAATAAACAAACGATAAGAAACCACTATGGTTCTCAAAGGAAGTGGCAGTGAAGGTTCAAGAGAAAAGAAAGCATTCAGGAAGTACAAGGAATCACAGAAGGAGCAGGACAGAGAACTGTATCAGTTAAAGCAAAAGGAGGCTGGGAAGGCAGTCAGAAAAGCAATGGCCCAAACTGAGGAAAGATAGCCAACTCAGTTAAGAAGGGGATAAAACCTTTAGAGGTACATCAGGGAGTGAAGGAAGACCAAGGGAGGGATAGTGAGGCTTAATAAAGGGAGGGAGGGTGGGCAGAGGGAGACTGTGAAAGGCAGAGATACTAAACAAATATTTTTGCTCAGTATTTACAAATGATGAGGGGGAGGTACATAAAACAAACAGTAGAAACACTCTGGATACAGAAGTTGATACCAACCCATTTACAGAAGAAAGAGTTCTGAAAGAACTCTTAAAACTGAAGGTGGACAAAGCAATGGGGCCTGATGGGATTCATCCCAGAATTCTAAAAGAACTAAGGGTAGAACTAGTGACACCACTGACTACCCTTTTTAACAAATCATGGGAGGAGCGGGTGGTACCCGAGGACTGGAGGAGGGCAGATGTGATTCCCCTTCACAAAAGTGGGAGCAAGGCAGAAGCAGAAAACTATAGACCTGTTAGTTTAACCTCAGTGATAGGGAAAATGATGGAATCACTTCTGAAGGAAAGAATTGTTGAGTATCTAGAGGCCAGACGGGCACAGGACCCTAGGCAGGATGGATTCACAGTGGGAAGGTCATGCCAGACGAATCTGATAGATTTCTTTGACTGGGTGACCAAAGTGGTAGATCAGGGAGGGGCTGTGGACATGGCCTACCTAGACTTTAGCAAGGCATTTGACATAGTCCCACACAAAAGATTAATATACAAGTTAGCCAGCCTGGGAGTGGGTCCCAAGATGACAGCCTGGGTAAAGAATTGGCAGGAGAATAGGACACAGAGAGTAATAGTAAATGGAGTCCACTCAGAATAAAGGATGGTTACTAGTGGGGTACCGCAGGGTTCAGTATTAGGACCGGTCCTCTTCAATGTCTTTATAAGCGACATTGCAGAAGGACTGGAAGGAAAAGTATGTCTCTTTGCAGATGACACAAAGATCTGCAACAGAGTTGATGCACAGGGTGGGGTGGAAAGGATGAGAGAGGACTTGGCAAGGTTAGAGGAATGGTCAAATGTATGGCAGCTTAGATTCAATGCTAAGAAGTGCAAGGTAATGCACCTGGGAAACAAAAACCCAGGGAAGAGTACACAATGGGGGTGAGATACTAACAACAACAAAATGGAAAGGGACCTGGGGTAGTCATATCAGATGACCCTAAAGGTGGGCAAGCAATGTGAGAGGGCAGCGAGGGGCTGGGGGGATACTGGGATGCATAGGGAGAGGCATCACCAGTAGAAAACAGGAAGTTATTATCCCTCTGTACAGACAGCTGGTGAGACCCCATCTGGAGTACTGTGTGCAGTTCTGGAGACCCAATCTCCGCAAAGACATAGACAGGATGGAAGCTGTCCAGAGGAGGGCAACTAAAATGGTGCAGGGTCTGCACCGGAAGACATATGAAGAGAGACGAAAGGAGCTTAATATGTATAGCCTCGAGTAAAGGAGGAGAGGGGGACATGATAGAAACGTTCAAGTACCTCAAGGAGATCAACAAAGTCCAAGAGGGTGCATCTTTCAAAAAAAGAGGTGTGCAAAAACAAGAGGGCACAATTTGAAGATAGAGGGGGGGTGGCTCAGAGGTAATTTAAGGAAGTATTTTTTCACAGAGAGGGTTGTGGATGCATGGAACGGCCTTTCGGAGGAGGTTGTGGAGTCAAAATCGGTGGTGGAATTCAACCATGCATGGGACAGTCATAAGGAAAATCTAGGGGGTGGGAGTAGGAAGAAGTAGGCTGCTGGTTAACTAGGATCTGCAGCTTATCCAGTAGGTAGGGAAATGTGCAGACTGGGTGGGCCAAGCGGTCGTTATCTGCCATCAAATTCTATGTTTCTATGTTTCGATGTTTCTAAGTAATCATTCAGTTAGCTGTGAACCTTAAAGGGTATGACATAGAATAATGTCCATACTACAGACCATGAAGCCAGAGGTTAACAAACCAATGTAGGGTCGCTCCCCCAAGTGGAGGGGAGCCAAGCAGTAAATACATAGGTCACACAATAAAAAAATGTAACAGAAAGGCCTGAGTAATATTCTAACAACTCTACCTAGGGTATGTCCTTCTACCATGCAGAATATAATAGCAACTATATACAGAAAGGCAATCTTTAACCGAAACGTAAGTATAACTAGATTGGAGGAAGGGAAAAGGGGACTATGAATAACAAAACCCAGATCTAGATAGTGAGAGGGGAACTCTAAGGAGTGGGACTGGAAAATGTATTATGACAATACTTAGACCTTAAGTAAGGTTGCCAATATTTGTCGTACCAAGCTAAGGAGCCTTGGGAAAAACTGGCGATCCTCTCAAATGTGGCCCCTTGGGCAAGAACCAGGAGAAACTCATGAAAAGTAGGAATCTCCAAGGTTCTCCATCTCATCAGTAAGAGTCTCTTGGCCAGTGCCCTGACCAGTGTGATCCATTGTGCCTCTGGACTGTACTTCGGCATGGTAGAACTACCACTGCCAAGAAAGAGTAAAGGAGGATCCAGGACAGTATTGGGGAACACCTGTTGGCACATGTCCTGAATTGCTAGCCAAAAGTGTTGAAGAGTGGGGCAGTCCCAGAGTATATGGAACAAATGAGCACCTTGGTTACCACATCTCCAACAAGTGTCAGCCGAGATGAGTCCCATCTTATCTGGTTTAGCTGGGTCTCTGTACCATCTGTGGAGGGTCTTATTCATAATAAGTCGTGTGCGTCCATCCCGGCAGGCCAAATGGATTCGTACCCATCCTTGTTCCCATTGTTGCTTTGAAATGGGAGTCTGTAGTTCCTTTTCCCATTGCAATCTAGCTTTTTGGGAAGGGTCTTTAGTGGTTTCTCTGAGGGCATTATATATGCTGCTAGCTTTATTCTTGGTAAGTTTACCCTATTAAAGTGTGGGGTGAGGGTTTTGTTGTGGTAAATTATTGTGGGGAAAATTGAGAAGGTGGGACATGGCATCTCTTAACTGACGGTATCTCCAAAAGTGAGAAGCGGGGAGGTGATATCTTACCTTCAGAGATTCAAAAGAGTCTATAACAGTGGTTCCAGGGAGTAGGAGATCATGTATCAAGGAGATGCCCTGTACCTTCCAAAATGTCCAATCCAATGTAGAGTCCCCTATTTTCAGGGCCTGATTGTCCCATAGAGGCATATATTACCAAGAGGCTGAGTCATGGCCCAGCAGAGCCATTGCTTGCTTCCAGTATTTTATTGATAATAATATAGAAGGGGAGAGGTCCATGGGTAAGTTATTCTTGCCATATAGGGTGACCACTGTGGAGGGAGTGTGAGTTAGGGAGGCTTCTAACTGGATCCAAGGTGGGGAGGCCTGTACAAATTTAGAAAACCATCTAAGAGTCTGAGCCAGAACAAAGGCCATATGATACCACTGCAACCAGGGGAGTCCCCATCCACCCCTTTTCCAATGTTGCTGAAGTTTAAGTTTACTATATCAGGGGGGAGAGCCCTCTCAAAAGAAATTGCCCATCAGGGCCTCAAATTTTTGGAACCACTTCTGTGGTATAGGTATGGGTAGGTGAGCCAATAAATAAAGCATCTTAGGGGCTACCATCATCTTGATCTAATCTATTTTACCAGTTAATGAGAGCTTCAGTGCTTTCCCTCTTTCTATATTTAATCTAAGGGAATCAATCAGGGAGTTGAAGTTAGCTGCAAGCATTGTAAGTGAATTCGAGTGTAAGATGATGCCAAGATATTTTATACCTTTGGGGGACCATTTAAGCCCCGTGATAGTGAATTCTTCTCCAGAGGCTAAGGAATTAGCGGAAGAACTTCAGTTTTGTACTGATTCAGTTTTAGACCTGATATCGCTATAAAATCAGTCGAAATGTTAAAGATTGTCTTAATCCCTAGTGAAGTATGTTCAGTAGTAATAAGGAGATCGTCTGCATATAAGAATGTTTTATAGTTGGCGTCACCCACTTGAATACCAGGAATAGAATCAGAGGACTTAAGTGCAATGGCCAGGGGTTCTATAGCTAGAATGAATAGGAGGCCCTGTCTCTGCCCTTCTGCAGTTGGAAGGGCAGAGACAGGGTGCCATTAGTTAGAACCGAGGCTAAGGGAGCAGTATATAAAAGCTTTATCCAGGTGATATATCCTGGGCTGTAACCCATAGTGGAGAGAGTATGGAATCGAAAAGGCCATTCGACCGAGTCAAAGGCCTTTTCGAAGTCTGTGGTCAAAGCTACTGAAGGAAGTGGTGAGATTTTGACAGAGTGCATTAGGGACACTAGGGTTCTGTAGTGATCTGACCTGAGACGGCCTTTAACAAAGCCTGCTTGGGATGGGTTAACCAAGCCATGCAGAAGAGGTTCAAGCCTGCTATCAAGAACTTTGGCCAATATCTTGGCATCAGCGTTGATAAGAGAGATGGGATGATAACTACCTTGGGACAGTGGATCTTTCCCTTTTTTAGGAAGCACTATAATAGTGGCTTCTCTCATGGAAGGAGGTAGATGTCCAGTGAGTAAAGAGTGTCAGAATTCCTGAACCAGATAGGGGGCCAGGTTAACTCCCTGGAGTCTATACATATCTATGGGCAATCCATCTTTCCCTGGGGTTTTACATGGATTCAGAGAGTGAATCGCCTGATTAACTTCTTAAACTGTTATCGGGGTTTCTAACAGTATCAGTATCACAATCAGAAATTCTAGGAATGGGTAGTGAGGATAAAAAGGCTTGGATCTTAGGTGGATCAGAGGGTATGGAGAAGCATATAGATGTTCCTAGAACTGGGACATGATTAGGTTTATCCCAGAGTTCGTACGGCATTGAACCCCCTTTGTGTCCACTAATGCGTGTCCTTTTTACACATTAGCTTATGCGGATGATATTTGTATTTGTACTTCTACATCTTCTTTTGTTCAGACAGCCATCTCAACATGTGACTCCTTTGGGGTTATTTCAGGTACTACATTAAATAAGTTGAAATGTACTGGTCATGAGATAGGGTTGCCTTCCCCTCCTATGACTCAATTTCTGGAATTTGGTTCTCTGTGGATCCAATCCGCATTTTGGGGATCTTTTTTGGGGCTCCTACCCCTACACTTTACAATTGGGATCTTCAACTTGCCAAGGGTAAATGTACGGTGCAAAACTGGAATAAATGGCAACTTGGTAAACTCAAACGTGTTTACCTGATACGGACATACTTATTACTCCTTTTGCTGTTTTTAAGCAATGTGCTTCTCCCTCCTAAACAACAAGAAGCTTGTCTTTTTAGTATTTTTTTTCATGCTGTGTGGGGGAGACACCTTAACCCACTTAAAAGAAATATTCTGTATCTTCCCATTTCTAGGGGTGGACTTAATATGGTGACTCCACTTTTCTTTTTTTATTATTGTCAATTCCTTTTTATAAATCTTTTGCCTTTATTAAAATCTATACCTAAATTATGGACTGGTCTTCTCCGACAGTCAGCAGGGCTGTGGTTACAGGAATGGACTACAGGCTCTAATCAACGTCTTAAAACTAACCTCTTGGTAGCTCCTTATCTTCAGGACATTTTTGTTAAATTATGACAGTGACGTATCTCTAGTGGCTGGATAGTTTCTAAATCCAAGAACTGGTTTACCAAATTGTCATCGATTCTCATTTTACTGAATTGGATACCTTTCCAAAATGTCCCACCTCGCATCTTTCTGCATTACAGTCCCTTTTATTTGAGAAACGGATTTCCCCTAAATTTCATGATGTTACATGGTTATGCTGTCATGAGAAACTCAATGTCAAGGACAACCAACATCACAAACAATTGGATGAACGCAATTGTTTCCGCCAAGGTTGCCTTCAGCAGCTGGAATCTATGCATCATTTATTTTTTTCCTGTTCATATATTTCAACATTTTGGTCATATGTTGCTGATGTTTGGCATGAACCTGTGTTTTCAACTGTCTCTTATGTAAATATGGTATATGGTTCTTATTTTTCTCATTGGTCTTATTGGGACCTCAGTACTTTGCATGTTATTTTTGCAACTTTTAAATGGTTTATTTGGAATTGTTGATGTCTTTTTACATTACAGCAGAAAGGTTTTTCGCATGCTGAACTTTTATAAAAGATTACAGGAGTACTCCATTGTATTTATCAATTAGAAGCACAACAGTATGCTTATAGACTTTTGATACAGAAATGGAAGAATTTACCATGGGTTATGGACAGCGATATTCCAATTACTTGACTTTCCTTTTTGTTGTGCTGTATTGGTTTGT
The DNA here is from genome assembly GCA_016271365.2 of Neoceratodus forsteri. Lineage (NCBI taxonomy): Eukaryota > Metazoa > Chordata > Ceratodontiformes > Ceratodontidae > Neoceratodus > Neoceratodus forsteri. The sequence goes on along the minus strand of CM057454.1, from coordinate 608,889,166 downwards.
ACTATGCATTTTCCCTTTTTTGTTAATCTCTGTTGTTTTGAGTTTAATATTTTAACCCCACTTTTACTTATTGTATTTTATTTGTATGCATTAATACCATTTTTTTCATTTTGCTGATTCATGTATTGAAGTTTTTATTAATAAAAAATTCCCCTACTCTTGTCAGTAGGGGGGCAGGCTGTTGGACTGCATGATGGCGACTTCACCTGGAGCACTGGAGGGTGCGGTCGTGTTGCAGACAGGGCAGCAGGCCTCCTCTCCTGATCTGATTTTGGCAGGGGCCGAAGATGGTAACTTAATTGCAAGTTCTACTATTTCTGAAGAAGATATCATGGATATCTATATTTCTGCAGAGGATTTGTGTATGGAATCTGCTTCAAACACTGAAAAAAAATTTGAAAATAACCTGGATATACAGCAGCAAGAGTTATTGCAACTAGTTTGTTTTGAAGAGGAACGTCATATGTTGGAGAAACAGCGTTTGGAAGAAAAACTGTCTGCATTACATTCTGGTCTGGCTTCTGTCATTCTAGATCACAGGCCTGTCAAAATCTTGGACAATGCAGCTGCTCCTGAAACCGCCCCAAAGGGGCCTGGTGAGTCTGCAAATGTTTTTACAAATCAAATAATCACTAAGGCTGGCAGTAACAACACCTCTTCTGGTGTGTGCCTAGAGCCTGAAACGTCTAAATCGTCTTCATTTCCTCTCACTACTGACTTGTAGTTTTAGAAAAAAAAGATGAGTTTCACTCGCACATGGAAACGCAGCTCCCGGTTCACTCAGAGCCACCTGCTGCACAAGCACAGATGTTGGCATTTAATCAGTAGGCTCCCACAGAAACGGCTTGTCAGTCTGGCAGTACTAGCATGTGCCTAGAGTCTGTCCTAAAAACAAATTCTCCTGCTGAACAAAGTGATTGATTTAAGAGTAAAGAGGTCTCTCAGGATAGATCGCCCACGTGCCTACCTCAGTATTTACTCTATCAAAAACAGTGGAGTTTGTTTTCAAACACCCAAATTCTGTAGAACAGGGGTCAAAGATACATTACCAAACCCAACTTAATACTCAAGAGAGTGCCATGGACTACATTTTTTGGGAAAAGCCTTGGCCTTGGCTCTCTTCGAGCAGGCCACAGCTAACAGACCACCCGACTGACCCCTGGACAGATTCAGACAGCCCATCTGTGGGCTTCCCAAGCTGCTCCTGTGGCCTTGGCTCTCTCTGAGCAGGCCACAGCTAACAGACCACCCGACTGACCCCCGGACAGATTCAGACAGCCCATCTGTGGGCTTCCCAAGCTGCTCCTGTGGCCTTGGCTCTCTCTGAGCTGGCCACAGCTAACAGACCACCTGACTGACCCCCACAGATTCAGACAGCCCATCTGTGGGCTTCCCAAGCTGCTCCTATGGCCTTGGCTCTCTCTGAGCAGGCCACAGCTAACAGACCACCTGACTGACCCCTGGACAGATTCAAACAGCCCATCTGTGGGCTTCCCAAGCTGCTCCTGTGGCCTTGGCTCTCTCCAAGCAGGCCACAGCTAACAGACCACCTGACTGAGTCCCAGACAGATTCAGACAGCCCATCTGTGGGCTTCCCAAGCTGCTCCTGTGGCCTTGGCCTTCCAAGCAGGCCACAGCTCAGGACCACCCTCGATCAATTCTCGGACAGATTCAGATACGCACTAGACTTCCTAAACTCATGGTTTTGAATGCCACTGTTTTGACTGGATGCCCAGTAGAGGAACCAGGCACTTAACTGGCAGCTGTACTCTTGGCTGATTTTCCAATGCCTGGTGCTTCCTGATCTCAGGAAATCTCTTTCTGTGCTTTGTTCTGGACTGAATTTTTGTTAATGTAATCTACATATGTTATGCATCAATTGGTCTTACTTTACCTGCCAGCTTAGCTAGTCTATCAAGCCACTAGTCTAGCCTCTCAGTGTTACTTAGTGCTTGACAAACTGTATTGTATAGCAGCCGATGTTTGACTGCTTGACCTAGCTACTGAGCAAGACTGCTGCAGTTTTCCATTTCTGCCCTACTGATGAACTCTGCCCTTCCCCACATGGTCACTCTGCCAGTTATTAATTTCTCTGCCCCACTTGTAATGCTGTCTCTAAACACCTTACTTTCTTCTGTGTCACCTACAAACCCTTTCCTTACACCCACCCCCCTGCTGCTGCTGCTGTCCTCCTCAGACGTCCTGGTGTCAAAGCACAGACCCCCCCTATTAACTCCTCTTCTAGCTCCAAATAATTGCCCTGCATTTACCACCTCTTTACCTCATGCTTTGTCTTTCCCCATTGCCTGCCCCCCACTGAGCTTGCTATCGTACTCTAGCTGTATTTAATCCTCTGTGTTTCCCTCCTTGTTCCGCAGACAGCTCATCTGTAGGCTTCCCAAGCTGCTCCTGTGGCCTTGGCTCTCCCCAAGCAGACCACAGCTAACAGACCACCCGACTGACCCCCGGACAGATTCAGGTACGCACCGGACCTCCGAAACTCGTGGTTTTGAATGCCACTGTTTTGACTGGATGCCTAGTGGAGGAACCAGGCACTGATTGGCAGCGTTACTCCTTGGCTGATTTTCCAACACCTGGTACTTCCTGATCTCAGGGAAATCTCTTTCTGTGCTTTGTTCTGGACTGAATTTTTTCGCCCATGCCCCTTCCCCCTCCTCCTTACAGTATTAAATAGACCCTTACTCCACCCCTTCCTCAGCCTAGCAGCTGATTGGTCACTCCACTGCTGCACATTTTTATGCTATTGGCCTCCCTGTCTTCAATACCTGACTTGAACCACTTTCTCACCGCCCCTTTTTAAAGCAGTCCCATCCACAGGATCACACATTTTCTCTCAACCTTTTCTCCAGCGCTCCATCTAACTCCTCTCAATTACTGCTCTACCTGCCCTATTGTTAGGGACCTCACCCTAATTCGACTATATACCCTTTCAACTATAAACCAGCTAGCAGTTAAGCAGGCCAGCAACACCAAACAAACTACCATGGGGTGCAACCACCTACTACTACTCCTCACTACCTCTTTTGGCATTGCTGGTACCATACATGTCCTTTTGTTCTGCAAATTTTGGACTCCCCGCTGTTCTGTCTGACCCTTTGTATGAATGCCCTTTATTAATCGTCACTTTCCTTCTCTCCCTCACCTGAGGAACTGCCACTCAGGCTCCCAGCTCCTAAGCCATGGGATTCCCAGCTACCGGGTGGTCGGCGCCCCTCCAGCCAACGCTCGAGACTGCAGACATGGATCCAAGGTCCTACAAGATACGGCAACTGCTGCAACCAACCAGATTACTAGCGCCCTCTCAGACCACGCTTTTGATTGGCCCCTGGTGGAAGCCAGCTTCTGCTCTTTGATTTTAAACTCTAAAAATGTTTATGTTGGGACAAATGTTAAAAAGCTGAAGTGTTAACCCAGTCTGTAATTGAAAGGACTTGATTTGTGGTTTGGGAAAGAAATCTAGTGTTTACAGCCCTTTCCCTGCATATGTGCACTGGCCCTAGACACTTTTGGGTGCCAAAGTAAGTCACATCCTTTTGTTCTGCAAATTTTGGATTGCTCACTGTTCTGTCTAACCCTTTATGTGAATCCCCTTTATTAACCCTCACTCTCCTACTCTCCCTCAGCTGAGGAACTGTCGCCCAGGATCCCAGCTCCTAACCCGCGGGATTCCCGGCTACCGGGCGGTCGGCGCCTCTCAAGCCGATGCTCGAGACCACAGACACGGACCCAAGGGCCTACAAGGAATGGCAACTGCCACAACTTTTTCAACCGCCCCCCCACCTCTGCTGATTATTAAATACAGTAGCTCCTGCCAAAATATTAGTCCATGTCCCCTGGCACAGTGCCCCACCAATAGAGACTTAGCTCGTGATTCCCCTCTTCTCTGTCCAGCCTACGGGATCCAACTCTCAGGCCTCACCTTACTAAAATGCATAGGCTCTCCTTGGCTGTGCCTACACCACTAAATATTTTTAATGCTATCAAATTTGGGTCGACCTGGATCAGAAAGCTACTGATAAGCTGCATTAATCCAGCAACCCCACTGGCCCCTGGGCTAATTGAGTGGCTCCTTTTTTGAGGTACCATCATGTTGGGCCCTATATGGCTCCTTATACTGCCTCTTCTTCTGCTGATACCAGCTGCCCAGCATTGGACACCTGAACTACCATCATGTTTGGTCTACAATGGCACCTTGTGCTGTATACCACATGGCAACTTATCCTTTAATTGCCTCCGTGATTCCAAGTACCAATACCTAGAACCCTGCTCTTGGACCAAATATACCAGTAGTACTTATAACACTCCCCCAACACAAGCCCCACCTCCTACGATGCAGACTTCTATCTCCACCCCGTCTATTGTGGTAGGGGTACTAGCTCTTGCTACAACAGATCAGCTCTTCTATGGTGGCTACTTTCAAGTCCTTAAAGACATCAGATCTACTAGATGGGAGAAAGGCAGGAATTACAAGCTTATGATTAGTGCTCTTAGGAAAATCCTACTTATACTCCTGCTATGTTCAGGCAACGTAGAACTCAACCCTGGCTCCCCAGAAGCTATTGCTTTGCCAGAAGAACTAGCAAACTTAAAAGGAATAAGCTTCTTGCATATTAACGTATGTAGCCTCCTTAAAAAGATAACCTTAATACAAACCTGGGTAAATCATACCTCTCCTGACATACTTGTGATTTCTGAAACTTGGCTTAGACCCAGCACCACTGATAGAGAAGTAAACATACCCAACTATGCCTTGTTCAGAGCTGATAGGCATGCCAGAGGAGGAGGGGTAGCTATCTACTTTAAAGACAAATTTTCTGCCTTCTGCTTATCCACGGCATCTGTCGCCAGCGAATTCGAATGCCTAATTCTCAAAGTGGAAATTACATAGACTACTGCACTCTGCGTATAGGATGCTAGACTGCCGCCTGCTGGCCTACAGCTTGTGTCATATCTATGACAAGTTGGGGCAGGGGCTGCAGAAACTATTATTTAGGAGACCTCAACTTTGACTGGCTCTCTACACAGCTGCCCCCTTGCATCCTTCTGGGATGAACATGGGCTGACGCAACTTATTACTGAACCAACACACCCAAACGTGAAGAACCCCAGTAAAAGTACACTTTTGGATGTGCTAATGGTGAGCAAACCTCATCTCTTCTCCCACGTTGATGTCTTCTTCTCAGACACCAGCGACCATTGTTTTATTGCGGGAGTAAGATCCACCAACAGCCCAGCACCCATAAGCAAGTTCTCTATGAAGAGATCCAGGCGCAGCTTCAATGAACATGCCTACCTAAACGAGCTTAGGTACTCCCCTGAGTGGCAAGATTTCTACCAGGCCAAAATGATTACGTCAGCTTACAATATCTTCCACAACATTCTATCAAGGGCCCTTAATAAGTATGCTTCCCTGATTAAAGTTCGAACTAGGACCAAAACCTGTAAATGGTTCACCCCTCAGATCAAGTCCTTGCTTCTAGAAAGAGATAAGCTCTGGAAAAAAGCGTGCAGACTGAAACTGCAGAGGATTAGAACCAGTTCAGGAGACTACGAAATTTATGTACCAAAACAATCAAGAATCGAAGGCCACCTTCTTCAAATCCGAACTCGACTCTGCCACAAAGAGCCCGATCAAGCTCTGGAACACAATCAGTGATCTGCTAGGCCACTCCCCAGGAAATTCACTCCCAACCAAGATTACCTCTGGCAACTTGACTATAACCGAAAAGATGGATATACTTGACGCATTCAATAACCACTTTGCTATTGCAGGCATGGCATTTGATAACTCCTCTGCAAACATACTTTGCTCCCAGACTGCCAGCCAACTGCCTGAAACTCCGATAGCTATGCCACCTTTCTCGCTTCAACCTGCCCCACTGAAAGAGGTAGAGGACCTCTTGCTTCAGTTGGATACTAGAAAAAGTGCTGGGCCGACACCCTTGACCCTTACTTCCTAAAAATTGCCTACCACGTACTAGCAATGCCTGTCACCCACCTTTTTAACTTATCTCTGTCTCAGGGCACCTTACCACCTATATTGAAGACAGCACATGTCATACCACTGTTCAAATCAGGTGACCCTGGCGATTTCAATAACTACAGGCCAATTTCTCTCCTTCTGGTCCTGTCCAAGCTCCTAGAGAAAATTGTAAATGCACAGCTGAGGACTCACCTTGAGTCTAGAGAACTGCTAAATCCTATACAGTCTGGATTCAGAGCTAAACATAGCACTATCTCAGCCCTCGCCAAAGTTACTAATGACTGGCAGCGTAATCTTGAGAGCAAAAACTTTATTTGTGCTGTTTTCCTTGATCTAAGCAAGGCTTTTGACACCGTTGACCATAGTCTGCTCCTCTCCTCCCCTCCCTTCAAACCATAGGTGTGGACCCCTCCTCTCTGCGTTGGTTTACTGACTATCTTACAGGGTGCCTTCAACAAGTTAAAGCCGAAGGAGGCCTGTCCCCCTTAAAAACTCTGCAAAGAGGGGTACCTCAAGGTTCTATATTAGGGCCCTTACTTTTTGCAATCTACATTAATAACATCGACTACTGTATAAAAGAATCCAACATCCATCTGTTTGCAGATGATACAGTTCTCTACGTGAGTCACCCAACACCTGAAGCTGCCTGCAATGACCTACAGTCAGAATTCAACCTTTCAAAGCCAACTCCTCCAAAAAAAGCTACTCCTTAATGCCAAAAAAACTAAAGCGATGGCCCTCTCCCTTTTTATCTGTTCAGCTAACCCTGTGTCCAGTGGGACAGTTCCCCAAATTGCCACAGTTCTACGTGAAAAACTAGAATTTGTTACAAAATTCAAGTATCTGTGAGTTTGGATAGACCAAAGACTCTCCTTCATTGAACATATCGAGGACTTGCTAAAACGACTTCGGCAAAAGCTTGGACTGTTTTTTAGAATGAACCAATTTCTCACCAGAGATGCCAAGAAACAACTGGTCCAATCCATTTTCCTATCATTGGTTGATTACGCTGACTTCCTCTACAGTCAATGCCCCAACTCTTACATGGCTAAACTGGACACACTCTACCATCGAGCACTGAGGTTTATAATGGGACTTCTTCGACACGCACCACTGGCACCCTATGCGGTGCAGTGGGTGACATCACTTGAAGTTCAGGCGCCACAGAAACACCGCTCTCTGGACCTATAGAGCCATCTCTAATAAGCTGCCTTACTACATCTCCTGCTGTCTTCCCCTGAGTATAATTGGGAAATATGTGTTAAGAAGTTACTCAGTTATTACACTTAAAGTACCCAAAGCAAAATCCCGCTTCAGCAGGGCAGCCATAAGCTTCGTGCTACCTACTTTATGGAACGATCTACAAAAAACCCTCAAATTAAGCACTCTAATTGGTATAAATGCCTTCAAGACGCTTTATTTCCATACAATCAGAGAAGTATGTAACTGCTTCACCCACTCAGACCCAGTACCAGTGTCTGCACTGGTATATAGCCATGCCTAGACCCAATTTTAAGTACTGACCCCCTAGCTTGCTCCTCACCAGCCTAATTGTTCTCTCTCTTATCCCCCTGTCTTATCAACACTAGGCCCATCCATCCCCTTATTCTTCCTTTCCCAACCTTGGATAGGAGCTCACTACCCTGGGTTGTGACATCCTACCATGCCCCGTACTTTATAGCATTCAATCCCGGGGCTCACACATACTCCTTTTCTCCATCCACCTTCTCTACATCCCATTTTATCAACCCCTCTCTGTGCACCATGCCCTCCTAGCCTTTCTCCCCCTACCTCCCTCCCTTCCCCCCACCTTCACCTCTACCTGGTGTATACTGTTTTTTTTCTTCCATTACTTCCTTCTGCAACCTTAGACAGCCTGCTTTATCTTCCTAGAGACACTTCTATGTATGTAAATACCGTGTAATCTGTACAATATCTGTATAATTCTATGTACATATGAACTTCTTTTTCTTCCTCTCTGTAAAGAGTATTATCTGTATTGCCTTGTAAATACCTGTGTTGACCTGTATATACAATTGTTCATGCTCCATCCAGGTCCATCTTGCAAATGAGCTTCTGCTCAACGATGAACGCCTGGTTAAATAAAGACTTGATTGATTGATTGATTGATTGATGAGACAGTCGACAGATAACACCATGAAATGGGCAGAAAGGAAAAGAAATAGACACTAAATCTGTTAAGAATCCCCACTCCATTTTCCCCCTTTGCAAAAACTCTGCTGACTTTGACCCTGAGGGTAATATTTCTCCAGCTTCTTAGCAAATAGACTCATGGACACCTCAGAAAGCACTCTCAGGGGCAGGATGGACCAGATCAATAGCAGGAATTTGGAACCCAGATCCCTCATGGGACATTTCACTTTCTCAAGCTACAGCAGAATGGAAGCTTGGGGCTTTTTCCAGGCCTTTACCTAACTCATAGGCATGCCTCGTGTGTCTTTAGCAATTTCTGACAATTCAAATACTGATACTGTGGACACTTTTCCACCTTTAAAACCTGGGACAATTTCAGATATGGTGAAACACCCTCCCTCGGTCTCAGAACATACTCGAGACCCTAAACCCTTATTGTCTGAACTATTCTCAAACTCAAAACAAGTAGCTGCTCCTCGTAAGAATGCAGTCAGGATAAGATACAAGGGGGGGTTGGAGGAAAGGCCTGATAGATATCATGTAGGAAACATTTCTGTTAAAGGATTGTTTACATTTTTCTCCAAAGGAAGTCTATGCATTTATTAACATCTCTGGCCAGGATAATTATGATGTCAGTTTTCGAACCTCCTATGCACTAGATCTGTTCTGGGAATGGTATGGGCAGGTGAAGACATCTCCAACATGGCCCCCTTTTGTCGTAATTCCACTGACAAAGCCTTTGATAAAATATGTGACTGTTATGTTTCATAACGAAGGGGTTCATGTTGAAGATATCGCATACTGGTTATCACAGAAATGTGAGGTTCTTAGTACACCAGAGGCCATACTTGACAGCGAGCATTTCTGAATGGGGGATTGAAGTACAAGGTGAAGTTACGACAGGGAGATGCAGGAATAGAACATATACCAAATTCTCTCCTTCTAGGTAAAGATCATGGAGTCTGTTTTTATGCAGGCCAGCCTTGAGCCTGCTACAGATGTGGATCCCACACACATCTCTCCATACCTGTGACAAACCCCGATGCAACAACTGTGGTGAAATTGGTCACAGCACTATGCAATGTGCCAACTATACACGCTGTGACCTTTGTGAGGAATATGGCCACAATTTTGGAGACTGCCCTTGGGTAGCACATGACAAAGCAAGTTGTATAAGCCTGGAGCTCCTCATTTAGCAGGCACAAGACTTAACTGAACCTGCTGGTGCTCTTCAAGTCCACCCCTCACCTCATACTTCCTCTTATCCCCCTAGCCCCCCCAAGGATCCTTCTCCTTTTTCCTCCCATTCTTCAAACCTTCAAATTCCTCCTATAGGTTCTTCTGTTATCTCTATTGATCCAGTATCAAAGGACGATACCCCCCCCAGACCCCAGTTCAGCAAATCATGAAACCGGACATGGTTACTCCAGTTTGTTATACAGACTTACCCACTCCCCAAAAGGAGGTTGCTATTTTACCAATTTCCAACTCTTTACCCTGTAGAAGATCCTCCAGATTTTCCAAATCCATTTCCTCTGACCCTCCCACCCCAGTAGAATCCAAGAATTCATATGCTGCTTTATTTACCCCTGGGAATACTCTGAAATGGAGGTGGGTGATTCTGACTCCCAAAAATCTATAAATGATCAAGGTCTGCAAAAAAGTTCAGATGGAGATTATAAGAGTAAAAAAAAAGAAAAAGAGGAAAAAAACTTAGCTGATTGCTCATCAGGAAATCTTAAATGGCTGGTGGTTTGGTTTGTTCTTTCAATGTACATAGTTTACTGAATTGTGATAAAAGAAGCATGGTATTTCAATTCTTACATGATAAAGCCATTGATGTTTGCTTGATACAGGAGACTTGGATATATGCAGAAGAACAGGTCCGCCTCGTTCAGCAAGAATGGGTCCAGGGTCCATCTTACTGGTCCTTCGACTGAGACTCTGCTGATGGGGTGGGGATCCTTTTTCATTCCTTTAATTTTAATTTACATAAATTATATGATTTGATACCCAGGAGGGTTTTGATCTTGGATGGTCTATGGAATGCATCAAGAATGCATGGGACAGACATAAGGCAATTCTTGTGGGGGGTAGGAAGAAATAGGCTGTTGGTTAACTAGGTTCTGCGGCCTATCCTGTAGGTAGGGAAATGGGCAGACTAGATGGGCCAAGCGGTCCTTATCTGCCATCAAAGTCTATGTTTCTATGAATAACATGGACTGCCGTTTCATTTCAATTTACACTTCCCAAACAAAAGCGGAAAAAGTCAACCTTAGAAAAGCAATCCAACCCTTTTTGGTTACACATTACAAAATGTTTTTGTGTGGGGATTTTAACTGCACCTTGCTCACAGGAGACAAGTGAGAAAAGGGGGACAAAAAAATATATATATATTGTGATTCTAATGCCCTGTCTCAGATGGTTTCTATGGCTGGGTTATACAATGGTCATCTACTTCATACAAAAGGTCCTAAGTTTACTTATAAACGCAACAGTTATTCATCTATAATTGAGTACATTTTCATTTCCTCAAATGTTCCCAAAGGTTCCTTATCCATTATTCCAGTCTCCTTTTCAGATCATTTACTACTGCCTTTTTCTATGCACCATTTTGTTCCTAGATCTACTTTACATGGTAGATGGAAACTCAGTGTCTCTGTTTTAAAAGATGAAATGGTCATTCAGGAAATAACGACCTTGTTTCAGACCAGGTTGTCTGTTGAGTTTTTGTATTCAGGTGAAGGTGAATGGTGGATGGATACTAAAGCTGACGTTAAGAACTGGTTTTCTAAATATGGAAAAAAAAGAGGAAATGCTGATTTTTTGCACAATTTATCCCTCAGACAGCAGTTATATAGATTAATTACTTTGGCAGACCTCTCTATATATGATTATACCTCTCAGATCTCCACTATAAAAGATGCTACGAAAATGTTTGAAACTGCTAGAGCAAAATCAGTTCAGTCAATGTTATATCATAATACAAAAACCTCCCCCATAGGTGACCCCTACAAGGCTTGCAAAACTTCAAAAAATACAATTTCTCTGGATTCCTTAAATACCCCAGATGGTAGGAAGGTCTCTTCCTTAACAGATTTAGAAGCCGAAATCCAGCGGCATTATGGATCTCTTAGTTCAAATATAAGCAATCCATCGGCCGATGTACACGGTTTTTACGATCTGTGGATATTCCTGATTTTCCAACAAAAATACAAAAATTACAATACCCAATTACTAAAGAAGAAATTACACAAGCAATTAAAGCCTTACGGCTTCATCCTGCTCCAGGACTAGGTGGTATCCCTCCCTCATTTTATAAAATTTTCTTTTCACAATTAGTAGAATGTTTATTTTTAACCTACACTTATTGGTTCACTAACAACACCATACAGCCATCTTTCTCTGAAGGGCTTCTGTTCTACCTCTATAAAAAAGGTGACCACTCTCAAATTACAAATTGGAGACCTATAGTTCTAATGAACACAGATTATAAGGTGCTACCACATATCTTAAATGCCTGCTTAAAAGTCTGCGCCTCCCTTGTGATTTCTCCAGTTCAGTATTGTGGTCTGACTAACAGAAATATTCAACAGGCCTTATGTACCATGAGAGATGTCATTTATCACTGCAATGTTTCAGGGCTTTCAGGTTGTGTAGTGGTAGTGGACCAGGAGAAGGCTTTTGACAGAGTCCTCCACAATTATTTATTTTCAGTATTACAAACCCACGAAATACCTTTGGTTTTTATAACCCAATTACAGTATTCCTTTTTTACAGTTCGGCCTATGATAAAAGGAATAGTAGGACATAGTTTTACTGTACATTGTGGAGTCCATCAAGGGTGCCCCTTGAGCCCTTTGTTATATATTTTTTCCTTGACCCATTACTTCATTCAGTCGTATCATCCCCGAAATAGACAGAACTCACTGGCCTTGGCATCCCACAGGCCTTATGTATACAAGCTTATGCTAATGATTTTTACGCTTTTTTTTTTCAAATCCAGAACAGATTAATATTTTCCTACAAGAAATTGCACTTTATCAGATGGTCTCTAATGTCAAATTGAATATGGATAAGAGCAAAGGTCTTTTCATTGGGCCCGGGGTACAGCCAGACTCCATTTGGTATGGATTCTCTATTTCTTCCACTCCTTTGGAAATACTGGGTATTACTTTTGGGCCACAAAATCTACGGGAAAGAAATTGGGAATTGGGTATTATTAAAGCAGAATAAAAAGTAAACAGATGGTGTCAGTGGAAATTTTCCAAACTAAAGCAAATCACTATTTTAAAAAAGTTCATCTTGCCACTTTTACAGTATATAGCATTATTATACCCATTACCTACCAAATTGGAAACAAGAATTTACAGTTTGTGTTTTCAAATGTTGTGGGGCTCAAAACTAAACCCCATTAAAAAACATTACACCTATTTGGAGTTAAAGAAGGGAGGGAGGTCTCAATATGATAGAACCTGTAGTATTCCTCCACATGTTATTCTTTAAATACTCCTTTGGTATCTTGCTACACAGCACTAATACAATCCCTAAAGCCTGGATGGAAAAAGCTTTGGCTGTATATCTTAAATCATGGTTACAAATAGCACCTAAACCACATCCTCATCTTCGAATCCCCCTTATTTTTTGCCTGCCACCCAGAAATTATATAAATGGAGTATTGTGAAAGACGGTCTCACTATGCATTCCACAAAATCCTTATATGGGGACATAATGTCTAGAAATTACCCTAGGGAACCCTGTTTTAAAAATTGCCCCGCAGTTGATAATCATTATATTCTTCACTGGTTGACACTTTCAAGGATACCACAAAAAATGTGGGAAACCTTTGGCTCACAGTCTATGGGAGGTTATATTTGAGGGGAAATGCTAAACATAAGAGTATAATTGAACGAAACTGTCCCTATATGGAACGCATTGCACAGACGGAAACTATGGAGCATTTTTTGTTACACTGCTCTTATACCATTGCTTTATGGGATTATTTAGCAAGCAAATGGCACTTAAATTGACTTCGATTCTTAACTTATGACATACTCGTAGTGGGAAAATATGGAGCAGGTTTATTTCAATATCATCCTGACACTTAAATCATTTTCTTCTGCTGCCTTAGATTTTATCTATGGCAGGCCTGATGTCAATGGGTATTACATCAAAACAGGATGTCTTATGATTGCCTGAGCATACTAGTCAGCAATGACCTTTGGAATATTTATAAATCAGATTGTTTGTTGTATTCTGCATGTCAGGTGTTGAATTGGTGGAAGGGTTTCACTTATTTTATCAAATATAAATAGAGCGGTTTGTCCAGTTGTGACCTATAATTATTCTGGACTCTGTGATTTTCTTGTTTTCCATTGTATTTTCAGAATCTTTTTGTTGTTTTTGCTACTTTTACTGTTTGCAAGATGACTTTATTGCTTTGTTTTGTTGTGTTTCTAAATGTGTTCCTTATGTGTTTTCAATAAAAATTTCCCCTACTTTTTTCGATAAGTGCCATGGGATCTTTAATATCCACCTGAACTACCACCAATCCAGGCAGATGGAACCTCAGTTTAATGTCTCATGCGAAAGATGGCACCTCAGAAGTGCAGCACCCCCTCATGCTGCACTACAGTGTCAGTACTGGGATACTAACCCAAGTGCCAGATGTGGGAACTGAACCCACAGCCCTCTGATCTCCCAGCCTCAGAGGTGAGTGTGCTACCTACTGAGCCACTGACACTGTTTTGGGGCAGATTTGGGCAAAGTTTGTGCAGGAGCAAACCTGGCATTACACTAATGATCCAGGTGCAAACGAGAACACCTGGAGAGTGGTGAACATGCCCATATGCAGCTTTATGGGGTCAACTGGGGTAAAGTGCTGCACCATGATGGCATCATAATGAAATTACCACACCTGTATGTAAGGGATGGGGTATATTTGTCGGCAGTGGGGCATGATAGATTTTTGGAGGATATACAGGGTGTTTTTGAATACTGTTAGCGTTCATGCTTTGGGGGACTGATGTAGTTAACCTGTGGTGGCATGGTAGTCTCCCAGGTAGAATGTGAAGGGTAATGGAGGGAACCTACTTCTGTCACAGATGGGGTCTTCTCGAGGCAGGCAGGACACGAGTTGCTGCTGAAAAGGAGCCCTACGACCTGTCAGGGATAGCCGTCTTGGGTTTTGGCCTGCATTTGTAGCATCCTCTGATGGGGGAGGGGCACACAGCAGACAGCTGCAAAGGTGGTGCCCCTTTTAAGAGCTAGCTGTTATGCCCTGGAGGAAGGGGTGGAATGCAAAATAAAATAATTGCCAACATTACCAAGTTGCACACGACACACTATATATTGTAGTTTATAAACAAACACACAGCTGCTGCCATCTATTCCAAAACACTGGGTATGTCTCTTCCATTCAGGTAAAGGGGGAAAGGGACTATCAAGACACCAGACAGCAGGCAAAGGGGTCCCTTCCCCCTGAAGCCTGCAACCCATTGTCTCAGGGCCCTTCTCCTGACAGCTGACAGAAGGTGCCACAGAGGGGAGGATAGGTAGTAGGGGAATAAAGAGAGGAGCAGTGAGAAGGGGCAGTCAGTGGGAGTGGGTGTGGCAGAGGAAGGAGCTAGAAGGCTACTTAAGGACCAATGCACATAGGCCCAGCCTCTTAGCTCCTTCTATCAGCCTTGATGCCCACCCTCCAACCCTGCAGTCAGGGGACAAAGGCTGGGGGTTAAGTGGGTAACCTGTTATCCCACTAAGGGGGATCACCTTAGGGTTCAAGGAGAAATTTTTCAGTTTCTCCTGGTTTTTCATCTCCTCTAGTAGGATAGTTATAGGTAGAGAGTAGGATGTCACAGTCATGTGAGTGGCACCACAGTAGTCTCACAGGTGCAGTATGAAGACATAACAGGGGGAACCTGCTTCTGTCACAGATGGGGTCATCCCAAGGCTGGTGGGATGCGAGTTCCCACCAATGAGGAGCACAATGGGCCTGTCAGGGGATTGTTGCTTTGGGTTTTGGCCTGTGTGTGTGTAGCACCCTCTGACAGGGGAGGGTTGCACAGCACAAATCTCTGAAGCCGCCTTTATGCCTCTGAGGTGAGAGTCCTTCTGGAGGCAATGCCCCTTTTTAACTGCTAGTGGTTACGCCTCAGAGGAAGGTGCGAAATACAAAATAAAAAGCTTGCTGACACTACCGAGCTATGCATGGCACACCATATGTTGTAGTTTATAAATAAACACAAGGCTGCAGCCATTTATTCCAAAATGCTGTGTGTCTCTTCTGTTCAGGTAAAGGGGGTAAGGGACTAACAAGACAATCAAAAGGTCACCATGGCTGAATTCTTATTTCTACCATCAACTTGAGCATGGGCAAGCAGCAGCTTTCACAGCTGAGGGAAGTGCTGTTCCCTGGTCGTGCCAGCAGAGGGTGTACAAATGCTGGGTGTCTCCTTCCACTCTAAACAAAGGGGATTAGTGTCTCATGCTCATAATGCCCTTGGCCCCAACTGGTCCCTGTATAGGATTCTTCGTCTAACAGTTAAACCCCATCTCCCAACCAGGTGGATTTAAAACATTTCTTTCAAATATAGCTTTTGCTTTTGGCCCTTCAAGCCATTACCGCCTCCTAACTTTGAGCTTCTACCAGCCTTCAAGCCTTGTCACCTGCTCCCCCCCACCATCAAGCCGGTTCAGATTTGTATGAAGTGGGGCCCAAGGAGCTGTTAACTATCATGTACATGGCTCAAGGCACATTTTTTTTGTTTTCTCCCTGACCTCTATGTCCCTCCCACCTCCCCTGACATCAAGCTTTTGCTTCCAATGGCCTCTAATGTAGCAGTATGCCACAGGCTGATGTCACTCCTCATTAGACAGCAGGATCCCTGTCTCACCGGCAGGGGACCCAGCTATGCTGGAATCCAGATGTCTCCCTCCCAGTTCCAAGTGATGACAGTGTCTGCATAACGGCACTGACAAAAACAGCTTCTGCACATCGCTGAAAAGCAAAACGGTGATGTACACTCAAGGCCCCTGGAATTCTGAGGTTCTGCTGTTGCGGAATTTGCCGCAGAATTTGCATCATGCCATAGAATATATTTAGTGCTGCAGAATTCATTGTTTTTGGTGAATTTTCATATAAATATATTGTTTTTCCATAGTGTCAGGCTTTCTTTTCCACCTCGTGCCCATCACAAACAGCTACACCTGCTGGCTATTGCCGATAAAGAAAATGCTTCCTACTTTTTACATAGGGGCTATGTTTCACACCCCCTTGTGGGGGCAACCAAACTTAAATAATCAATTCCAGGTGGGGGGTCATGACAACGGGGGAGAGTGGAAAACTCAGAAGGGGGGATACTTAGGGGGACAGATAGTTACTGTTGCTAGCCTTGCTTGTAGAGCAGAAAGTAGCTAACTAAAAGAAGCTACATTTTCTTCTTAATTTAAAACATATATCTCAGCAGGAATCAGTGTCTGTTAAGATTAAGTAGACAGATAACTTTATTAGAAGTAGAAGGGGACTTATTTAGGGTTAAAAAAAGAAAGAAAAGAAAAGAAAGAAGGTCAGTGTGTATTCCGTGCAGTGAAGGGTACTGTATCAACTGACTTTGCTAAACCAGTAGGAGGAAAGAGAGCTTACCTGGGGGTGTGGTTTAGACACTATAAAAGCAGGTGAGTCAAATTACAACTTCCTGTTGCTAGTCTTTTTTTACTAATTGCCCTCCATCCCACCCCTCCACCAGCCCACCCAAAGCCAGTTCTACTTTTATAGCCACTGGATTTGACTGTCAACAGAAACTTCCTGTTTGGCAGTAGGAAGGAAAGGATCATAGAGAAACATTGGTTTTGTCAACCCTAAAGTAGAAAAAGTAGCTCACTATCCCCCCCCCCAGCCGGTGGTGGTCTGATATTGAGCAAGGAAGAAGGAGGCTACTGAAGAAGATAGGAAGTTGCTTTCCCAGAACAGGAAGGGTGAGAGTTGTAAGGAGAGGAGAGAGTAAGCATCCAGAGAAACAGTAGAGGGACACAAAATAAGACATGATAGGAGTGGTGCAGTGCAATGGCTGTGGGGCGGCAGTGTTCCGGGAGACATTCTGGAGGCTGATGCTGCCTATTTGCAGGCACCTCTGGTCTGAGAGAGGAGGTTGCCCCGTCTCCAGGCTGACCGGCTAGGATTCGTGAAACCTCCTCCCACCCAGGGACCACCAGGGCCAATGCCACTACCTCAGAGGTTGCCAAGAAAGAGAGAGCTGGACCAGGGTGGGCTCAAGGAGGAGAGGGTGGTGGAACAGAGTTGCATCCCTCCAGCTGTACCTCTCCACAATTCATTCACTCTTCTGGTGGATAGTGGTTCCTCTATGGAGGCACCTGCAGTGGAGACCAAGGAGTATGCTGGGAACCTTCACAAGGAGACCCAAGGAGGTGGCATGGGACCCCACAGGAAGGAAACAACTCCTGGTGGGGGACTCAATCATTGGGGGTAGAAATGGGGGAGGAAGGGGAGAGGGAAGGTGCCTTCCTGGCGCCATGGCTTGAGGGACAGGAAGCGAATCCTCAGGATCGTGGGAGGAGCTGCATGAGGGAGGGAGCTGGATGTCATTGTCCACCTAGGGACAAATGACCTGGCTAGGAATGGGATCAGAGCAGTGCAAGAGGAGTTTGTAGAGTTGGGAAGGGGCCTTAGACAAGTAGCGCATACAGTAACCTTCTCAGGTGCTGCCTGTCTATGGCAAGGGAGATGCTAGGGCACTTCTCACCAGGGAATTCAATGAGTGGTTGAAAAACTGGTGTGGAGCTCAGGGTTTTGGCTTCATTGGGGACTGGGGAGCCACCTGGAGGGATGCAGACCTATACTGGTGCGATGGTCTGCATCTGTCCAGGGGGGAACCAGGATCCTAGGTGAGAGGTTTAAATGCTTCATTGGCAAGCATTTAAACTAGCCAAGGGGGGAGGCACTGAAAAGAATCAGGGAAATCTGAGCCTCCTCCCACAAAACATGGTGATTAGTGAGGTAAACACCAAGGTACAGAAGTTATTAGGGAGCAGAACAGATTTAAATGTAAACAAAGGCAAAGGCAGTAAGGACAGAAATGGGGCTAAAAGGGGTAAGGCTATCAAAAAAGTGGAGGGTGATGAGTACCAATGCCTGTAGTCTGTGTAACAAGCTCCCTGAACTAGTGGCCTCGATGGAAGAGGGTTGCCTGGATATTGTGGCAGTCACAGAAACATGGTACACAGAGAACCATGACTGGGATGTCAACATACCAGGATACACAATCTACAGGAGGGATAGGGAGGGTGAAAGAGGAGGAGGAGGAGTAGCTGTCTATGTAAAGGAAGGGATCAAAGCAACAGAACTAAAGAGTAAACAGGGAGCAGATGAGGCACTTTGGGTCACCCTGGAGACAGGAAATGGCACTGCAATCTGCATGGGGGTTGTATACAGACCCCCATCTCAGGGGGAGGGAATGGTCAAGGAAATGATAGAAGGCTTTCTTAGAATGGCAGAAAAAGGGGAGATATTGTTGATGGGGGACCTGAATATGCCAGATGTTAACTGGAGCACCTTTGCTGCAGGCACATCCAAGAGCAGTGTCATTCTTAATGCCCTACAGGGCGGCATGCCTCAGACAGCTAGTATCGGAACCCACTTGGGAGGGAGCAATCTTAGACCTGGTACTTTCAAATGGGGATGGAGAAAGAATCTCAGATTTAGAAGTGGGTAGCCATCTGGGAACAAGCGACCACCAAACAGTGTGGTTCACGATAAACACAGCCATACAATCAAGCCATACAAAAGCAAGAGTACTAGACTTTAGGAGGGCTGACTTTGGGAAAATGAGAGAGTGCCTCAGGAAAACACTAGCAAACAGGCAAGAAGGAGGGGTGGAGGAACAATGGGGAGTGATCAAAACAGCCATCACAGAGTCAACAAGCCTTTGTGTAAAGCAAATCAATAAAACACAACGAAGGAAAAAACTGCTATGGTTCACAAAATAGGTGGCAGGGAAGGTTAAGGAGAAAAAGACAGCATTCAGGAAATACAAGGAAACACAGAAGGAGCAGGACAGAGAACTTTATCAGTTAAAGCAGAAAGAGACTGGGAAGGCAGTCAGAATAGCAAAGGCCCAAACCGAGGAAAGGATAGCCAATTCTGTTAAGAGGAGGGATAAGACCTTTTATAGGTACATTAGGGAATGAAGAAAGACCAAAGGAGGGATACTGAAGTGTAATAAAGGGGAGGGAACGGGTGAGAGGTGACAGTGAAAAGCAGGGATACTGAATGAATATTTCTGCTCGGTATTCACAAAGGAAGAGGAGGGGGAGTTACCTAAACCAAACAAGAGAAACACTCTGAAGATGGGGGTCGATACCAGTCCATTTACAGAAGAAAGGGTTCTGAAAGAACTAATAAAATTGAAGGTGGACAAAGCAATGGGGCCTGATGGGATTCACCCAAGAATTCTAAAAGAACTAAGGGTAGAACTAGTGCAATCGCTGACTACTCTCTTTAACAAATCATGAGAGGATGGGTGGTACCCGAGGACTGGAGGAGGGCAGATGTGATTCCTCTTCACAAAAGTGGGAGCAGGACAGAGGCAGGAAACTACAGACCAGTTAGTTTAACCTCAGTGATAGGGAAAATGATGGAATCACTTCTGAAGGAAAGAATTGTTGAGTACCTAGAGGCCAGTGGGGCACAGGACCCAAGGCAGCATGGATTCACGATGGGAAGGTCGTGTCAGACTAGATCTAATAGATTTCTTTGACTGGGTGACCAAAGTAGTAGACCAGAGGGGCTATGGACATGGCCTACCTAGATTTTAGCAAGGCATTTGATACAGTCCCACACAGAAGATTAATACACAAGATAGCCAGCCTTGGAATGGGTCCCAAGGTGGTAGCATGGATAAAAAATTGGCTAGACAACAGGACGCAAAAGGTAGTAGTAAATGGAGTACACAGTGAAGAAAGGAGGGTTACTAGTGGGGTACCACAGGGTTCAGTACTGGGACCAGTCCTTTTTAATGTCTTTATAAGTGGCATTGCAAAGGAACTGGAAGGAAAAGTATGCCTTTTTGCAGATGACACAAAGATCTGCAACAGGGTTGATACACAAGATGGAGTGGAAAGGATGAGAAGGGACTTGGTAAGGTTGGAGGAATGGTCAAATGTATGGCAGCTCAGATTCAATGCAAAGAAGTGCAAGGTAATGCACATGGAAACAAAACCAGGGGAAAGCGTACACAATGGGGGTGAGATACTGTCAACAGTAAAATAGAAAGGGACCTGAGGTAATTATATCAGATGACCTAAAGGTGGGCAAGCAATGAGAAGGCAGTAAGGAAGGCTGGGGATACTGGGATGCATAGGAAGAGGCATCAATAGTAGAAAACAGGAAGTTGTTATCCTCTGTACAGACAGTTGGTGAGACCCCATCTGAGTACTGTGTGCAGTTCTGGAGACCCCATCTCCGCAAAGACATAGACAGAGTGGAGGCTGTCCAAGGAGGGCAACCAAAATGGTGCAGGGTCTGCACCAGAAGACATATGAAGAAAGACTAAAGGAGCTTAATATGTATACTCTTGAGGAAAGAAGGGAGAGAGGGGACATGATAGAAACTTTCAAGTACCTCAAGGGAATTAACAAAGTCCAAGAGGGTAGCATCTTCCAGTAAAAGAGATGTGCAAGAACAAGGGGGCACAATTTGAAGAAGAGGGGACGGCTCAGGGTAATGTGAGGAAGTATTTTTTCACTGAGAGGGTTGTGGATGCGTGGAACAGCCTCCCTGAGGAGGTTGTGGAGTCAAGAACAGTGGAGGACTTCAAGAATTCATGGGACAGGCATAAGGCAGTCCTAGGAGCGGGTAAGAGGAAGTAAGCTGTTGGTTAACTAGGATCTGCAGCTTATCTGTTAGGTAGGAAAATGGGCAGACTAGGTGGGCCAAGCGGTCCTTATCTGCCGTCAAATTCTATGTTTCTATGTTTCAGATGGTGGAAGAGGAGAATGTTGGGGGGCAACCTATGGCGGGGGGAAACAAAGTCATGACAGTGGGGGTACATGACTTGAAACCAACTAAAAAACACCAGATATTAGTGAAAAAAATAAAATTAGCACCTTTAGCACAGCCAGTCCCGAACCCAGGTTGTCCAGCTCGAAGGCGATGACTTTAACCAGCACACCAGATGGCCAGCTCGGAATGGGCCTGCTCAACAAACCTACAGAAATGCTACAAAACAACTGCAGAATGTATCAGCTCAAAAACAACTGCAGAATATATGAGCTCAAATTACAATGTGCTCTTAATAGCCATAGCTATTAAGAGCACATCATCCAATTCACCTTCGCTATTGTGACATTGTCCATATTGACTTGCTCAAAAAGAGTCGCTCTATTCACAGGATACCCTTCCTCCCAGAGCAGGCTCATGATGTGTTAAGCAGCATTCCCCAGCCATGGCTGCACCAATGGTTGTGCTTACGTAATTGGGGCACATAGAGTAGAGATGGGCGAAGTGGCTCCAATTCGCTCCCCGAAGTGATTCACGGAGTGAAGGCGAATTTGTGGAGTGCTCCACAATGCGAAGCAGAGTACTTCACGTTATAATGGGTAACGTGAAGTCCATTGAAAACAATGACTTCGCATTACTCTGCCTTCCCAAAGCACTGCTCCACCAATTCTTAAGGTAAAGTACTTTGAAAACAATGCACTTTGCCTCACTTCACCTTGTTTTTAAGCTCCAAAGGTGAATTTTGCAGTGATTCATGGGAGTTTAGGTCACATGGGATCTAGATTGTTCTGCACAGCCTCAGTTTGGGGTAGTGTGTGTAGGAAGCTGTAGGAGACAATCTGCTCTGAGAGCTATCTGCGATTCAAACATTCTAAAACCTGTTAAAAAAGACTTTCTGAGTAATTTTTTTTGCTGAAACTTTAGTTCATCGATTACAGGAAACCCTCCTGTGCTCATATCATCGAGCGTTTGTGTGTGGATTTTTAATGTTACTGTACAACATTCAGTCTGTGTACTGAGAGACAGTGGAAGTGTGCTTTGGGGAAGGGGCGTATCTGTGGTGTAGGTAGATTAACTTGGAGAAAATGACAGTGCTTTCTGTTTTGGTGATATTTTTCTTGTATAACTGTGTTAATGTACACACAGTAATATTTTCAATAATTCTTGCCTTTTTTTGCTGATTGTTGTGGTGCAGCAGTGCATAATTTTAGTTTGTTTAAAATATGTGGTTATATTACTTAAGTTTTCAATTTGCTACACATTACTCAGTGTGCGTGTGAGTGGGTGTGCAATGCATGCCATTAAATCAGACACCTTTTATCGTGTTACAGAGTAATTACAGCAGTGTGAACCTGCTATCCACTGCACCTGCGTGAATTTTTTATACTGCTTTGTGGTATCTTTACTGGTAGTGGATTGTTACTGCTGTGCAACACGCAAAATATATTCCTTTCCAGATTTGAATTTGTGACTTGTAAGCACTGGTTAGGTGGTGTTGTGCTTTTTCATATGCATCCCTTGAGTGTGTAGCGCAATCTTAATCTGTCTGTGCGTTTGCATGGCACCATTAATTCTGGGAGACTGCATTTCTTGTTATGCTCTCATTTCATTTCATCAGCACAGGGGAATTTTCTGGACACAAAACAGTAGCATTTTGGGGATGCACATTAATTCTGGTGACTCTGTGTGCGACCTGACCACTGTGCGCATGACTGAGTGCGCCATTAATTCTGGGAGACTTTGCATTTGTTGTTACACTTTCATTTCACTTCATCAGCACTGGGGAGTTTTCTGGACACAAGACAGTAGCACTTACGGGATGCACATTCATTCTAGTGACTGTGTGGGTGGGATGCTGCCAATATTGTTGTCACTCCGCCTTACTTCGCGTTTAAGGCAGAATGACAATATGAAGTAGTAATAACAAGGTGAAGTGAGCCTTTCCTATGGGGCACTCCGCGTAGCAACATGCCAACAGAAGTGGCCACTTCGTGTTCACTTTGCCAACGGATTTTAAATTTGCTGCATCTCTAACATAGAGTCCGATTCTGTGTTTAGTTTGTTCATAAAAGAGTTGGAAATGCATTTTCTTAACATACTGAAATCCTTTTTCGCAAACTGTGAAAAAGGAATCACGAAACAGGATCCTTTTTCACAATTTGCAAAAAAGGATTTGTTCCTTTGCCACAAAATTTCAAAAAAGCAACCTTGAGCAAGGATTCTTTTTTTCAAATTGCAAAAGAGGAACCACTAAAAGTGATTTCCACACTTCAAGAAACCACATTTCTGTCTCTAAAAACATGTATCATTCTTGGTAGTCTAGTGGTCCCTGCCCCCTCCCATGTTCACTGATTTCCATCGCCATCTAAATAAATCTATTTCCCTGGTAATCTAGTGGTCCCTCCCCTTATTCTGTAAAATATTCCCTGGTAGTCTAGTGGTCCCACCTCCTCCCCAATGTCCAATTGCTGTCCCCTTATTGAAAAAAATTTTCTACGGTAGTCTAGTGGTCCCACACCCCTCTCTGATTGCCGATCACCCTATCGGTATTGAAAACAATATTTCCTAGTAGTCTAGTGGTCCAACCCCCATCTCCTTGATGCCTGATCACCCTCCCAGTATTGTTTTTTTACAAACTTTCCTGGTAGTCTAGTGGTCTCTCCATGTCCCCGATTTCTGTCCCATGAAATAGTAAAAACATAACCCTGGTGGTCTAGTGGATTCCCACCTCCCCCACCCTCTCAGGTACTGACCCACCACCCTGATCCTCCCTAACCCGATCCCTAGCTGGTGACCAGCATAGCCCTCCTCTTACCACTGCTGCTGGCCACTGACTGATCTGTGAATGACTGTGTACTGTACACAGTATGCACTCATTAACAGCTCAGTCGTCAGCTAGCCATGGTGGTGAGAGGAGGGCTTTGTTGTTCACCAGCTGGGGAGCAGGCTGGGGGAATGGGGAGATGGGTCAGTAACTGAGAGGGTGGGGGATCCACTAGACCACCAGGGATGTATTTTTACTATTTCATAGGACAGGGAGAGACCACTAGACTACCAGGAAAATTTGTAAAAAGACAATAATAGGAAGGCAATTGGGGATCAGTGAGGGGTGTGTGACCATTAGACTACCAGGGAATATTTTTTTTGATACCAGGAAGGCAATCAGTGATTAGGCATGGGTGTGGGACCACTAGACTACAAGGGAATATTTCTTGGAATAAGGGGACGGCGATAGGACATCTGGGAAGGGGGGAGGGAAGGGGAGGAACCACTAGACTATCAGGAATTTTATTAGTAAGGTAACAGGAGGGCGATGGGATATCGGGGAAGGGGGGAGGGACCACTAGACTACCAGGGAAATATTATATATTTGTGTACAGGGATGGCGATTGGTGAATGGCGGAGAGGTGAGGGACCACTAGATCACCAGGGAAATATTATATATTTTTACATGTGGACAACGACTGGCAAACAGGGAGGGGGATGGACCACTACACTACCACAGAACTACTGAATATATATTTTTATATGGGGATGGGGATGGAGATAGGGTAGGGGGAAAGGACCACTAGACTACCATGGAATTCAGAAACTAAGGTAAATGTGGTTCAATGTATTTCAATAGGGTTTTTAACTTAGGTGCAAAACATTGTCATTTTTAAAGATTTTGACACCAAATTTTCAACATACCCTTTTTGAGACCCCTCCTCATGAACAATGTTGGTGTCTTACCCAAATCCAATCACCTTTTGGGCCAGATTTCAAAATGTTCACCATAATTGTTCATGAGGTGTGGTCATAAGAAGAGTATGATGAAAATTTGGGGTCAAAATGTGTTAAAATGGCAAAGTTCTGTGCATCTGTTGAAATTTCTCTACGCTCCCTACTAACTTTTGTAATTTTCAATACTTTCACCCTAAATTTTCAGCATAGCAATTTCTTTACATTACCACATCATCCACATAAACATAACAGCTGTCAGTTTTATATTCCTGGCTAAAATGTGTTTTGTCACCTGTGGCATGGAATGACATTGCGGTGGTGGGGTATGAAGTTTCGGTGGACATTTGAAAATTTTCAGCCCAGCATTCATGAGGTGGGGTAATAACAAGGCTATACTTTTGCTGACAGTTTGGTTGCTGTTTTGGCTGAAATGCTCACATGGCAACACACATGTATGCATCTATGGAGGGCCCTGCACTTTCACTAGCAAAGAAGGCTACAATTATACTTTGTCAAAAAGCAAACAAATTATTGGCAAAAAATGTCATTAATGCATCAGTTAAGGTTCCATTCACAAAAGTTTGGAAATGTGGTGTTAGGGTTTCCAACCCTTACACCCCACCCCCACTGTACAGGCAGCAAGAGGCATGGAGGGTGTGCTTTGGTGTTGTCAGCCCTAACGCTCACCCCATTCTCCTATACTGTACCCATCTCAGCTTACTTACACGTGGAATGGAGTGAGCATTAGGGCTGACAACCCCAAGGCACATCCCCCACACTTGTTGCTGCCTGCACGGTGGGGTGGGGTGTTAGGGTTGGAAACCCTAACACCACATTTCCAAACTTTTATGGCTGGAACTCTAATTGATGTTTTAACAAAGTTTTGTGCCAAGAATATATATTATATATAAAATAAGGGTAATTAGGGTTGAATATGGTGTGTAATTCTAAACCCCTAAGTTTGCAACTTAATAACTTTGGCACTGTTTAAAATGTTGCATGCAAGGTCAGGGTGGGAAAGTCTCAAGAACTGAAAAGTTTTGTGCAGACATCTTTCGTGGTTTCTCAGATCAGGAATGCTGGTTTTTGGAAAAGTGAATATTTTTTTCCCATTGGTTAATATGGGTTTTATTTGCTCTCATACACAGCCTGGATGGTACGGCATTGTTTTCACTAATCTTTTAGAGAACGAACATATGAACATACAAAATTTGCCAGCAGATAAAGGCCTAGAGGTCTATCAAGTCTGCTCGATTGTGCAGCTAGCACCCCTTATTCTGCAACTGCCCCTCCCTTCCACCCTTCCCTTCCATTGACCCTCCCCCTTGTCCTGTCCCATCCCTTTTGAAGCAGTCCACTGTTGTACTGGATACCACTTCTGCAGGTAACGCATTCCACCCAGCTACCACCCTCTCTGTAAAAAAGTGTCTCCTCAGCTCCCTCCTGAACCTTCCTCCCTCCAGTCTCATGGCCCCTGGTGTCCCTCCCCTCCCTTACTTTGAACAGCCCATCTGTACCTGTCTTGTTTATTCTTTTCATGTACTTAAAGGTTTCAATCAAGCCCCCTGTCCCTCCTCTCCTCCAGTGAGTACATGTTCAACTCCCTCAGCCTCCTGTCATATGATAAATCCCTCAGCCCCTTGATCATCTTTGTCACCCTGTGCTGCACCCCCTCCAGTAACTTAATGTCTCTCTCTTTAGATATGTGCTCCAGTACTGTACGCAGTACTTCAGGTGTGGTCTAACTAATGACCTATACAGTGGCAGAATCACCTCCTCCATTCTTGAGGATATACCCCTTGCAATGCAACCCAGCATTTTGTTAGCTTTTGCATCTGCCTTCCTACATTTTGCCGAGTTGTTCATTGACCCTGTAATGAGCACCCCCAGATCCTTCTCCTCCTCTGTCTGGGCTAGCTGCACTCTCTCAGCTGGTAACTCCTTCTTGGGTTCTTCACCTCAAAATGCAGCTCCTTGCGCTTTTTGGCATTAAACCCCAGTTGCTAGGTGCCTGACCAGGTTTCAAGCTTTGCCAGATCATCCTGCAACCCCTGCCATCCCTCTAGGTCGTCCACCACCGCTCCCATCTTGGTATCATCAGCCTGACCTTGCTCTTGATATTCAACGACATGTCTGCAATGAATATCCCAAACAACACTGGTCCCAACACCGAGCCCTGTGGAACATCGCTCATCACTACACTTGGGTGTGAGAGCTCCCCACCATCACCCTCTGTTGCCTTCCCTGAAGCCAGTTCCCTACCCATCTCAACAGCTTTGCACCCATGCCTGTGCCTTCTAACTTATTTCCTAGCCTCCCATGCGGCACCGAGTTGAATGCCTTATTAAAGTCCAGATACAGGACATCCACTGCATGGCCCCCATCCAGTTGCCTAGTTACCCTGACATAGAACTCCACCAGGTTGGTTTGGCAGGATCAGCCATGTATGAAGCCATGCTGTCTGCTGTCCTGTAGTCCTTTGGCCTCTAGAAGGGCCACAGTCTCTCCTTCATGATAGTCTTCATCAGCTTACCCACGATGGATGTGAGGCTCACCGGTCTGTAGTTCCCCAGTTCATCCTTGGGGCCACTCTTGTGGAGGGGCACCACATGAGCCATCCTCCAGTCCTGAGGTACACACCCTGAGTGTAGTGAGGCATTAAATAGATCTATGAAAAGTCCCACAAGTACCTCTGCCAGCTCCTTCAGTACCCTGGGGTGGATGCCATCTGGGCCTGGTGCCTTGTCTACCCTCAGTGCCTTCAAACCCTTCTGAACTCTGCCCTCCATGATTTCCCCATCTGTCACCCCTCCCCCTCATTTCTGCCATTTCTCCCCCCTTGGGTATCTCCCCCCTCTTTTCCTTAGTAAATACTGAGCAGAAGTAATCATTTAGCGCTTCTGCCTTATCTCACCCTGCGTCCACCCAAATCCCCTCCTTCCTAATCCTTACTATGTGGTCCTTACAGCTCCTTTTCTCCCTGATGTACCTAAAGAAGTCCTTCTCCCCCTTCTTAATGCCTTGTGCCAGCCTGAGCTCCGTAGATGCCTTGTCTCCCCTTACTGCCCGTGTCACCTCCTTTGATTCCATCAGGTACTCCTCCCTGTCCTCCCCCTCCCTGTTTTCTTGTACCTCATAAAGGCAGCTCTTTTCCTCCTTACCTTTTCCATGAGCTCCTTGCTCAACCAGCTTGGTTTCTTAGCCCTAGCCTTCTTGCTCTGGGTCTTGCAGCAGGTTTTGGTTGCCTCCACTATCCCCAGCTTTATGAGCTCCCACCTCTGGTTAGTGTCCATACTAGGTTGAATTCTGGCCAGGTACCTTTTTACCACTTCCCCCATCCTCCCAAAGCTGGCCCTCCTGAAGTCCAGCACTCTTGTGCCAGATTCCACTCCTTCCTTACCCATATCCAATGTGAGCCGTACTGAGTGGTGGTCACTCCCTGACAGCGGTTTTTCCATTGTAATTTCTCTCTCAAAGTCCCCATTTGCCAGCACAAGGTCAAGGGTATTCCCTAACCTGGTTGGTTCACTGACCATTTGCAGCAGGAAGCTGTCCTGGAAGGCATCCAGCAGTACCTGCTCCCTTCTGTTCCTGGTTGTTGGGGTACTCCAGTCCACTCCTGGCATATTGAAGTCTCCACAATCACCACACTACCCTTCTCACAGGTCCTCCTGATCTGTCCCGCTAGTTCCCTGTCCAACTCCTCTGTCTGAGATGGCGGCCTGTACACCACTCCCATTCTGAGAATCCTATTCTTGGAATCCTGGATTTGCATCCAAAGTGACTCCATGCTACCCTCCTCCCGTTCCTCCCTTACACACTTCAGTCCTTCCTTCACATATAGTGCCACCCCCCTCCTTTCCCAATCACCCTGTCCCTATGAAATAACCTGTACCCTGGTACAGACAGGTCCCAGTCATTGTATTGGGTGGCCCATGTTTCTGTGATGGCTACAATGTCCACCTCTCCCTCTGCCATGAGCACCTGTAACTCTGCAGTTTTCCTCCCAAGACTCCTAGCATTAAGGGTAACCACCTTCCACCCTTCCCCCCTTCCCATCCTGCCCTTCTTTACTAGCATCACCAATAGTACTTGCCATTTGTTCTTTGTCACTGTTATGGGGGGTAAGCTCATATGGTCTCCCAACCTGTGGTCTCTGCTTGTCTCTTGCCCACTTGCCACGCCCCACTTCTAGTTTAAATTCCCAACTTCCTCTATGTATTCCTACATCCTCTGTTTCAACACTTTCTTCCCCTCCTCACTCAAGTGTAGTCTGTCCTTGGATAGAGATGACTGTCCTCCCAGGTCCCTCCCCACCCCACAACAGCCCATACCCTTTAGCATAACACCAGGTTCTTAGCCATCCATTAAATTCCTCTATGCTCAGCTTTCTTGTTGTGCTTGCCTTGGGCACTGGAAGTATCTCTGAAAAAGTTACTGATCTTCCTGCCCCCTCACATAATTGTCCTAGTTCCTCAAACCTCCTCTGGACTATGTCTGCTGTCTACTGTCTTGTCAGCCTGGTAATTCATCCCAAGATGTATAATTAAATAAGGCTTGTCCCTACCCCTTCTAGCATATTTCAGAACAGATTGTCCCACCCTTTCCGCTGTCATTCCTGGCATGGTCTCCACCCAAATGTGACTATGCCTCTCCCCCTTGCTGCCCCACCTGACTCCTCTTAGTATTGAGTCCTATAGCACTAAGATTCCACCCCTCTTACTCCCTGCTTGCTTCCATTCATCTCCATCTCTCATTTCTGGCTCCTCTTCTTCCTCCTGCACATTATTTCCCCCTGTTTCCCCTGTTGCAATTCTCCCAGCAGAACTCCCCCCCACTCCGGTTTGGTCCAGGCATTTATCAATTACTCCTCCAATTGCATCACCTCCATCCTCCTTCTTCCCCTCTAGCAGTGCAAAACTATTTTTGGAAGACCCTTCACAAATGCCCACTCCCTCTCTCTTCATAGTAACCTGTTCCCTTCTTTCCACACCATGACTGTTGCCACTTCTTCTCCTCCCCTCACAAGTCCCTGTCTCCTCCTTCCATTTGTCTTTTGTCTCCTGATCTGGTTTCTCCAGCAATCATTCTTCCTGGCCTGGGCCCCTTTGTCTCTGCTTCCCTTCTTCTGACCCTCTCCTCACCACTGTTGGCTTAAATTGCCCTCCCTCATCTCCCCTCCTCCCTCCCTCCAGTATTGGGCTAAACCCACCTCCAGTCTGTCTTGCCTGTCTTAGTTCTTCCTGCAGACCCTTGATCTCCTTTCTAAGTTTCTCTGTGTGGTTGCACACTAAACATCCCCTTCCCTCCAGGCAATTTTGAGAAAGATTGGTGCACCACAGTTGTTGCAACCTACCACCCTACCCATTGCTCTCGTTGTCCACCAGCAACCCCCCAACCTTCCAGATGAAGGATACCAAACACATCCCCAAGTCTCCCCTCTCCCCCTCTATCAGTGCAAAACATTCTTCTTTTCTTAATTTCCCTTATCCCCTTTGTTGTACACATTTACATAGATTGAGCAACTGCTGTTTACATTCTTATCCTTCCTGTCCACACCCAAAAACAGACTTTAAGTAACTATTGCACAACCTTCCTCAAACTCCTACTCCTCCTTTCCACAATGCAAATAGCAATGCAAAGAAGTAACAATGAAAGCTTCTTGATCTGCTCTTACTTCCCTTCCACTGAGATAGCAGTCACCTCTTCACTCGCTGCTGTTCCTTTCCTGGATGTCTGCTTCTGCTATGACAGGTGCATGTCCTTTGCCCATTTGAGGAAGTGATGTCAGAACCCCTGGTATAAAGGAAATCATGGACCTGGGGCAGGTGTGGTGAGGGGCTGGGAGGGAGGGACCTGCACGTGCCTTCCAGAAACAATCAGGTAGCTGAGGACCTTGGTCAGACCATTAGCACCCTTCCCCCACTATGCACTAAACTTTGCAGCTAGTGAAGCCAACAAAAAGGAATCACAATTCCACTCAAAGCCCCCAAAATAGATTTGCTACCAAAAGAAACAGGTCTCCAATTCAAACAGCCTCACCAACAACACATCAAAATAGGCTTGAAATTAGAAGATATAGGTCTCCAATTCAAAGAAACAGCCCCAATTAAATCACATCAAGTAGGTTTTAAATCGGAAGAAATAGGCCTCCACAAATGCAGCCTGCTACACAGTGAAACATCAGACTAATGAGCCCACTTATAGCCACCAAAACATATTTCAAAATTCCAACAGCCCCAAAACAATACCCTGCTAGCCCCTTAGAAGTAGTAAGAAAGAAAAGAAATAACCTTCTAACAAGTAAAATCCACAAAAAACAATGTAAAAACAGCCAGAAGAAGCTACTGTAATGGAACTGATCTGATCCCTTCCCCTTCTGGTTAGAAACAGCCTGTGCCAAGGTAGTCCCTTTAAAAGCTGTCATGAAAAAATATTAAACAGTTCCAGAGTTAAAAGGATTTAAAATCTGTTTTTTGGATAACCCTCTGATACAAATGGTAAAAAAAACACAGATTGTTAGGGCTTATTTTTGTGATTCAGTTTTGAGAGAAAATATTTACTTGTCATCAGAAAAAAACTACCAATTGTGATGCCCATCATCTTTTTTTTAACTAAAAAAAGCTTAAAAATTATTTCTTTTCAAAAAGCAGATACCTGAACCTAGGTAAACAGAACTCCTTTAGCTAGATTCTGGTGTTAGTTTTTTTTGTTTTTTTTAATCCATGTAAATAATGTTTCTGGTACCAAAAAATCCTGTGTGCCTAGCTTAGTGAGAGGAACTGTTCACTTGCATTCTCTGTATGAGAACAGCCAGATTTCCTTGCTTTCTGCAACAGCAGATACAGTGCTGCTGCTGGCTTGAGTGGCAGCAGTGATCCTGCGGTCTCTATGTCTGTCTATCTATCTATCTATCTATCTATCTATCTATCTATCTATCTATCTATCTATCTATCTATCTATCTATCTATCTGTCTGTCTTCAGTGCATATCTATCTATCTATCTACCTATCTATCTATCTATCTATCTATCTATCTGTCTGTCTGCTTGCCTGTCTATCTCTCTCTCTCTATCTATCTGTCTATCTATCTATCTATCTATCTATCTATCTATCTATCTATCTATCTTCATTTCTTTATTATTGACAAGAAAAAACATAAATCTACACCAACAACAAACAGAGGTAACTGAAAAAACAGAGGATATGGAAAGCAGAGCTTGGTGGTACAACCTCTGCATATATGGATTCCCAGGGGGTTAGGAGGGAAGAAAAAGCAGGGAATATGCTGATCATCTGCTCCACCAAGCACTTTCTCGCACTGCTGATTACCAGTTGGATCTTCAGCATGTACATCATGCCCTTGGCCCTAATCCACCGACCCTTCAGCCAGACCATGGTAGGTGGTCATGTGGTCTCTTCATTATACCATTAAACAAACATCCTTAAGAAAGCAGAGGGGGAACAGGAAAAGACAGACATCCTGAACAAATTCTTTTGTTCAGTGTTCACAGAAGAATGAGATGGGAAGGGACACAAACATGTTGCAGGAGCTTTGGAGGGAAGGGGTGGACACTAGTCCATTTTTGGAGGAGAGAGTCCTGAAGGAACTTGCAAATCTGAAAGTAAAGAAAACAATGTGGCCAGATGGGGTCCACCAAAGCGTATTGAGGGAGCTTATGGAGGAAGTGGCTGCACCTCTGATGGCTCTATTTAACAGCTCATTGGAAAGAGGAGTGGTCCCAGAGGACTGGAGGAAGGCAGATGTCATCTCACTTCACAAAGGCAGTGGCAGGGAAGAGGCTGGCAATTATAAGTCAGTCTTCCTGACTTTGGTAGTGGGAAAGTTAATGGAATCACTGCTGAAAGAAAGGATTGTGAAATATCTTGAAACCAATCGGTTACAAGACCTGAGGCAACATTGATTCATGGGGGTAGGAGGTCATGTCAAATGAATCTGATAGTGTTCTTAGACTATGTGACTAAAAAACGCGATCAAGGTAGAGCGGTGGATGTAGCCTACCTAGAATTCTGTATGGCGTTCAACATGGTTCCATGCGGGAGACTGGTAAGCAAGCATGGCAGCTTAGGAATGGGTCCAAGGGTGGTAAACTGGGTAAGAAATTGGTCAAGGGATAGGTGGCAAAGGATGCTGGTAAATAGAGTTTACTTAGAGGAAGGGAGGGTGACAGAAATAAAGCTTTTTGTGGATGACACTCTTTGTAGAGGACACCAAACTCTGCAATAGGGTGGACACCGGGGGGTTGGAAAGGATGAGCAGAGACCTGAGAAAACTAGAGGAGTGGTCAAGGGTGTGTCAGCTAGGTTTCAATATGAAAAAGTGCAAAATAACATACTTGTACCACTGAAACCCAGGAGTGGAATACAAAATGGGGGGATGCTAGTATTGACAATCACCAAGCAGAAAAGAGAAAAGGGTGATGATATTGGATGACCTAAAGGTGGCCAGGCAGTGCAACAAGGCAGTTAGGAGGGCAAGTGAGATGCTGGTGTGCATAGGAAGTTGTATCACCAGCAGAAAAAAGGAGGTGGTGTTGTCTTTGCATAGATCACTGGTAAGACCTCACCTAGAGTATTGTGTACAGGTCTGGAGATAACATCTCAGAAAGAACATAGACAGAGTGGAAGCAGTGCAGAGGAGGGCAACTAAAACGGTGTAGGGTCAGCATCAGAAGCCCTATGAGGAGAGATTAAAGGACCTAAATATGTACACCCTGGAAAGGGGGGGTATGATTGAGACCTTTAAATATCTCACTGCATAAACAAGGTACAAGAGGGAAGTATTTTTCAGGAAAAAAAGGAGTTCAAGAACAAGGGGACATAAGAAGATGGGGGTTGGATTCAGAAGAGATGTGAGGAAGTACTTCTTCACAGAAAAAGAGGTGATTCCTGGAACAGTCTTCCAGCAGAGGACATGGGGCAAAAACAATGGTGGGGTTCAAGAATGCATGTGATAGGCATAAGGGAATCTTAGAGAAAGGCAACGGGAGTGAATGGGCCAGAGATCAAGTAGGATCTGTGGTGATACTGTAGGCAGGGAAAAATGAACAGACTAGGTGGACCAAGTGGTTCTCATCTACTGACAAATTCTGTGTTTCTATGTAAAGCCTGGAGAAAAAAAGAAAATCATGTTTAAGGAGGTGAGACTCTTTTTTGATAATGTCTTCACCTGAGTGGCTCATTGCCGGTGTTATATACCCATTCTGGAGACTTTGCATGAACACAACTTAAAGTTTCAGATTCCTTACCCATCTCACTTGCTAGTGCAGTATCCCAATGACCATTGCTTGTACCACACTGCCGTTGAAGCCCGATCGGATCTACAGGAGAGGCCTTATGATTCCTCTGCTGAATCACAAACAGAAGCAGAATTCGATCCAGATGGTTCTCCCTACTTTGCAGAAGTTTTTGTCCTCTTCTAAGTGCCAGAAGCATGCTGAGGCTACAATGCAAGGTATTATCTCGAAGCTGAAAACACACACCTCAGCACACACAGATCAGCTCTGCTAACAGAGCTCTACTGGCTGAGACACTTGTAAGGACGTTATCCATTACTCTATGAAGTACCAACCTATGTGCTAGGATGCTTAGTTGGGGGATAGCAAGATGAATGTGGTTGGGGTACTGTTGTTCTGGGACCGCCATGGGATGAATTAGTTTCTTCTCTTTCTCCCTTCTGTCCTCATGGCACAGACATGCTCTGGGGTCTTTGTAGTGGAAAGTGCAGTAAAAGTTGTGACTATGTTTTAATTAATGAGTCATCCAGATGTTTTTTCAGTTAAGTGGCTAACAGAAGAGTTGCCTTTCAGGGAGGGTGAGGGGTGCTTGATGGGTTGTAGTGGTTCACTTGGTTTACCCTCTGCTCTTATGGATTTAAAAATAGAGGCTACTTTCTTAGTAGCTGCACCTGGTACATCCCTGCAGATTATCCCACAATGTAGACGGCTATATGCCATGCAACAACCACTCTCCTACTCATTTCATAGCTGCTATTGTCATTGCTATGTTACTGGCTTCCTGGGGCTCTAGAAGGGACAGTAGGGAGTCCTCCCACTGGCACAGTTCCAATTGCAGTTTCCCTTGCTTCATACATTCCCCTCCTACCATTACCAGGCTGCTGAAGATCAAGGCTATTGATGTTACTCCCTCTCTCTCTCTCTCTCTCTATCTCTATCTCCCCTTTTTTTGGTGTTTACTTTCTGGGTTCCCTGGTGTGCAGATATGCAGAATGTTGTACCTATACTATGTAAAAGGTCAGCTGCATTCCAGTTTTACTGGTTACAGACTCCTTTCTGGTTCAGCTGACACTGGGGTGTCTTATCCTCAGTGTTGGATCCAATATTTAATTTAAACCATCAAAAAAGAAAACTGCCACATGATGTCTTTATTGTCTTTCAAATTAACCTATAAAGAAAACAGTCCATTTGTAATCTGACACCCCCTGTCTCCGACCCACACCACCCTGACCCCCCCTTCAGAACTCAACACCCCACACACCCTCACTCAGCTGAACATGTCCCATGGTGTAGATCTACTCATTGACTGAAAACACGTCTTGCTGCTGGAATAAATGACTGCAATATGAGAAAATAAGATGAGCCTGGTTTAATGTATTTCAATGAGGTTTTAACTTTTAATCATAACCAAGGCCCCTTGTTTTTGTTTTTTACCAGATAGCCTGGTAAAATTCCAGAATTTGGGCTGCTTTCCTGAACACCTGTAAAAACAAACAATTTCATGGAATTTGGTATTTTATACCAGATCAGTATATCTACTGTAACTCCCTCCCCCCCCGCCATGGCTGGGGCTTTACCTGGTCTGCCTCCCAGCTGTCTGGTCCCACCAGGCCCGATCCAGTGGTGCACCCCCCTTTATTTCTCCTGCCAGCCCCTGTATG
Organism: Neoceratodus forsteri; assembly: GCA_016271365.2. Classification (NCBI taxonomy): domain Eukaryota; kingdom Metazoa; phylum Chordata; order Ceratodontiformes; family Ceratodontidae; genus Neoceratodus; species Neoceratodus forsteri. The sequence continues at coordinate 608,853,353 of CM057454.1, read as the reverse complement.
CCTGTTTTGCTGTGGAGGACCAGAGGAATGAGTGTGAAATGTTTTAAACCACCAGATCAGTGTTGCAGTGCAGTTAAAATTGAACAATCCAGTAAAGCACTATGCAGCATTGGGTGCGCATGTTCAAGCTGGCTTCTGCTCAAACATGCAAGCTGCCATGGTCTGTTCACACAGCCTAATAACGCTATGGTGCTAAGCCAGCCTGGTGGCTCAGCAAGTGTTTCCTTGTGTGTTCCAACCTCTGGGACCCTAAAGACATACAGTAAGTGGGGAGTTTGGAGACATACTGGGGGGGAAGGGGAGAAATTAAACTCTGAAAAAGTGCTTTTAATCTTTGTAATTTTAAGATCAGCTAAGGCTGCATTTCAACTGTATGCTCTGCCTGTCGCCTAGGGGGACAGTGCTATGGCACTAGTGAAAGGCAGGGGAAACTATGCCATGTCCCACACTGCAACCGGATCATAGGGTAGAGGGATAATTATCAAACTGTGGGAGCTATTAATGTTGATGTTTTGCAGTTTGTCTGCAAAATACAGTTAAAATTGGGACTGCTGATTTAAACTGGACTGCCAGATTGTGTAGCAGGCATTTTTGTTGCTTTTGACCTGCTCTACAGCCAATGGGAACGCTGGAGCCAAAATACTACAAAAAAGGGACTCTTGAGGAAAGGTGAGGACTATGTGTTGGTGCCTTTTTCTCCAGATAATTAGGCATCAAATAGACATTCTGCATATTGATTAGATGGATTGACAGCCTGATTGACAGACTGGGACTCTGATCTGATCCCTGAGACCTGGGGTGGGGGACAGATCCAGTTGGGAGCAGTTGTCTGGGAGCTTCCAGAGAGTGAGGAGGCTCAGACCATTTTTCCTCAGAAAGTTCGGAGGCCTGCCTGGGGTTTTCACAGCCAAAGCCCAGGGAAAGCCTGACTACTTTTCAATATCTGGAAAGACAGTGAGAAGGTAAAAACTGTCCTGTGATCCCAAAACCTGAGCATTGAAGAGCTTGGAATTTGAGAGACTGATTCCTACTCACAGCCTGGTAGGATAAGTAGAACTGTGTTTAATTTGGACTGTTGACCACAGCTGCAAGCCTGTAGTGTGGCTGAAGCCCTTTACAGTCTGCAGTCCTGAGCACCAGGAGAAGGTGATCAGACAGCGGACAGTTGGTGGGATCAGTTTAGCAGTGTCACAGCCAGGCACTACCTATCACCTCACCCTGAGGGCTGGATGACTGGATAGGGTTGCCACCTGTCAGGTTTTTTACCTGGTGATTAGGTTTTCAGGGTCCCTATCAGGTAATCCAGTTTTGCTCAGTGCTGGTCAGGTTTTTGAACCATTTTGAGTATTCACATAGTTTTGAAACAGATTTTGTCATATAATTCATTGTTTCAGCTGCATGTCCAAGTTCTGTTGTCAGTATAGCCCTTTGTTTGTGAAAACAGTCAACCTGGGAAGTGTAAAGTATGGCCATTAACACCATTAGCACTTATTTAACCTAATCTTTCCCACTACATCTTCAAGTGGCATAGCAGTAAAGCTGCCCCCACCTTTTGTAACAGTAACAGAGCCAGTTGTCTTCTACTTTTATTTGCTGGTAAACATTTTCATCTCTAACAGAATTTAGGCATTTTTAAATGTTTTAAATTATTTTTGTCCTCAAGAAAAAAGTATGGTTACTTCTTTGGCTTTGAAATAGTACTGTAGACATGAAAAGGAAATGGAGCCAAAAAATATATGAAGTACACATTATAGGAAACAGTTTCTTTATTATGTAGAAACATAGAAACATAGAAACATAGAATCTGACGGCAGATAAGGAGCGCTTGGCCCACCCAGTCTGCCCATTTAAGGGCAGACTGGGTGTATTATATTGTATGCTATTTACAGTGTTCCTCTTGTCTCACCCCAGATCATATCTGTAAATGACATTTCTTTTATCTCTGTATGTTTATCTGGTAAAACGATGTCAAGAAATAAATAAAGACATAACTAAATAAATAACTAGGACGAACCTAGGAAAGTAAATTTAACAGGTACAGTATCATAACATTTTTGTTAAACTGCTGCTTTAAGTGTTGTCCTTTACTGATATAATAAATGGCTTTGGAGGAGGAGCAATGCATGATGAGTCATGAAAAGGGTGTGGCTATGGGTGGAGCTTAGGATCAATTTTTTGCCTAATTCAAAGGTGGCAACCCTATGCCTGGATGAGTGGATGGGGTGTGTGGCCCCTAGTCCTCGGACTGGTGCATTCCAGAGCTGCCAGAAAGAGAACTGTAAGGGATTCTGGAGCTGTGGAAAAGCGGAAAGACTGTCACAGCCTGCCATCTTTTCATCCCTCCAGATTGCCCAAATCTGCATCTTTCTGTATCCAGGTATAAAGCCACAGTGCTGTAGCCAGACAGAGTCTCAGACTGGTATCTCCAGGATCGTGAGTAAACTCAGGGATTGTATATAGTTTCAACAAAGTTTCTGTTCCTTTTATAACTGCACCAATGCCGGCCACCCAGCTGCACCTCTTCAGGCCTGCACCGTCTTCAGCATCTGAGTACCCATACAGGACCATGAGGAAACTGGCACCAGTGGGGAGAGGGCCAACTTGGTGGTTGTGTTGTTGTTGTTGGGGGTGGCCCCGTTGTCATTATTCTTTCATAAAATAGTTATTTATTCTGGACCCATCCCCCCACTCTGGTTAATTAGTTAGTTGGCTAGTTAGTTGTTATTGTTAATCTGTCTCATGAGCATATTATTAGCTATAGCCATTGATTGCACGCATAGTGAAGTACTGCATTTATTCTTTTTGTTCCATGCATGAGGTGACTGCAAAGAGAGGTGGGTAGGTGCAGAATCCCAGGGGGTTGTACCAGACAGACATTTATCCCACTGTATTTTGACTTAGGGTGGAGGCACTACACTAATCAATCTTTATTGGGAAAGAACCCCCCCTTTTAGATCAGAACAGAGCACAAGCTCCTCGACCTTACTTGAGCCTGCAAGGCAGGAGTTGTAACCATTGTATACATAGAGACCCAGTTACACAACAAAACTTGTATTTTTCTTATAATTGCTTCTTGTACTATTTTCAGTTTGCTTTACTCAATGATCTGTATATTAAACACTATTTTATTCTGATTATTTATATACATACCGAAAGAATGATAGTAGAATCCTAGCAAAATCCAGAAATTAGAGTAACAACTACTGGTGCAATTCCCAGAATTTCAGATCTTGAAAATTGAATTTTTTTATAGTAATCACTGTAAATCAGTGGTCTTGAACATAACTTTGTCAATTTTCAATATTTTTGCACCAGATTTTCAACATGACCTTTTCGGGATACATCTCATGAAAAAGGGTGGTGACATTTTTCAAATCTGCTCTGAAAAGTGATGTCATGGTCACTGCATGAAATCACCTTTCAAGCAGGAACTGAACGTTTTCACCTACTGGGTTCATGAGGTTGGGTCATAAGAAGGCTATGTTGAAAATTTGATGTAAAAATATAACAAATGACAAAGTTATGAGGGAATGATTAAATATTTCAACATTCACGCAGAACTTCACTAATTTTCAATATTTTGAATCCAGACTTTCAACATATCCATTTTTACCCTACTTGATAAACACAACAGGTGTCATTTTTTAAATCCTGGACAAGTTGTATTTCAAAATTTGTGGTGAGAAATGTTGTTTTGGATAATATACTATAAATGCCACATGTCATGTTTACAAGGGGAGTCATAAAATGGCTATCTTGAAAATCTGGGATCAAAATAAAAAAAAATTAAGAAATGTGTGTAGTGTCAGCCTTTATCCCAGTGTATAGGGCTTTGTGATCCTGTGATGGTGAGCTGAGTTTGGGGGCTAAGTGTTCAGTTGGCTGGGATGAGGCTGAGGGGGATGGTACTGTTATGTGACACCACCCCAAGCCAGGCAAGGAACAGTGCAGTGTTGCCTGCATGGGCCCAGATACCATATAGTGAAGATAAATTCTCCCTTGGCATAGGACTCTGAACCTATGGGTGGAAGAGGGCCGTGTGCATTGGCTGAAAGATGGACATTTTACACTATGCATCTGTGTCTTTGGCCACATAGAAGTGCAGGGCCTAGAGAGCCCTGTATTTCTGCAGCCCAACAGACAGCCCAATGAATTCTTGACATTTATAACTGTACAGAAGTGCAGGGCTCACATGGTCTTGCTCTTCTGTAGGCAGACAGAATCTTTCCTTGGTGCAGGGCTCAGAGGGCCTTGCATGTCTGCATCTGTTCACGCAGGTCCTTAAGGGTCCTGCATAAATGAGGATACAATTCTACTATCTCAAAAAGAAAGGAAATTCATTGCAAAAAAAAAATATGCATTAAAGCACAAGTTAGGGTTCAGCTTAATGCAGAAAAAGTAGGGAAATGAGGCATTAGAGTTTCCAACCCTAAACCCCCACCCCACAAGCAGCATAAGGACAAGACTGCACAAGCAACCACAGACGCTATCATCAGGCAAGACAAACAGCATTCAGCTGTTTCCAGATGACACAAATGCAGTAGCACTGAAGTGCTACCTTTGTGGATTTGTACCTGCAGCTGCATTGGGCCTCTGCTTATACAGCCACATGTTTGCGTGAATGCCATACAGAGTGCATGTCTATGCAGACAGAAGGCGCAATAGAGCTTGCACCTCTGCAGGTAGATGTACTCATGCACACTGTCCAAATTACCTCACAAGATAGCATTATTTTATTTATTTATTTGAAGTCTTGGATTACAAGTACCTATGAGTCTAAGGACTCTTTTACGTAGGTTCCACGTCATACATCAGCAAATCACAATACAAACAATTATGTCTACTAAAACTGTAAACATATGGACACATAAAAGTTTCAGAAGGCTGTTAGAAGGACTATAATCATAGAGGCAAAGGCTACTGAGTAACCGAAACATACATAGAATAGACTAATTGGTTTGCCCCAACAAGGACTGCAGGCAGGAGAAGGCAGCCAGAAATGACTTTGCTGGTAAAGTGATAGTCAGCCTAATGTAGGCTTCATCCATGAGGTAGTAAGGGGGTAAGAGTTATCATAGGTTGGGCGGGGATTAGAGTGGGAGGATATATGGGGGCTAGGGAGGGCAGGCTCAGAGGCTGTGTGCAACAAGGTGCGATCTCAGGAGTTGTTTAGAGGGGCCCAGTGTGGGTGTGTCAACGGTGCTGGCTGGAGGACCATTTAGCCAACTGGGAGCCCTATAACTAGACCATTGAGCCTGACTTTTTTGACAAAAGGGATTTGGTAGGCATGATTTGATCCTTTCCTAGTGGTACGAGGGCAGGCACAGTGGGTTAGCAAGAGCTTGAAGTTTGGGAGGGTAAGGCCTAAGCTAATTTTTTTCCCATATAGGCAAGTGTGGTACTTCATCCTGTCACTAAGGTTGAGCCATTTAGTCATGTAGTAGAAGTCACACGTATGCATCCTACTGTGTGCACCTGAGACCAGCCTACAGGCTTTGTTTAGGGCTAGGTGAATTCTTTGTAGCACTCTGTCAGTAGCAGCACCATATATGATAAGACCGTAATCCACTATTGAGAAAATGGAACATGTGACTGCCATTTTGAAGGTCTCTTCTGGCATACAGTGTTTATACCTATAAAGCACCCCCAGCCTACTGTTGACTGCTTTGGAGACCATATAAGATGTGTTCCGAGAAAAATAAGGCACTGTCGAGGGTGATGCCAAGGTACTTAAAGGTCTGCACTTGTTCAAGAAAGGTGTGAAGACTGTTCCTAATATTAAGTATAGCTGTACTATGCCTGTTGTGAGGGTTTGCGAAGAGCATGGTCTTCATCTTTTTATAGTTCAAAACCAGTTTGTGCCACATGAACCAGTCTTCAATGGCAGAGAATGTATCTTGGAGACTATGGGTTAATGCCTGAGGATCTGGGTGGCTGGCAAATAACACTGCGTCATCCGCATATACAGCAGGAGAAGGTCACCAGTACATGCAAGAGGTAGAGAGTTGAGGAAGAGGCTGAACAATAAAGGACCCAGGATAGATCCTTGAGGGACCCCTGACTGGACAGGTTTACTGGAGGACAATTTGTCACCGATTTTTACCCACTGGGATCTTCCTTCAAGTTAACTTTTAAATGAGCACACAGCCCCAGAGGAGACACCAATGGTAACGAGGGAGTCAAGGAGTAGGGGATGGTTTACAGTATCAAAAGCCTTAATGAGATCAATGTACACTGATCCCACTAAGTGCTTCTGATCAAGGGCATTATGAATAAAAGAGGTGTATTGAAGGAAAGCAGATGTGGTGCTTTGATTTTTTCTGAACTCAAGCTGTTCAGTGCACTGAATATTGTATTTTGCAAGGAGCTCCATTAGCTGGTCAGTTACTATTCTTTCCAGTGCTTTTGAGGGGGGAGAATGGAGATAGGGTGGTAATTAGAGTGCTGAGTATTATCACCACTCTTATGAACTGGGGTCACTATTGTGACTTTCAGTTGAGGGGGGAATTGCCCAATACAGAGTGATTTGTTCAAGATTATGGTAAGGGGCAATATGACCGCTTCCAATGTCATGCGTAGCAGCTTCAGATCAAGCAAATCACAGCTGTAGTGCAATTTATCTAGGACCTTGGACAGGTATTTCTTGGCAGTGCTGGGGGATATTGTTTAAAGATAGAATAGGGGGTGAGCTGGGGGTATGTCTGTATAGGAAAGGCCAGGTTGGGGGTCAAAGAAGTCGGGGAGGAGTACACCACTTGATCAGTAAAAGCAGTGTTGAAGGTGTTAACTATGATCAGGGGATCTTGGGTGACAGATCAGGGGATCTTGGGTGACAGATCCATCTATATATTGCATGGAAGGTGGGGATTTTCTGGCTTCCTATTGAGCTCTTTTAGGTTGTCCCAAAATTTTCTATTGTCACCCCATGAGTTAGAGAGTGCTTCCTTGTAATAGTTTTTTTTTTTTGGCCTGCCTGATGGCTAGGGTGCAGGAGTTTCTGGCTGTTCTGTAATTTTGCCAGTGTGTAGTGTTGCCTGTGGCCCACACTTTATCCCACAGGTGATCTCTGTCGGCCAATAGAGTAAGAAGAGAGGGAGTGATCCATGGGTTAATAGCTGCTTTTTTCCTCAGTTTTTTCCTGGGGGTGAAAATATCACAAGCAACATTAAACTTGTTTATAAAGTAGTTCAGGGCATGGTCAACACAGGTCGCAGAGTTCAGCACAGACCAGTCCTGGTTGTGGAGATGGGCTATTAACAGGTTGAGTTGGCCCATCCTGAGAATGCGGTGAATGGCTGTTTTTGCTTTTGCCTGGGGCTGGAGATATTTAGTGGACCAGAGGCAGGTGATGGGGGAGTGGTTACTAAGGAAGTCGGAGAGGACCTTGACATCCGTAATTTTGTTTGGTCCGTTAGTAAAGATGAGATTGAGCAGGGTGGCTTCAGACAGCTAGTTTTGGAACCCACTCGGGAGACAGCAATCTTAGACCTGGTACTCTCAAATGGGGATGGAGAGAGGATCTCTGATCTTGAAGTAGGTAGCCATCTGGGAACAAGCAACCACCAAACAGTGTGGTTCACAATAAACTTAGCTGTAGAGTCATGCCACACAAAAGTGCAGGTACTGGACTTCAGGAGGGCTGATTTTGTCAAAATGGGAGAGTGCCTCAGAAAAGCACTAGCAAACAGGCAAGAAGGTGGGGTGGAGCAACAATAGGGAAACATCAAAACCACCATCACAGAGGTAACAAGCCTTTGTGTGAAGCAAATAAACAAATCAAAATGAAAGAAAAAAATACTATGGTTCTCAAAAGAAGAGGCGGGGAAGGTAAGGGAGAAAAAAGATGGCGTTCAGGAAGTATAAGAAAACACAGAAGGAGCAGGACAGAGAACTGTACCAGGTAAAACAGAAGGAAGTATGTAAGGCAGTCTGAATAGCAAAGGGCCAAACCGAGGAAAAGATAGCCAACTCAGTTAAGAAGGGGGATAAAACCTTTTATAGGTACATTAGGGAGCAAAGAAAGACTAAGGCAGGGATACTGAGGCTGAACAAAGAGGAAGGTGGCTGGGCAGAGAGCGACAGTGAAAAAGCAGGGATACTGAACGAATATTTCTGCTCAGTATTCACAATGGAAAAGCAGGGGGAAATACCTAACCCAGTCAATAGAAGCACTCTGGATAGGGGGGTTGATATTAGTCCTTTCACAGAAGAAAGGGTTCTAAAAGAACTCTTAAAACTGAAGGTGGATAAAGCAATGGGGTCTGATGAGATTCACTCCAGAATTCTAAAAAACTAAAGGAAGAACTAGTAACACCACTGACTACCCTTTTTAATAAATCATGGGAGGATGGTGTGGTGCCTGAGGACTGGAGGAGGGTGGATGTGATTATCCTTCACAAAAGTGGGAGCAAGACAGAGGCAGGAAACTACAGACTTGTCAGTTTGACCTCAGTGGTAGGGAAAATGATGGAATCACTTCTGAAGGAAAGAACTGTTGAGTACCTAGAGGCCAGTGGGGCACAGGACCCAAGGCAGCATGGATTCACAACGGGAAGGTCATGTCAGACAAATCTAATTGATTTCTTTGACTGGGTGACCAAAGTAGTAGACCAGAGAGGGTCTGTGGACATGACTTACCTAGACTTTAGCAAGGCATTTGACACAGTCCCGCACAAAAGATTAATAAACAAATTAGCCAGCCTGGGAGTGGGTCCCATGGTGGTAGCCTGGGTAAAACACTGGTTGGACAACAGGACACAGCAGGTAATATTAAATGGAGTCCACAGTGAAGAAAGGAGGGTTACAAGTGGGGTACCGCAGGGTTCAATACTGGGGCCAGTCCTTTTTAATGTCTTTATAAGTGACATTGCAGAGGGACTGGAAGGGAAAGTATGTCTCTTTGCAGATGACAGAAAGATCTGCAACAGGGTTGATACACAAGGTGGGGTGGAAAGCATGAAAAGGGATTTGGCATGGTCAAATGTATGGCAGCTCAGATTCTATGCAAAGAAGTGCAAAGTAATTCACCTGGGAAACAAAAACCCAGGGGAAGAGTACACAATGGAGAGTGAGATACTGAAAACAACAAAAATGGAAAGGGACCTGGGGGTAGTCATATCAGACAACCTAAAGGTAGGCCAGTAATGTGAGAAGGCAGTAAGGAGGGCAGGGGGGATACTGGGTTGCATAGGGAGAGGCATCACCAGTAGAAACAGGAAGTTGTTGGCCCTCTGTACAAACAGTTGGTAAGACCACATCTGGAGTACTGTGTACAGTTCTGGAGACCCCATCTCCACAAATACATAGACAGGGTGGAGGCTGTCCTGAGGAGGGCAACCAAAATGATGCAGAGTCTGCATCAGAAGACATATGAAGAAAGACTAAAGGAACTAAAGATGTACTGTATAGTCTCAAGGAAAGGAGGGAGAGGGGGGACATGATAGAAACTTTCAAATACCTCAAAGGAATCAACAAAGTCCAAGAGGGTAGCATCTTTCAGAAAAAGAGATGTGCAAAAAACAAGGGCGCACAATTTGAAGATAGAGGGGGGACAGCTCAGAGAAAATGTGAGGAAGTATTTCTTCACAGAAAGGGTTGTGGATACATGGAACAGCCTTTCTGAGGAGGTCGTAGAGTCAAAAACAGTGGGAGAATTCGAGAATGCATGGGACAGACATAAGGCAATTCTAGTGGGGGGTAGGAGGAAGTAGGCTGTTGGTTAACTAGGATCTGCAGCTTATCCGTTAGGTAGGGAAATGGGCAGACTAGGTGGGCCAAGTGGTCCTTATCTGCCATCAAATTCTATGTTTCTATGTTTCTGTGATTCCATCTGGTGGGAGAGGCCACTACCTGAATCAAGTTAACCACAGTGGTTGTGTCTTTGTCGATGTTAGATTTGGACATCAACCAATTCACATTGAAGTCACCCAGGAGCACAATGTCAGACAAGGGAGGGAGGGTAGAGAGATGGTTAATAAGGGCATTGAAGTCTTTGGAGTGGTCGCATGGCAGAACATAGAAGCTTACAATGGTGAGGGTTTTGCCATTCAGTCCAAGGAGCAACTTAACTGCTAGAGCTTGGGAGGGGCTCCAGGTGACTATGGTGGGTAGGGCATGTCTCTGTAGGGGGACTTTTATGTAGATAGCGCAACACCCACTCCTCTTCCCAACCCTGTCAAGTCTAAAGAGATAGTAACCATCAAGTTGGATGGCATGATCAGGCAACTTAGGGGGGGAGAGCCAAGTCTCAACCACTGCTAGGATGCCAGGTTTATGCTGGAGTACCCAAACCTGGAGGAGGCTGATATTTTTCTGAAGACTCCTAATGTTTATAGAGGCAATTTTCAGACCTGCATGGTAGTTGCTGTTGGGCTGTGGGCACTGAAGCGGCCTGGGGTTTGGGTGTATGTTCCCAGATAGCAGAAGTAGAAGCCAGAAGTTCTTCAGGATGAGGAATGTGAGTGCCTTTAGTAGGCTGATAGGTTTATGGTTTCTGGGTCTGCAATTAATAGTGATGGTGGGAAGATAGGATAGGTCAGGCAGAGCCAAAAGGAAAAGGAGAGTGGGGGTGCCAGATGGGGATTGTAGAGGACTAGCAGGAGGGAATTTAGTTGTCCTTGGGTATGCAATTAGTTTCTGAGGCCCCCGGGGTGCCCCGAAGGGGAGGTAGTGGGGAGATAGGGTCAGCATGCATTGCATCATGGCAGTGCAGGGGAAGACCTACACCAAGAAGAACTAGTGTTAGGATGAACCTAGGAAAACACATTCTTGGCATGGGATACCACTTAGTTTAAGTTGGCAACTTATGTGAGTTTTGCCCTGTGGCAGGGAAATCTAAACAGGGGATGAGTCATTTTACTTCAAATACAACGGGACAGTTCCTCTTTAAGCGACTGAGACAAGGGGACAGGAGGCAGGTTCTTAATGGATGCAGGGTGGCACATGATTGGTGAGGGGTCAGTATTCTTGCCAGGAACAAGAGCATTTAATTAAGGCTGGGGAGGGGTGGGTGGGAGGACCGAAAAATGTGGAGCTGAGAGAGCTGCAAAACAAATTAATTTAGCAGCTTCTCTTGAAAGGCAGCCTAAAAAGTTTTGTTTCTTTTCAGTCCTGGAGCTGCACTGTCCAGGCAGGCAGGTGCGAGGTGAAAGAGAGCAGCAGTTCCACAAAATCAGCAGCTAATCTTTAAAAAAAAAAATAGCTCCTTTTTAGTCCTGGAGTTGTAGTGGCCAAGCTGGCAGGGGCGATTGGCTGTTTGTAAAAAATGGCGCCAAGTTTGACATTTTTGGGATACCTTTGGCTTGGGGACAATGGGCGGGTGGCCAGTCTACCAGCTGGTTCCATTGGAGAAGAGCATCGTCCAGTGAGGGCTTCAGGATCCCCTTCAGCTTGGGGACAACGGGCGGGCGGCCAGTGTACCAGCTGGTTCCGTCAGAGGAGAGCACTGCTCGGTGAGGGATTCGGGATTATCTACTACTGCATGGTTTTCTATTTGCAGCTGCATAACTCACAAACTGCCATCCCCTTGAAAATTGTAGATCGGCTGCTGAAACCATAATGCACACAATACAACAATACTTCCATCTGCATAACTGCATGCCCAACAGGTGCCTGCCCTTCTGGAGCCAGAAGTTGTTATGTATGTCTTACACCTGTGGCTGAAGAGGCTCAGACCCCTCAAGAGCCTGCAATTCTGAAGACAGAAGTACTCTTGCAATTTTGGCATCATGGATATTGTGGTGTCTATGCTTCTGCAGCCAGAGGTTGATGTGTATATTTTACACCTGTGACTGCAGAAGCGCAGGGCTCTCAAGTGTGTGTATGTCTTAAAGTGTCCATGAGTACCTGAGACTACAGAAGCACTGGCCCCATGAGGGCCTGCACTTCTGCAGATGAAAGAACTCTTGTAGTTTGGCTATTGTGAATATACACAGGTATATGACTGCAGGGGCCTGTGCTTATGTACACAGAAGCAGTTTTGGGTTTTGAGTATCACAGATTTCTGTCTGCAGTGACAAGTGAGTGATACAAATCCACAAAGGTAGCACATTAGTACTACTGCATGTGTGTCATCTGGAAACAGTTGTATGTTGGTTGTCTTACCTGATGATGGCTGTCTGTGGTTGCTTGTGTGATCTTGTCCTTTTGCTTCTTGGGGGTGGTGTGGGGGTTGGGAGCTAGGCATGGAAACCCTAATGCCGCAATTCCTTACTTTTGCTGCATTAACCTGAACTCTAACTGGTACATTAACACAGTTATTTTTCAAAGAATTTGAACATTTCTTATAATATTCTTCCTGTACTATTTTCGATTTGCTTCATTTAATGCTCTGTATATTAAGCCTTCTTTTATTCTGATTATTTATACACATTCTAAAAGAATGACAGCAGAATTCCAGTAAAATCCATAAATTAGACTAGCAATCACTGGTGCAATTCATGGAATTGTAAGTCTTGAAAATAGATTGTCATTATTTTAATCTCCATAAATCAGTGGCCTTGCCTATATACATACATGCATACATACATACATGCACACATACATACATACATGCATGCATACATTCATGCAGACATATATACATACACACATGCATACATACATACATGCGTACATACATACATGCATATGCACATATCAGTGGAACAAATAAGTGGAATAAGTGAGTATTTTACTACACTTTTTGTATGATTTACTTTCACTTTCTTATTGTAGGAATTTGTTTTCCACCCTGCACATTTATAAGTTAATAAGGCCTCCAAGGAGTGTTTCTTAGTGCGTAAGAGATACTGAGTGAGATGTTTGGGTGAGAGGACCCCGAACCAAAGCTGAGCAGTTCTATCTGTCTAATCATTATGAGTGAAGTCTCTTACACCATATAAGACACCCCTCTCTGAGGCCCTACTAACTTATTATAAATCACTCAAGTTTAGTACGGTGATTTATGTAAGCATTAATCCACGATGAAGGTGGCATCTAATGGGGAGTTAATGCATGGTTGGGGCCATTGTGGCTCGAGGCCGCAGGCCGAGTGCCTACAATGACCGACCTGCATTAACTCACCATTAGATGCCACCTTCAAATGGATAATTGCACTTGTAACATGGAAAGTGCAAGGCAAATATTGGTTACATGCTGATTTCTTTGGTGCGAACGACACATGAGCTCAACTACTTACTTGCCTTCCAGTTTGTTGCTTTACCCGTCTTACTTTGTAAGGTCTGACTAACTACAGCTATGAGCGTGCACGTTGTACAGCCCACATGCAGTACTGTGGCATGTACCGATTTGTTCAGACTTACAACTTTCGTTTACATTCTAACACCTAAACTACACAATCATTGCAGCTAGAAATATCGTCCTTATCGGCTGCTATGTTGCTGCCCGTCCGTTTACAGGTGAGATTTCTGCCGCAGTGACTTCTGGGGAGGTTCTTTATGCTGCATTGCTTAGTTTCTCAATTAGTCTACAGCAGTTCTCTGAGCGGAGTCTGTCGCAGGGCCATCACTGTTCCGACCAGTAGGTGGCGCTTCTTGCATTTCATTGCTGTTTTTGCATTTGTCTCTTTGCTACCCTACTAGTTTTGCTTTCCTAGTGTCATGTCACCACTATCATTTCACTGGCTTTCCTACCTTGCTATACATCAGTTCTTCTGTGCCTGCACTACATCTCTTCTCTGCTGTCCATGATTTCCAGTGCTGCACTCCACTATGGATGACACCACACAGCGCTTTTCCCTGACCACCTCACTGGTTTTCTGACCAATAGGTGGTGCTTTCGACAGATCGAGTACATTTTGCCTTTTCGGTGCCCGATCTGTGTTCCTACCGCCACCTGTTGGTCAAACTCTCGACTAAATTTCTCTTCAGTTCTCATACACTTCTCGATGCATGTTCACGCTCTCAACCGGGGATTATTGGAATGGACGTTCTAAGGCAACACGGCATTATCGTGCCATAATGCCGTGTTGCTCTTGCCCCACCTGACCCTATTTCACCTATCACCATCCTTCCCTGGAGTCCTCACATTTCTCCCATGTTACAAAATAGATTTAAAGACTTTTTAATTTAGATAGACAACATGATCCACTACTGCATGGTTTTCTATATGCAGCTGTGTAACTGACAAACTGCAACCCCTTGAAAAATTTTAGATCCGCTGCTGAAACCTTGATACCCACGTTGCAACAGTACTTCTGTTTGCATAAGTGCATACCCCACCAGTGCCTGCACCTGTGGAGCCAGAAGTTGGTGTGCATGTCTTACACCAGTGGCTGAAGAAGCACAGGCCCCTCAAGGTCCTACACCTCTGCAGACAGAAGTACTGTGGCAGTTTTGGTATCAAGGATATAGGGGATACATGATGGGCAGGAGTGCAATATGGAAAATATTCTCACTCCTGCAGAGTGAGGCATGGATATCTCACGGGTGCCGAAGGCACGAGTGGGATATCCATACCTCATGATGCAGGAGTGAGAATATTTGCCATAATCCATGATCTGCACATTATGTGTGCAATTTATACAATAGGGCTATGTTATGTGCTGTTTGCATTGTGCTGCAGTTAGGTTATTTTGTTTTGAACTGTCAGTTTTATGTCTGTCCTTGTGGGATTAGTTTGTGTTTCAGTATCCTTGTGTGTGTGTGGACTGGGAATCAAAGCACTGTTGGTAAGGAAGGCATGTCAGTCAGTGAGAGTGATGCTTTCAATTGGCTGTTACTGTGTATATGGGCGGGTTGAATCGTTTGTAAAATATGGCAGTACTGCTCTTTGCTTTCCGAATGAGAGATTGCCAGTGGATACATGTTTGAGTTTGAGTTTTGATTCTGGTATGAAAAATAACGTCTTTTGGGGGTTTGATGTGTACCATCGGCAGTTCTTTTTATGTCTGGGAGATATGTGTATGATTTTTCTGATTGCCGACAGTTACGCGACTGTAACACGTAGCTGGTATGCAGCAGTTTACAGAAATTGCTGTGGATTGCGAGATAGATTTTTTGGAACAACCTGAAAAGAGTGGCTGTTACTTTGGGGGAATGAAAAAAGAGAGGTACAAGTTTTATAGTGGTGTTACAGATGGAAGGCAGTGTCGTGTACTGCAGTGGGGGGGGGCTTTAAACTGAGATATTTATTGCGAACAGTACTTAGCAGCTAGTGCATGTTTTTGCATGGAAATTATTCAAAATGTGCTTGTGTTGTCCATGAAAGTGCTACAGATAAAATGTGTTTGTGGTGCGGGGGTGGCTATGACTGGAGCATAGAAGGCTGAACTAGAGAGGAGACTGTGGGAAGAAGTGCCAGCTGGGAGGGAGGAACTGTGACATATGCACTGTGTGTATAAATCGGTTGATGATGTAACTACTATGTGTATAAATGTAAGGTCTTACATTTAATACATATAGTGCTTACATCATCAGCCCATTTATTCCACTGGGGTGAGAAATACATCATTTTATCACGCCACATATCAGCTCACCCCTATTGTATAAATTGTGTTGCCTTTGCTTCTGCAGACAGAAGTAGGTGTGTATATGTTACACCTGCAACTGCAGTAGAAGTGCTGGGCCTTCAAGTGTTTGTATGTCTTACAGTGTCCATGAGTACCTGGGACTACAGAAGTGCAGCCTGATAGGTGCCTGCACTTCTGCAGACAAAATAACTCTTGTACTGTAATTTGGATATTGTGGATATATATCTGACTGCAGGGGCCTGTGATTCTGTACACAGAAGCACTGTTATGATTTGAATATCATGAATTTATATCTACAGCAACAAGTGAGTGTGTATATCTCTTGGTGTGCATGCTGCAGATACAAATTGATGAAGGTTGCACATCAGTGCTATTACATTTGTGTCATCTAGAAACAGTTGCATGTTGTTTGTCTTACCTGATGACGGCTGCTTGTGATTGCTTGTGTGGTCTTGTCCTTTTGCTGCTCGGGGGGGTGGGGAGTTAGAGTTAAGAACTCTAATGCCACATTTCTCTACTTTTATTGCTTTAAGTTGAACTCTAATTGGTGCATTAATGCATACTCAAGCATGTTTGTGTATATATATATATATATATATATATATATATATAACACAATAGGGGTGAGTGGTAAATGAGTGAGATACAACAGTGTATCATCCACTGCAGTGTGATATTTTTATCCTCTGCTCTACTGTGATGATATCAGCCATTTACACACACAGGTCACAAAAGGTCATCACTCTAGGCAGCTTTCTCCTCAGCATGCAAGAAACACCTGCACTGTTACCATAGACACAAATGCAGAACAACTTCAGAGGTCTCACTGCTGCCTACAGCTAACTCAGTAAGCATTACAAAACATACCTATCCCCCTGCCACCAACTTCCAGCTCATTACTGTGACTGCAGCCAGCATTCTAAACAGCACAGCTTCACAGAACAGTCTAAACTACTGCCTGCAGCTAACTCAACTACCACTGAAACACACTCTCACTTGTTCCTCAAACTCTGATTCTCACCCATTACAATAACTGTGATACTATCAGCTTGACTATAGCCAGAATCCTAAAGAGCACAATTTCACAGAACACTCTGCACTCTGCCTGCAACTAACTTAATTACCACTGAAAACAGTATCAGCTGTTCTGACACTCTGACTCTCAGCTCATTACAATTATTGTGATGCTCTCAGCTTTACTGCAGCCAGACTTCTAAACAATACAGCCTCACAAAAGTATGTTTCTCACTCCTACCCAAAACTAACTCATTTAGCATTGCAAAACACACTCATGTGTCTCCCAGAGTTTATAACACTGCCAGCCCATTCAGAAAAGCTCACACACAGAATGAGCAAACACATAAACAGGAACAGAACACAAGAGAAAATAACAAAACTTCTAAAAGTCTTGGCCCTATTGTATATATCGAATACATGATGGTCAGATCATGTGCTATGGCAAATATTGTCACTCCTGCATCGTGAGCTCTGGATATCTCACTCGTGCCTTCGGAACTTGTGAGATATCCAGAGCTCACTCTGCAGGAGTGACAATATTTGCCATATCACACTCATGCCCATCATGTATCCTCTCTCTCTCTATATATATATACATATACATATATATATATATATATATATATATATGTATATATGTATATTATATATATATTTATATATATATATATATATATCATATTAGCTAGTTAGGGTTGAGTGACACTTTAATGTTAAACTCACATTTTTGCGCTTTAATGTCTTCACAACTGTTCAACAGATTTGCAGGAAATTTCGCATGTGTGATCTCATGGGTTAGACATCTTGATGTGCCAAGGCAGATTTCCTTCTTACTTTTATTGTCTGTTTGAGTCTTTAAGGATAAGAATCTCTTCCTTGTTTGCTGTATACTCTGGGGTTGGAAAGATTCACTCAGCGTTTTCTCCTCCAGTTTAAAACTGAACCTGGAACTACTTCTGCTTCACACAGCAGCTTCACACTGTCTCCCTTTCTCTGGAACTAGTCGCATCTGGGACTGATTTGATCTAATAATCTAACTCTCTAGGTTGACCATCACCATGACAACAGCACCAGCTACAGGTGAGTGTAAAATTGCAGAAGTGATGCCCTGAAACAGTCTCACATTTCATTTGCCATTAGTTGCCTTTCTATTTTTGAAAGTGCCTAAGTAGAACCAGACCATTTATTTTATTCAAAAGGTGAGCTAACAGTGTAATGGAACACATTTTAACTGTTCTTTTGTAGCAGTTTCCATGGTAGTTTTAATTCAGGCTAAAACTACAGGGAGGTTAATGTGTGTATTCTTTAGTGGTACAGAAATGAGGCACCATAATTTGTAAAAGCAGGGTGCAGACTTTAGCACATTCAAATTAGACTAGCATGATTTTTAAATCGCTTTTCATTTTTTCTGATTCTCTTTTTATATTCTTATATGGTCAAGGTGGAATATGGAAAAGAGAAGTGGATTACAAGTAAATAAAAGGGGGGCAGATAAATAAGGGGGGCACAGTCTGGCCTTCAGGGTCATTAAATCTTAGGTCATAGAAAATACTGTTGCAACAGCATGGATAGAAAGGTAAAACAATAGATATATTCAGTCACAGCCAAAGACCTGGTCAAATATTTCCTGAAATTTCGGTGATATTTCTTAAGAAATCTCCAGCTTTCTGCAGTTCCACAGTAGGGGCCACAGAGAGAAACTCTTTAGAAATTTTGTGAAATATCTGGCTACTACTGTATAGAAATATATTTATATTTATTTCTTAGAGCATACTTTTCCTGGCATTCCCATGGCTAGCATCATGACAGGACTCATCCTGTCACATATCTGTCAAACATCCTTATGTATTATATAAAACAAATGCTAGGAAAGTGTGGTATATCAGGATATAATGCCATCTCAGTGATTAATTAGCTCAATAAACCCACTCAAACTTTGGGCTCATGGGTTATTGACTAATTAACCACCTCACTGGGTTTATATCCTCATATACCACACTTTCCAAGCATTTATTCTCTCTCTCTCTCTCTACATATATATAAATATATATATATATATATATATATATATATTTATTTATTTATATAACGTGTTTTGGGATAAATGGAGAGATAAAAAGTAATATCCCAGTTAAGCAGTGAAGATATCACTGATATCTCCATGTTCCTATACATCATGGTTATATCTCTATGTTCTAGTACATCACTGAAAGGAAAGTGAAAGTATTTCACTTTCTATGGTGCAAGACTCTGCCGACCTGTCCCAAGACTTGCACCCCCTCACCACCACACACACACAGCCCTCTGATATCTGGTTGATCCTGCCCATTTTTTTAAATAAGCAGTCATTTAAAAAAATATATGGTTGATCCCACCACTGGTATTTGAAAACCGTACTGCACTTTCACCTTCGGCCTCAATATGTAGCGTGACCGAGCAGTGTGAAAAGTGAAACATTATGTGTCCTCAGAGCTGTACATTACTGCTTTCTAGGTAAGCATTCCTGTAAAACTGTACATTTGTACACTTTCAGTTTTTTTCCTCAAAATAAGCTCCCGACTCTACTAGCAGGGCAGTGAGTGAGTTGGTAGCTTCAGAACATGAGAAGGTAGTGTCAGCGAGTGTTGCTATAGCACACATACATTTGCCGTAGCTTTTAAGGTGCTTTTGTTTGCACTGCAGGACCTGTCTTGTGGTTTAAAATGCAGGTGATGTAGACAGTGATTCCGGGTAGTGTTTCCTTTTAAGGTGTCTCTCCAGGCTCTGAAACATTGCTCTCAGTGTAAGGGGTTCATAAAGTGCCCCATCTTTCTTTGTACAGATCATGAAATAGATTGCTAGGAGTTTGTCTAGGTCCTTAGGTGGTAGGTATTCTAGGGGGTTCTATGTTGCAGGTATCTTTTAGGGACTTCATGAAGATGCTGACCTCAATATATGTTTTCTTCATGGTGTTGGGGTTTCTGCCTGCTTCAATGTATTTTTGGATGGCAACTTCATCTACCAGTGCTGCGTCGCTTGTGCTTGACAAGGGTTCTTGCTCTGGTTCAGCTTGATTGTGGCTTGTTTCTGCTTCTGGATTTAGAAGAGGCTCTGCAAGCTTCAAATTGGGTTAGTATTTGTGTGAACTCCATTTGAAAGTCAGCGTTGTTCTCTTCCTGTGCCATTTGTGTGATGCCCGATGGTGGTATTTGTTTGCAGTTGCGGTTAGAAACTGTTTGCGGCACAAAGTTAGGAAAAAAAGCTTTTGATTGTATTTTATTTAAAACATTTTCCCATTTCTGAGCATTTCAGTGATGTTTCCTAGCATGGGGTAGGGGTACCCAATGATTTTTGCGTGGTGTTAGGTGTCTGCACAAGCGATGTTGCAGGTGTTTTTTTTTTAGTGCATGCCAGTATTGATTAAGGATTGATTGTGCCATCTGGGTGGTTGGCATTATGTAGATCCAGCAGGGTGGCTTTGATTGACAGATTTTATTTATCCCAGATATGTGGAATATATTTTGAGTGGTGAGATTTATCCCATATATGTGGAGATAAACAGATTTATGCAATGAGTTTTGGCTCTACACCTATTGCATAAATCTATTTACATATGTGGAACAGATGAAACAGATAAGGGGAATAAGGGAATATTTTGCTACCGTTTTTGCATAATTCATTTTCATTTTCTGATTTTAGAAATTTGTTTCCCACACTGCATATATATATATATATATATATATATATATATATATATATATATACATACACACATATACAGTATACATATATATATGTTGATAAGGCTTCCAAGGGGTGTATCTTATAGTATAAGAGACACTGAGTGAGTGGTTTGGGTGAGAGGACCACAAAGCAAAGCTGAGCAGTTCTGTCTGCCCAAAACTCACAAGTCGTGGCTCTTATACTATAAGAGAGACCCCTCTGAGGCCCTATTAACTTATAACTCATTCAAGTTCAGTGTGACTGAGTTTATACAGCTTTAGAGCTTTATTTAAATTTACTTATGTGCCCTCCTCCTTAGTACTGAAGTGGAGTGCTCTCCCCTAACATTCCTATAGGAGAGTACAGTGTACACAGGATAAGATGTACAGTGACTCTGTGTACTAATTGACTGAAATTACACTAGTGATTTATAATGCAGTACATTGGTACACATTCTCACAACTGGAAGCACCATAGAATGATACCAGCTATGTATCCACACATTATCAGTGGAAGCTGTACTGTAGAGGTGGGAACAGAAATAGCATCAGTATCAGTTGTGTACAATGCAGGGGACTGTTTCTATAGTGGCTGAATGACTGGCAGGAAGGGCAGTTGCGACATGGAACAAATGTTAAAAAATATGGTCATAGCACTACACTGCAGTAAGTAGAGAGGTATGTCAAGACATTACAGCAGTATCAGCAGGCACCCAGTAAGTCTGAGACTTGGATTTGAGGTGGCAGGGTCCAAGGAAAGGTAAAGGATGGTATTACTACCATTTAAATGAAAATACTACCAGATGGAAGAAGCTCTCGGTAGATACTTCCCAGACCAAAACATTGTCTGGACCATCGCGCGCGCTCTCTCTCTCTCTCTCTCTCTCTCTCTATATATATATATATATATATATATATATATATATATATATATATATATGTAACCCCCTGTTACCCGGGGTTACTAGAATCCCAGTAAGACCTAGTGGTAGGCAGGGAAGGCAGCTTGTGAAACTCCAGTTAAATGGATTTCACACTGTCTCACTCTGTTCTCAGTCTCAGCTGAGACTGAGGGATGACATCACCATAGAACTCTTGCAGCTGCATGAGCCACACTGGAATCTGCAGTTGGGAGTTAGGTTAGAATGTTGTGGAGTTTTTGAACAGTGTAAGAGAGTCTTTGTGCAGTCTTGAAGAGAGAAGCAGCACAGCAGTCTGTGGACAGGCTCTTTGAGCCTAAAGCTCTGATATAGAGCTACTGTAAGGGGAAGTGTGTGTTTCCGCCAAAAGAGGAACACAGTAAGCTGTTTGTGAAGTGGTGGAGACCGCTGTTACTTGTCCCTGTGCCCCGTCCCTGAGGGGATGGGGGTGGAAAGGTTTGCCTGTCATTCCAGGGGCAACCCTCCTGGTTCTGGCTATGGAAGAAGCTGCCTTATTCCAAGTTGTGCTGCAGCACCAGAAGCTGTGGGAAAGAAATTCCTGTGAGTAATCACCTGTGGGGCACCTGCAACCAAAGGGTGAGTCTGCTCTGACATAGGGCCTATGTTTTCACCCAAACTGTTGTAAAGTGGGGATTGGACTGCTTAAGTGAGAGGCCTAGAGTAATGGGCTAAGTCAAGTAAAAGTATGTTCAAGTCTAGCACAATGGGAAAGCCAAGACATGTAAAGGAAATGTGACATGCATTTACCCTTTAATCTACATTGCCACGCTTTACAGAAAGAGATGTTTAATGTCCAGAGAAATGGCCGGGTATGAATTGTGGAAGCGAGAGGTGGGAGAACCCCCATCAGTAGTAACCAAATTCACCTCTATGGATTTGCTCTGTGGCACTTTTACTTTCTCTCAGGTACTTGACCAGTGCCTGAGGAAAGTACCCAGATGTGGGATTAAAAGGAAGTTTCCTTTATGGAGTCGAAGGCTCTTAGGTGGTTTAGGGAGCCACCAGAAAATGTTTCCATGACAAATGGAAGGTGTTTGAGTGGCCTGCAGGGGAGCCGAGCCAGGGAAATCCCAGCATAGTGTACAAGTTTGGGCTGTGTACCCAAAGCAGCGTATAAGTCCAGGCTGTGTGCCCGGTGGGTTCAGAGCCTGATGGCTGAAGTATTCTGATTCTTTTTTAATCTGCATTACCAGAAGTGTAGCCCCGTGGGGGTCCATCTATGCTTTGTTTGTTCTGCTTGGATGTGAATAAAGCCACACTTTAGAACCCCGTTCCTGGTATTGGACATTACAGTTATTGCTTCCCGTGTTTGGATTTACTTGGGTGCCCCTGTGCAGAGTAGCCAAATCTAGCCCCTGTGCCGAGTAACCTATTCCTCCCCGAACCCAGCCCCCACCTGGTGCTGCTGTCAGATTCAAACAGCATACCACCTATCATTTGCAAAAAGACAGGGGTGGGGGTTACAAAATGGAGGCACCGCTTTGGATTTTAAATTAGGGAGGAAAGGTGCTCAGGCAAGGGGCTAGCGTTTTGGTTATCTGGCAGTGGGTAGCCCAAAAAGCTGAATCAAGGTTAACTGGTGTGTTGCTGTGTGCTGTTGTCCATATGCTGCTGTTAAAATACAACTGTTTACCAAGGAACTGTAAAGCCTAAGAGAGTACGCCCTTGACCTGCATCAAAATTTACAGCATTTTGTCAGCTTTTAAAAAATGTTGTGACAAAGAAAAGTGTGGAAGACTTGGGGTAGCAACAGGAAAATTGTGCCCTGAACATTGGAAATGCTTTTTAGTGAACTGAGAGACTTGCTGTGTTAATGGCCATGACAAATGGTTGAAATGGGCTCCCGCCGTGGAGTCAGTTCGAAAAAAAAAAGTGGTTTCTGCAGTTTAAATTTGCCTGCTCGACGATCACCATGAGGAGAAGAGCACTCACGAGGGAAAGAGGCTCATTTGCATGGCGTTGTGTGATTGGTGAGACTGCAATCAGTCCCGCCCCCAAGCCAGCTCTACAGCGACTGCCCAGCATTCGAGAGGGAGTGTGAGTGGAGTGCGTGTACTGGCTTAGTGGAGGAGCATCGCGGTGACTAAAAAGCACGGTAAAAGTTTCAAAAAACAGACTTTACTGTTTAAAATCGGGTTCAACCCGCATCTCGATCGACTGGATTGTGAGTGTGGTGATCGGCGGGATGAGCGGCAGGACTGCCAACCCGCTTCCTTCCCGAGGCCTCCAAGACTGGCTGCAGGCCGTTTTTCCATTGCAGTAAACAGCTACTGATAACAGTGAGTACCAACAGTGATAATTGCTTAAACAAGTGATTTTTGCCAAAAAGCCAGCTGAATCTGTGTGCAGCAGTGTAGTCGCTTTGCAGATAGACTGTGTCAAGTTTTACCAGCAAGAGCAAGTCTGTTAAGCCATCGACTGTGAGCATAGTTATGGGTTCAGCGTCAGAATAAAGTTTCAAAGCCATAGAGAGACTGTGAGTTGTATCAATTTTTGCAGCACTAATTACAGGCAATCCTGTGCTTGAAATCCTAAGACTTTAAAGGACTGTGAGCTAAAGCAATGTTTTCAGCAAGTGAAAAGTCCATGGCAAATCATATAAATGTGCTAGGAAAAAGAACAGTGCAAGTTTGTGCAGTTTTGAGCAGAGTTATCAGTAGTGTGTGTAAATCAGATGCATAGTGGCTTGACCCAATTTCAGAATGTTGATGCACAGGAGTTCTGCCGCCGCCATTACAGGGTGGGGTAGTAATGTAAACACAGCAGCAGAGGATCCATTTTAAAAGTAAAAGAAAGAGTTCAGTGATGTCGGACTTTCAGTAACAGTGAGCATTTGTTTGTTTTTCCCTGCAGTCATGGCCTCAGGACCAACCCACTACCCGGATCATGCCCAGGCTATGGTAGCAGCAGAAGTAAATAAGTTAAGGGACATTGAGAGGTGTTACTATGGAAGACAACTGCCTTCTCATGTGGCGATTCCTGGATACCCAGTGCAAGTGTGTTTAATATCCTTAAATGCTGGAAGGGACATCTTCATGGTACCTCACTGTTCAGGGTGCTTAGAGAAATACGGCTTGTTTAAAGTGTCCAAGATTTGTTTGGCTCCCACATGGACAAAAGTTCAAGAATTTGCAGTTGGCAGCACACAGCACCAGGTGGAGCCTGTTGGAGAAGGCCCCTCGGGGGAGTGTGGCACAAAGCTAGAGGGTGCAGATTTGCAGACAGAACAATATGCTGATGTTTCGGATGCTGGATCACAGAGAGACAATTCAGACAGAGCATCGGTAGACCCTTGGAGAGGGGGGCCTAGCCCAAGTCTCATAGGAGAAGATGAGATGAAGGAGGCCTTTAAATGGGAGGTATCGACCTCCGCGCCCAGTGAAGAATGGATAGTCTCAGGAGTGAGGACGACTGCTCACTCCTGGGCACAGATTCTCAGTGAGAAAGAAGAAGAGTGGGAACCTATGTGGCCTTGTGAAAAAGGAACGGGTACACAGCTTCAAGCTCTTGCCTCAGAGGAATGCATGGAAGAGAGTGGTAATGCCACTGCCCTGGCTGTGCAAGAAGAAGAAGTCAGGGATCCATTTTTTGTCTCGTTGAGAATGCGTAGCTGGCAGAA
Source organism: Neoceratodus forsteri (assembly GCA_016271365.2). Lineage (NCBI taxonomy): Eukaryota > Metazoa > Chordata > Ceratodontiformes > Ceratodontidae > Neoceratodus > Neoceratodus forsteri. The sequence continues at coordinate 608,828,606 of CM057454.1, read as the reverse complement.
CCAGGACTGGCCACCCCAAGCCAGGCCAGCGGTCTCGGGTTGACCAAAGCTAGTAAAGAGGACAGACTGGTTCGTAGGAAGGCGAATGAAATCTATGGGATGTCCTTTCCTACCTTTCCTTGGAGAGTCTGGAAGGAGATTGAGAACAGCAGAAAATCCTGGATTAGGGCTGAAGCAATGAAATGTGTGCATCCTGGTGCAAACAAGCATGTCAGGAACAGAATGTTTCATGAAAAATACAGCCAGTGGAAAAGAGGCAGGACATTGTTTATGGACACTGTTCGAATAGTGGATGGAGAGAGACGTGAAACCTTTCACAGTGTGAATTATGTGCGCCCAGATGGGGTAATAATTCAAGCTCCTGACCCGCTGTACTATTGGTCTCAATGCAAAGACCTCCCTGCAAATGTGCCCATGCCTACCAGATGGAAAGCAGAGCAGTGGTAGTCAGTGCTGCCACTCCAGCCATTGCAGTGCCTGTGCTGTTCAAGCAGTATGGACATTCTGGACTCAGGTGCCCCACATTCATCAGTTCTACAGTGTACTGACTTTCCAGAATCCATCGACTGGCCCACCAGATGACTTCAGATCCAGAGAGGACGCCATCCAACTGTATCCTGATCCATTGCTTGGTAATCGGATGACGTCAGACAAGCTGTTTTCCTTTTTGTTCCTGTTCCAAGGTTCCATCTCCAGAGATGACATCAGCCCAGCAGTTTCCAGATGTTCCCTCCTGTAGTTCCTGGAAGATGTCCTCCCAGCTGTATTGGAAGAGTGCTGCCAGGGAGAGTCTTCTGCTGAGGAGCAGGTCGGTGGTTTGTTCATTCTACAAGGGGCTGGTAAGTCCAAACTTTTCTATTCTTATGACATTGCAGTATACACCCTACACTAGCAGACTCCAGATGTGTGAACTGTCCTCAAAGACTCCCCCCTTTGGGACTTTGGCCTGCTGGAACTGTGCTTCACTGGGCTCTGGCCCAGGAGAGACTCTTTAATGGACTACCCTTCGGGCGCTGTGGTCACTAGATGGGACTTTTAGGGCACTCCATCCCCCAAATGTGTATTGTAAATAATGTCATTGTTTTTCTACTGTTTTCTAGTGTTTATACTGTTTTTCTACCTTTCCTAAAAAAATATTTTTGGGATTCTCCAGTGTTTTGATGGTAGGGGTTTAGATAGACTGTGTATGCAGATTAGGAGTGTGTTGTCTTTCTTTTTTCTTGCAGGTGTTCCTGAAGAAGATAGAAGAGAAGACAAGAAGAGGAGGAGGGGCTCATCGGAGTTCCTCACTAGTACTTTAGTGTGTAGTATTTAAAGTACTGCTGTTGTTGTTGTTACTGTGTAGTAACCCTTTCCTTCCACAGGTGTGGTTGTGGGGGAGTGAGGGAGTAGTGTAATGGTATGGTATCGGCTCCTGGTGTGTGGTTGCATGGTGCCCAAGGTCGGGGAAACATAGAAACATAGAATTTGACAGCAGATAAGGACTGCTTGGCCCACCCAGTCTGCCCATTTCCCTACCTAATGGATAAGCTGCAGATCCTAGTTAACCAACAGCCTACTTCTTCCTACCCCAACCCCCTAGAATTGCCTTATGACTGTCCCATGCATGCTTGAATTCCACCACTGTTTTTGACTCCACAACCTCCTCCGGAAGGCCGTTCCATGCATCCACAACCCTCTCTGTGAAAAAATACTTCCTTACATTACCTCTGAGCCCGCCCCCTCTATCTTCAAATTGTGCCCCCTTGTTCTTACACACCTCTTTTTTTGAAAGATGCTACCCTCTTGGACTTTGTTGATTCACTTGAGGTACTTGAAAGTTTCTATAATGTCCCCCCCTCCCTCCTTTCCTTGAGGCTATACATATTAAGCTCCTTAGGTCTCTCTTTATATGTCTTCCAGTGCAGACCCTGCACCATTTTAGTTGCCCTCCTCTGGACAGCTTCCATCCTGTCTATGTCTTTGCGGAGATTGGGTCTCCAGAACTGCACACAGTACTCCAGATGGGGTCTCACCAGCTGTCTGTACAGAGGGATAATAACTTCCTGTTTTCTACTGGTGATGCCTCTCCCTATGCATCCCAGTATCCCCCCAGCCCTCCTTGCTACCCTCTCACATGGCTTTCCCACCTTTAGGTCATCTGATATGACTACCCCCAGGTCCCTTTCCATTTTTGTTGTTGTTAGTATCTCACCCCCCATTGTGTACTCTTCCCCTGGGTTTTTGTTTCCCAGGTGCATTACCTTGCACTTCTTAGCATTGAATCTAAGCTGCCATACCTTTGACCATTCCTCTAACCTTCCAAGTCCCTTCTCATCCTTTCCACCCACCTTGTGCATCAACTCTGTTGCAGATCTTTGTGTCATCTGCAAAGAGACATACTTTTCCTTCCAGTCCCTCTGCAATGTCGCTTATAAAGACATTGAAGAGGACCGTCCTAATACTGAACCCTGCAGTACCCCACTAGTAACCCCCTTTCTTCAGAGTGGACTCATTTAATATTACCTCTGTGTCCTATTCTCCAGCCAATTCTTTACCCAGACTGTCATCTTGGGACCCACTCCCAGGCTGGCTAACTTGTATATTAATCTTTGTGTGGGACTGTGTCAAATGCCTTGCTAAAGTCTAGGTAGGCCATGTCCACAGCCCCTCCCTGATCAACTACTTTGGTCACCCAGTCAAAGAAATCTATCAGATTTGTCTGGCATGACCTTCCCACTGTGCATCCATGCTGTCTTGGGTCCTGTGCCCCTCTGGCCTCTAGATACTCAACAATTCTTTCCTTCAGAAGTGATTCTATCATTTTCCCTACCACTGTTTGTTTTGTTTTGGGATGTGAGTTAGAGGCAGACAGATTTTCCCTAGAGGGCTAGGGGGGATAGACAGGCTGTGGTCCTGAATGGCTGTAGGGACTGCAGTGCTGATCTATTAGGGCTATGCTCTGGACAGTTCTACCAGAGCCACTAGGCACCCATAGTTAGTGGGTAGAGTAGAGACTGATATGTCAGCCAAAGGCCTTTAGGCCTTTAGTGTTGCCTGCCTGTGCTAGCACATGGTAGGAGGGAGCCTGATCACCCCCCTCTGCAGGTAGCACATAGGGTGAGATGGCCTGAGCTGAGTAAATAATGACTGCAGACAGTCATTTTCCTGGCCCAGGGTGAGTGTAACCTCCTGTTACCCGGGGTTACTAGAATCCCAGTAAGACCTAGTGGTAGGCAGGGAAGGCAGCTTGTGAAACTCCAGTTAAATGGATTTCACACTGTCTCACTCTGTTCTCAGTCTCAGCTGAGACTGAGGGATGACATCACCATAGAACTCTCACAGCTGCATGAGCCACACTGAAATCTGCAGTTGGGAGTTAGGTTAGAATGTTGGGGAGTTTTTGAACAGTGTAAGAGAGTCTTTGTGCAGTCTTGAAGAGAGAAGCAGCACAGCAGTCTGTGGACAGGCTCTTTGAGCCTAAAGCTCTGATATAGAGCTACTGTAAGGGGAAGTGTGTGTTTCCACCAAAAGAGGAACACAGTAAGCTGTTTGTGAAGTGGTGGAAACCGCTGTTACTTGTCTCTGTGCCCCATCCCTGAGGGGATGGGGGTGGAAAGGTTTGCCTGTCATTCCAGGGGCAACACTCCTGGTTCTGGCTATGGAAGAAGCTGCCTTATTCCAAGTTGTGCTGTGGCACCAGAAGCTGTAGGAAAGAAATTCCTGTGAGTAATCACCTGTGGGGCACCTGCAACCAAAGAGTGAGTCTGCTCTGACATAGGGCCTATGTTTTCACCCAAACTGTTGTAAAGTGGGGATTGGACTGCTTAAGTGAGAGGCCTAGAGTAATGGGCTAAGTCAAGTAAAAGTATGTTCAAGTCCAGCACAAAGAGTAAAGTAAAGTGGGGATTGGACTGCTTAATCAGTGGGAGGCCTAGAGTAATGGGCTAAGTCAAGTAAAAGTATGTTTAAGTCCAGCACAATGGGAAAGCCAAGACATGTAGAGGAAATGTGACATGCATTTACCCTTTAATCTACATTGCCAAGCTTTACAGAAAGATATGTTTAAGTATGTTCAAGTCTAGCACAATGGGAAAGCCAAGACATGTAGAGGAAATGTGACATACATTTATCCTTTAATCTACATTGCCATGCTTTACAGAAAGAGATGTTTAATGTCCAGAGAAATGGCCGGGTATGAATTGTGGAAGCGAGAGGTGGAAGACCCCCCCATCAGTAGTAACCAAATTCACCTCTACAGATTTGCTCTGTGGCACTTTTACTTTCTCTCAGGTACTTGACCAGTGCTTGAGGAAAGTACCCAGATGTGGGATTAAAAGGAAGTTTCCTTTATGGAGTCGAAGGCTCTTAGGTGGTTTAGGGAGCCACCAGAAAATGTTTCCATAACAAATGGAAGGTGTTTGAGTGGCTGGCAGGCTAGCCAAGCCAGGAAAATCCCAGAATAGTGTACAAGTTCGGGCTGTGTACCCAAAGCAGTATATAAGTCCGGGCTATGTGCCCGGTGGGTTCAGAGCCTGAGGGCTGAAGTGTTCTGATTCTTTTTTAATCTGCATTACCAGAAGTGTGGGGGTCCGTCTATGCTTTGTTTGTTCTGCATTGATGTGAATAAAGCCACACTTCAGAATCCCATTCCTGGTATAGGACATTACAGTTATTGCTTCCTGTGTTCGGATTTACCTGGGTGCCCCTATGCAGAGTAACCAAACCTAGCCCCTGTGCCGAGTAACCTAGTCCTCCCGAACCAGTCCTCACCTGGTACTGCTGTCAGATTCAAACAGCATACCACCTGTCATTTGTAAAAAGGCAGGAGTGGGTTACATATATATATATATATATATATATATATATATATATATATATATATACTTATATATATACACACACACACATACTTGTGTAGTAGCACCAGTATAGTTTAAGTTTAAGTTTAATGTTCAACTTTGTTGTAATTATTAAGAATCAAAGCTATTACAACAAGATAATAGTAAAAAACATACATTATTATGACAGGACAATATATAGCATACAAATAAATATATTAATTTAACACAAAATAAATTATCTGTTGCAGCTATCCCTAAATCTAAACAAATTTGTGAAAAATAAATTTTACAAGATATCTGTTGTCTAAGGACTAAAAATTCATGGGCTATACTGGTATCAATTCTCAGTTTACCTTCATAGGGAGGTATAGAGCCAGTAAAGTGCATTAAAAAGAGAGAAAACAGTTCATGTCAACATTAGGCTGTATTACAGCGTGGTCTGTAGTACGTTTTCTTTATTTTAGTAACTGAGGAGAAGAATTTAGATACCAACAGAGCATCCTCCACACACCTTGGATGTAATAAGATAAATACCAAATCGTAATCTGTTTTTGCATAAAGAATCAAGAAATGTTTAAGTAGTTTATCTCTAGGTTTAGAATATATGGGGCATATCTTAATTATATGATTTAAAGATTCAGTTTGACCAAGGGGACATCTACATTGTATGGTTACTGTATTAATAGCCACATCATTGGGAAGTCCCCTATTAAAGTAAACATACCTAGAATTAATCAGCTCAAATCGTGCCCATGTAATCAGTTTTCTGTCCAATGGTTGTAAAGGAAAAGTTAAATAATCTTCCAAACAATGGCCAATTTTATTATTTCTGAACCATTCATTAGATTTCTGTCCTTTCATTTTTATCATATCCTGATATCTCACATGATCAAGTAATTTTTTTCTTTATCAAAGTTTTAAAGTACACAGAGATATTAAATAACAAGGGGGCTAATAGGCATCCTTGTTTAACCGCTTTCTGAAGGGAGAGTTCGACAGTGAAGAAGATACTGTAAATCATAATTAGGAGTGTACTGTCCAACCTTAGGGAGTGTAAAATTAGCCATAATTGTTATGTATTTAAAGAATCAAAGGCCAATGAGAAATCAATAAAAATCTCATAGAGTTTCATTTTTCTCCATTTAACATATTTTTCAATTAGATGTGAGAAAACAAATAAATTGTTAATAATGGAGAAACTTTTCTGGAAGCCTGCCTGAGTTGAAGAAATAATAGAATTGGTTTCAGCCCTGTTGATTAGTTTGTCAAGTAATAATCTAGAAAATATTTTTGATACTATATTTGAAAGACTTCTTGGTCAATAATTATGAGGATCATAGACTGAGCCTTTTTTATGGACTTGTACAATAATGGTTTTAACCCAGGATGAAGGAACACATTTAAATTCAATGCACAAGTTAAAGTAATGAGTTAATAAAGGTATCCAAAAGGACTTCTATTCCTTATATACTTCAGCAGGGAAACCATCCTCTCCAGCTGCTTTATTATTTTTAAGCTCTAATATAGCTTGTTCTACTTCAATTTCAGTAAAGGTAAATGATTTACCTGAAGCTAAATATAGCCTGTTTATTAACTGACAGTCCAAATTATCCAGTTCAATTCGAGAGAATGTTTGCTTAAAATGTGCTATCCAGTCCTCTTTGGGAATATAAGGTGACAGTGTAGGTTTATATTCCTTAACCCCCTGTGCTACCAATTTCCAAAAGGAGTGCATGTCATTGTTTTGTATTACACTATGCATTTCAGTCTGTAACTTTTGCTGATAAAGTGATTTTGTATGCTTTAATTGTATTGTATTGTTTCATAACTTTATTTAGGCATTCAAAATTTAATTTTGTTAGTTCTGATTTGGTCCACTTTATGAGTTTATTTAATTTAGATTTTGCATCTCTGCATTCATCAAACCATTTATGATTTGCCAAAATATTAAATTTTGTTTCATTATATATGACAGCCCTAATATCCTGATTCAATTGTTTTAGTACATTGTCAATTTGGTATGGAGTCTCACAATTTAGACCATGTAATTCAAAATCATATGTGAAGCTTTTAATAATTTCACCTAGGAGATTATTTGTTATTTTTCCTCTCCTCGGTACTTTTTTACCAACATGGCACAATTCCTCTACCGGGCCTGAATCCACCTTCTCAGGCAAACCTTCATTTAAAAGAATCTTTAGACAAATCGGGGCATGGTCACTTTCTGGTCTTATTTGGATATCCATACATGTAATTAATGTTACCACTTCCAAATCACATAGAAGATAGTCAATTGTGCTTTGGTCACAAGAGGGAAAAAAAGTGGTCTTTCCTTCTAAATCACCACTTATTCTACCATTTAAGATCAAAAGCTTATTATCTTTCAAGAATTTAATGAGGTCTTTACCTTGCTTATTACCCCTTAAATCTTGACTTTTTCTTGGTACTATTACTTCAGTCATGGACATTTCAGAAAAAAAATTACTCTGATCATATGAAGCAATTCTAGCATTAAAATCCCCTGCCACCAGTAGATGATTGGTTGGAAATTTGGCAGAAATCTCCCCCATCATTATTGTTAATTGTTCCCATAAGTATGTATTATTCCTTTTGGCCAGTCTTGTGGGGATATACAGTATACATTAACTAAAGTAACAGGGATTGAATACCAATCAATATTTTGTATAATGTAATTCTTATTGATTTCTAGGGTATTCTTAATTACAATTTCCTTATTAATTTTATCATATATTGTGAATCCTGCAATGTATCTGCCATATTTAGTATCTCTGGTGGCAGGGGGATTTATAAGATGAAATTCATTTAGGTTCACTTCTGAGGAAGACCAAGTTTCTTGGAAGAATATCACATCCTTACTTGCTATATACTCAACCCAATCTGGATCTGATAAATTAAGAAGTAGACTTGCACTGTTCCAGGAGGCAACATTTGTTTTTAATTCCTGATCTAGATTGGGTGCATTCTTGTTTTCTGCTGTTTCTTTTTTCAGTCAGTCACTCTGCATAGACAAAATGTCAAATGTATTTGTAATTGACACATTATAACAATTCTGTAAATTGCCTTTGGGAGAGACAGGATCATGTCCATTTGGGAAATCAATAGCATTTCCAGCTCTTTTTGTCTCTGTTTGGGGATCTTGTTCAGCTATAAATAAACCTACAGTATCTAAGATAGCTGTGTTTTCTACTATTTTATCACATAAGCTGCTATATTTGATTGACAGTTTTATTTGATTACAATCAGGATGAGTACCTAATCGGATGACTTCAATAGCTTCAGGGACTTCAATAGAAATATGCAAAAGTTGCTCTAATAGGCTAAGTACCATGGGCTGGATATTCAAACTGCACCCAAAAAGTGTGCAATAGCAGGAGCAAGCACAAGTCCATTGTGCCCATGTGCAATAGATGCGATATTCAAAAAAGGAGCAAGCCAAATTGCGCTAACAGCCAACGTCTGAATATCGCACAACTTGCACCATAGCGCAACTAGGAAGGGGAAGCTGAGCAGATACGATGCACTATAGCGCAACAAGGGCTGCCCAGCTGAGCAGCCCAGAGGTGCCATAGCACAAGCAGGGAGCCCCCCAGCAGCAGAGCAATGGAACTGCACAACCAGGGAGGTAGGTAAGGGCCCACCACCCATGCCACCGATGGGCACAGGAACACACTGCAGAACTGACAATGCACCCTCACACCCCAAGCACAGCACAACTGGTGGAGGGATGGAATATCCACCGGCCCATGGAGACAAGCAAACAAAGCACAGCTGGGCCATGGTGCCCCATCACACCCACCAGCAAGCTGAGACTGCCACACAAGGAGGGCGGACCACCCCAGTGCACAGCAGCCCCCCTGTGCACAGCACATCCTGCACCATGACCCGAAGACACCCCCATGAGCAGTGACCACCACTGCAGGAATCCTCATGCATACCACCACCCCCACTGTCACACTGCAACCTCATGTACCACAGAAACATACAAGCCAGACCCACCATGAGCACCCAGCAGTGGGTGGCAGCACACGGCAATGCAACAATGGCAGACACAGTGCCAACATGCACAATCCCCTTGAGGCACATCTGAGACACTGAACATGTGTCACCACAAGAGGTACCCCATACGGGAAAGGGCATGCCCCTGACACCACCGCCATTGATACAGCACCCTGCATAGTAGACAAGTGTCAGCATGACCCACCATGAGCCACAGCAGCCAGCACAGACACCCACAGTGGTGCATGGAAGCATGCAGCACATTGGATGCATCACAGTGCAGGGGCAAACACACACCATACCCTCGGGGACACTAACACAGGGACGCAGTAGTGTGGCAACCAAGCCCCCAGTGTGGGCCCATGTAAACTGTGCACACACAGCTTGCAGTCCACCATGGCACAGGGGTGACGCCCACCCTGTGCATGAACTGTGGCCCTGTATGCCACCAGCATATGCCTGGATCACAAGTCACAGACAGTGGTGCACAGCCCCTGCAACACACACAAGCCACAGCATGGAGGTGGGACAGCAACTGCGGAGGCCACAGTGTCACCCGAGGCAAACATGCACCACACCAGTGACAGGAGGCAACCCAGCATTGTGACGGTCACAGTGGATGACCTGCAGGGACAGCCACCACTGACAAGGCAGCAGATCTCACAGGCCACAGACATGCAAGGGTGTCAGCTGCACAGACCAAGGACAGGTTAACAGGGGCACAATGGACACAAAGCAGGCACCATGGACCACTGCACACAGTAATGCAATGCACAGAGAACAACACACACCACAGATACCAACTGATAGCCACTCCCACACCAGACACACTTCCCCATGCACACACACACATACCCATGACTGAACCACCCCAGATGCCATGCACACCACTGCAACTGAGCACCTATAGCCAGCTGCAAATCAGAGACCACCACAGTATTCATATCAAAATATCTGTATTAGAAAATATATAACAACATCAACAACTATGTACAAATATTTACAAACATGGGGTGGAGGAATGGAACAAGGTGGGGTGGATAAGGGGCAGGGGTGAACAAATGGGAGAGGGAAGGTGGGGTGTGAGGGTCGGTCAAAGGGGGGAAGTTGTCTGTGGTCACTGGTGTCCAGCCTGGTCCTCTGCTGCCTGGGAACGTTCCTTGGGTCACCTCCTCCTCCTCATCCCATGCTGATGGAGATCCCTCAGGATGGCAAGGGACTCTTGCACCACATGCACCAGATCCTGGATGGACCGCTCAATCTGCAGGAGCATCCACACACCTAGGACAAGGGATCAGAGTCAATGGGTGTGACTGTCCATCCCCCTGCAGCCCACCCATTATGCATAGCATACCGCCATGTGCCATGCTCCTGTGATGGTGTGCACCCACCCACAGTGACCGTGTCCACAAGACATGCCCAACCAGGCAGCAACAGCCATGTGTACCACTGCACACACACACACCACCCATGTCCAGCACAGCACAACCAAGGCCATACAGTAATGTGGCTATGCGGTGGGCAGGCAGTGCCACAGCCATGTGCCCAGTGCACGCATGGACCACCATTGATGCACTCCCAGACATGCAGTGCCACTGGACAGTGCTGACTGTCACATGTCACGTGCATGGCAGTGGTGTCCATGGATGGTGGCCATGTCCTGCTTCCCTCCCTGTCACACAGCATGCAATAGCAATCATGTTGTCATGGCACTCACCCTCATTGGGTTGTTGCTGGCATTGGGGTTGGTCCTCGACACGCCCCCGTGCAGCGTCCACCACCCTCTGCTGCTGCTCCGTAACCCTCCTCCGCTCTGCCATGCCTGTGGGAGACAAAAGGAGAGAAACACATCAGTACAAACCCAAAGCATATTCCCCCGCCCCAATGTGTGTGCCCACCCACTCAGCCAGACCCATCCATCCCATACCCTGTAAACACCACCTCAGCCAACCCTAGACCATCCCTCCCCTATGTGCTGGACACATAAGACAGTGTTACCCATATGGACCATACAGGTGCGTAGACATATCACCCACCTGGATGAGGCACCACGCCCCTCCTGGCATGCGACCGCAGACATGCAAGTTGCCCCGGCTCCCTCCGTCTCAGGTCCCCATACCAGTGCCTGCACTGCTCAGCCGTCCTCCTGCGACCAGTGGCTGCCTCCAGGTTAGTGGCCACCTCTTGCCAGACCTGGGTCCTGGCCCTGTCCAGTGGCACCTCAGCAAACAGTGGGCCATAGTGTGGCTCCACAATGGCCACAAGGTTGGCCAGCTCAAGGGCACTCCACTGAGGGGATCTCCTGCGTGCCATCTCTAGTGCTATAGTAGGCAATATGGCACTCCACAGCGCGGCAACCCCACATGGAAGTGCTGCGCAGTACATCGCCACCATTCTCTATCGCGCTGTCAGTACAGCGCTGCCATTCCTAACTCGGCGCTGTCACCGAACAGCGCGATGAAACTGCAACCATGCCAGGCGTGTAGCACCAAGGGGCAAGGTCGGGCACAGGGTCATGGGTCTCTGGCGCAAGGCCACGCACAGTGCCATCAGACGTCTATGCATCTAGCACAATTGGTTGCCTGTGTGCCATCGCCACAGTGAACTATTGTGCAGTTGTGCCACAGCGCCATGTAGTGACCCTCGCCATAGCGCCACTGGCACAATGGTGGCCATGCCATGAATTGCCTACCTTGCACAGCACATCATCAGTGCGGCAGATGCCTGCGTAAGCTACCTGGGCATGTGCAGTGCGGTGTACTATGCAGCCACAGAACTGCGCCATTGGCTCAGCACGTTCAACACAATTGTGCAACGCGCAACAGCGTGATATTCAGCCATCATATGCAAATCATCTGATCAGCCATTCAATGGCTCAGCAGCGTGATTTGCATCTCATTAAAGTTGCTCCACACCTAATTTGCGTGGATTGCGCTATAAAAATGCGACACTGTTCTGCAGTGGCCATATTCGGTTACTGCAGTTAATAGGTGAGTTGCATGCTGTGTGGTGTTCTGGACTGTGGTCTCAGGGACTTGCTTTGTACTGCACAGTCACAGGTAACCACTGTCACCCATACAGGCTGAAGAATGACCGAGCGAGGACTGGGTGAGGAGGACAATGGTGAGCGGAAGAGGAGGCCCAATTTTACTAAGGTCGAGATGGAGGCACTCTTTGAGGCCTACCTGGATCAGGAGCCACTGCTTAGTGGACAGCGGGGCACCCATCAGGCCCATGCTGCTGCATGGGAGGGGTGGCACGTGCCATCAACCTGCATGGCAGCCACCAGCACTTTGTGCAGGAGTGTAAGAAGAAGATGGGTACCAACAGGAGGAGGGTGAAGGAGAAGGTGGCTGCCATCAGGGCGGCACGTGCTGCAACAGGCGGGGGCCAGCCGGAGGTGGTGCAGCTGACTCTGGCAGAGGACAGGCTCACTGCAAGCATGCAGCACAGTGCCATTGAGGGCGTTCCAGGAGGTGGCTTCCAGACAGGTGGTAGCCCATCACTGCATGGTACATCATGGTCTGTCGGGGGAAGATAGATCACATGCATTAACGTGTCCTTACTTTCTTTTACAGATCCTGCACATCTGCAGGGGTCAGCGGTGGAGGGCCTGTCCACTGCGGACATCCATCTGGAGTTGGAGGAGGGACCATCCACCTCCATGAGTAGCCGGCATGCATTGCAACAGTGGGTCCGCCTGGCTGTCAACACTGATGTCGTTGAGACAGGTGTGGGGGAGGCCCTTCCTGTGTCTCAGCAGTCTGGTATCCAAGCATGCCAGCACACTGTGGCTGTGGCTGTGGCACAGACCTGCACCACTGATGATGCAATGACCATTATGGGCAGTGACATGTGTATGTCACGGAATGGACACACAGCAGGTCAGCTCACGCCCATGGACCTGGCTGGTTCCAACATGCATGCCAGCATATCAGCACAGTCCCAGGCTGCACCTGTCAGCACCGGTGGGGCAGCACCGGTGGCTGGTCAGGTCAGTGTCACTGTTGCAGCCACAGTGGCGGAACAACCGATCCCTTGAGCACAGCACACGGAGGGGCAGCAGCAGTCACCCACTGGGACTGGGGGTACAGGGTTCAGCGGTGGCGTCTGTGCACCACCTGTGGACTTGCCCATACCTGATCCTGGTGAGCAGCGCCCACTCTCAAGGGGTGCTGAACATCAGGCCCTTCCATACCCTGAGGGACAGATTGCTGAGGTGGCAGATGACCTCTTTGATGAGCACACCCGCCTGCTGCAGGCATCAGTACAACAGCAGATGCAGCTTGCAACATCCGTGGAGGCACTGTGTGTGGCTCTGGAGCGGGTCGAGGAGCGACACAGCAGGGACACCGATAGGATCCTGTCATGGATTGACCATTTGCAGGTGGATGTGACCGCTGCCATTGACAGGCTAACACAGACGTTGGTCACTGTCATAGCCACAATGGGCACACAGTCAGGTACCCATGTGTCGCTCACACCACGCAGTTCGCTATCCACTCCCCATTCCCGGCGTCGTGTGACACCCACCCTGTCAATGCTGGGTTCAGCTGTGGGCATCCCGAGCACTCCTGGTGCAGGTTTGTTCGGTGTGCTGCAGACACTTGTGCGAGCACGGTCGTGTTCGCACAGTGGAACCCCTGGTGGACCATCAGTGCCACTCCATGAGGCCCGTGCTCAGCCTGCCAGTGCTACTGGGTCTCGGTGGGGCTGCCCACGCATCCGAGGTGGATGTGGCACTGTGCCTCAAGACTGACCTGTCTCCCAGTGTGGGCCCTGTCTGGTGCTGCCCTGTGTGCATTGTGTGTTTTGGTGGGCAGTGCACCGGTGGGTGCCCAGCCCTACATGCAGACACACGGTCCACCTGCACACCCTCCCGACTGCTGTCCACAGGTGCGTGTGCATGATGATGCCTGCATTGCGCTGTACACCAAAGTGCGATGGTGCCCAGCATCTGACACATGCACATAGACAGTCAGTGGATGTGGTGGCCTGTGGACATGTGTGCTGCTAGTGTCTGTGTTCCGGCTCTGTTTTGCACCTGACCCCTGTGCACTGTGTGCCTATTGTGTGTGCATGTGTGTGTGTCCGTCCATGTGGCATGTTACTGTTCACCCCTCCCTGGTTGTATGTGTGTGCTTCTGTGCCCTGCCACTTCCCTTGCCATCATGCACCCCTGGTGTGTTCCCATGTGTGTACATGGGTTGTGCCCTAGCCAATGGTGGTTGCACATGGCCCCATGACTTACCTGTGTTGGCTGAAGTGCTCCTCTGTGATGGTGTCCCAGTGCAGCTGGGCCAGCCGGATCAGTTGGGGGTCCCATCGTCCAAGGGGGGGCTGCCCATTCCCATCATCACCGGCATCACTGTCATCCCCATCGCTGTCCCCCTCTTCGACCTGTATGGCTATCCCACAGTCTTTGGCCATGTTGTGTAGGATACAACAGGCCAGGAATATCCCACAGGCCTTTGAGGGGATATACTGTAGGGCACCGTCAGAGGTGTCCAGGCAATGGAAACACACCTTCAGCATCCCAAAGACCTGCTCAATGATGTTGCATGTGGTGGCATGTGCCTCATTGAAGCATTGCTGCGATGGGGTCATGGGCCGCCGGTAGGGTGTGAGCAGCCAGAGACAGAGTGGGTATCCACTGTCACCTGTGTGGAGATAGTGGAGGTTAGTGTCTTGTTCAGGCTCAGACTGCCCCAAACCCTGTGTGCCACACCCATGGCACCTGTGGCTTACCTCCCCTTGCCCATGATCTGTCAGTTCTACATGCATACTCACCCACTAGATGACCTGTGGGGACGTCTCCACTCTTGAATCAATGGCACAGTGCTGACTGGTACCATATGAAGAAATCATGTGCTCCCCCAGGGTGCATGGCACAGACATTGATGATGTGCCCACTGGCATCACACACCACCTGGCAGTTGACACTGGCATATCCCTTCTGATTCATGTAGGTGGCCCCATCAGGGCCAGGTGGCATGTGAATGGCCACATGGGTGCAGTCTATCACCCCTAGCACACCAGGCATACGTGCTACCCTGTGGAACTCCTGTATGTTTGCTGTGCGTTCCACCGTGGTGCTGGGGAAATGGATGTACTCTGTAGCATGTGGCAGCAGTGCGCTGAGGAATTGGGTGAGGATGCTTGACGTGGCTGACTGTGTTATGCCTGTGGTGTCCGCTGTTGGTCTCTGGAAGGTACCCGTGGTGAGCAAGCACATGCAGGCTGTTACCTTTGTCTCTACTGACAGGGCATGACTCCGTCGTGTGGGTGCCTGCATCACATCACTGCACAGCTCACAGAGCCACCTCAGTATTGCTCTGTTCAGGCGGTACCGGTCCTGATCTGACATCTAGAGTACAGCTCAAAGCTGGTGACAGGGCTCGGTATGCCTATGGGGCGTCGCCGACAGGCCCTTCCACGGCCACGTCCCTCTGCAGCATGTCTTCTCACCCTCATTACAGCTTCTATGTGGAAGGTGGCACTGTCCATGTCCCTGGTTTATGTCCCCCCAGCTGTTGTTGCTTTGTTCCCCCCACTGTCCTGACTGCTACCTCCATTGCACTGGGTACACCTACTGGCCTCTGCTCTCTGTGGCCCCACACACCTTCCCTTGCCCCTATTCTGTTGTCTTGTTTCCCTGGCCTGCCCTCTTTCTCCCTCTTGCTCTGTCTCTCTCCTTGCCTGATGTGGCTTCCCTGTAGCGTTCTTGAGCCTCTTCCTTGCTCTTTTTTATTTTGGCTCATTTCTGCTATGGTGCAACTTCCGCCTGCTCCACTGTTGCACATTGCGCAAGTCTTTGAACATTGCACTGTGCACTTTATGCATGGTTCCTCCCCCTTCAGTTGCACATGCCTCCATTATCATTGCGCTGTTGCTCAGCATGTTTTCAGTGGCGCAACTGCCTCCTGCTGAATATCGCAGAATGGCGCATTTTCTGACTTGCGCTGGCGCAACCCTGTTGCGCATTGCGCAACCCTTTTGAATATCCAGCCCACTCTGTTTGTTTTTATACGGTTCTCATTTTTAGCCCTACTTAGCCCATAGAGATTCAAAATCTTTCCAGTTTCCAGAGTATCTATAGAAGTAGCCTTTACCATATTGCTGTTTATTGGGGTTTCAAGGATCTTACTATTGATCATATGGACACAGACAACATCCAAAAGTGGGGCTTTCCTTAGAATTTCATTTATAATAAAATCTCCCTGCAGCAACACTGTCCAGCCCTAGTTTCATGTTTACATTTATAGATCTTTTTAATTTTAATATCTTCTGCTGGAATTTTTAGAATGTGAGTGCAAACTTTGAGAATAGCACCACGTAATTTACAATTGTTTTCATTAGGGAGTGCACTTAACCCAAATATACTAAGATGTCTCAATTGGTCCCCAGTTATTAGATTTAATTGTTTTCTATTATTAAATTCAACATGACATCCTCTTCTTTTTAAAGGTCTATTGTTAAGCCAGATTTGATTTGCAACCCTAATAGCAGAGCAGAAAACAAAAATACATTACAATCCATCTTCATCTCTATCTTTCCACATTTGAATAATATCAGTTTCAAACAAATCAGCACCAGTAGCATCTCTTAGGAAGTATACAATATTTTCCCTATTTCATCCAAATTGCCCATGGTGCCACAAAAGTCCAAAATTGCACATTCTGAGATATCATATAAAACATTATCTGAATAATCATTGAAAAGCTTTTGAGTTTCATCATTATTACCATGATGGTTCTTTTTCACATTAATTATGTCATCATTATTGTTTATAATCCAGTTTTGCCAATCATTCTTAAAGGCTTTCAACTCATCCTAAAACTCAGTTAACTGAGAAGCAATTAATTGCAAACATTGCAAAAATTAGTTATGATTAGGATCAATTACATTCCTATCTTCCATTTTATTGTCTTGATTGGACTTTCTAGTATCATCTTCATTATTTTCTATTACTTCAGATGGACTAGAGAAAGTTGAAGACAATTCTACTGGAATGTTGCAGGCAACATTTGACTGCAGGTTTATCTTGTTTAATGGATTTTCTGATTCGGTTTCGTTCTTTTTTCCTCCTTCTTTTCTAGCTTTCCTACTTTTATTTTTCCTTTTTTCCCTAGGGTGAGAGGTAATTTTAGCTGGAGTTTCAGGAATGAGAATAGAGGGAAAATCTGGCCTAGCAAGGGAAGTCTCATCCTGAACTATAGAAGGAGATTTTATTTGAGGGATTAATTTATCAATCTTGGATAAGATATCATCTAGATTCAACCCGTTCAGGGCAATGTTCCCTTTTTAGGTTCTCAGTTTCATTATGTGCAGCAAGTAATTGATCTAATATCATTAAGTGCTCTGCATACGGGTCTCTCATAAATATTTTGAATAGTTCATCTAGACCAAATGGATATGAGGAGACAGGATCATCAGTCATCCCTTTGTTTCTCAGTTTCTCTTTTTTATTGAGGCTAACTGGGGTATCATAAAGATCTGTCATAATAAATTTTAATTCCTGGACCAAATTAGTTTTTTGAGTTAAATGGATGTCAGATGGTTCAGGAGAGAAGTCCAATATATCAGAGAATGTCTCATGATATAAATCAATTGAAACTTCATTACCATATTTACTACTAAAATTACTATCTATATTATTTATGTTAGGTCTATTGCTTTTAACTGTAGTAGAAGAACCATCAGAATGATACAAATGAAGTGAGTCATCATTCAATACAGGAGAATTATTACCTTTTGAAAAAATCTTAGGAGTAGGTGATAGTCTAGAACTATCTTGTCATAAATTAATTAGATCAATTACTGGATCAATGCTATTTTCTCCTACTAAATTTTGAATTGAAGGTGTGATCCTGTTCATATTTGATCCAATTTCCACTAATTCTATGGAATTTGTCTTTAAAAAAGTATCATTCATTTTGGATTGTTTTGTGGTTTTCTCATTCTGTAATTTCATCTTACTGACAGGATGCTTGTTTTGAATTTTTTTTTTTTTTTGCCTGTTTAAGTTTGGGTTTGTTTTTGGATTTAATTTTGTTTGGAATCATTAGTCTTTCCTGAGATACTGTTTCTAATTGTTTTTCAGTATGAGGATAATCAGTTCCAGGTGTGTTATTTGTGATGATACTGAGCCAGAATTGATTAACATAGGTGGTTCCTCTAAATTAGTTAGCTCAGTTGCCCTGCTTCTAGTGTTAATCATTTTTACAATTGCTTAAAAATGAACCTGTTAACATGGAGATACAACAAATTACAAGTTCAACAGAAAAAAACAAAGCAAAACAAAAAAATTCCTGTAACAGTTAAGTTTGGCAGCAGAATTAAATACAAATTTGTAAATGGGCATTCAGGAATCTAAATGCCCAGATAATATATACCTAAAATAAGTAGAAGATTGTTAACTTTAAGCAACAAATCACGTAGAGTGCAATTTTCACTAATTAAAGTCAGTAATACTCAAAAAAGGTCGAAGGAATTTAGGCAAAGACAGTTCTTCAGATCAAAAGAGTCACCACTAGAGTTTAACTCACAAAAAGCAGAATTCAAAAGTGTTTTCTCCATATATTCTCCATCTGGAGTGACCGCCACTCTCACTTTCTTACTTTCTTTTGTCTTCTTTTATTTGTTCCATTTTCATATAATGAAAAATGTCTTTCTGGTATTAACAAGCCTCCCTTTGAGAAGGATATGGAATAGTAAAGGAAAGCAAAGTAGGAATAAAGTGCTCAAGTTATGTTTGTAGCCAATGTGGTGTTCCTTCATTGAAGTGAAGAAAAAAAGGGTTCTTTACAGGACAGATTTTTGTCTGGTTCCTGCTTGCCACTTGTTCATTTGATGACTTCACTAGGGCTAGAGGAGAGACAAATTTTAAATTTTGTGTGCAGGAAAAGTACATAAAATATTCTAATTCAGTTAAAACATCATACACTACATTTAAAATTAGTAGTTTGTAAAAAAGCAAAAAGAAACAACACACACAATACCCAAAAGACAAATTAAAACAAATAAAAATAAAAATAGTATCAGTAATGCTAATAAAGAAGAATCAGCCTTATCCATCAAAGAAGCTTACTGTTTGCTATGTGAGAAAGAAGGGCTAACTTGGCTCAAAGTCTGCACTCTCCCAAACACTTCAGAGGCAAGAATCTTCAAGTGCCAAATCAGTGTGAATAGGACATATGTTACACTAGGCCAATAAAGCCAACAGAGCAAGCTGACCCGGTACAGACTGTACGAACTAGAGCCTATACAATAAATAATTATACATTAAAAAAAATGTACTTGCCAAGACCATGCAGTACAAGGCTGAATTCTTTACTCTTGGCTTTTACTAAAAGTTAGAGCAAGAAGCACGCATAAGTAAACCCCAGGTGTTTGCGTGTTACTATGGACTGCAGATAGTTAATACCTCCACTCATCCCACTAAACTAGGGGTGCTGAGAGGAATGCTGAAGGGCTGCTCAGTATGCTGATGTATATACCATAGGGTCACATGCACTAATTAGCATATGGCATGAAATGCAAAGTGCGGTTTAAAGATAGTTTTAAACCCAAAAAACTGTACTGGATAGACCTTGTGGGCCTTATTTGCCATCAACTTATATGTTTCTATGTAAAATCTTGGATAAAAATTATAAAAGGGGAAAAATACAATTAAATCAAATTCCCCAGACATATGTAGTCATAAACTTTAACCAGAGACAATAAGGATAATTGAGCAAAACAATGCCCTCAATATCAGAGAGTATCAGAGCATAAACTGAAAAACATCAAGGTAAAAATAAAAATTAAAGCACTGGAAATGTTCCTTTTACTCCTTGATGCACAGGATCTTTGAGTCTTCGGATCTAGTTCACATTTCACACTAAGGCTTGAATTGAAGCGATAGTGGAAGCTGGAACTAAAGCTAGATACAGTACTCAAGTCCACAACAGGTCTCTGTGTTTTATCAGACGTTCTGAGCAGCCTTCTCCCACTCGCCGCAGTCCTGCTCTCCCAGTGAGGGAACACCCCTACACCACCTCTGAGGGCCTTCCTTCTGTAGTGGGGAAGATAGAAAACACAAGGAACCACTGCTGGCAGAGATGCACAAAAAGATTTTCTGGTAAGGAGATAAGCATCTATAGAGGTAAAGGTGGCATACCTTTTGTAAATCTTGTTAAAAGCATTATCTCCTTGCTTCTCTGCCCTACTTCACAGGGTCAGAGAGCATGTAGTAGCACATCTGTCTCTCACCAGCAACAGCTTACAATTGTGGAAGAGTTTAAGGAGCTTTTCCAAGCTAGAATAAAGACATTCTTACCAAATAACCAACCAGGAGCGATCACACCTGAGATGAAATGAATTCAGCACCAGTATAGTTAGGGCTGAGTAAGGTGTTTAATGTTAAACCCCACTTTTTGCACCTTAATAACTTTGGTGGTGTTTGACAAAATAGCCCCAAATCTGGCATGTATGGTCTGGCTGACAGGGTCTCAAGATACAGAAAGTTTTGTGACAGCATCTTGTGTGATTTCCAGGATACAGAATGTCGTTTTTTAATGAATTACAATTTTTTTCCCTCTACTTGATACACTTTCTTACTCTCACATACAGCCTAGATGGTACAGAATTTTCCCCCAAACCTTTTAGGGTAGAATGAGTGATGCCAAGGTACTGCCTTTCAAAGGTGTCATGAAAAATTAACTGGTTCCAGAGTTATAAGAATTTAAATTAGTTTTTCTGAGCATGCTCAGTAGGGTTTTTGATAAGACTCTGATACAAACCATAAATTTTTGGTTCACATACCTACATTCTCATGAACCAAAAATGGCTCTCATGAACTGTAAGATATTTTTTCAGTTCATGATGGCCTCAATCTTGCCTTTTTTTTTTTACTAAAACATGGAAAGTGGTTAGCAATTATGCGTTTTGAACAGCAAACACCTGAATCTAGCTAAACAGAACCCATCCAGCAGGATTCTGGTGTTTATTTTTAAATTATGCTCAGAAATACCTTTTCTGTGACCCCCAAAGGTAGCCTTAGCCAGCAGTGAGAGAACCATATGCTCTGTATGAGAACAGCAGGACTTTTCTTACTGCTGGAGCTGCAGATGTAGACATGCTGCTGGCTTGTGTCCCCTTGACTAGCCAAGCCTCACCTCTCTTTGCTGTGAAATGTCCTTCTCAGCTGAGAGAGGTCTGCCCGTTAACTTGCTGCACTTCAAACACCTTCATTCTCAGAATCCTTTTCTTTGCTTTCCTTTGTGTTCTTCTGTCTGCCTTGGACTGTTTTAGAGCAAGAAGAGTATGTGATGGGACAGAGATAGGACTTGCTATGGCTAGGACTGAGGTCTTCCTCAAGTGTCTGAGCTTTTAATGGGATTCTCAGATTACTACCTCCCTCAGTGATCCCCAACCAACCAAGCTGTGCCCACCAGAAGTCCTCATGCTTTTCCTGAGTTTGGCCACTTATTGGCAATGAGGTATCACCTGCTCAACTTTGGCCACCCTCTACCTGCTGCCAGTGCCACTCCAACTGTCACTGGGGAATCTCTATATGAAGCTTCACCTAGCAGCCTCTTCCCCATGCAGTGGAGCCGAGGATGTATACACTGATTTCTGCCAAGACCCTGGGAAGGATGCCTATTGTGCCCTGGGAACCTTAAGATGAAAGCTCCTTGCAGTCCAACAGTAAGGCCCACTAGTGGGCGAGCAAGGTGCCATACAAGTGGCCATGAAAGTTTGCAGTTCAGAGTTATCAGGATACAGTCATGCTCCAGATGAAGTGAAGGGTAATGAGAGGAGGTGAAGCTACTCAGCTCATCCTGTAACTCTGAACCTGCTGCCCCTTGTACCATGAACATACTACCTTGTTTCTTCCACTATCAGGGTTTCATAATCCCAGTCACATCATCTGCCATGGGCAGTACTGGTTCAAGGTTTGTTTATTTGTTTGACAAAGTCATTACAAATTTTTAAAATCATAAAAGTTAAAACACTCACATAATGGATTACTTGATAGATACATTCTGAATAACATTACAATTCATCTTATTACATTTTCTTAAAACATTTTTAGGTAATCACTGCTAACAATATACAGTATATTTATAAGTGAGTTGATTGTAAAAAAAAATTGCTACTTTCTGTAGTACCAGTACATTTTTATTATTCATCAGGTACTCAACCACTTTATCAGGAGGGAGGTCAAGGTTCGCCATGATGTCGCCTAGCCATTTTACATGCAAGCAATAATGCTCAACAGGGTGGGCAGTATTGGGCAATACCAGCATTGGGCCTTATAGCCCTTGGGAAGTCAGTATTTAGCTCATACTGCCCACCCTGGAAAATATTATAACAAAAAAAGAGCTTTCATTTTTTATTTATAAAATGAGTTTATAAGGAAAAAACAGGTAAAAAGTAATTAACATATGAGAAACAGGAGCTTCTGTTAAACAGTCCCTTTAGGAGATGCCCCTAGAGGGTGCTGCTGCCTATGATAAGCTTGTTTTCTATGTTGCAGTGTCTCTTTATTTTGTATGGACTCATTTGCAGTAACCTCCCCCAATAAGAGGGTAGATAGAGAAGTTTGATGTGGGAAGGTAGCATGGAGTTCTGTTTTTTTTTAATTTAAAGAGCCGTTTCAGCCCTCCCCATTACTGTGTCCCCTTCTTACTGCACCTCATTGGTGCGATTTCTTTTCGATGTCCTGCATGCTGAAATTTGATGGTTGCGACTCGGCCCTCTCCCGCAGTGAGCACGCATGCAGACAGACACAAGGAGTATTGGCAACTTTAAATATTTTTTTATTTAATTTTTTTTGGTTTGTTTGTTTGTGGGCAGTCAGCAAGGTAACCGGAAGTGTATGAGAATGGTCACGGAAGATGAGACTTCTTAAATGAGCGAATGAGGAAGCTGCGGTAGTTAGAGCAACAAAAAACAAACTGCAAGGGAGAGTGAGGGACAGAACTTTCAAGTAAGAAATGTTTTCAACTGATTTTTAAGCTGTAGACTGGGACGGCAGGTGGGGGAAGGTGGCGCATGAGATGCTATGCACTGACGACATCTCAGTCATTTATCGAGGGCAAAAAATGGCGGCTGCTCAGTATGCCAATTTGGGGTGCCCAGGGAGATTCTTAGGTAATGGGGCACCTCGAATTGGTACTTCTTTCAAAGTGGGCATCTATCGTAACTTAATGTACCCCCCTGTTTTAGCTCTCAGCCAATCAGAGAGCTGATAGTGTTTTGCCCATTTTCTAAGTAGCCCTTTGTATAGTGGGCATAAAAGTAATATATGCTTTAAATAATCTTCAGAGAACTTATCACATTTTCAAAATGGAGTCAAGATGTTTTCCCTTTTCTGTTTATAAAATACATAATTAGCATGATAAATTTCAAGCCTAAATTCAGTTATTATTCTCCTCTCTTTAGGGTTAATTAGTTTAACCAGATAGGGCTCCAGACCATGTGTTGTTGTAATCTGTTTATACCATCTATAAAGCTTAAGTTGTTTTAATTTTGTCTGTCTCAATTTTTTCCTGAACCCTTAATCTACTTTTAACTTTTTCAACTATTATTTGCCATGGATATAAAAACATTCTCCAAAGGACATCTCCTAGCCCATTTGGAAAAAGAAGACATCTGAAGGTTATCAGAGTTGGGAAAATCATCCCCATTAAGGAATATTTAATTTCTTCTTCTAGGCATTGCCTAGGTAGCCTATTTTCTTCCAAATGAAATAGTTCTAAAGATGATAAAATCATTCTTTCTTTCACTAATGTTGTAATTGAATACTGGCGCAGTTCCAAGTTTACTATACTTATTGGTACTGATTGTAGTAACATCAAAATATACCTTTTCATTTTATTACACAGTATTTCTAAAATGTTTAAGTCTGCAGTACCCCAGATTTCTGCAGCATAAAGTATGCTCGAGATTACTTTAGCTTTGAAAACCCTCAGCACTCCTTTGACCGATGTTCGACCCATCTTACCATGGGCAGTATGTATCTTCCACTGCCTGAGTCTCTGATCCTCTAGCATATATACTATATGCTCTGTACTGGACTACCTACTCCTCCAGTTCTCTGAATCTCAGTACTGTGTATATTTTTGTTAGCACATACAGTACAGCCTTATTTCTGCCTCTGTCAGACTCTCCTAATCCGCAGTCACCATGTCCGTAATATACAGTACAGTATATGCCTTCCAATGCCTGGGTCTCTACCCCTCTGTCACACATACTGTACCATATGCTCTGTACTGAACTCCCTTGCCCCTCCTGCATCTCTGAACCTCTGACACAACTGCCCTATTATACAATGAACAACCTCTGCCATACATGAATCTATGATACATTTCATGGTCTGGGTCTCAGTCTTAACCCTGCAACCATATATAGTTATACCTCCATTATCAGGAATGATAGGCCTGATATTTCTTTGTTATTTTGCCCCTGATTGACACTAGGGATTAATACCTCCTCTATACACACATACAGAGACAAATAGACCCACTAACTGGTATACTTATTAAGTCCTTTTTATTTTTCCAAAACAAACTGCTCAGTTATCAACACCACACTAAGATTGATGTTTCATAGTGTCACTTGCTATTTCTTCAGGATCTTTTGGTGCCAGCTCTTGGGTTTAAATATGACAGCATTTTGTAGTGTCCCTCACTAATTCTTCAGGATCTAAAAAATATATTTTAAATGTTCTTTGCTCATTTCCAAAAATAAAATATTTTTTTTACAAACCAAACAGGTAATCTCCCTACCAAATAAACATGCATTTTTATTATATTTTTAACACATTAAAATGTCATTTGATTCATACCATCAATCAACATCCTGCACAAGATACAGTCATCTCTCCTTTCTGAACCTTTATGTAGACATCTTTATTAACCTTAATTTTTATTTAAATTAAAACATTTTTTCAGATCAGACCTACCTTTGGGTGCCAGCTTTTGGGCTCTTGGGTTTAACTATAATAAAGTGCCCAATTTATTTCCTATTGCCACAAGAGAATCGAAAAAATAATTGCCATTTTTTTATTCAATTGCCAAAAGAAAGAACATTTCAAATTAATTTTGTTATTTGTCTCAAAGATTTCACCTAAGCCTTATTTTGAAAGTAAACTGCTTACTTTGTTTTGGTTATTTTTTTCCTTTTTTCAAAATTCTTATATATGAAAGTAAAAAACACCTCTAAATCATAGAGAAGAATCAGAGGGGGTCACCTGCTGTGAACGTTTACCAAACTAAAAACACATATACTACGGTGATTTTCCCTTCACCTCCATATTCAAACTTTTAAATATATATATTCATATCATAGCACTCACTTGTTGAAGCCGCTGGCTTCTACCAAGTCCCATTGCCTTAAAATTGAAGCATAACTTCATATGAACTCACGTCTACTCCAAAACGTTCAGCAGCTAAAGTAAATTGAGTTTATATTTTTAGCTTAAACCATATTTTAATACTTGAACTGCATTATTTCTAAGCTGTTTTTTCAATCTCCTTCACGCTGTCCCTCCTCTCAACATTCAAAGTAGATAGTCCAAACTCATGGAACTCTCTTTTGTATCATTAGCACAACCCTGGTGTTTTTCCATAGATTTATATTCAAACTTGCCAACATCATAAATGCAATACAGCCCCTGTAATGTGTTGTAAACATTCCACCTTGTTATATTAACCATTGCTCTCTCTTTATAAGCCACACAGCCTCTCAGTCTTTTTATAGCTGCAGTGCAGAGCTCTGAAGCTGTCTTGTTATCACAGAAAAGCAGCACACCTCACCAGATTCCTAATGAGCAACACAAAATGTTGGAGTTGAAGCTCAATCACTCCACTAATTGAAGCACTCCACTGTCTCCATTCAGTAGACCAGTGCGTTTACTTCTTGTCCCCTTCCCCTTCCTCCCACCACACTATTTTTTTCTGTTGTGTTTACTTTCATTTAGTAATTGTAGTTTGAAATACCAGGCAGAGATCCAATTTCTGTGCATAGTCATGCAGAGTCTTCATAAACACTGACAGCTAAAACATCATCATGGTCATGACATAACCACATTTTACTTTTTTTCACCTTTTGTTTCATTTTAATGATGGATCTTCAGATATACAAAGACTGGGGCAGAGCACGAGCTAGCTGAACAGAGAGCTGCAACTTGAGTGTCATGCACTCTCATAACTATTTTCAGCTGACAGCTAGTCTGCTATGTTCCTTTTCTGGGGTCACTCTTCAAGTCAGCCACTGAAATAAATAAATATTTATTTTGACAAATCATGACAAAACAATGTTGTTTTGGGTTGTGTGCACAAATTCTTGTTCACAGCGATCATGCAGATTGGGGGAGGGGCACCATTCCTGTTTGTCCTGTACTTTATGAGCCAAACTACAAACATATGTAGAACAGTAGCAGAGGGATGCACATCAGCTGTCCCAAAGTGCTGCAGCCACTTCAGCAACATGTAACATGTAGAAAAGAAACTAGGCACACACCAGAGGGCTGAGATGAATAAAATGCTATATTTTATTTCATAGCACAGCTTGACATGCTGTGTTATGAAATAAAATAGATTGTTTGATTCACCCCAGCCCTCTGGTTTGTGGCCAGTATATTTTTCTATATACTACAAACATATGTCAGCATGCCTAGGTGTAATGTTGAGAAGGACAGCAAAAGAAAATAAAACATACTGGCACCAGGTTTCAATAATTACATGTATCTTTGCTTAAATGAAACAGGCATACACAGCTTACAGTACCTTAGTGGTGGACAAAGACACAGTGGTCATGTCATACTGTGTCTTTGTCCACCACTAAGGTATTGTAAGCCTTGTATGCCTTTTTTATTTATTTAGTTTCTGTTAACTGGTTGGGTGTGCTAGCCATAGAAATGACTATTTTCAGGCATGACCTGGGAGGTTACAAAGTACTATAACAAGATATTTACAGCAGAAATACAAAACAATGGTGTTTACAGCAACGTACATAACAGCATGATTCCAAGTAACGACAAGATAACACATACAATAGCAAGCAAATACAGCAAGTGCACGTACAATTCAAACATAAATTAGAGATAACCAATAAGGAAGCAAAGAACAATACAGTGGGGTGAGAAATAACACTATGGCAAATGATAGACTTGCGAGGGAGTAAATAAAATGGTGAGGGTAAGAACATATTGCAGGTATAACCCAGGAGGGACTGTATCATACAGATGGGGGATGGTAACAAAACCATTTAGACAAGAGCAATAGGAAGTATTATTATGGGGGAAACAGGGAGTTAGAGCATTAGGTGTTCTAGGACAGGGCAGGGGACAGAAAATTTAAATAAAGGTTGAAGTAATTACTGAAACCTGGTGCCAGTATTTTTTTGCTGTCTGTCTCAATTGAACTGTTACCTGGCACAGGTTGTTAATGTGGAGTGGCATTCTGGGTTTGTGTAATGTTGATAAGCAAGACAAAAATGTGCAGCTTTCAAAATGGGATACTTAGGGGGCACAGTATGACCATGTTCATGCTGCAAATGGGCGATAAGCAACAGGTCCTGAACATGTCAAACAGTACCATATCTATTTCTAGCTGGCAATGTCTAAATAATTGTTAACAGGTGTTTAGAACTTTACACCTTGACCAAATGTCAAGAGTGGACAGTACAAACTCTGACTGATTATTTTCCTGAAAGTTCCTGGTCATAACTGCTACAGCTGAGCTCTTTTGCACATCAGTAACGTTACAGAAGAGTGACAGAAAGCGATTACATTACTCATATCAGGGTCACTGGAAAATTGTGGACAAAGTTACCCAAATTTGTGGAGACTTTTTGCAAAAATTGTGAGGAAATTGCAGGAGATCTACTGTAGACACTAAATGTTTTACAATAAATCTTTAGCATAAACTGCTAAATGAATACACTGCCACTTGAATATGTTTTAAATATGAAGAAAAGCTTATGTTCCTAAAATGAATACTAAATAGGGATGGGTGGACCCAAAAAGGTCCTGGCCCTTATTATCAGGATCAGGATCCAGGCCAAAGTCCTGATAGCTTCTGACTGGTTCTGATTCAAATCAGAACAATTAGAAAATGAATGGTAATACTGGAAAACAATCACAAAATATCAACACATAGATTGTGTTGCTAGAAAAAGAACCCGAGGTCCATCCAGAATGTAAACAATTGTTTTCTAACCTGAGTGTGTTATTCTGGGTTTCTACATTTAATCTGTATATGGTTAGAGATGCAGCGAATTTAAAGTGGGCACTTCGCGTTGCTACTCCGCTACGCTGAGTGGGCAATACAAAGTTCTCTTCTACTATCTACCTACTATTTGCGTTGGGTGGAATGGCAACATCATACGGTGAAGTCATTGTTTTTAATGGACTTTGCATTCCTCATTATGATTCTAAGTGATCCACTTGGTGTTTCAGATTTGGCAGCCCCCCCACACATCACATGGCTTACAGTACTGTAAGTCACATGCTCTTTAGCTAGGCAAGAAGAAAGTGAGTTATACAAGCAGACACTTTTACTTCCTCCTGTGCAGATAGGGAGAAAGTAGTGTGTTTTGTGACTGCTGATACTTTCAGATTAGAGTGAGGAGGAGATTTAAACTTTGATTTAGACCCAACAGCTTTTTTAAAAGCTACATTTTTTGTCTTTCCTGTACTCTTTTTTACTTAATTTGTTCTTTCTGTAAATTTTATTTTTCTTACCTTTATAAGTAGTTAGCTGTTTGTCTGTGTCTGTGTTACTGTGTGTGTGTGTTGTGTGACAGTGTGAGTAGTGATTGCTCGGATTGAGGGAGCTCAGTAGGAGAGATGGACCAGGGTGAGGGAATGTCTGGGACGGGGCAGCTTTGGGAGAGCGTGGTAGTGGTAAGCATTGTACCATGTGCATGTGTGGAGGGCATGGGTGCCCATCCCTGTTGGACTGCTCAAAACATGTGAGTGCCCCCAAAGCAGGACCAGCACCACCTCCTGTCCTGACTCTGAGGCACTTGAACCACCACCACCAAGTCCAGCACCAAGTCCTCTGGTGCAGGATGTGCCTGTTCCCCCGGGCCCAGGTGTGGATCCCATCCCTGTTCAGCATAGACTTACAATACATTTTTTATTTATTTATTTATTTATATTTATTTTTTTAGTTTTAGTTTTTGTTGACCGGGTAAGTGCACTAGACAAATCCTGCCTATTTTCAGGAACGACCCGGGGGAGGGGGCTACAGATGAATGGCAACTGACCTTGAACCAGATTAAGCTGTTGGTCCAAGTAACTATTAAAAAAAATTTATGTTGTGATTCATGACATGATCATAAATCGTGATTTGCGACTGCATTTGTGATCTTGATGATGAAGAAACATGAATGCCTATGGCTGTACTTCCCCGGGCCCCGATGAGCTGTAGCTTAAAACTCCCAGACTTAAAAACGTATCAATGAGTACAATGGTGGGGTGGTGTAGCCTGGAGAGATACTACAAAACAGGCTTACAATACATCCTCCAAGTAACTAGAAAAAAAATGAATGTTGTGATTCGTAACATGAATGATCGCGAATCGTGATTTATGACTGCATTTGTGACCGTGATGATGATGAAGAAACGTGAATGCTTACTGCCTACGGCTGTACTTCCCTGATGAGCTGTAGCTTAAAACTCCCAGACTTAAAAACACATATCAATGAGTACAATGGTGGGGTGGTGAAGCCTGGAGAGATACTACAAAACAGGCTTACAATACATCCGAGTAACTAGAAAAAAAATTAATGTGATTCATAATGTGAATGATCGTGAATCGTGATTTGTGACTGCATTTGTGACTGTGATGATGAAGAACGTGATTTGTATCACAAGTGGCTCGTGATGATGGTCCTGACTTAAAAACGCATATTAATGAGTACAATGTTCATGCAGAATTAAGCACCAGACCTGTCCAGTACTCTGAAGAGAAGCCAAAGAAACAAATGTGACTTAAGTAACAGATGGAGATTGGGCCCTAAAGAGATGCAAATGCACAGACAGATTAAGATTGTGCTGTGCACTGAAGAGATGCAGACACAAAGGCACAACACCTAACCAGTGCTCACCATCAGAAATTCAAATCTGGAAAAGAATACCTTTATCGGTTGGGGCAGGCCGCACGGGGGACAGTGTATTGTACTGCTGCAGTAACAGTCACTAGTACTAGTACCTGTACCAGTAAAGATACCACAAAGAAGTACAAAAAATCACACAGCTGCAGTGGATAGCAGCTTCACATTGCTGAAATTATTATGTGGCACAACAAAAGGTGTCTGATTTGATGACACACGTCACACACATACTCACACACACACACACACACACACACACACTCAGTAATGCATAGCAAATTGAAAACTTCAGTAATATAACCACATATTTTAAACAAACTCAAATTATGCACTGCAGCACCACAACAATCAGCAAATAAATGGCAAGAAATATTGAAAATATTATTGTGTGTACATTAACACAGTTAAACAAGAAAAATATCACCAAAACAGAAAGCACTGTCTTTTTCTCCAAGTTAATCTACCTACACCACAGATACACCCCTCCCCCAAAGAACACTTCCACTGTCTCTCAGTACACAGACTGAATGTTGTACATTAACATTCAAAATCCATACACAAACAATAAACGCTCGATGATATGAGCACAGGAGGGTTTCCTATAATCGATGAACTAAAGTTTCAGCAAAAGAAAAGAATCAAAAAGGCTTTTTTAACAGCTTTTTGAAGGTTTGAATTGCAGAGAGCTCTCAGAACAGATTGTCTCCTACAGCTTCCTACACACACTACCCCAAACTGAGGCTGTGCAGAACAATCTAGAGCCCATGTGACCTGAAATCCCATGAAACACTGCAAAATTCGCCATTGGAGCTTAAAAATAAGGCGAAGTAAGGTGAAGTACATTGTTTTCAATGTACTTCACCTTAAGAATTGGTGGAGTAGTGGTTTGGGAAGGTGAAGTAATGTGAAGTCATTGTTTTCAATGGACTTCGCGTTACCCATTTGTAACGTGAAGTACTCCGCTTCACGTTGCGTGGATACTCCGTGAATTCACCTTCACCCGCGGAACACTGCAGTGGAGCTTAATAGCGCACTTCACCACTATATATGGTCATCTTTGTATCACAATTTTTCAGAGATTCTCCCTTACCATCTGTTTTAGGGCATGGTATCACTGATGAACACATCAGCATCCTTCCTGTCCCAGTACACATATCCCCAGCCCCTCCTATCTGTTTACAAACTCTCCACCACAGTAAGCAGATTATTGATCCCCATCACTTCTATTGACACTCACTTTGCACCAGTAATATTCACATTCCTGCTTTTCTGACACCCACACTGCACAGTACAGATCACACACACGTATACAGACACCACTACTACCCCCACTGCTGACACCTACTCTGTCCCAGTATACTTACTTCTGGACCCTCACATCACTGGACACTCACCCTGCCCCAGTATGTACATCCATACCCTCTCTATCCTCTGGTAACCACCCTGTTTCAGTAAGATAGCCTCTACCCCAGTATACACACCCTTACCCCATTCATCTGCTAGTCCCTATCTTTCCTTAGTGTGAACACCCTTGCTCCAGTATTTAACTCCTACCCCCACTCATTTGCTGGCAACCACCCTTCCAGAATGAGCACCAATGTCCATTCCCATCTGTTGCACCCACCTGCCTCAGTATGAACCCCCTGTCTCAGTATATACAAAGAAGAATAAACACAGCACATACAGTAGTGCACAGTACACTTGATCAGTTCTACAGTGTCAGTGACTCAGCAGGTAGCACACTGACCTCTGAGGCTGTTCTATCCCCACACAAAGCACTTGGGTTAATATCCCAATACTGACACTGTAGTGCAGCATGAGGGGGTGCTGCACTCCTGAGGTGATGTCTTTCAGATGAGATGTTAAACCGAGGTCCCATCTGCCTGTTCTGGTGGTAGTTCAGGTGGATGTTATAGATCCCATGGCACTTCTCGAAAAGAGCAGGGGAATTTCCCCGGTGCCCTGGCCAAATTTCCCCAATTCATGAAAAATACCACGAACAGCTTAATCTGGTTCAAGGTCAGTTGGCATTCATCTGTATCCTCCTCCTCCCTCGGGTCGTGCCTGAAAATAGACAGGATTTGTCTAATGCACTTACCCAGTCAACAAAAACTAACTAAATAAATAAAAACCAAGAAAGATAGTTGCAATGTATTTTAATGGGACTGAAAAAAATGTTCACCTCCTGGCCTAACCCTCTTAGCTGAGCTGCCCTTCCAGTTTTTCCTACCTTGTATTGTGACCTCCATGTGGACTGTGACCATCTCAGACAGGACAGTCTTCCCAAAGCCACTGCTCCATCCACAAATGATCCTCGGTCATCCATTGTTACATGATGAAGTCCTGGGCCCAGGTCCAGCAGCCTCCAGGGTCAGTTAGTCCAGTCACATGACTTCCTAATTCCTCACCGCAATACAGTTGGGGAAACCTTAACCATCCATGCTCAACATAGAACCATAGCCCATTTCCCTAACATCATGCCAGTAACTTGACCTTGCCTGCGCTGTTGCTGCATTGTTTACTGAAGTAAGGGCACCAAAGCTTAACACAACTGTGCAGCTGCAGTCTTATGCAGCTGGGCATAGAATGTGTCAGATCTCCACCAGCTGGCCAATCAGCACTCTTTTTCCTCTGGATTGGTGGGTATCCATTCACACTGTGGGGCTGGGGAAGCAGTGGCAGTAGTGGTGGCAGTGAGAGAAAAGGTAGCTCAGCAGATGCAGTGCACCACGGTAAACAGGCT
The DNA here is from genome assembly GCA_016271365.2 of Neoceratodus forsteri. NCBI lineage: Eukaryota > Metazoa > Chordata > Ceratodontiformes > Ceratodontidae > Neoceratodus > Neoceratodus forsteri. Next base: position 608,795,912 of record CM057454.1, on the reverse strand, counting down.
AGTAAGGAAAACAAAAACTGTGCAACTGGCAGCACAAAATAAAAAATACTTGTATATGCAGACTACAGTTGCACAATTATTCTGCACAAAGGGTTCTGTGTACCAGTGTGCTTCATGCTGAATAAATGTTGCAGCAGTAGCTCGTGTATCTGAGAGTTTTTTTATTTTGTGCAGAGGCGTGCATGGGGGGGACCCTGGCCCTGCCCCCCCCATTAAGATGCCCTTTAATTTGATGACTAACAAAAAAAAAGATGTCCTTTGATTTTTTTTTCTGTTGTTTCCTTTCCCTCCTGAGTCCTGGTTGCTCAAAATCCTGATGGACTGCCCCCCCCACCTTTTCCCCAAGTCCCAAGTCGACCCAGACATCCTGAACAGGACCTAACTAGGCTAACTGGCTCTGGATAATTAACTAGACTTACAACAAGTTAAGTTACTTGTCAGATTCTGTCCTCTCTATTCTCCTAGGCTGCTAATGACTGGCTGCACTGAGGGAATAGAATTACAGGGCTTATTCATGACTCATGACAGTTATCAACTGACACTCCTTATTACTTCTCCTCCATGATGATGGTCATGACAGGACTCTGGATCCATGATGATCTGACAGGCACTGGAAGAAACCAGAAATGGAGGAGAAACATGGAAACATAGACTTTGACGGCAGATAAGGACTGCTTGGCCCACCTAGTCTGCCCATTTCCCTACCTAGAGGATAAGCTGCAGATCCTATTTAACCAACAGCCTATTTCTTCCTACCCCAACAAGAACTGCCTTATGTCTGTCCCATGCATTCTTGAATTCTCCCACAGTTTTAGACCCCACAACCTCCTTAGGAGCAAGTGATCATCCTGAGTGAGGAGAGGACAGCAGCAGAAGCAGCTAGCAGGTACAGCCATGCAAGTCAGGACTGGACTTTACACACAAAAAAAGAATGAGCTGAGGAGCCTGAGGTACTGTAGTGCAGTGCGGCACTGACACAGATTTCTAGCAGAGTGCAGGTGTGGTGTGGTAGCAGAGCTCAGAAAGTCTTTCTCTTTCCCTTCCCTGGCAGTCACAGACTTGTATGTTGGAGGTGTGGATGGTGCAGAGCAGCAGAGCTGGTCACAGCCCATAGCGGAAGAGCTCGGTGTTGTCCTGGTCCCGTGACCATCCTGTACTATGAGTTATCCAGTTTTCGTGTTCCTTCCTCCCCAGAGCAGTGTCAATGTTGAATAATTTTTTTCTTCTTCTCATTTTTACCAGAGTGACTACATTTTGCAGACAGAAGAGGGGATTTTGAGCTATTTATGAAAATTAAAAAAAAACAAACAGCAAGGCAGACCTGGTACACTTAACATCAGGGTCCTGATCCACCCAGTCCATCGGATCCTGTGAGGTCCGGGGGGGGGTTCTGATTTTAAGTGGACTGACCCACCCATCCCTAATACTAAACTGATACATGCGTTACCTATCTTCCAAAATTTAAAAACATCTGCTTCATACAGTGCTAAATGGATTCTATTTAGTGAGCCACAGCAAATCAATATTAAATAAATCTAGTATCAACAAATCTTGTCTGTTTCTGGATGCAGAACAATGAAACCTGATCAATAGCTATTTACAGTGCTCTGCCAACTATTCACCCACTTTGGTGCAAGAAATAATAAGCAGATAGAGTAGTTAATAATCAAGTTTTAGTAAAATGTTAAAGTGTTTAATGTTCACAATTTACACTGTAGGTACTGCAAACTATTTTTGAAATCACATATTGAAACATTAAATCTGGGGGTTATTGGGGCTGGCTGTATAGCCTAGAAGTTAGAGTAGCAAACTATAAATGATCTGGGTACATTCAGCAGACCTGGGTTTTAATTCCACAACCTCATTTGCATACTGTGTGACTTTGAGCAAGTCACTTAACCTCCCCAGTGCTCCTGGGTCACCCCTAAAACAGGCACTTGTGCCTGATGGGCCTTACCTGGGTACCAAGAATATATATATATATATATATATATATATATATATATATATTTTTTTTTTTTACTGCATCGTACAGTAATCAGGGTACCTTGTAGTTTATCTTTGTTTTACTCTACAATGATTTTGTTTAGTTAAAGATAAATGTTCAGATACATTTTATGTGCTTTATAAGCCTGTTTTCAGACTTTAGTCAGGTTTTTATTGTAGTCTTTGCATGTGAGCATCTAGGTTATAGATTGCTAAGCACTGGATCACTGTTACCAACTTACTTATTCAAGTTTATAATTAGCAGTGACATCCAAAATCCTCAGATGTTTCAATCAAAACTAGTCTGAATGGAAGAACCAGGGATAAAGGACAACCAAGGAAGGGGCTGGAGTAGAACAGTGAAACAATCTAGGGAGGTCAAATCATGGAAAGCCATGTGTGCAAATGCCAGGAGCCTTAGCAACAAGATGGAAGATCTGGAGGCTGTCATGGTGCAGTCAGACCTGGACATTGTGACCAACACTGAAACCTGGTGTAATGATAACAATGACTGGGAGATGGCCATACCTGGCTACAACATATTCAGAAGAGACAGAGCAGGCAGGAAGGGAGGAGGAGTGGCATTGTATGTGAAAAATGACATAAGGGCCACAGAGATCCAGGAGGAACAAAATGGGGGAGAGATACTGTGGGTTAGCTGGAAAGAAAAATGAGAACAGCCATCCGCACAGGTGTGGTCTATAGACCACTAGCCCAGGAGGAAGAAACAGATAGGAGTTGATGCTAGCCATCCAAAGGATGGCAGACAAGGGTGAGGTAGTACTGGTTGGAGACTTCAATATTCCAGACGTGGACTGAAGCATCCAGCAGCAGCAGCATCAACTAGGAGCAGATTTATCCTGGACTCCTTCAGGGTGCCTTCCTCAAGCAACTGGTCATGGAACCAACTCGGCAGAAGGCAATACTGGACCTTGTGCTCATAAACAGGGACAGTGTGATGGGGGTAACCGTGGGGGAGCACCTGGGGAACAGTGACCACCAGTCATTGTGGTTTGAAATCACAGAAAGAGCAGAACCAAACCACACAAAAACACGTATCCTGGATTTTAGGGGGGCAGACTTTGGGAAAATGGGGAGATGCTTGAAAGATGCATTAAGGGGAATGGGACAGGAATCAGGGGTTGAGGAACAGTGGGCAGTATTTAAAATGGGGATTACAAGAACAACAGAATTATGCATTAAGCAGGTTAGCAAAAGGAAAAGGAAGAGGAGACCGTTATGGTTTTCCAAAGAGGTAGCAAAGAAAGTGAAAGCCAAAAAGACTGCATTCAGGCAATACAAAAAGACACAGGCAGAAGGGGATAGGGAGAAGTACCAGGAGAAGCAAAGGGAGGCAGGGAGGTCAGTAAGGGAAGCCAAAGCTCAGACAGAAGAACACATTGCAAAATCAGTGGGTAGAGGAGACAAAACCTTTTACAGGTACATAAGTGAAAAAAGAAAGACAAAGGGAGGGATAGTGAGACTGAAGGGGGAGGATGGGGGCTGCATGGAGGATGACAACAGTAAAGCTGACATATTGAACAGGTATTTCTGCTCAGTCTTTACTGAGGAAGAGGAGGAAAATGGGTCTGAAGGGAGTACAAGTGGTGAGAATGGTGCAGAAATGGACACAAGTCCCTTTACACGAGAAAGAGTCCTGAAGGAACTGGAAGTAATAAGAGTTGATAAAGCAATGGGGCCAGATGGGGTGCACCCCAGGGTCCTTAAAGAACTAAGAGAGGTGGTGGTTGAACCTCTGGCTATCCTGTTTAGCCAATCACTGGAAACAGGGGAGGTACCCAAAGACTAGAGGACAGCAGATGTAGTCCCCTTCTATAAAAGCGGGAACAAAGAGGAAGCAGGGAACTACAGACCAGTCAGCCTCACCTCAGTAGTGGGGAAGATCATGGAAGCGCTACTGAAGGAAAGATTGGTGGAACATCTGGTTGTCAATGGACTACAGGATTCAAGGCAGCATGGTTTCACCAGGGGGAGGTCATGTCAGACCAACCTCGTTGAATTTTTTGACTGGGTGACTAGAAAGGTGGATCAGGGGAGGGCAGTGGACATGGCCTATCTGGACTTCAGCAAGGCCTTTGACACTGTGCCACATAGAAGACTATTATACAAACTGGGGAATATGGGTGTGGGCAGGACAGTAGTGTGGTGGGTAGGTAACTGGCTTGGTGGCAGGACACAGAGAGCGGTGGTAAATGGCTGTCACTCCACAGAGGGAAGAGTGACCAGTGGGGTACCACAGGGATCAGTGCTGGGACCGGTCCTATTCAACATCTTCATCAGTGACATTGCACAGGACCTAGAAGGCAGAATTTCACTGTTCGCTGATGACACAAAGCTCTGTAACAGAGTAGACACACCAGAGGGTGTAGACAGAATGAGAAGGGACCTGCAGAAACTTGAAGAATGGTCAGGGGGTTTGGCAGTTGAAATTCAATGCAAAGAAGTGCAAGATAATGCATATGGGGCACAAAAACCCTGGCACAATATATCAGTTGGGCGGTGAGGATATAGCATGCACCAAGCAGGAAAGGGATCTTGGGGTTATCATCTCTGATGACCTCAAGGTAGGGAAACAGTGTGACAAGGCAGCAGGTAAAGCAAATAGGATGCTGGGATGTATAGGCAGGGGCATCACCAGCAGGAAAAGGGAGGTCATAATTCCGCTATACAAGACACTAGTGAGGCCCCACCTGGAGTACAGTGTACAGTTCTGGAGACCATACCTACGTAAGGACATAGACAGGGTAGAGAAGGTTCAGAGGAGGGCAACAAAGATGGTTTATGGATTGCATCACAAGTCCTATGAAGACAGGTTGAAGGAACTGAACATGTACTCCCTGGAGGAGAGGAGGGAGAGAGGGGATATGATAGAGACATACAAGTATCTCACAGGGAGGAACAGGGTGCAGGAATACACTATTTTTTAAGCGAAAAAGATGTTCCAGGACTAGAGGGCATGGGATGAAGTTGGAGGGAGGACGCATTCAGAGGAAACATGAGGAAGAATTCTTCACAGAACGGTGGTGGACAAGTGGAACAACCTGCCAGAGGAAGTGGTGGGGGCTGAAACAATCACGGGATTTAAGAATGCATGGGATAGACATAAAGGAATTCTGGAGGTCAGGGGTAAGGGGCAACAGACTTCTAGGAAAACATAAACTGAACTTACAAGCTCAAATGGGCAGACTGGGTGGGCCATAGGCCCTTATCTGCTGACACTGTCTATGTATCTATGTATCTATGTATTCTCACAAAGAAAATCCTGCCCTACCACTTACAAAAAGTCTTCCTAGTTAGTGCCCCATTTAGTTGAATGGGATAATTTGCACATTTTCTCCCACATGCTGTTTCATTCTCTGTGGCAACAAAAAGTTTTCTGATAGACTGCTTCAACACAAATCAAATGTTAAGTGTTCAAGTGTACTTATGCTTGGCCAGTGGAATCTAAAACCAAACCAGACAAGGATTCAAAAGGAAGCAGTGTCACATAAAACTCTTCCCCCACCTTGCACTGCATTGTTTCGACCAAACCCAAGTTTGCATGTAAAATTTTCAATACATTTGAGAGTCTTTTACTGAATAGGTTAACACTTTTTTACACTGCTCAAAATAAAAACTCAAAAATTGCAAGAAATTGCGGAACGTCAATTTTTGCTGAGAATAGTGAAAATTGCAGATCTTGCAAAAAAAATTGCTGGTACAATTTTCCAGTGCCCCTGCCCACAAGTGGTGGCAAAATAGAGCACATTGTTTAACATGTATTTGTACACACAGTCCAAAAACAACAGCACTGTTTACCTACTTTGTCAAAATAACTATTTATTTCATTCAGTGGCTGACTTGTAAAGTGACCGCAGAAAGGGAACATAGTTGACTAGCTCTTGTTTATGTATGTTACAATTACCCCACATGTAGAGGAGGCATCCCTCATTTTACTCTACCCCTCAGAACTCTTGTCTGTTACTGACAGAGACAGCTGTCTCCAACACAGGTTTGACAGCAGAAATTCAAAATTATTCATTTATCTTTTTCTCAAAACAGCAGTAAATATAAGTTCAAGCACTATTTCCACATTGTTCTGAGCCTCCTTTTCCTTTCCTCAATTTTGACTTTTTGCCACATGTTGAGACACTGTGCCTCATAATTTGCTGATTAGGGTAATAGGAGCATTTACTGTTAATGAGCAAAATGCCCCCCAAATAAGCAAGATTCTGCATGGAACATAATTACAACATATTTGTTGAGAGTTGCAACATGCAGCAATCAAACATCTACAAAAAGATTTCATTTAAATTCTTAAAAATATATGAGCTGCAAGAAAATATTTCTTTAAAAACTATATAACATACTGCAAGTCCAGTTTTCAGCAGTCATAATAGATATAGGTGTTGAACACGTTTGAAGTGTGAGCAGAACAGTTAAATTAATTGAAAACATTGTGGGGGCAATTTCAGATTAAATGTATTGATTAAATAATTTTTAACTGACGACTGTGCTCTGGTCTTGTTTTGCATGCTATACAGGGTGGAACAATTCTTTAAATAATATTTGACCTCAGTCATGCTCAGTAAAGATCAACATTTCTGGTACAACTGGAATGCAAATGCATATTGACATGAAAAAAGCCTTCAACTGTATGTGAACCAGGACTCTAAGGAATAAATATAGTTTTGCATTCTATAAAAAGGGCTCAGCTGTAGCAGTTATAACAGGAACTGCCAGGAAAGTAATCAGTAAGATTTTTTGCAGGGTAGTTTGGAACAAGGACCCCCCCCCGCCACCACACAGTTGTCAGTCATGGAGTGCACTGCTTCTTACTGATGCAGCCATGTTTGTCTGTAGAACAACAGTGATAAGATACAGAGCACTTTTCACTAAAATGATTACAAGCAGTTTGTATCCTTCTCATAGCAACATATATTACTCTGAAATACCTGGCAGGGACTCTTCCCCCTTTAAACATAACAGCCTTACTACCTCACCCTTCTGCCAACATTGGATGTGTGGACAGGGAGATAATTTGTCAGAATTCATAAGTTGTACACTGAATTTTTTTTTTTTGTTGGATGAAAATAGGTTTATGATCAAATGATATCAATGTTTATAGATATCAGACAGGAGATTAAAAAAAATCTTTCTGCTCCTATACTGTGCATTTCCACCTCTGATAACTCCTATGCCACTACATCTCTGGATCTCTAATAATAAATAAGATGGTGGTGGGGGGGGTGATGGCAAGATTTTGCCACAGGAATCATGCAGGTGTGGGGGTGCACAATTCCTCTTTGTAAATTATGAGCCATACTGCTAACATACATCAGCGTGCCTAGGTGCAATGTTGAAAACAACAGCAAAAAATACCTGCACCAGGTTTCAACAATTACTTGTACCTTTACAGTACTTATATAAAAAAGGCATACAAGGCTTACAATACCTTAGTGGTGGACAAAGACACAGGGGTCATGTCATGCTGTGTCTTTGTCCACCACTAAAGTACTGTAAGCCTTGTATGCCTTTTTTATTTAAGTAATGGTTGAAATAGTAATTACTGAAAACCTGGTGATGGCATTTTTTTGCTTGTCTGTCTCAATTGAACTGTTACCTGGCACAGGCTGTTAGTGTGGAGTGGCATTCTGGGTTTGTGTAATGTTGAGAAGCAAGACATAAAAAATGCACAGCTTTCAAAATGGGATACTTAGGGGGCACAGTATGACCATGTTCATACTGCAAATGGGTGATAAGCAATGAGTGGTGAGCATGTCAAAAAGCACCATATCTATTTCTAGCTGGCAATGTCTAAATAACTGTTATCAGGTGTTTAGAACTTTGCACCTTGACCAAATGTCAAGAGTGTACAGTACAAACTATTGGAAAGTAAAACGCAGTGGTGATTGGACTGGTAGTACGTAAAAAACAGCAATGACTATGCCAGTAGTATGCAAAAAACAGATGTGATTGTGCCAATAGCATCTAAAAGGCAGCAGTGACTATGCCAGTAGTATGTAAAAACATCTGTGACTGTGGCATTAGAAAAGTATAAAGCAGCAGTGATAGTCCAGTAGTATTTAAAAAACTGCAGTGATTGTGCCAGTTGTTTATATAAAGTAGCAGTGATTGGGCCAGTATTATGTAAAGGGCAGATGTGATTCTGCCAGTAGTATGTACAATGCAGAACTGTTTGTGCCAATAGTATATAAAATGTAGGAATGATTTTTCAGGTGCTGTAGTTTGTAAAAATCCAGTAGTATGTAAAAGGCAACAGTGATTGTTCCAGTAGTATATACAAAAGCAGCAGCGATCGTGCCAGTAGTATTAAAAGCAGATGGATTGTTCCAGCAGCATGTAAAAAGCAGCAATATTTGTACCAGTAGTATGCCAGTGATTCTACCAGTGATACATAAAGTATCAGTCATCGTGCTAGTAGTATGTAGATAAATAACAATCATAATGCCTATACTATCTAAAAATCAACAATGACCATGCCAGTAGTATTTAACAAGCATCTGTGATTATGGCATTAGGAAATATAAAGCAACAGGGATTGGCTCAGTAGTATATAAAAAGCAGCAATGATTGTGCCATCACGTGACTAAACTCTGACTTCTGGGTCTGCACAGATTTAGGGCGAGCTGTGTGTGAGTGGAGCACACACAAGTGGAATGAGCACACGGTCGCTGTGTGTGAAGACGCACACAAAGACACGTGCATCTAGCACATGTTTGGTGGGGTTGGTGGGAGAATATTAAGATAAGAACAGCAGGTAAGATAATGTCCGATAAGTAGCCTGCTAGATGTATAGTACTTCACTGCTGTTACACACTGTTAATAGGACCATCAAGTTACAAGCATGGCTGAGGCCATAATGACAATAGAGGGGGATGTAGGGATCAAGTGCTACAAATGTAAGATGTTTTCAATCATTAAAATTAGTATACTTCCCAAGAATATATATATATATATATATATATATATATATATATGTGATAAATGTAAGTATAAAGAAGAACTGGAAATGAAAATAAACCAGTTTAACTCTAGATTTGTGACACTTGAAAATAGTCAAAAACAAATAGAAACTAGACTTTGTGAGAGAAAGAGTATGACAAATAGCATGACAGTTGACCAGGCCCCCCTAAATTCCAATTGTAGCACAAATAATATCGATGGGACCTCCATGTTTCCAATAAACTACCAGGAAGAAGTATCATCGCAGGTGAATGTCGAGGAACATCCACCTAATACTCCTCATCAAGCTCATAAGAAACATACTGGAGAAGAGGAAAATATGGTTAGTGCTACTGAGAATTGGTACTCAATACCAAATAAAAAAGCAGCAAAAAAAGGAAGAAGAGCAGATTATTTCCACCTGCCAACTCAAAACAGATTTGAACCCTTGAATTAATTAATTACTGGTGCACAGGAGACCTTACCCACCCCAACATCATATACCCCCTTAACTAATGTTATGCATGTATCTCATGAAACTTTGAAAAAAGGTTTGAACAATGCAGTAGAATGAACTCCTAAAGGGTATGGCTTAGTAGAAAATGATGGAATATCAGGGCCAAATGCAACAAACCCGCAGCAACAGCAAACATCAAAGCAGGTCTTTGTACTTGGGGACTCAATTATTAAACACCTGGACAGGTCTATCTGTAACCAAGATAAAGCAAATCACACACTGTCTTGTTTCAGAGGAGCTAAAATCTCTTTTTCAAGGTCAACCCTCTGCCTCCTGGGTCTGTGTGGTGGCTGTTTGTCTGTGTCTGTAGCTTAGTTTTTGTGGATTTACATGGTTTTCTGCTTGGAGTAACTACACCATTCTTATTCACTACATCCGTGAAAGTCTCCTGAACTGGATTTCTGCAAAACATCATCACCAGGTATCTGCATTTTCATTTAAAAATCAACTTTTTGGAAGCTATCCCAAGCAAAACATAAGTCAAGCAACTAAGTCTGACAAACTCAGTGACTCTAGGTCCTACTTGAATCCACATTTTTGTCTGACCTGCTCCATGATCTGTATGTGGGCTTTTCAACAACCTCTTTAAATGACAAAGAAGCATGCAGACAAAAGGATTTCACATCCTGCATATGCGCAGGCACAGTTCATCACCTTCAGGAATTCTAACACATTCTGTGACTCTGGACCTCAGCTGTTGATAATTTATTTTGGCTTATGACTTAACCACCAGGTATCTATAAGATGCTGAAATCCTTTCTCCTACAAAATTCTCCTTATGCTGCTCCTGCTGTCAGGAAATGTTCACCCCAACCCAGGACCACCTGAGCAGCCAGCAGTGGCATCAAGCAGAAGGACAGGGACACTCACCATGGCATCCATCAACGCGTGCAGCATCCTCAACAAACTTGATTCCCTCCAAATATGGATCCTACAGCACAATCCTGATGTCCTCTCAGTTGTGGAAACATGGCTAAACCCTAAAATCCCTGATTCCTCAGTCTCTATCCCTGGCTACTGCATTTTCAAGCAAGACAGGATTGCTAAACAGGGCGGGGGGGCTGCGCCATCTATCTTAAGGATACCCTTATGGGTTACATCATCCCATCCCCTAGCCTGAGCAACTCCTCTCAGGTCCTCACAATCAAAATCCTCCTTGGTGCACATAACAAGGAACTCACTGTCATCTCAGTTTACCTACCCCCAAGAGACCAGGCTGCTGGCTTCCATAGCATCATGGAATATCTAATGGTCCAGCAACATAATTCTGAAACCATAATCATGGGTGATTTTAACATTAACTAGCTGTCCGCTGAGGCCGCTACCTATAAGGATGCAGCTGTGGTGCATCACCTCACTCAACTGGTCAATGCCCCCACTAGGTGTAACTATAGGACAGGCTCCCTTACGCTTCTAGACTGGATTATATCTAACCACCCTGAATGCATCTCCAATGTTTCTGTACTCCTGGATACAATAAGTGACCACTCACCTGTCATCTGCTCCTGGTCAAACAAATACCACAAGCCCCCTCCCAAGCTTATCTATGCCAGTGTTATCAAACAAGAGCACCTCCAGCTGTTAAAATCCCATCTAACCAGGCTGAACTGGGCAGTGCTTGACTCCCTCAGTGACACCAACAAAGCTCTGGACCTATTTATCAAATGTTTCAACGAAGCCAGTGACATCTATGCACCAGTGAAAAAGATGAAGGTCAAAGGACAGACCAACCCCTGGGTTACTACTGACCTTTTAACTCTACTCAAGCACAGAGACCACCTCTGGCATTGTGCTCGTGCAACTCCGATGCAAGTAAAATGCAATTATACAAAGCATCCAGAAATGATTGCACTCAAAAAATACGGAATGCTAAACACAGCTATCACAAAGAGGCTGTGACCAACTCTTGGGGCCAGGGAAAAAAATTCTGGAACAACATGAAAGAACTCACAGGCAAGGATCCTAAAGCACCACTCACTATGCTCAACCTTCATGGCACTCCTACACTCGACCTAGGTACCATCACCAGCACTTTTAATAATGCATTTACAAACCTGGAAAGTGTCCTTCCACCAAATTTTTTCGATGACCTTCCCTCAAGCTCCTCCCAAGTTACCCCCCAACTAGAATGTACAACCCCAAAGTTTTTTTAAGGAGATCCCACCACAAGTAGCTAGAAAATACATTCAAAGGCCATAGGCAAACAAGGGTACAGTGGAGACCCTTGACCTGAAACTGCTGGCACAAGTCCTCGATGAAATCTTAGAACCACTTACAAAGATCTTCAATCTCTCGCTTAGATTGCTCCATTTCCCCTCTCTCTCTCTGGAAGAAAGCCACTGTCACACCGGTTCACAAAAGCGGAGATAGGATGCTCCATACCAATTACAGACCTATATCACTCCCCCCCACTATCTAAAGTGCTGGAGCGAATAGTGTCAGACCAACTAGTTGAATTCCTGGATAAATACAATGTACAGTGCCCAGAGCAGCATGGCTTCAGAAAAGGGCACAGCACCACCACTGCACTACTGGAATTTACAACCATCATCCATGCCACGCTTGACAAAGGGAATTGTGGAGGGGCAGTATTTATAGACCTTACCAAGGCATTCAACACAGTTAACCACCCCCTACTGCTCAAGCAACTGTCCCCCATTGGGATCTCCAGTGATGCCCTTCCATGGTTCACCAGCTACCTTGATAATCGGATCCAATATGTAAGGATTGCAGGGATCTCTTTGGATGAGAAACTGGTCCACTCCGGAGTCCCCCTGGGGTCTATTCTGGGCCCTCTACTCTTCTCCCTCTTCATCAACAATCTCCCCAGTGCCTGCCACCAAATAATATTACTATACGCAGATGATGCAGTCCTGTTTTCCAGCCACCGTGACATTACAGTCCTTGAATCCCAGCTGCAGCTCGACTTCAAGCACATCGAAGACTGGTTCAATTCTCATGAACTTGTCCTGAACCACAGCAAGACTAAAACCATGTCCTTCTGTAACAGATGGAGCAGGCACAACTCTGTCCCTCACCATCAAGAACCATGCTGGGAACCCACTCGAACATGTCAAGGAGTTCAAGTACCTTGGTATTACCTGGATAGTACCTCTCCTACACTCGCATATTGACACTGTTGCCAAGACCGCCAATATAATGGATTGGACTACTACACAGACACAAGCACTGTATGCCTGTGGATGCCCTTAAACTAGCCATCTACAGCTCTGTCACCTCTGTCATTGACTACGGCCTTGCCATCTATGGCTCTGCCTCAACAAGTGCCCTCCACAGGATCTCAGTTTCTCTCAACAAAGCCTGTAGACTACTAATGGGTGCAGCCCAACAAACTCACACCTGTGACCTCTATGCACAGGCCAGCTGGCTACCCCTACTCAGCAGAATACAATACCAGACCTGCTTATTTACCAAAAAGATTCTCTTCGGTCTTATGCCACCTGGTGTTAGCTCACTCCTTACTACCTACAGTGGCACTCAACAAACACGTGGTGCCCAATCTTTAACCTTTCAGTTTCCTAGATGTTGTACTGCCATGGGTCAGCGGTCCTTTATCTATAGAGCCGCTCAATGGTTCAATTCCCTCAATAAAGAAGCACTTTCTTCTACTACACTTGGACCCTTCAAAAGGAATCTCAAACTTTACCTCACCTCTACCACTCAATGTGACTGCTTCTCTGAACAGAGATCTCTGTAAACACCTCCCAGCTCACTCATGTCTCACATCCCACCCTTTCCCAGTCACATTCCCTCTGGCACCGGGCCTTCCTTGTGACTTCTTTCCTGCTTCACATCTCCACTGGTACAAGACATTTTCCACCACCATCAGACAGTGGCCCATTAGCCTGCCAACTTCTTCTCCTGGTCGCACGCCTGCAATACTGATTGCCTATGGTGCCCTCTATCTCTTATTGCTGCTGCAGCCAGCTGTCTACTCAAGCTGCTCGTTATATGAATATATCTCAAAGTATGTTATAACTGAGTATCTTTATTTTTTCTTTTAGTTGTTTTGGTTGTTTATTGTGCATTCTTTTACTACCTCTATATGTATGTTGACCCTCATCCTTTGACGTGAAACCTTTGTAAATGAGCAGTTTCTGCTCAAAGGTATTTGTAATCCAAGAATTTAATAAAAAAAAATAAATACCATCCATATGTCCAACAAAATCATCCAGGAGACCGATGGTAATCCCTTAGTTATAGTCCATGTTGGAGCAAACAATATTACATGCGATCCTATAATTAAAATTATGCAGGATTTTGTTGTTCTGATGAATAAATTAATTGATCAAGGTGCTGTAGTAGCCCAATCCGAGATACTCCCATTCCCAAGATTCTTCATACAATTAAACAACAAAATAAAATCCATAAATAACTGGCTGAGAAGTTGGTGCTTAAAGCAAGACATCTTAGGCCAGATTTTCAAAGGGCCCTTAGATCCACTCAAGCTGCGTCAAACAACCAACTTGAATCTGATCTTGGTGCACCAAATACTGTGCACCATATTTTTCAAGAAAAGTGGTCTGTGTGACAAAGTCCTCCAAACTGATGCAAGAGGTCCACTGCGTCAACACAATGGCGTAAGGGATGGGAATGACGCAAGCTGCACCACAATAAATGGTGCAAGTTGAGTTCAAAATGGTGTATGTTAAGTCAGAAAGATGACTCAAGGAATGAAACTGACACAAACTGAGTACAAAAATGGTGCAAACTGAGGAAAAATGGTGCAAACTGAGTAAAAATGGTGCAAACCGAGTCAAACAAATGACGCAAAGGACGAGAATGACGCAAGCTAAGTAAACAAAACGGCAGATACAATGGCTAAAACTAAGCCCCCAAAATGTTCTAAACTAGTCCTGTAGGAGAATGCTGGCACTTAATATTAGCATAGTCAGGTCTGACCACCTGCTTTGGGTCTCTTGATATGCTGTAGTGTCCCTTAGACCAGCTCTGGCTGGTCTAGCAACTGATGGTACTTTGACATGTTTGGTGTCAGTGGTGCAGCTTTGAAATTCTCACAGGTGCAGTCTTGTGCCATTTCTGTGGTGCAAGACGGCTTGCATCATGGTGCTGCCATTTGTATGGTGCAAGGCTGACACAGCCACCTTTGATGCAGGGTGGACTGCTTTTGATGCAGTACTCCTTTGATAATCGAGTCTGGTGCAATGTTTGATGCTAGACTCCCTTGCATCACTGTTGTTTGGCACATGTCCCTTGCATCATACCTGGGGCTTTGAAAATCCAGCCTCATATGTTTACCTTATTGGGAGAACTTCAAGTATAGGTGTGATCTTTATTGCTGGGATGGGCTTCATTTAAACAGAAAGGAAAGTGCTACATTAGGAAAACATACTAGAAACTATATCACTAACCATTTAAACTGAATGCGAGGGTAGGAAGGGGGCCTATACTACCCTCTCAATATAGGCGGAAAACTTCAGTTGATCATTTACCAGTTTCATCCACACCAACTTTATCAGACAAGCCTAGAACAAAAAAAATAGCGTCTGGGGCAACATCATTAAAACTATTACTAACAAACACCCAAAGCCTAAGAAATAAAACTGAGGAACTCAACTTAATCCTAATTAAAAATGATGTAGATATCTGCCGTGTAACTGAAACATGGTTCACAAATGAAGACTGGAGAACATCCCTTCCTGGCTATATATTACTCAATAAAATACAAAAAAGCAAAAAGGGAGGTGGAGTGGCACTTTATAAAAAAGAAGATTTGAAACCATTTGAACTGAATCAGACTAACACTACTAGCATTAACAATTAACTAATTTGGGCAAAAATATTAATAAATAAAACTGAGTTAACTGTTGGACTGGACTATCATTCTTCAAGTCTGAGTATTGAGGAGGCCCATGTATTTTCTTGATGAAATTGAAAAGATGGTTACACAAGGTGATTTTGTCCTTATGGGGGACTATAATTTCCCACTCATTGACTGGAAAAGTCAAACTGGGGCAGGTAGTATTGATAATAAGTTTATTGAGATAATGGCCCAGAATAATCTTGAAAAATTAGTACATTAGGGTACAATGAAAACAAACATTCTAGATCTAATTTTTACTAATTTTGATACTGGAACCCCTGTACCTAGGATACTTCCCCTGTCCCCTTGGTGGCAGTGACCATAACGTGTTTCAGTTAGAATTTCAGTGTCCTGTTATTAGGCCGATCAATGGAATAACAAAATTTAAAGACTATATAAGGTGGATTATAATAACATGAGGAGTTTCTTAGAAAAATGGGATTGGTCCAAAAAATTAAAAAATCTTGATGCAGAAGAGACTGGGAATAATCTATATGGTAAAATAAACATATGTATAGATAATTGGGTTCCACTGAGAACTAAATATAAAAACACCCATAGGGAACCCCTATGGTGGACTAATAAGATTCAAAAAGTGATAAAGAATAAAAAAGAAATTATATAACAGACAGAAAAAACACCCAACCAACAATAATATAGGATTATATAAGAAGGTTGTAAGAGAAACTAAAGCAACTATTAAAAATGCTAAAAAGGCATTGGAAACAAAATTGACAACCACAGTTAAAGATAACAAAAAGAGATTTTACAATTATGTCGGATCATTGAAAAAGAACAATAATATAGTTGGTCCCCTTTTAACTGATAATGGTCTTATAAATTCTGAGAAGGACATGGCCTCAGAATTTAATCAATATTTTTTAAGTGTACACAAAGTGAAAGACAACAGCATAGAAGAAATCCCTCCTCTGTGACCTGATTATTCACCTTTTACTACTACTGATGTTATTCAAGCTATAAACAATCTTGAAATTAATAGCTCTGCAGGCCCAGATGGCCTAACTTCTAAAATTTTTAAGGAACTAGTTTAACAGTTAAAGGGCCCTATCACTGTCCTCTTTAATGCCTCCATAAGAATTCAGAAAACAATACCAGTACGGAATAGGGCTCTAGTAACTCCAATATACAAAGCAGGAAATAAACAAGAAGTAAAGAACTATAGACCTATCAGTTTGACATCGGTCATGGGAAAAATCCTGGAAAGGCTAATACAGAAATGTATTATTTACCATCTTGACCAAACTGAACATACTGATCCGACACAACACGGTTTTGTTTCTGGTAGATCTCATTTAACTAGTCTAATGCAGTTTTTCGAGTGAATAAGTGCTGCATTAGATAAAGGTATGCCAATAGATGTGTTGTTTGTTGACTTTTCAAAAGCTTGTGATTCTGTCTCGCACAATATTTTGATTAGGGTATTAATTAAGCTATGTTTCCATCCCAATATAATTAGTTGGTTCAATTCATGGTTACATAACAGAAAACAATGTGTCTCAATTAGAGGCTACAGATCCTCTTGGGGAGAGGTGATGAGTAGTGTTCCTCAGGGCTTGATGCTGGGCCCTATCCTTTTTAATATATTACTATCCTCGATGCAAACACCACCAAGTTCATGGCTGTTCAAGTATGACGATGATTGTAAGATGGGGGGGCATAGTTTATAATGAAAAGTCGGCAAAATAGGTTCAGAAAAACCTGAATTACCTGGCAACATGGACACAAGAACATAAACTAACATTCAATGAGGCAAAGTGTAAAGTTATGCACTTTGGGAGAAATAACCGAGACTTCCAATATAAACTTAATTACATCCAATTATCTGAAAGCATTAATGAAAGGGATTTAGGGGTCTGGATTTCCAGAAACTTGAAATTCGATTATCAAACTAGTGTAACTAGCAGTAGATGCCATCAAATAATCAGATGTATATTAAAAATTCAATAAAGAGCAGAGACCCTGAAATAATTATTCCTTTTTACAAATCTCTTGTTCATCCACTCATGGAGTACCGTTTCTCCTTTTGTGCCCCAAATTCTATTGGGGGGAAAAATAGATTAGAAAAAGTTCAAAGAAGGGTGACAAGACAAATCAAGACCATAAATCAACTTCAATATCATGAAAGACTGAAGCACTTAAACTAATATTCCTTGAAATATAGGAAATTGAGGGCCGAATTATGCCTAACCTATAGAGCTTTTCATGATGATGCACTTTTTGAAATAATTAGATTAGTTAAGAATACTGACCAAAACAAAGATACTAGGTCACATAACCTGAAATCGAAAGTTGAAGTTGATATAACATATATGAGAAACCAATGGTATAATCAGAGAATTGTCACCATTTGGAATCTCTGCCCAAAACTAACAGTATTGCTGTCTTTAAAAAAAGGTTAGATTGTTTTATGGGAGAAAGGAAATTCCTATGTTCCACTGTAAAAACTTAAAAGGTGGCAAGTTCAATTATGGACCTCGGTCTTACAACCTTGATACTTTTTCTATGAATCTATGAACCTATCAAGGATAAGACTTGCCTCTTCACAGGTGACACAACGATCTCTGCAAGGGTGGACATGGAGAAAGTGATAAGGGAACTCAGGGAGGATCTGGACTGGTTGGAGAGCTGGTCAAAGATCTGGCAGCTGGGCTTTACTGAAAAAAATGTTATTGATGCACATTGGGGAGAGGAACTCAACAGTGCAATATAACATGGGGACAGTGGTACTGGAAAGCAACAGAGAGAAAATGCTGTGAAGAAATGATTGAGAGCTATGATCTACAAAGCAGTAATCCTGAACTTCTGCAAGTAAGACAAGTCAGAGATTCAAAAACACAGATTATCACTGAAGCTGTTAAAAGAAATACTTTTTGCAACAAGCCACAACCTCACAAGTGCACCTCAGATGTAGACTTCAAAATGAAGATTCAGGGTTAGCACAGGACTGGGCATATAGTACATCAAATAATATGATGTGTTGATTTTAGAAGCCCCCCCACACACACACACAGACATGCACAATAGTTTAATCAAAAGATGTTACAGAGGCATTAGAAGATAGACAGGAACTCTAAATAGTTCCAAATGCAGCTTCAGGGCATTTAATATGCCCAGCAATATTGAAAATACCTTGGAACTAAATCGCTTAGGATACTCTCATTTCCCCTTAGTATTTAGGTAATAGATAAATTTGGAAGATATGGGTGAGATTGGTATAATATAGCCACTATGGTATCCTAAGAAAAACAATAATTTCACTATGTGTCCAGTCTGCAGCCAGAACAGCTTGGCTGCTCATTCATCCTTTTTTTTGTGTGCTTGTTATCAAAGTACTTATGAACTTGTCTATAAACCTGGGAGTTGACACTATGGGGGTGCTCCACAGGAGAAAAGCAACACACAGCTAAGGGACTGAGAGGCTGCCATCAGACAGTGACAGCCAGATGGCCTGCACTCAATCTGGCCTTTCTTTGCTGGTATATTACAGTATACTTACACAATTTCCAGTGTTCACCTTCAAGCACATTTGTATGTATACTCTTTTCAACTGCATTATGTGGTAATACTGTATAACACTGAGATTTCTTCACACACTGTATTTCACTTATTTTATTTGTAACTAGTAAGTGGACTGTGATAATATCTTTTTCAGCTAGGACTGATACAGAAACTGGGCCTGGTGGTGCTGAGGCACTGGTTGTCTTACCCCATGCCACACTGATGACTCATGTTCAGGAATGAGCACTGGCTGCAGGGGGTTGGAAGGGGAGGAGAAAGATTGAGCATCCATTGGACTGCTCTCCTTCTCTGGGAAGGGGGGTTCACAACATTCAGTGCCTGCTTGCTCCCTGGCAGAGGCTGAGGGACAAGGGGCTGTGCTGTCCTTCAGGGAGGAGTCTGGGACAGATGCCAGGAAGGAGTGCATGCTGTAGCGTGTGTGCTCCTTTCACCAGCATCATTGCACGCCCTCAGGCTCTGGGGAGTAAATATCAAAAATATGAGATGTGTGCATCTGGACAAAGTGGCTTGACGGCCATCTATGAGTGCCAGCTCTAGGGCACCTAATTCTTGATCCGTTAGGGTGGGTGAGTTGGGGGCTCCCCGCCACCCTGCTGTGGGGGGCAAGCCACAGGGGAACAAGGGTGTAGCCTCATGGCAGTACAGACTCGGATGGTGGCTAGAATCCCAGGGTTGTGGTCAGAACACAGGAGCAGCACAGGTGTGCAGGGAGGTGGCAAAAAGTAGTAGCAAAAAAAAAAAAAAAAAGGACTGATACAGACACACGGAAAATAAATAACATTCCAGGAAATACATTACACACAAAAAGGACTATGTTTAAAATTTCAAGGTACAAATTGATATTAGCATGTTGAATGCTACTGTATAAAGTATTATTTAAAATCACCACTTATGTTTTTTACACTTTGAAAGCATTCTGCCTGTTCGTCCTGCCCCTGTTTGTGAAAGGAAAATCCTCTGCAGAGGGACTGTTCCCAGCATTACTTGTTTACATGTCTACAGGGCTGGATGATCTCCTGTTGCTTTTTTAGTCATAGAAAGATTTATATGTGTGCACTTTAGTTTTTGAAGGTCAGCTGTTAACAGGATTGTTTAGGTAGTCTACATAAAATAAATCTATATATCATTTATTTCACTTACTTTTCTGAGATTTATGGGATCATTTTTTTAGTGTTAATATGCAGCAGTAGTAGTAAAAATCTTTATTTTCTACACAGGATATAATTGCTAGGTCTGGAAGCCCTGTTTACAAAGTGGTCCCACGTCATATGAAAATTACTTGAAAGACCTGCATCTCATTCCTGTTGCAATATGCTAAACACCTGAACAACTCGATCATTTGTTGATACATTTCAATATTCAAAGTTTATATAAATATCGTATTGAATGATGGTTTGTGTAAAACTCAAAATAGTGACATACAATGTACCAAACATTTAAATTTTGCAATGTACACTCATAACTGGTAGTTTTTACTATTTTCACCCAAAAGTTTCAACATAGCCATTTTTTCACATCACCTATTGAATGTGATAACTGTCATTTTTGACATCCTGACCAAAATGTGTTTTTGCACCTGTGGCACAGAATGACATTGTCAATGCACGAAATCACCTTTGGGCAGGTTTTGAAGATTTTATCCACCCTTGTTCATGAGGTGGGGTCATAAGAAGGATATGTTGAAAATTTGGGGTAAAAATATTACAAAACAGCAAGTTATGACAGCACATTGAAATTCTCTGTAACACACTCATAACTTTCATTATTTTAAGCAGACAAGTAGTTTAAAGTAGCATAGCAGCCGTGTTGGCTCTGATCAGATTTTGTTTTAAAGAAGTGTTTTTTTCTCTTAACTGCCTTCTGGCATGTTTTTCTTTCGTTAATGGGCATCAGCTGCCAGGAACCCTCCCTTTATATAGTGGAGGTGGTGCTAAGCAACCATAACAGTGCGCCAAAGTTGCACACATGCGCTGTCTCTCATTTCAGGAACTTTAAAATTTTTTGAACCATTATCTACTACAAGTGCAAATTTCTATCACTTGTTTTAAATATTCTTATTTTACAGAGATATCCTTTTTATGAAATACTGCCCTTCATCCTCCTCTAATACTAAGTATTTAGTACTTAAGCTATAACTAACACTGGGAGAAGATTGGAGAATAATTTCTATCGATCTGATATACTCAATGCACATCTATTTAGGTATATATCTTGACCCTCATAAAGAGAGACAACCTAAATGCAGACAATCCCTACACTTAAACACAAGCATTTGTCAGTGCTGAACATTTGCTTGCATGTATTTGCTATGCAAGGGTTTGGTACTGATAAAGCAGAGGTGATAATTAACTCGGGTTTGCCTCTGTCGCGCTTGTCTGGGTTTTCAGCAGAATGGTTGACTCAGACAGAAAAAAGTATGTATCACACAGAGTCCAGTCAGAAAGGGGTGAAGTAGTGAAACATCGATTAAATCATAATAGGTGGACAGTGCAGGGCATCAAACCAGTAGTTGGTATATTCATCGGTTAAAATATACAGTACACTGTCATTACATAGCTGCAGATTTATTTTAGAGAGCTTTACAACCAGGGTTAGTTGCCTCAGAAAGGACTCTGCGTATTATGTGGCTAATGAATGTGTGATCAGTCATTTATTTTTATTTTTTGCAATCTTAATTATGCTAATGTCACAAGTGGAGATCAATGTGGAGTGACTTGAAATGACAAAGGTTTGCTGCATGACAGAGGCTGGGCTATGTAGTGGTCATTATACTGAAGTCCCAAAATGTAATCTGGGTTTTATAGTGCTGCAGCTCCTCTCCCTTTTTGGTTCTGTGTACTGAGGGCACAGCGGTATCTGGATGACATGTCTGCAAGCCAGAGTGAGACTTTGCCTTCGGTAACAGGAAGGAGGTAAATGCTGCATCTCTCAGTTTGAGATAGTGAGTTCCTCTGTGATGGCAGATCACAGCTTGATAGTTTGGGAGGGTTGACAGATTTGCTACCTCATATATACAGTGGCGTGAAAAAGTATTTGCCCCCTTCCTGATTTTCTCTATTATTGCATATTTGTCACACTGGATGTTTTCAGGTCTTTAGACAAAATATAATATTAGATAAAGGGAACCTGAGTGAACAAATAACACTTTTTTTTTTTTACTTATTTCATTTATTTAATGAAAAAAGTTAACCAACACCAACTGGCACTGTGTGAAAAGTAATTGCCCCTAGTTAAATCAACCCAATTAAAGGGATAATTAGAGTCAGCTGATTGAACACAGCCAGGCTTGATTACAGCCAGCCCTGCTCAATATAAACCCTCACTTATTTTGGCCCTTACCATCAGAGTCACGTTGCCAGCACAAAGATTCAACAAGCACATTATGCCATGATCAAAGGAAGTTCCTGAAAGATCAGAAAAATGTGTTGCCCTCTATCAGTCTGGAAAGGGTTACAAAGATATTTCTAAGGCTCTGGGACTCCATCGAACCACAGTGAGAGCCATAATTCCAAATGGAGAACACTTGGAACAGTAGTGAACCTTCCCAGGAGTGGGCAGCCTGCCAAAATTACTCCAAGGGCACAGTGTAAAATCATCCAAGAATTCTCAAAGGATCCTAAAACAACATCAAAAGAACTGCAGGCTACTCTTGCCTCAGCTAAGGTCAGTGTTCATGACTCCACAATCAGAAAGAGACTGGGCAAAAATGGGCTTCATGTGAGAGTAGCAAGGCGGAAACCACTGCTAACCAAGAAGAACATAAATGCTCGTCTCTCATTTTCCAAGAAGCACCTGGATGATCCACAAGCCTTTTGGGAAAATGTTCTATGGACAGATGAGTCCAAAGTGGAACTTTTTGGACAACATGGATCCCATAATGTCTCGAGTAAAGCAAACACAGCATTCCACAGTAAGAACACCATACCAACAGTCAAACATGGTGGTGGTAGTGTGATGGTGTGGGGATGCTTGCTGCCTAAGGACCTGGATGACTTGCCATAATTAAAGGAACTATGAATTCTGCTCTGTACCAGAAAATTCTTAAGGAGAATGTCCAATCATCCTTCCATCAGCTGAAGCTGAAGCGTAGTTGGGTCATGCAGCAAGACAATGATCCAAAACACAAAAGCAAGTCCACATCAGAATGGCTAAAAGAAGTAAAATTAAAGTTTTGGAGTGGTCTAGTCAAAGTCCAGACTGAAACCTAATAGAGATGCTGTGGTAGGACTGAAACGAGCAGTTCGTATCTCAAAACCTACCAAATGTTACTGAATTAAAGCAGTTCTGCGAGGAAGAGTGGGTTAAAATTCCTCCACAGCGATGTGAAAGACTGATATTGAATTATAGGAAGTGTTTGGTTGCAGTCATTGCAGCTAAATGTGGCATAACCAGTTATTAGTGTAGGGGGATTACTTTTCCACAGTGCCAGTTGGTGTTGGTTAACTTTTTTCATTAAATAAGTGAAATTAAAAAAAAACAAGTGTTATTTGTTCACTCAGGTTCCCTTTATCTAATATTACATTTCTCTAAGACCTGAAAACATCCAGTGTGACAAATATGCAATAATAGAGAAAATCAGGAAGGGGGCAAATACTTTTTCACGCCACTGTATATATATATATATATCATACAGTTATTTCATTTATCTGGATATTATGAAATTTAAAAAAACAGTCTGATATTACAATCAGCTTCTAAATTTCTTCCAGATTTAAATACACTGCAGCCTACTTAACTGGCCAAATTACCATTTGAAGCTCCTTGTGAAAATGAATGACTAGAATGCTAGCTGAACCCCAGATTTCTGACATGTGCAAGGCTACTGTATTCATTTTCCCTTTCTGCTAACATACTAACTGGCAAAACAGAGTAACTGCAACACCTGCCCTTAATGTGTGATGAACTCACTTTCCTTTGTATTATTCCAGGTAAACTATGTTTTCTTTATGACCTTGCTACCCACTATTAATAGTTCCATACGGCCACAGAAACCAACATGGTGGGAGCTTCTCAAACTTGAGAAAAAACAGGGAGTGAAGAAGTAAGGGGGAGGAATAATTTCAAAAATAAAATACTGTGCTAGCACTATACTGTCAGACACATTGACAGACAGCTCCAATTCTCTGTGAGTGAAGTCAATCAGAGATCAACTATTCCAGTGATGGCTCTTTCTCATGACTGAAGCTATGACCCGCTGCTTGGGAACAGCTAATACTTTGACTGCTCCATGAACTTACATGATTGTCAGAGATCCAGAGGTAAGCACAGCTGCACTACTACCTAGTGCATGAAGCTTGAGTCACCTTAGTGTAAGTGACATCACTAAGACTCAGGCTTCACAGCACAGCTGGCCATTGTTTTTCCTACTTGTCCAGCTTCTGCTGTTACCGCAGTACTCATCAGGTTCACCAGTGTCCTTAATAAGTGGAATAAAGCACACAGGACACATATTTGAGGATTTGAATTTATTTTGAGCAGATACAAATTTATACTGCAGCACATCACATATCAGTAGCTACCTGCTCTTTAATGTCCGTGACCAATGTTGAGCACTATGAAGTTCCAAAATTCAAGAAATGCTAGTGGGGCTTGGGACATCAGGACAGGCAGTCCAAAACTGGAAAGATCCTGAAACAATCAGGGCACTTGACAGGTATGCTTAAGAAGCAAGGTTTTACTGGGTTTGTTTGGTGAGACTCCACTTAATGGGTTACTGGGCAGCATCATGTAAATTAAATGAGCCAGCCACTGTCTGATAGGAGTGGCTTACCCCTTTCAAGTATGCAAAGCTTTTGCCCAGCAAGTAGTGAGTAGTGTAATGACCACAGTGCCTGGTCACTCGTCTGCACCGCTGAAATGCCATTCATGTAACAATACATTTCTTGTGCAAGCGCAATCAGATTTAAAAAAAGTGACTACTTAATCTCTTCTCAGCCATTTTAAATTAGGTAAAGACTTCCATCTAGTTAACATTTCACAAAATTACTACCAAATATGATGATGAACTTAAAACAAGATCAGAAGGCTGAGCCAGGAACCCAATGCCTGCCAGCTAACTGGCTTGTTCTGGGTCCTGACCCACCTAGCTTTGATAAAGGGGCATATGTGACCATCAGACACTACACCAGTTCCATGGCTAGTAAAATTATCTAGTAGTCAGCCATAATTTATGCCCAAAAATATATCTCCCCTATCCAATGATGCATCAAGTTAAATAAAATGTTTACGTTGGGACAAATAGATCTGTTCTACAGAGGGGTCCATGGACCTTTTCAACTACATATTAATGCAACTTTCTGGCTGAGGAATGTAGTTCTTGGATACATTAACACATAAACTCTGTCCATACAATTTCTTCAAGTCTGTATCTGGCATCCAGTGTTCCAAATCTGTCTATACAATAAACTTTTCTTTCTGAAAGATTTTAATATGTATTCTCTCCTCTTATTGGATTCTCCGCTGTTCCTAAACATACAAATCTCAATGTAGATAGGTTATGGCCTACATTTTAAAAATGTCTAGCCACAGTCATCTCCCCTCATGATGTCAATCCTGTGCTCATTCAATCCATCCAACTCTTTGAGCTTACAATATTTTCCCTATTTAGGATAAACCACAAGGGAATTTTAATATATAAATTACTTGCTCCATTTGACATGTAATAAATTGTCTTATTTGTACATGTTCACCTTTATAAGGGCTATGTACTGTCTGTTCTCCTTGTGTTATTAAAATTTAGACAATTCCCACAGGGTAATTGCCTATAACGTGAGTCCTACCCTGAACAAATCTCATATTCTTTTTTGCTTTCTTGCTGGAATGAATGAATTTGGGAGACAGTACAGCACAGTGGTTTAAGGCTCTGAGCTGCAAATCTGGTGACATCCAGCAGACCAGACCTGGGTTTGAATACCACAGCTTCCACTTGCATAGTGTGTGACCCTGAGCAAGTCACTTAACTTCCCTGTGCTCCCAGGTTGCTCCTGTAAAAAAGCTTTCAGCTTAGTGTGCTACTCTTGGTTAAACAACTAAATAAAAAAATGGCACTGGCTGTCCTTCAAGTTTTTTACTCATTTGGCAATCACCAATGCTTTTTCTTTAAACTCCCTCTCTCTGGTACCATTGACCTCAAGCACTTCCCAGTGTTTTAGTATATTTTTAATTTGTCCAAAATGTTCTGAAAAATCAAGAGATACAGTAATTAACTCTTGTTCATCTTCTTTTTTTCCTTGTTGCATTAGCAAATCCTTTAATCGACGGTCATCACATTTACCCTTTGCTGTCACTAAAATTCCTGATTCATAAACCCTTTCCAGAAATCATTCTTACAGCTCATCTGCTACTGTCTGATTTTCAGTGCCTTTGTACAATTTCTCTTTGCTCTCACAAATTGTCCACATGGAATATTTTCCTTAATATTTTGCTTGTGAAAACTTGTTGCATGTAATAATACATTTCTATCTGTATCCTTGTGAAACAGTTTTGTACAGAGTTGGGTTCCCTCTTTGAAGATATACAGGTCAAGGAAATGGACAGATTTAACATCATGGTTCACTACAAATTTTGAGTAACTGTAGCTGGTATAGTTATTCAAAAACACAAAAACATCACAAATTCCCTTTGACTACCATTCCAAATACACAGACATTCATCATTGTACCTTTTCCATATGAAAATCTTGTCATAATATTTATTCTCACTTCAGTGAAAAATATATTTATTCCCCAAATTGTCCATAAATATATTGGTGTAACTTGCCACCATGGATGACCCCCTGGCTATCCCTTTCACTTGTCAATAAAACTTGTTTTTAAATCTAAAATGGTTCTTTCAAGTACTGGCAGAGCTAGTTACAATAAATATTCATTAGGTGCCTCCCCCATCATTATCACCTGTTTCAGCTCCTGCCCTTGTCACTTCTTAGACCTCTCCATCTTGGCTTCCATAGCTCCAAGTTATGCCCCACAGGGCCTGTGCTTATGAAATAACTCCTGCGTATGTATGTCATACAGTGGGCAAGCGTACCTGTGGTTATAGACATGTTCTGCAGACAGAAGTACTGTTGCAATGTGGGTACCATGGTTTCAGCAGCAGAACTAAAAATCTTTAAAGCAGGAAATAGGTTTGTTGCAGGGTACCACTTTCAAGCCAACCAGTCAGCCTGACATCGGTGATGGGAAAGTTAATGAAACCACTTCCAAAGGAAAGGGTTGTAGAATTTCTTGAATCCACCAGGTCACAAGACCTGAAGCAGCATGGAATCATAGTGGTTGTGGTGGTGGTGGTGGGGAATCATGTCAAACAAATCTGATAGAATTATTTGACTGAGTGACCAGGAAACTAGAGCAGGGTAGAGTGGTGGATGTGGCCTACCTAGATTTCAGTAAGGCTTCCTACACCGTTCCACATAGGTGACTCATAAGGAAGCTGGGCAGCTTACAGGTGGGTCCAAAAGTGGTAAACTGGGTAAGACATTGGTTGGGAGATAGATGGCAGAGGGTGTTGGTAAATGGAGTTCACTCCAGAGAAGGGAGAAGGGAGGGTGACCAGTGGGGTGACTAGGGGTTCAGTGCTGGGACTGGTCCTTTTTTATATCTTTCTACATGACATTACAGAGGACCTGGAAGGGAATGTCTGCCTCTTTGCAGATGACATCAAAATATGCAACAGGGTGGACACTCCACCCACTGAATGCCTGGGTCTTTGAAGTCCCGTGCCGCACTCCTTAACAGCCCTGCCATGGCTGCCATTGGTCGATTGG
Source organism: Neoceratodus forsteri (assembly GCA_016271365.2). Classification (NCBI taxonomy): domain Eukaryota; kingdom Metazoa; phylum Chordata; order Ceratodontiformes; family Ceratodontidae; genus Neoceratodus; species Neoceratodus forsteri. The sequence continues at coordinate 608,768,297 of CM057454.1, read as the reverse complement.
ATGTCAGGCTCACAGCTGGTGGAACTGCTGGAAGATGACAAAATGAGTGGCTAAAACAGGTATGCTGTCATATTAATAACAGTCTTGTGCAGTTTTATACTTAACTGAAGCACTGAGTCCCACAATAAGCAGCTTTACAGTGCAGTCATAGATGAGGGTAGAGCTGAAGCCCATCTTTCTGCAAATCGATCTGTGTCCTCCTTATTCACTAAAATGGGTTTCCTTCTTCTCCTCCCCTTCCCCATTGCACTATTTTCTTCTGTTCAGCAGAGCAGTGTGTGATGTCACAGCTCAGTTATCCAACCATGACATTTGTAAGTTAAAGCCCTCATTTACAAATAAGTGCCACTTTCCTGAGTTATGCTTTTTTACTCTGTTACAGTATGCTTCTAACTGGACTTGGGTATTGGGAGGTATGTCTGAGCCTCCAGGCACTTCAGCACCATTTGGAAATGTGGCCATGCTTCTGTGGTCAGCATGTTAAACTAGAGTGGACCTGGAGGGTTTTGGCTTTGTGGTGAAATTATTAAAGTTAACTAATTCTTGAGTGCAAACTATTGCTCCCCTGGTTTTGCATGTAGGAGAGGACTGCTGCAGCCACTTATCCCACATCTGTCAATTACTTTGGTTATAGTACCTAAACTGCAGATAGTGTCCCTTTAAGAGGTATATGCCAGCAGCAACTACAAGGGCATTGGTATTGGAATCCTGGGAGTCCGCCAGAGATTTCTCCTCCTGATGGCTTCCTGGGGCCCAGTTTCTAAGAGAGTCTGTGAGCTGTTCCAGGTCAGAAATATAGTGTCTGTTAGAATCCAGGATCACTTAGGACTTGCATGTGTATACTAATGAGAATCAAGTAATCTACCATCAGTCTCCTGCACTTCAGACCTATACTGGAGAAAGCTTCTCCAGTGAGAGTGACATAAGTCTTCAGAGTGTGGCACGCTCAGTTTTACTTTATTCCAACAGTATTTTGCACTCTGTGCCTGCTCCAAACAAGAAACTATCTGTGTTGTGTAAACGCAGTGTATGACTGTAGCATCTTGCTTTTGTTCTGTGACTGCACTGTAAAGTTACTTATTGTGGGACTCAGTGCTTAAGTACAAATCTGCACAAGACTGTTATTAATATGACAGCATACCTGTTTTAGCCACTCATTTTATCATCTGCCAGGAGTTCCATCAGCTATGAGCTTGACATCCAATCAACCAATGGCGGCCATGGCAGGGCTGTTAAGGAGTGAGGCATGGGACTTCAAAAGCCCCGGCATTCAGTGAGAGGCTGCGAAATGGGAAGCAAATGTCATTCTTTCTTCTGCACCCTGGTCATAAAGATGTTCAAACCTTCCACACATTTCTTCCATTTTCATGCCACAGCACACAGAATATTTTTTAGCATCATGAATGCTAAACAGCAACACACCTACTAAAGACGGGAGGCGAGAGAGAACGGGCATGTGTGTTGGCCACCAGTGCATAGAGGGCAGAGCATGGACTAGCAAACCTCAAAGCAAAAAAAGACTCAGAAGGTGGAACATGCCAAAGTAATGCACAGACTCTTTGGATCCAGAACAGAGGCAGTGCATCTTCAATAGGGAATTGGGACATTTAGCAGCCAGCTCAGATTCAAAAGAGGAGCTGGCCACAAAGAGGCTTGGAATGGACTTAGCTGTGGGTGAAGATACCCCATTCCCTGCAGTGCCAATTAAAGCCACGCAGCACAGACAGAACAATAATGTGTCTATTAGTACACACTCTTGAGCAGATGCTATGGGAGCGGATCAGCAGGAGCCGGCGGCAAAGGGGGCAGGGAAGCCAGCAACTCTGGACTGCGTAAAACTGCAACAGAGGGGGGAGGTTGCTCATCTCCAGGCTGAGTTGGCCAGGATTTTTGGGACCTCCTCTTCCATCCAGGGACCACCAGGGCCACTGCTGTTGCCTCAGAGGTTGCCAAGAAAGAGAAGCAGTTGGACCACAGTAGGCTCAGGGATGGTGATGGTGGTGGAACAAAGGTGCATCCCTCCAGTTGTACCTCTCCACAATTCCTATGCCATTCTGGCAAAGTGTGGTTCCTCTATGGAGGCACCCACAGTGGAGACCAAGGAGAATGCTGGGAACCTCCATAAAGGAGACCCACAGAGTGGTGGCATGGGACCCCACAGGGGAAGGAAACAACTCCTGGTGGGGGACTCCATTGTTAGGAAGATAGAACTGGGGAGGAAGGGGAGAGGGAGGTAAGGTGCCTGCCTGGTGCCATGGCTTGGAGGGACAGGGAGAGAATCCTCAGGATTGCTGGAGCAGCTGCACAGAAGAGGGAGCTGGATGTCATTGTCCACCTAGGGACAAATGACCTGGCTAAGAAAGGGATCAGAGCAGTGCAGGAAGAGTTTGTGGAATTGGGGAGGGGCCTTAGACAAGTAGCACGCATGGTAACCTTCTCAGAGGTGCTGCCTGTCTATGGTGTGTGAGAGACTAGGGTGCTCCACACCATGAGATTCAATCAGTGGTTGAAAAACTGGTGCAGAGTTCAGGGATTTGGCTTCATTGGGGCTTGGGGGTCCACCTGGAGGGATGCAAGCCTATACTGGCATGATAGGCTGCATCTGTTCAGGAGGGGAACCTGGATCCTAGGTGATAGGTTTAAATGCTTCATTGGCAAGTATTTAAACTAGCCAAAGGGGGAGGCACTGAAAAGGAGCAGGGAAATCCTAGCCCCCCAAAAAAGTCATGGTAGTAAGCGCAGTAAACACCAACATAGAGATGTCAATAGGGAGAAGGGCAGGGGTAAATGGAGAAAACGACAAAGGCAAGACAGACAGAGATGGGCCAAAAAGGAGTAAGGCCATCAGGAAATGGAGGATAATGAGTACCAATGCCCATAGCCTGGCTAACAAGCTCCCTGAACTGGTGGCCTTGATGGAAGATGGATGCCTGGACAGCATAGCAGTCACAGAAACATGGTACACAGAGAACCATGACTGGGATGTTAACATAGCATGGTACATAACCTACAAGAGAGACAGGGAGGGGAGAAGAGTGGGAGGAGTAACTCTCTATGTAAAGGAAGAGATAAAAGCAACTGAACAAAAGAGTAAACAGGGAGGAGAGGAGGTACTGTGGGTCACCTTGGAGACTGGAAGTGGCACCACAATCTGCACAGGGGTTGTATACAGACCCCCAGGTCAGGGGGAGGGAATGGACAAGGATATGATAGAAGGCATTCTTAAGATGGCAGAGAAAGGGGAGATACTATTGATGGGAGACCTGAATATGCCAGATGTTAACTGGAGCACACTTGCTGCAGCCACATCCAAGAACAGGGCCATTCTCGATGCCCTACAGGTGGCATGCCTCAGACAGCTAGTTTTGGAACCCACTCATGAGGTAGCAATCTTAGACCTCATACTCTCAAATGGGGAAAGTGAGAAGATCTCAGATCTAGAAGTGGGTTGCCATCTGGGAGCAAGTGACCATCAAACAGTGTGGTTCACATTAAATTCAACTACAGAGTCAAGCCATACAAAAGTAAGGGTACTGGTCTTCAGGAGGGCTGACTTTGGCAAGATGGGAGAGTGCCTCAGAAAAGCACTAGCAAACAGGCTAGAAGGAGGGGTGAAGCAACAATGGGGAATCATCAAAACTGCCATCACAGAGGCAACAAACCTTTGTGTGAAGCAAATAAACAAATCAAAATGAAAGAAAAAGCCACTATGGTTCTCAAAAGAGATGGCGGGAAAGTCAGGGAGAAAAAGATAGCATTCAGAAGTATAAGGAAACACAGAAGGAACAGGACAGAGAGCTGTACCAGTTAAGGCAGAAGGAAGCAGGGAGGGAAGTCAGAATAGCAAAGGCCCAAACTGAGGAAAGGATAGCCAACTCGGATAAGAAGGGGGAATAAAACCTTTTATAAGTACATCAGGGAGCGTAGAAAAACAAAGCGAGGGATAGTGAGGCTGAATAGAATGAACGGTGGGTGGGCAAAGGGGGATAATGAAAAAGGAGGGATACTGAACAAATATTTCTGCTCAGTATTCACAAAAGGGGAAGGGGAGGTGCCTAATCCAACTAACAGATGCACTCTGGATGGGGGTTGATCCCAGTCCTTTCACAGAGGAAAGGGTTCTGAAAGAACTCCTAAAACTGAAGGTGTACAAAGCAATAGGGCCTGATGGAATTCACCCCAGAATTCTAAAAGAATTAAGGGGAGAACTAGTGAAACCACTGACTACCCTTTTTAACAAATCATGGGAGGATGGTGTGGTACCCGAGGACTGGAGGAAGGCGGATGTGATTCCCCTTCACAAAAGTGGGACCAAGGCAGAGGCAGGAAACTACAGATCTGTCAGTTTGACCTCTGTGGTAGGGAAAGTGATGGAATCACTTCTACAGGAAAGAACTGTTGAGTACCTAGAGGCCAGTGGGGCACAGGACCCAAGGCAGCATGGGTTCACAGTGGGAAGGTCATGTCAGCTGAAGCTAATTGATTTCTTTGACTGGTTGACCAAAGTAGTAGACCAGGGAGGGACTGTGGACATGGTCTACCTAGACTTTAGCAAGGCATTTGACACAGTCCCACACAAAAGATTAATACTCAAATTAACCAGCCTGGGAGTGGGTCCCAGGGTGGTAGCCTGGATAAAACATTGGCTGGACAACAGGACACAGAAGGTAATTGTAAATGGAGTCCACTCTGAAGAAAGAGGGGTTACTAGTGGGGTACAGCAGGGTTCAGTACTGGGTCCAGTCCTTTTTAATGTCTTTATAAGTGACATTGCAGAGGGACTGGAAGGAAAAGTATGCCTCTTTGCAGATGACACAAAGATCTGCAACAGGGTTGATACACAAGGAGCTGTGGAAAGGATGAGAAGGGACTTGGCAAGGTTGGAGTAATGGTCAGAAGTATGGCAGCTAGGATTCAATGCAAAGAAGTGCAAAATAATGCACCTGGGAAACAAAAACCCAGGGAAGATTACACAATGGGGGGGAGGTAGTAACAAAACCAAAAAAGGAAAGGGACCTGTGGGTAACCATATCAGATGACCTTAAGGTTAGTAAGCAATGTGAGAAGGTAGTAAGAGAGCTGGGGGTATACTGGGATGCATAGGGAGAGGCATTACCAGCAGAAAACAGGAAGTTGTTATCCCTCTGTACAGACAGTTGGTGAGACTCCATCTGGAGTACTGCGTCCAGTTATGGAGACCCCATCTCCGCAAGGACATAGGATAAAGGCAGTCCAGAGGAGGGCGACTAGAATGGTGCAGGGTCTGCAAGAGAAGCCATATGAGGAGAGACTAAAAGAGCTTAATAAAGGAAAGGAGGGAAAGGGGGACATGATAGAAATGTTTAAGTACCTCAGTGGAATCAACAAAGTCCAAGAGGGTAGCATCTTTCAGAAAAAGAGACATGCAAGAACAACGGGACACACTTTAAAGATGGGGGGGGGGTTCAGGGGCAATGTGAGGAAGTATTTTTTCACAGAGAGGATAGTGGATGCATGGAACAGCCTTCCTGAGGAGGTTGTGGGGTCTAAAACTGTGGAAGGATTCAAGAATACATGGGACAGACATAAGGCAATTCTTGTGGGGTAGGAAGAAATAGGCTGTTGGTTAACTAGGATCTGTGGCTTATCCTGTAGGTAGGGAAATGGGCAGACTAGGTGGGCCAAGCGGCCCTTATCTGCCATCAAAGTCTATGTTTCTATTTTCTAGAACAATCAGCCTTCTCAAGTGCTGCTGGAACTGCCACCCCCCCCTTTGATGTCAGATGTATTTCTGGACTGATAAGATTCTAGTGCAACATGGTTGGTTTTAATTTTTTATTGTTTTGAAGTTTTGCTTGTGTTCTACGTTATCCTTAAGAACCCCTATCATCCTGGCTATACTACTGTAAATTTCTACCTCACCGAACAGGTGCCCTGAGAGCCACAACTGTCTGAAATACTGCTCTGCAAATTTCCGTGATGGTAGCAGAGGAGAGTAAGAAGCCACAAACACCCCCACCAGAGGTGGTTGTGATTGAACTACCTCTGTAGTTGCTACATTGATTCATATGCGACACCCCTGGCTAGAAACTGACACCGCAACAATGGCTGAGTGAAGTGTGAGGGGACATACCACGCTGGCAGCACTATTCTTTGACTGGCTTACACCTTCCTTCTCCCAGCACACTCTCACTGGGGCTCCATGGAGTGACTTGCTGTGTGTGATGCACTGTTACATTGCCTCTTAGCAATATGGTGGTGTTGGATACCTAAGAGTGGAATTACAGTAGCGCACAGGCATTAAACTTCCTCTCATACATACAAGGCACAGATAGAAACAGACCATAGGATCACAGATACCCCATTTTTACAGCTGCCATGGTTGCCTACTTGCTGGCAGCCTTTGAGTCTGGATAAGTTTCCACAGCTCATCTCGCTTTCATTACTGGTAATAAGGGTCGAATCCCTTGGGTTTATTGTAATTAAAACTCCTATTGTACTTAAAACTTTATGTATTGCTATGCAGAATAATAAGATGTTGATTTTTTTAACCCACTTCTGTCGCATAATTTTATTTTTCTAGAAATAGATGAAAGCCAGCCACACTTCTCTTTGTAGTAAAAGGTTGTTTATTTTTTCTTTAACATACTGTATGATCCCCTGATCTTGCCCAATGTTACACCCTGTTAGGGCTTCCTCAGGGGCTTAGGATCTATAATGAATACACAATTCATATTTGTAACTGTTTATTATAGCTACACACTTGTTTCAACACTTAATGTTCAGGTTGCTTATACACTGATTCTAGAACACTTCATGATTTATTCTGCTTCTCTATTTATTTTGCTTATCGTGTAAATATAGAATAACAGATGGGGAAGTGTGTGATATGAGAATTTAATGCACACCTGAGGTGTGGGATGCTACATAAACCCCAAGGGCGAAGCCCGAGGGGTTTATGGAGGCATCCCACACCGAGGGGGTGCATTAAATTCTCATATGCACACGTCCTCATTTTTTTATTTTATATAATTTGCTGGTGAGCAATTTTTTTCCAATGAGTGCTGTCTCACACACACACACACACACACACACTGTCTTCTAGTCACCCCCCCCACACACACACACCAGTCTACTTTTTGGGGGCATACTTCAGCAGCCCTCTCACAACTCCAAATGCAGCATGTAGTTTCAGCTACCCAGCTCCCACTTCAGATTCCACAGCAGTCCCCAGCTAGTCCTGTCCTCCCTTTTGCCCCTTAGCTAAAGACAGCACAGCAGTCCAGCTCCCTCAGGTCCCACAAATTCTTTTTTTCATTTAGCAGAAAGCTGATATTTGGATCGCACTTGCACTTACCTCTTGGTGTGGGTAAGCAGCAACGGACCGCTCTCGCTGGCAGCATGTGGCTCGTGAAGCTGGGAAACGAAGAAATGGCCAGATTTTTTTTTTTTTTTTACAATTAACAGTAGATTGAATAGTAGGATTAGCCAGATAATTAAAAAAAAGATTACAGGACGGCAAGGGTTTGTTGTGGTGGCTTCTCCATAATAAAGATACGGAAGTTGAAAGGAACCACCACGTTTCTTGAAATTCTTCAGCCCGCCCACACAGAGAAAGCGCCAGTGAGGGACGCTCACTTTTGACAGACACAGCGCGTGAATGCCATAATAACTGATTGGTTATTACGGCAAATATCAACCGGCGGAGTCCATTCAAAAAATTGCTCACCGGTAATTATATACATTTATTAAACCTATAAAGGTAAACAAGCCACATTCATTGATTATTCATCTGGTGTTGTTAAATTATAATATCCTATTTCATTTAGTAGCTTTATATACATTGTACTGAAAGACTGTAATTGCCTGAGGTTAATTCACTAAGGTATCATACAAAACAATTGTAGCATTATATAATCTATTTAAAGGCTTTAATTACCTGAGGAGTTTTAAACCGATGTGTTATCATTCATAACAATTGTGATTGTTGCTTGGATAAAATTCATTTCCTGTTATTAATATAAACATTTCTTTAATGATATTTCAATTTAGCCTATCTCCAAACTAGGATATGCCCATTGTTAATCTCATTTTTTAATTTTTTTTTGAAATTTTGATTTTTATTGAGTTTTACAAGGTGCATAGGTAGACATCATGATATTCACAATGCAGTGCAACCATCTAATATAATAAACTTGCTGTATGTATAGACTATTTCATTAGGTTTCACAGATACATAGGTTAAGCATGTTACAATCTCAAAGGGCAAAGATCTCAATAATAGAGCTCCGAAAATAAATATCTCCTTATCAAGATCTGTTGGGGGGGGATGCATAGGGGGATTGAGGGGAAACGGGGGGAGGGAACCATCATATCAGTAGTACCAATATCTTCATGATATCACTACATATGGTCAGGGACACTGGTTTACCGGGATTGAGAAAGGGTATATTCCATTTTGTACATTGTAAAAAAATGGTATTGTCACTGGTGTCTGCTAAGCCAAAATCCAGTTTTACCGGTATTTGGTTCTGTGTACTTTATTTAACAATTTTTAACTCTGCTAACATGCATTTTAGCAATTTTGACCTCCACTATTGCACATACTTCCATCCTTGTACCAATTTAAAGTTATTTTAGGTACAAGACGTGATGGCAGCAGCAGCAGCACTACAGCCCCCATCCCTATGGTGTGATAGAAGCTGCACTATCTCCCCATACCTCAGGTGCGATGGCAGCACCAACAGCGCTATGGCCCCCATCCCTCTGGTGTGATGGCAGCAGCAACAGCACTACGACCTCTCTCCCTCAAGTGTGACAGAAGCAGCAGCACTGTGGCCCCCATCCCTTAGATGTGATGACAGCAGTACTACATTCCCCATCCACCAGTGGTGATGACAGAAGCACTACAACCCCCATCCCTTCGGTGTGACAGCAGTAGCAACAATGCAGTCCACATCCCTCTGGAGTGATGGCAGTAGTGACAGCATTATGATCCCCTTTCTTCAACACCCACACCCCACATGCACAAGTTATAAATGACTTGGTCTCTTTGCTTGTTAGAACTCAGATGTGAACTAATCTGAACCATCACCGCTAAGGTGGACTACCTTTGTTTTTTCCTATCTATAATTTAACTGCATGAATTGGATTTCTGCCTGTGACACCGCTGACCAGGATTAGGGAACAGACTTGGGTGTTGGGGGGCCACCTGGTGGGTGAAGGCTTGAGTGTACAACAACCACTCACCTTCTCCTAGGAGGGAGGGTGGGTTCATGACTCAGCATTTTCTGTCCCCTGGTGGAGACCAGAGGCACAACACATCGGCCCTCACTACGGGAGGGAGCGTGCCGAACATTGGCTTGTGCCTTGACATCATGTGGCCTGTCACACTCCCAAGAAAATGGGAAAACACCCGCTGGCCAACCAAAGGACGACTGCTGGTCCCTCCATAAGCCAGAAGCCCCAGACATGTGTCTGTTCTGACCCCTGCCATGCCCAGGATACACAGGAAGCTCTTTGGGGCAATTCTCCTCCCCTGGTAGCCTCCCACAGGGGTAGGGGCCCACTCAATAAAGGGTTACTTTGGGTTACCTGGTAGCACAGCAGTAAGGGACAGTGGATGGTGGTCGGGACTCAACGGCGGTGGTAGGGGGCCTTGGCAGGTCTGAAGGAGTGGATGGCCAAGGGGTAGGAGGAGCAAAAAAAAAAATGCTTGAATTTGCTTCTTTGAAATAAGGTGTCTTCACCTAAAAAATCCACAAGTGATTAGTGGAGGACTTTCAAATGGATTCATGCATCTCCCATACATTTGGATGTTTTTTTCCCTTGGTGTCCATGAAAAGGGTGTTTCCCAGTTTTCATGTCTTTGTTCAGATGTGAATTGAGCACTACTCTGCCCACCAGCCATACAGCCCCTGTTGTCTTACCTTTGTATGTCATTGACTGTGCTTTCAAAATCCACTGGCCAAACATAAGTACACTTAAATACTTCACACTTGCTTTTTGTTGAAGCAGTCTATCAGAAAACTTGTTGTTGTCACAGACACTGAAACACCAGGTGGGAGAAAAGGTGCAAATGATCTAATTCACCTAAATGGTGTGCTGACTGTGAAGTCTTTTCATAAGTAGTAAGGCAGCTTTTTCCTTGTGAACATACTTTCATTCAGACTAGTTTTCTTCCAAACTGAGGATTTTGGATGGCCTTACTGATTATAAACTTCAATAAGCTAGTGGGTAACAGTGATCCTGCATTTAGCAGTCTACAGCCTAGATTCTCATATGCAAAGAATACAATAAAAACCTGACTAAAATCTAAAAGCAAGCTTATAAAACACATAAAATGTAGCTGAACATTTATTTTTACCTATACAAAATCATTGCAGCCCAACTTAAACTCAAGTAAATTACATAGTACCCTGACTACTATTCTATGATGTAGTATTAAACATATATTGTTGTTTTTTTTTTTATATTCTTTGTAAACCAGGTAAGGCCCACTAGGCAGAACTGCCTGTTTTCAGGAGTGACCTAGAAGCACTGGGGAGGTTAAGTGATTTGTTTGGAGTCTCACAGTATGCAGGTGGAGGTTGTGGGAATCAAACCCAAGTCTGCTGGATGTACCCAGTTCAATCACTGTTTCTTATTCTAACCACTAGGCTATACTGCCAGCCATAATAACACCCATATACAATGTTTTAATACATAATTTTAATAACAGTGCACAGTGCCTACAGTACAAATTATGAACATTAAACACTTGATAACATTTTACTAAAACTGAGTTATTCACCACTCCATCTGCTTATTTTTTCTTACACCAAAGTGGGTGAATAGTTGACAGAGCACTGTAAATAGCTTTTGATCAGGCTTCATTATTCTACATCTGGAAACAGATAAAATGTGTTTATTCTGGATTTATTTAATATTGATTTTCTGTAGCTCACTAAATAGAATCCAGCACTGCATGAGGCAAATGTTTTACATTTTGAAGAGGCAACACATCTTATCCATTTAGGATTCATGTTAGAAACAGAAGTCTTTCTTCATACTTAAAGCATATTCAAGTGTCAGTGTATTAATTTAGTAGTTTATGCTGACTAATATATGCTGTAGAAAACAGTAAAGGATTTATTGTGAAGCACTTAGGATCTATAGTAGAACTCTTGCAATTTTCCAGCAAGTTTTGCAAAAAAACAAACAAACTGCAATTTCAGGTTACTTTTCCTGCAATTTTCTAGTGGCACTGCCCACGTGTGCTGATACTTGTAGACTCATAGGCACATACTACAAGAAAACAGTGGTTTCAGGAAGGAAAGCAGTCCTCAGGTGATGGAGATGTAAGTGGGAAGCATGGGTGGTTAAACTGAATGGCTGATTACAACAAAGCAGTGTGGGTGGTTTCCTTACTGATGCTATATGCAGCAAAGCAGAAAGAATGGGAAGCATAGCAGCATTTATTTTAAGATGCTGAAATCTGTGTCAGCCTGCTGACACTGCGGTAGCACTACTGCTTGCAATGCCAGCAACCCAGGGTCAGAAGCAAACTTGGGTTGCTGGAGGTCTGGCCAGGGGAGTAGGATAGAGCACCCGGGGAACTGCTCTCTTCCTCCGGGGAAGGTGGGCTGCAGGTCCTGCTGCTTTACCACCACCTGTGTGACCATGGGTGGTGGTGCAATGGTGCTGCAGAGTGATCAGGAGGGGAGGATGCTAGCCAGGATCTCGAGCAGTGGCATGTGTCTCTATGTGACCTACCTCTTTGGATCTCCTCTAGTGCCGGTGCCCTCAGGGACAGAGACCAGAAAACCAGGAACAATCACCCACATCAGCCACTGGCAGAAGGACCCAGGTGCCCCAGACTTCATAACCAGGCTCCATGAGGGACCCACTGGCTACTCAACACACACTAAGGGAGTGTGGAGGGTGATCTGAGGTCCCTCCCTTCCCACCTGGGGGTACAACCCAGGCAGGATAGGGCAGGTGGCAGGCGCCCTGAGCATTACCTGGGGGTGAAGCTAGGGGATACCCAGCCTAGGGATCTCTGAAAAGAGGAGACTGATGCTGTGAGAAGGGGACACAGAAAGAGAAAAAAATTTAAAAAGATGATGAAATCTTAGAGATTCTGTGCAGTGACATGCAATTTCCGTGAGGCACCGGTACAAGAATTCAAAATCCGCATACCAAGCAGGATTCCGTGATTGCTATCGGTGTTACCGTTAAAAATGGAAAACCAGGGTCCCTGCATATGGTCATCCGGAATCAAGCACTAGACAACTCTAGCACCTCACTCTCAAGGAATATGGTCTGGTGTGCATGGGTTAATATACAAGAACCACTTTGTCCACCTATTTATTAAAACTTTGGGATTACCCTGTAGCATGGCTGTCATATGCTCCATTTTGTATATGTCACATGCCATATCTTCCCACTGTAGAACACCAGGAGTTCTGGCTTGCAGCTACTGTCTTGTAATGGCTTTCTTGGTTGCTACCAGGAGTATACTTGCCAAATATATTTGTTGTTTCTGTTTAATTTTTTAAGGAAAAGAACACAATAAGGCCACCACAGGTGTTAATGTGCCCTGTTCTGGAAAAAGGTCTAGCATATCTCTTTCTACTTGTTTCCAAAATGTGGATAGGATTGGGCAGAACCAAAATACGTGTGCATGAGTAGAGGCCTCGCAACCACATCCTCTCCAACAAGAAGAATCAGCCAATACAGAGTACTTAGCTCTGCTCTGTGGAGTCTGAAAATACCTTGCCACTACCTTCCAGCCAAACTCCCACCAGTAGTATGGGCCCATGGTCCTGTGTTGCCTATGCCAAATCCGCACCCAATTTGTAGACGATATATCTGTCATTAATTCATTTTCCCATGCTATCCTTGTCCCATCCCACAGAGATGAAGGGGAATATATTAATGCTTTATAAATCTGAGGAATCATATGTCTAGGCTCAGATTCTCTCCATATCTGCAGTAGTAAGGTAAAGACTGGGGGAGAATAAGGGAGGAGACATCAAGGCCCAGAGTGGCATTTAAAATTGGCAAATCTGCAAGTATCTGTAAAAATCTTTCTGAGAAAGATCAAATTATGCCTGTAATTGTTAGAAGGATTTAAAAATACCCTCTGAGCAAAACTGATATGCATGAGCCAATCCCTCATGACACCAGTCATAAAAGCCACTGTCTAATTTGAACGGTAAGAAGGCATCATTTAGTGAGGGTATACCTATCCACTGGGCACCGTGAATATTCTCAGGCTTCCTTAAATGGACAACCCAACTTTGTAAAAGGTGAGGAGTGTAGAAGGAGTTCTCCCAGTCTCCATCTGCTATGGACGGTTGGAAGAATGTAGTACGGTCCAGTGAAAGCGAGAATAGGGCTCGCTCAACCTGGACCCACACAGAGGTCTGCGAGTGAGAGTGGAGCCAGTCATCATATGGGCCAGGAGAGCTGCACATGTATACTCCTGAAAATTGGAAAGAGCCAACCCCCCACTGTCCTTGGGGAGCTGTAGCTTCTTAAGGGCTAATCAAGGCCTCCCATCCTGCCACACGTAAGCTGATATCTGTCTATGCTACTTCGTTATTTCCATCCCAGGCACTGGTAAAGAATAGTTTGCATTAAATATAGTATTCTTGGCAAAATATTCATCTGTATACTCTAGATTGGACTCTATTAATTAAAGATATGGGTAAGTGCATCCAAAGTCTCAAATCCTCTTTAATTTGTATGAACAGTGGGGGGTAATTGACAGTGAAAACCTGAGATGGGTCCAAAGGGAGATGCACCCCGAGGTATTTTAAAGAAGTGCAGTCCCATTTGTAAGAATATGTCTGCCTCAAGGATTGTGAGGTGGAGGAATGTATAAGAAGTACTTCTGTTTTGTGTTGAATTTATTTTATACCCCAATACCCTATCACCTCCAGACTGTCTGGCAAACCAAACCGTGACAGTGCCCCCCGCAGGAAGGGCCAAAAGACCCTGTCAAACACCTTTTGTACATCAAGACTCAGTACCATAAGAGGGGTTTTAGAAGAAAACTCTCAACTCATTAGATATAGGGTTATTTTAATAGTGTCTGTCATTTGCCTTGATTTGGGTTTAAAATAAAATAAAAAAAAGGAACAAGGATTCCCCATCGTTACACTGGGGGACTGGGCACTCCTAATGTCACTGTTATGTTTCTGGGGGAGGTGCTGAGAGGGAGGGTCAGGGGGGAAAAATATATATATATGTATGTATACATACATACATATATACCATTTTATATATATATATATATATATATATATATATATAAATATAAAGTACGGTAGCACGGTAGTGCTACCTTAGTTAGGGTTGAGTAGCACTTTTAAGGTTAAAGGGTCAAATTTTGAACCTTAATAACTTTGCTACCATTCAATAGATTTGCCTGAAATTTGGTATGCAAGATTGGGCATTGTCGATCTTGATATCTGCCAAGTTTTATACCAGTTGGATATATGGCTGCGGAGTTATTAAGTAACAATGAATTGCACAATTATGTTTTTTTACTATTTCTTTGCTCTCACCTACAGGTAGCACGGTTTGTGTGACTGGTCCAAAAGCTTCAGAGAACATGCTGCTGGGGTCTCCAATGTGTCTTTTGAAGATTTCGTGAAAAAATATTGAACGGTTCAAAAGTTATTCAAAAAACGAGTTCCCATTATAAGTCAATGGGAAAAGTTAACAAAAAGTTTGAAAGTGTCGCAAATGCAGTTTTTACTTTTGCAAATGGCTCTTTTACTTTTGCTAAGCCACCATTTTGTTTTCAGTTGGTGATCAGAAAAATGCTTGCCATTTAAATTTGGGGCCCTCTAGCAACCTAATTCTTTTTGTATTCACCTAGTCGGAGCCTGAGGATGCTAGCCATGTTTTTAATTTGGGGTAAAACACCCCAGAAATATGTTTTTCAAATTTCTGGAAAAAGTACTTTCAAAAAGTACTTTAGAACTTGTGACACTTTCGAATGAATTTGCGAAAGCTTTCGCAAAGTTTGACAGTACTCTTCCAGACTATGGCCAAAATGACAGGAATTATTTGTCACCCTGCTGAAAAAGAACCATTTGGTCTTTTGGGCTGAAATTTGGAGGGAATGTAGACAACATCTCACAGATGTGCATTTCACTAGTTTGGTGAAAAAATATTGCATGGCTGCAAAATTATAGTACTATGAAGTTGGCATTTTTTCCCATAGACTAACATGGTGTCGTACGCCTCACTTTTTGGGGCTTATATCTCGAAAATGGTGCGAGATACAGAGTTTTCATCATGAGATGCATAGGGGCTATGTAATATAAAATGGAAGCCAGGAAAATTATGATTTCTTTGAATTTTTAATTTTTTTTCTACGTCGTACGGTTGCTGAGATATTTGCAATTAAGTACTTACAATGCTCGTTTCAAGATTCCATTTGCATTATAATGCATACATACATGTGTGTTTCTCTATGCAGTTGTCCAGCAAAAACAGGGTACACAGTTCCGTTACTGTTACACTTACTGTTTCAACTTGTGTTTATGTCCACGTTTGCATTACCATTCTCGTGTACGCCGCCGCCGTCTCCGTTACCCTTCTCATTGTGATTTGTGGTTGTGTTTTCCTTACTGTTACCATTCCTTTTCCACCTTGTGTTTGCGTTGCTGTTCCTGTTACTATGTCAGAAGACATCACGTGGCGGGAGCTGAGATATTAGCAATTAAGTGCTTACCATGCTGCTTTTAAGCTTCCATTGCCATTACAATGCATACATGCTTTGTACACACTGTGCTACTCTATGTACCTTTGAGCTGCAATTTGGAGGGAAGACACTCAACATCCCATAGATGTATCTTTTGGTAGTTTGATGCACTTTGGTTAATACAGTTGTGACTTGTATGGCCTCAGTTATGTAGTGGTGCCCTGGTACTGTATCCTGATTAGAGAGACACAGCAAAACTGAGTCTGTGTATATCTATGTTGTAGCTTACTAATTGCAAGTTCAGTAAAGTTAGCACAGTTAGGAGCTGCACAGTCTCAGCCCGGCAATGATCCCACCCACCACCACGGAGCAGGTAGTGCATACTGAGTGTAGAGCCACAAGTAAAATAAGGGCATGGACATCAATGGTATACTTCCATGATTGCAGATGTGCACAAGTTAGCAGAGTTTGTAGTTGCACAATCTCAGTCAGGAATTCCCCCCCCACCAGAGGAGGTACTGCATCTTGAGTGGCAAGTTGCATGGGCTCAGCCATGCAATGCTCCTCCCATACTATAGATCAGGTATTGTATCCTGAGTGGAGAGACACAGCAACACTTTGGTTGTGGAGATCAATGGTACATCTCCCTAATTGCAAGTACACTCAAGTTAGCACAGTTAGGAGTTGCATGGTGTCAGCCAGGCAATGCTGACCCACCCCCCACACAGACCAGGTACTGCGTAGTAAGTGTAGAAGCACAGCAAAAATAAGTTCATGGACATCAATGGTACACTACCTGATTCCAGCTACACTCAAGTTTTCACAGTTTGGAGTTGCAGAGTCTCAGCCAGGAATTTGCCCCCTCCCACCAGAGGAGATACTGCATCCTGAGTTGAGAGGTACAGTAAAACAAAAGGCCATGGTCATGAATGGTACGCCTCTGTGATTGCAGCTACACTCCAGTTACCACACTTATGACTTGCACGGGCTCAGTCATGCAGAGCTCCTCCCACACTATAGATCAGGTATTGTATACTTAGTGGAGAGACACAGCAAAATTTGGGTTGTGGATATCAATGGAACACCTCCCTAATTGCAAGTACACTCAAGTTTGCACTGTTTGGAGTAGCATGGTGTCAGCCAGGCAATGCCCTCCTACACAGACCAGGTACTGCATAGTAAGTGTAGAAGCACAGCAAAAATAAGTTCATGGACATCAATTGTACACTTTCCTGATTGAAGATGTGTACAAGTTAGGAGAGTTAGGAGTTGTACAGTCTGAGTCAGGAATCCCCCCCACCACCACCACCAGAGGAGGTACTACATCCTGAGTGATGAGTCATAGTAAAACGAAAAGGGCATGGACTGTGACAGCACACCTCCTTGTTTACAGGTACACTGCAGTACCCACAGTTATGACTGCATCCTGAGTGGATAGCCACAGCAAAAATAAGGCAATGGATATGAATGGTACACCTCTCTGATTGAAAGTACAGTCTAGTTATTACAGTTAGGAGTTGTGTGGGCTTAGTCAGGCAATGCCCTGCCCCCAGACCAGGTATTGTGTACTGAGTGTAGAGACACAGCAAACATAAGATGATGGACATCAATGGTGCACCTCTGTGATTCCAGTAATACACAAGCTTGTAGAGTTCGGAGTTGTACAGTCTGAAGGAGGAATTCCCCTCCAACCACAATAGCTACTGCATCCTGAGTGTAGAGCCACAGTTAAACAAAGGCCATGGATATTCAGGGTAGACCTCCCTGATTGAAGGTATATTCTAGTTACCAGATTAATGACTTGAACAGTCTCAGGCATGCAATGGTCTCCGCCACAGTGATAAATAGAAGGAATGTAGAATGAACGTCATGCAGTATGCTTAAATGCAGTACTGCAGCAACACCAACATACATAGCATCACCATTACATTATGATAAAAGAAAGACATAACACAGGTAGATAAGGTTTAATAAGATTTATTGGCCAATTAATAATTGTGAGAAGGCCGAATTAAAAATTAAATTGGTGCACAAAAATCAGTCTCACAAAACAATCACATAAATGTTTTTCACTGTTGCTTGAATTACATGTAAACCAGTATCACAGACAGTAACTGTGTGACAAGAAGGGCAGGCATAACATCACCCTCTGAACACGGTTTACACATATGAAACAGTAATGATGTTGTTGTTATTGCGTGACTGATAGTGTGAATGTTCCTGTGGTGGGCAAAAAACCAGATGCAACTTATAAACTCATGGCAGTACAAACAGGCTATGGTTTAGTAAGGAAATATACTGTATATCTAAAACTAACAGTTAAAGATTCAGTGTTAATGTGTTCTGTGTGTAAACATACGAATACATCCACACATAGATGTACATGTCAAGTAATACGGCAATATTACTGCATTTGGAAAATTCCCACCTGACCCCTCAATAGAATAGATCAGAGAATATTATCAGGAACAAAAAAATGCTCAGTTGTCATCACTGAAAGTGTTTGATGTACAGTTTTCAACTATTGTTAACATACATCAAGTTAAGGTAAAACACAAAGATTTCTGATACTAAATGGTAAGAGTGGTACATACATCACTGTAAATGTTCAAAAAATAGTTACATAGGTACAGAACTAGTTAACCACCTACATCTGTAACATCTTTTACTTACATGAAAGCAGTTTTTAACTGAATACTATGAATATAACATCTTATGATATGATAAGCAAATACTTTTTGCACTAAATGATAAAGATATCTACAATGGAACACATAAACTTGTTATTAATGATGGGATATAGCATAACAGAACATTACATATGTGCAACTGCATAATATCTCATACTAACAAATATAAGCATACTACTTCTTTCTCTTTATGAATCTACTACTTTTTAAGAGAAAATTCATACTTATAATGCTATCAATCAATGTATATGATAGTTAATACTATTAGTGTTTACAACAGAGTACTAAGTACGAACCAAAAATATATTAAACATTGTGTGTGTGTGTGTGTGTGTATATATATATACAATCTAGATACACGACAATGAAACAGTCATAGTAATGCACTGTTGCGACAAACAGTTTAGATTTTTGTTCAAGACTCAAGCATAAGAAGAAAAAAATGAATACAGAGCACAGATCATAGTTCTCAACACGTGACACAGCGCTGTTAATCTATAGTTAAAGATATGATACACGGTGCTGTAAATACAGATGGTCAAGCATTGTACCTTAGTACCATCACATGTGTAGCAAATGTGCCAAGTGTGATTTCTCATGCCAAGTGTGATTTCTCATGCCTGCATATAACACACTCATAGCAAAAGACTATAACAGAAGAGTTTGACCAGATAGGGATATCTCTTTTGACATGCAGAAGTCTTTGCTAGACATGTAAGTGTGGTTTCTCTAGTGACTGTGAAGTCAGCTGGCGCCAATTAAAGACCACTGCAACTATTTTCACTGTGTCACTGATCAACACAACAATCTTAAAGTCACAGTGAGTCTAGATATGCAACAGAGCCATGTGATATATCTCCTGTGTAATCACAACTGTGCATTTGCTAATAACAAATGACACTTGACAAAACTCACTCTGTAAGAAAAAGATGGACAGCAAAGTAAAGAAATTTCACATGTTGTGTAACTATTCCTCTGACACATTAAGATTGTCATAATTCTTCAGTATCAGAACATATTCATTTTTTAAGTGTCGCAGCAGTCTCTGTTTGAAAGAGCTTGTTGAATCGTCGCACTAGACCCATCCAGTTCTGCACCTCAACATTCAAGTGTAATGTCCAGAATGTACAGACTGGCCATAGTGGTAGATCAAAGCATGAGTGTCAAACACTGCTTGGTTAAATACTACTCTACCAGCTGTGAAATCAGTGATGGGTGTGTCAGCTCTGAGCCCATTGGAGTCAAATCTATGCAATACTAGCATAAGATATTGAGATGAAGTCCTGAGACATATGGACTGAGTACATGTACCTCCACACCTCACACACAGGTGACCACTTTCAGCATTAGTAAACAGCTGCCAAAACTTTACAGCTTTAGTCTGAGGCACAAACAGAGAAACCCAAAGCATGTCTTCTGTGGTTTCTCATTCTGAATGACCACATAACAGACATATGTACTTGGTAACATATGACATAGTAAAATAGTGATGCATAGAAGTTCTCTGTTCATCCAGGCTGTTTATGATAGCCATCATAAACTCGGTAGCGTCCTGTTGCATGTTTGCAGCAAATGTACTGCATCCATCATATGTGCCCAGCACTTGCCGCAGAGGTGTTAGTGACTGCACATTCTTAGACTGATAAGAAGCTATGTTGAAAACCTGCTTCAACTCCTTTGATAGTGCAATGTCTTGCAAAGCAGATATTGCCTCAACAAAGTGTGACATGTGGAGAAAGACCTGCATAGCTGAATTAGCATAGCAGTTAACTCTACTACTGTTGTCAAACACAGGCACAACAGTTATTCCAACTGACTTCTGAACAACAGCTGGCTCCACATCTGTATTTGACATTGTGACCTTCTTAGAACTGTGACCAGTTCCATCAGCTGCTAAGCTCATTTTCTTTTTTACCAACTGTAGATGTGACTGAAGGATGTGAGAAACCACATACTGGTAGTGGTATTAAAGACATCTGTGGCTGGTGGCAGAGTACATAATCTGTTGTACTCAATGATACAGCGCTTGTCAGCACGTATCTTCTGAGGTGCGTCTGTTATGATGTGCAACCCAGAAAGACTATGTACACGTGAAAGTGCGACATAGCTCATGCCATCTTTGAAAATGTCTGTCCCTTTGTCCACCATTGCTGAATCCAAACTCAAACCTTGAGACTTGTGGATGGTAACAGCATATGCAACACATATTGGGAACTGTTTCCTGTTGGCAAAGATATCCTTCAATACCTGGAACTTAACACAGGTATGATCAATCTGGACAGGAGATTCCATGTTGTTAAAGTGGACAACAAGTGTCTCAATAAATGTCTTTTGAACATTGTAGACAAAGTCAATGATGTTACTCATGGCACCATTTACCATACCATGCTCCACATCAAGATTGCGTCATAGCATGATACATGCATTCTTACAAACTGTAAGTACAGCTTCTAGACCAGCTGTGTGTGAAACATCTGACTTCAATTCAGACAGCTGTTCAGTCATCTTAGCTACCAGCTTCCAACTTAAAATGACACCATCAACTGTGTCAACAGCATGTAGTGTGAGAATTGACTGATTTTCTCTCTGCAACGTGACACTGTTGAACTCAGCGCATTTCTTTAGTCATGGCATAAGACACACAATGCGTGTGCCCATAGAACACACATCACTGAAAACATCACATGCAGTTTATATGGATGCAGTGCCAATTCTGATTCTTCATCCATTTAACATTGCAACATGTTCTGGTGACAGTGAACCTGTACGAGCTTGATCCAACAGTGCCTTGTAAGTGATGTCAGCACTTTAGCACATGTTCTGATACAGCTCAACATAGGTAAATAACTCCCACAGGTTAAAACCTCCAATGCAGCCAAGTGTATTCTTGGCCTGCTTCACAGTCAGAGCTGCAAAGACATGTTTTGCATTCACAAGGCTAAGAAAGCTATGGTCTCCCAAATACAACAGCGCTTTTTTCCACTGAATGCATCTCCATAGTCAGTCCCCGGGATCTCCCATGTAGATGTATACAGGGCATCAAATTAGGAGACTATACTAATCATCAATGATGGTAACTTATTACAAAACATTGAATGAAGCTGGATGCAACCTCAAATGACAGTTTCCGATATTCTCCTGCTTTGCCATGCTCTACTGGCAACATGAACAGATGGTGTAACTTCATGCCACCAATGTTGTATGCTGCCAGTCCAGTGGGAGCACTTACAGCAACAGATATCGCTGACACTGTCAAGCTCCGTATCTCAGCCATGATAGCCTCAATAAGGAAACTCTTCCCTGTACCAGCTGACCCACTAACAAACATTAGCAGTGGTTTGTAGTCAAGACAGTCACATTTCTTCTCTTCATGCAGTATCTCATGCCAGATTGCATCAGTTACCTGAGAGTGAACCACACGCTGTTGCTCATCGAGTCTCCCTCTCTCTCAATTCTGCTGGGTTCTACATTGCAGTGCAAGCAGTGTTCCATAGCACTTCCACTTCCACATGAGTACTTCTGGGGCATTCAGAGGCAGAGGTTCTGCTGGCTACCTGGTGGTCCTTCTGGATCAAGATTGTTCTGTGAGTTAACAGGAGTATCCTCTTGGCAGCTACTGTGCCTTTTTCGCTGTTCTTCTCAGTATCTAGTCTCTGTATGTATCTCTGAGTATTGACTTTTGAATGTCTCTTAACTGTGATTAAACCTTCCTTGAACATATCACAGTCACCTTTAATTCAGCTCGTTTCCTCCAGGTTTCTAAATAGAATCGAGCAAAGTGGTAATGATCTCTGCTCTCAGATTTGCCTAGATGTAACTTACAGTGGTCAATGAGCCAAGGCTTGTGTCTCTTAACATCGACTCTCTGACCTTGTAAGTGTCACTTGTACAATCAGGTGAGATCTGTCTTTGAGGTCATACCACTTAGCCACCCTGAAATGGGCCACACATCATCCATGTCTTCATGTCTATGGGGGGTGTGTCAATCGAGGTTATTCTTCAGATCTGTCTTGAAGAGAGTCTATTGACAGCCAGTTCCTCAATCAGCATGAGGAATAAGTACACTTTTGCTTCTTTTGTAGTTCACACTGATAAAGCGGACAGCATCAGACTTGTTATACAGATGTGTACCAATCAAGCGATCACCAGCCGCATAAGCACCACATTCTCTGTGTGAGAGGGTTTTCAAGTCTAGTGACCACAACTGAGATGTCAGGCTCTTGCTTGAACTAGCAATATCTTCCCAAAGATCTTGCAAGCTAGTCTGCTCATGTTTAGTAATGTATAAAGTGACATACCGCACCAGAGCCAATGAGTTGTCAGCCACAAACTGAACATCTATGTTTGCTTTCCAAATTAGGAGATTATAGGGTTGCAGTAATTGATGTACACCCTTTCTCATCTCTGGTATCTCATATACCTACTTGTTGATTTTGTCAAGTGGTGTCACATTGCTGAAACAGATTATTCATGTAACTGTCCTGTCAGACAGTCTAGGAACCAAAACATCTTTGGTACCAATCAGATTGTCTCACTACCTAGCAGCAGTATTTTGAAATTCTACATTTAGTTGGAGCAGAACTGTAGGCATACCAGTGCACACACTCATTCGTTAAGGAAGGCAGAGTATTAGCCAACGATTACTTTTATTTGTGTTCGTGGTCAGCCCACTGGACCAGTTTTGAACTTGGGGGAAATTGGAGTTTACTTTACTACTGCTTAGGTACTACAGGGTGAACACTGATTTTTTTGCAGCTGTCTGTCCACGTCAAGTGGAAAAGCTGAGAATGGCAGAACACAGCAAAAGGACTTGTGGATTGTTATGTAGTATGAGGTGAACGCCTGAGTATGCTCAGCACAGTGACTGGAGAAACTGCAGCTTGGAAACTGCTGTGTAAAGTGGTTTTTGGGGCTGAGGTGGAGCACTCATGCCACCATGTACAGACTTTTGAGACCAGGCTCATCCGACATATTTTGCTACTTTAGGGGGCAATGATTGGAACCAAATGCTAGGTAGATTTAGTAACAGAAGTGAAACTGGACCTCACTTCATTGTGAGTATGTTGCCTGCCTGTTAAATCTTTTTTTTGATATTATAGATTGTAGGGTCTGGCAAGCAGAACACCATTTTCGATTGACAGAGCCCAACAAAAGTTACCATACAATTATCTGTATTTCTAGGTATTGCTGGCACCATATGTCATCTGAAATTAAGTATCTTATGATTGGCTATACCTACCAGATGGTGTACACTTTTCGTCGCTGGCAATTGCCATTTCCTGCGACCTTCAAGATGCAATTGTCAAAGTCCTGAGATTGTTGACTGTATAAACAGATATCAAACTAAAAGGTTGTTTCAGAACCAAAAACACTTGGTCAAAAATAGAACAGTCTCATATCATGCAGACTGTTGTAAGAGATGGGGAGGCTGAGGTGTGATTGGAAAGGTGGTGGTATGCCGCCACAGACCCTTTGCTATTTTCTTGTATTAATTGTACTTGTGTTGAGTGTAGATTTCCACCATCAAGAATGATACTTTGATGGTGCATCTGATCAGAGTGTGGGGGTAGAAACCAGTATTTTTATGTTTTACACTGTTTTTTGAAGGTTCGTTAAGGCAGACAAAGAACAGTAGCTAGTGCATGATGATGGTTGCAGCTTAGTACAGCATCACATAGTTGTTGTGTTTACAACACAGCTGCATATGTTTGTTGACATAATGCAATGGTGATTGACAGTTCAGTGTAGATAGTTGGTGACTTTTCTGAATCCACTGTTGAATATAGTGGTTGCTCTTACTTGTAGAGCTGCACTTTGTTGATGCATTACTACTGTTGGTGTTGTATCTTTTCTGTGATTGATAGTCCCACTGTGCCATGAACAACAGTCCGTTTATGGTAATATTCCTTGCAGCTGAACCATCAACAGTACAGTAAAGTAATATTGTACTATGCTGCTCCTTTAACACGCTATGCTGCACCGAGATTTGTAAATAGTTTTCACGCAGTATCAATGTCCTGAAGTCATGTTAGTTTGTCATAGTGGGTATTTTAATATATCAACATGTTAATGTTTCTGTCTATGCTAAAGAAGTGTTAACAGCATCCATTATTTAATTAAATGCACGTTTGACATATTATAAATATATATGTGTAGGTATTATTGTCATTGTATTGTATCATCTTTGCAACTGGGCATGTTATGGCACAAAGAGGGTCAGAAAACAACATGTAATTATTTAAAAAGTAGTATTACATTATACTTATATCACCTTTTCTGACCTATACACTGTCTTTTTGTTTATGTATTGGTGACAAAGGGAAAAAATGAGAGTGGAGTAGAAGAAAGTGTACTGCTTGAGGCAGTCCAGGTGAGAGGTAGTGTTTTATACGATGCAGAGTACTAACCGAAGTTGGCTCATGTGGAGGTGCATAACAGCTTGCATATAGTGCTAAAGTAAAACAAGACAGTAGAACAATGAATAAGAAGTGAAGCTGTTGCGCCTGCTTATGTATTGAAGCACAGAGAGATACTAGAGAATGGCAAGTGCTGGACTGCCTCGCTTGTGAATCCTTGGAGGCAGCAGACAAGCCAGCTGCAGGGGGAGTTTTTTCAACTTATAATTTAACAAATTATCAGTGATTGAATATAATGTGCTGTATATGAATGTATAAATGTTATTTGTGAACTGATTACTCTGTTGTTTATACATCGTTTATTATGTCTTAATTTAAAATATTATGACTTATTTTTTAATGTTGTCTGATAAAAATATTCTTCGAGATATTTTGCTGTGTGTTTATTTGTGGAGGTGATGGGCCAAATGACTAATATTATGCAGTACTTTGATGTCATTATCACTGTGTCTCAGCCTGGGATTTAATGTGTTATGATGTATTTAGATATCTATATGTATTACTGTTATCAGTATTAGTGGAGAGTTACTGTTGTATGTATTGTATCAAGAACAATGTTATTTCATTGCTGTTGTCAGTACTAAATATTAGTGTTGTACATTTGTAATTCAGTTTATCAATATTGATTAGTAGAAACTTGTTATGTCATATGGTGTATAATTCAATTAGGACAATGTCAGGTGGAAGCATGTCAATTGTTAGAAAATGTACTGTGTGATAACTAACAGAGAAGAAAGAGTCAGTAAATACCTATTATCTTCGTTGACAGATCATCGTATGTAACCCGCTTGTCCTGTTGGATAGTACAGCATAGTCTGAAGTTGTGATGTTGAACACTGACTTATTGGGTCATTGTCATTGAGTCGATAGTAAGGTGATAATAAAAAAACACTACTTGGGGTGGTATTTAATTTTTTTTTCATAGTGATAATACTGTTGTGGCATGTAAGACCCACTGATGTGCACAGGTATGATATAGGCTTAATATACTATGAAATTGTCATGATAGGGTGTCTATAAACATACAACCTGTGTGGGGGAACCATGAATGTCGTTGATCATGATATTCAGTCTATTATGCTGAACATATGTTCCAACAATCTTAACACGCTGCACACTACTGAGACTTGGTAAAAAGAAAAAAAGAAAAAGTGGCACTGAGGTTGAGCTGCTGGACACCACACCTGCGCTACACTGCTGACACATGTTTGGGTATGGAGTCAGGGCTATTGGGGTTTGAGGGAGGAGTGATTGAGTATCTCAATGACGCTCTCCTCCTCCTGTGGGTTTAGGTGCTCAGCACCTGACGCTCAGGCCGGTGGAAGCATGGTACTGTGGTGTCTGGCAACTCTAACAGTTGTGGTGGGAGGACATGTGGGATCTGACTATGGTGTGGTCAGCATGTCTGTGTCTTGTTGTACCGCTGGTATAGTTAGGATTATGTCCAAGGAAAAACATTGAAAACACCTGCTCTAGTTCATGATGAATGATCCTAGCCTGATTAGTTACTATGGCAGAACTCATATGTAGGTTCTCTATTAAGAGGAGCAAGGTAGGGAGACAGTAGAATGTCTGTCAGTCAAGGGGTGACTGTAGCAGGATTACAGAGGATTGATTATTAGAAGGAGTGGACCAAGTGTCCAGTTAGGAGTGGACTTATACTGTATAGTCATTTCGTAGATATTTCTTTTATAAAGTCTGAGGAGGTGGAACTGTGATGATTCTTCATTGTTATGTTAATGTCTCCGTTCTAAAGACTGTCATTATGACATGTAAGTGGTCATTATGCAAGTCAATACTGCCAACTAAATATTTTCCACTGTAATATCAATGTATCCAATGTTCATCTGTTCACCATTTAGTTATAATAGTGTCATGGACAAGACCATCAAGACATAGAAAACTAACTTCCTGCAGTGTGTGTGTTGGTTTGTACTGATCAACATGCAAAACTGTGGTGCTTTTTGCATACCATCATCAGTCGTACTGTAATATGTGTTATATAATGAAAGTATTTAAATATTTAACAAACAGAAGTAGTCGTTATATTTGTGCTTATTTGTTTTTAACAGTGCTGGGAGGCAGTGAGTACATCTGTGCAGGAAGTAGGAACCTGCACTAGTGCTGCTCATATGTCTTTTATATTAAATATTCAGGCAAGATGTCAGTAGATTATTAAAACTAGCAATTGAAATGATATTACAATTCCATACCTGAAATAATAATGTATGCTTTATCTACACATCATACTATCATATCTGTGTTATATCAAAATTACATTGGTATTTAAACTGTACTTTCAGAACGACTTTATTGAATGGCAAGATTTCATATTACATTATAAATTAACTATTTTGTGTTTATAGGGTACAGAATACAAAATAGAACTAATGTTGCATATTTTAGGACTATAAACCAATTGTGTGTATGTGTTATACAGGGAATTTCATTGTGTCTAAGCTGCTGTGGCAGAGTGTCATTATTGAATGTCCTGAACTGTTAACATAATTTAATATCATGAAGGTGCCTTTGAATTGCTCACATTGCAGTGTCACTGTACAACGGTTGTGACACTGATTGTCCAAAGGTTCATTGATTACCAGATGCATACAATGCCCAGCAGCACTGTTGGTGTACTTGCATGTAGTGCAATGTTCAGCACTAGATATGGAAGGCTCACCGTATCAAAGGTGAATATGGATGTTATCATGTGATAATGTGACTTGCATAGGTTGTTGATCCTGATAACTTGCAACTGCTGAACTGGCAGGTGTTGCCATTGCCGCTGATGTCCTTTATTCTTCAGTAGCAATGTACCACAGTGTATGCCCATGATAGTTTTGATGTTGACCTCGTTAATCCACTGCACCATTATACCATTACCTGATTGCAAGTATAATGAACTGATTATATTATATACTGACCTGTTACCTGTTCCAATAATAATATTGTTTTTTGTGACTGATACAAACTCGTTTCTTATAGTAGTACTGTGTTCTTCATTAATATACAGTCTCAGAGG
Organism: Neoceratodus forsteri; assembly: GCA_016271365.2. NCBI lineage: Eukaryota > Metazoa > Chordata > Ceratodontiformes > Ceratodontidae > Neoceratodus > Neoceratodus forsteri. The sequence continues at coordinate 608,740,487 of CM057454.1, read as the reverse complement.
CATCCACTCATTTCACATTAACTACTCAGTGGTATACAGGATTAGCAACTTTAACCCGGCCACAAAAGTGTTTTCGTTATTTACATTGTTGTGTGGGTGTTTGTGTATATGGATTATCGTTCACCAGATAGTGCTAAACTACAGAGTGTTAATACTTGAGAACCATTCATATTGGGATTTGTACAGACTATCTAACACATGTTCAGTGTCTGATTTTGCATATATACACACACAACTGCACCTGTGTCCGTCCATAATTGTTTAAGGAGTTGTCTTCTAGAATGTCACCTGCCCTGATGAGGTTAGTGAGGATTCTGCTGTTGGTTATCAGTGCATGGTTGGTTAATGTGGTACTCTGTCCCAATAAAGTGATCACCATTTGTACTGCCATAATCAGTAGTAGAACAGGTTCAGCAGACTCATTGACTGACTACTTGATTAACCAATTGCTGTGCAAAGGGTAGACTACAGGTACTGCTGCACCATGCATCTACTTATTATGACTATTATCGGATGAGGGTGAGTACAATGACCAAGAACTCTATCTGTATATGGAAAGCTTGTGATCATCAGTATGTTAGGGTCCACTGCACCACCATGACTACTCACATATTGAAAGTGAGTTATTACTTTCACGGGCAGAACCCACTGTATCAACTGACCTACTTTACATATACTATGACTGTGAGCTATTGTCGTGGTTGTTATGCTGGTATTGAAAAATGCTCTAGTTGGATCACGTGATGTCTTCAGCCTGAGCAGACGCCCTTTGACTTGGCTCTTTCCCTGTCTCTCCAAAGGCATTAACTATAGCAATTTTCTGACCGAGATTGGTTAATCTATTACTGCTAACAACTCCCAGGAACTAGGGAGAACTGCAATCAGCTTTCAGAAGGCAGCATTCAACATTCAGCAAGTGCAGAGATGGATTCAGAAATGCACCAGGCCCTCCCAACTCGGACACCTCCTCAGACACCAGATAAATCAGCTAAACTATCCAAAATGCAGACCGCAACCCCCAGCAAAATGGCAGCTCTACCTAACAGCTCTACTCCTCTGTCTGAGGACAAATTCTTAGCTGAAATGGCCATTATTAAAGACACTTTCCGAGAGTTTGCTTTGGACCTGAAAAATATTCAAGCTGATCTGAAAGAGTCTAATAAAAAATCTCCAATGTCTCAACCCATACATCCTCGCTGGAAAACGGGCAGACCAAGGTGGAACCAGAGGTAGTAGCACTAAGGCAGAGGCTAAATAAAATAGAAGGCAAGCTAGAGGACCTTGAGGGGAGAAATAGGAGAAATAATATTGTGATTTTTGGCTTGCCGGAGGAAGCCGAAGGGTCTTCCATTATTCAATTTACCCGAAAGCTTCTGGCAAAGATAGCGGGCCCTCCACCACAATCTATAGTATATCAGGTTGAAAGTGGCCTTCACCACTGAAACCTCGACCTCCCCACTGGTGCCAAGCCTGACCATTTATTATTCATCTCCTAAATTATATCGATCGCCAGCATATCCTGTCAAAATCCAAGCAGCTGCAGGAGATTAGATGGGAGGATTCCCAGCTCAGATTTTCTCAAGACCTGCCAGTCACTGTTAGACAGAAATGGGCTGCATATCATAACTCCATCACAAAGTTAATAGCTGCTGGAATTCAGTTCCGGATGATCTATCCCACTAAACTGATGGTCCAGTACCATGGCAGCTGGAGAAGTTTTGAGGAGGCAAAGCAAGCAGCGGAGGAATTACCCACTATTTTTCCTGACCTGTTTGCCCACCGCTGACCAAGTAAGGGAGTGCCTATTGATTTGCTAATTTTCTGCAGTGTTCCCAAGTTCTGCAAGAAGATTTAGCATACATAGTTAAAATTTCTCCATTTCTCCTCATGAATCCCTATCTGTCTATGGTTCTGTATTTGTTTCGGATGCACGTTGCCTGTTAGCCCATTTCTAAACACCTGCAAAGAGCAGTTGGATTAAGCACCACAGTTCTCTCCCTTTCTCCTCATGATGCGCTCCCGGACACTGTGACTGGTTTCTCTAGTCAGCGTATTTCTCTTTTATGTCCTGTAGCTTTCCAGTTTATTCTCCTTCTTTGAATGTCCATTCACCTGTCTGTTTGAATGTGCACTGCATCATGTAGATCTGCCATTTGAAGTAGGGCTCTACAGCAAACCCTCGTAAGACTGGATATATTTTTGGCTACTCTTCCGGACATTTCTGTTCACATTGTTCATCTCCTTCCTACCATTTCTGGTTATCTGTTCCCCCTGTGCCCACATATTTCTTAACTTCATTGAACATTTTTTTTTTTTTTAGTATTGGACATCACCATGTAAATCGGGGATGCAGGGCCTGACTCAAGTACCATTGGGATATCATGAGACCCTTCTTCTCTTATTGAATTTCCTGACCAGTAATATTCTTGGGTTGCCTCCAACACTAATGGAGCATTTGGCTATATTAAACTGAAAGGGAGGGGGATTGGGGAGAGGGGGACAGGGAAGACAAAGAGAAGAGACTGATCACCAATGTTTGGGTATTATTCTGTAATAATGTATATAGTTTGTGGTTCAGTTGTTGCAGGGTAGTTAATCCTAGCTCATATGGTAGATAGAAAACTGGTTCGAGTACTATGTTCTTACTCTTCATTGTGAGTAGAAGCTAGATTATGTGAAGGGACTGTACCCGATAGAGTTGAGTTTCTTTTTTTTTTCTTTTAATATGTTGATGTTCATGCTCTTTGGAGGGCTGGGGGGGCAGGTCAAGACACGCTATCCTGGGTGGAATAGTCATGTCTTGGCAAAAGGGGATTGAGCCTCCACAGTCATTGGTCCACTTTGGAGCATATGCTACAATTTCCTTTAATTTGTTCATGTGGGGCTCAGGGTTATATTCTGTGGGGTATGATTTTTTGAGATGGGGTTAGGGGGAATTGGGAGGTTATAAAGATTTTTTTGGGGGTGGGTACTACCACAAATAAAAGGGTCAAGGTTGATATTTCACTTATGGGTTTCTTTCTCCTTACATATTCGGACTTTAGTATTTTAATATATAGCTAAAATGTCTGGTTATCACTTTTGTACATGGAACATCAAGGGGGCACAAACCCCAGCTAAACGAATGAAGGTATTGATACATCTCCACACATATATGCTGATGTGGTCTTCACAGAGACACACCTATATCCACCAAGTGCACTACCTTCATAGGCTCTGTAGGGCAAGTGTTTAACTCTGGTTTTAACTCTAGTAAAAGTGAATTGCCATTATAGTTGCCTACAAAATCCCATTCTGTTTACTACAACTAAATTTCAGATTCGAAGGTCGCTGTTATATTATGGGCTGTTCTAGGTCACTTGAGGTTATTCTTGGTTCCATCTATGACCCTAACTCTGATGACCCAAAATTTTTTATGGCTCTCATGTCCACACTGGCTCCCTGGTCCACTATCCCAATAATCTTGGGAGGGGATTGGAACCAAGTACTGTCAAATAACCTTGATAGAATGGGCCCCTCCAGATTATCCTTATCTTCAGGTCAAAAAACCCAGCTGGAGCTAATGCACTAAATAGGTTTGGCTGACCCCTGGAGAATTCTTACCCAACCAGGAAAGAATATTCATTTCACTCACTTGTTCACCAAACACTCTCCCATATTGATTATTTTCTAGTGAGTACTGATCATCTCTTTGGAATTACGTCAGTTTTTTACTCTTCGAAACCATATCTGATCATCATATGGTCCAGTTACTTGTAGACTTCACACCCAATATTCAATGAGACAAACATTGGAGGATTAATAACCAAATTCTAAAATCTGAAGACCATATACAACATTTGCAATCATTCATTTCTAATTTTATGATACATAATTCCCCATCCATGCCTAAAATGGATGTCTTATGGTGCTCATTAAAATGTGCCTTAAGGGGTGAATTAATACGCCTAGCAGCAAAACATAAAAAGCAGAGGGAACAGGCCCTCTCTTCTCTTATTGATCAGATCACATTAGCCAAGGCAAATCTCTCAGTCCTATCCCCTGATGCAGACTGATAAAAAGTTGAGTCCCCTGGAGCCTTGTATAATTAGTTACCGCTGAAAAGGCTGAATTTCTCATGCTTAGATCTAGGGCAACATCATTTTGACTTCAAGGTGAAAGGGCAGAGAAGCCCCATCTCAGAATTAGGTCCCAGGATGTCTGACAGGATTCGACTTTTCCATGTTACCATCGGTACTGTTCTTACTTCCACCTAAAAATATCTGTGAGGCTTTTAAACATTATTATGAAGGCTTGTATACCCCCCACTAATTCCTCTTTCTTTCAACAAATGTTTGATTCCTTCACTATTGATATCAATCTCCCAACACTTTCTGAGGTACAATCTTCTACATTAAAAGCCCCTATTGAAATAAAAGTAATAATGGAAGCCATTGACTCACTCACTCACACTGGATAAATCCCCAGGTCCAGATGGAGTCTCCCCTAATTTCTATAAGGCCCTAAAAGTACATTGGCACCTATCCTTCTAAACACTTTCAATATTTTTATGAAAATGGTATCTCTGACAAGTCTTTAACCCAGGCTACTATTGTGGTCCTACCCGAATCTGGTAAGGATCCTCTATTCGCACACAACTACAGGCCTATTTCACTCATTAATGTGGATCTTAAAATCCTGCCTAAGATATTGGCTTTAAGACTGGGACTTTTTAATCAGTGCAGAACAGGTAGGTTTTGTTAAGGGCCGTCATTCATCTGACCACCTTAAGAAGTTGGCCCATCTATTTTCTGTACATCTGACCACCTTAAGAAGTTGGCCCATCTATTTTCTGTATCCAAGGAGTCTCTCATCTCGGCTGCCTTAGTTTCCTTGGATGCAGAAAAAACCTTTGACAGAGTGTCCCAGGACTATCTGTTTTTCTTACTTCCCAAATATGGCATCCCTCAGGAATTTGTAACTTGGATTAAAATACTCTACTCCTCTCCTTCAGCACGGGTCCAATGTAATGGGGTACTTACCACACCATTTACTTTAAGACAGGGCACTCGTCAAGACTGCCCCCTTTCACCATACTTATTCAACCTTTTTCTAGAACCTCTCATCAGAAAACTTAAGTCCTCTCCCTTAGTTTTGGGGATCACAATAGGGAACTCAGAATATAAACATTCCGGGTACATGGATGATATTCTATTGCATATTTCATCTCCTTCACAATCCCTCCCGGCTGCACTCACAATAATCTCCCAGTTTAGTTTTATTTCCAGTTATAAACTGAATCTGGATAAAAAGAAGTATTCCCTCTTAATCAGTACTTCCAAAAAAACAGAGATAGTTAAGCTGGGCCTGCAGTGGCGATCAGATAGACTTAAATATTTGGGTATTTTCTTCACCCCTCCCCCAACATAATGAAAAAGCTTAACCTCGACGCCACTCTAAGTAATATACAAGATGATATTAAACATTGGTCTTTACTACCCCTCTCTCTGTGGGGTCATATGAGTATAGTAAAAATGAACATATTACCCCATATATTATACCCCTTACAAATGTACAACTGGGATTTACCCAGTTCCTGGTTTACTCATGTTCATAAAATCATCAACTCTTTCTTGTGGGCTGGGAAGAAATCAAGAAGAAACTACTGTAAGCTTACTCGTGCAAAATTTGATGGTGGCCTACAAGCTCCCAACTTTTATTTGTATCATATTGCAATACATCTAACTAGATTGAGGTATTGGATGTCCCCATCAAATTACCCCTCTGATTCCCTTTATTCCCCTCTTTGGTTAGAAATTGAGAAGTCCTTGTGCCTGTTACACAATATGGTCCCAGAAGCCCTCCCTTTTTTACATAGGAAAAACCTTCCAAATAAGCTGAAAGGATCCCCGCTAGATTCCCTTCTGATTACACAACACCAACTCAATATCGTTCTTAAGATCACAAGGTATAGAGATATAACACAACCCCTTTTTAATAATCCCAATTTGTTGATTTCGGGTAAACCAATTAGGCCTAATATTTTTTGGCCTAACATGGGGGTTGGAAGGGTGGATGAGTTAGTTACCAACCATAAATTGATGCGATTTCAGGAAGCCTGTACCCGGTACCATTGGTCTGCCACCCATGTTTTTAAGTACTTGCAGATTACCCACATGTTATTACAGCATTTTGACACTGGGATGTGGACTATGCCTTTATTAATTGCCCTAACCCCATATCTTAATTCCCTTCTGTCCACTCATTTATTTTCGTGATGCCTATAGGTTCCTAGAAACTACGACTGCTGGGTTAGAAGGACAAAGAAGCTACTGGTGGGACCATTCTCTTCCAACTTCTGTATCCCCAAGATGTTGGCCAAGAATTTGGAAACACTTGTATAGATACATCAAACGGGACAGGTATAGATACATGCAGTTTCAAATTATCCACAACATGTACTATACCCCAACTAAACTATATCAGATTGTGTTCCTGTCATCTAATCTCAGTGCCAAATGTTCACAGGTCCAGGGGGATCTGCTGCATATGTTATGGTCATGTGATAGGGTTTCCCCATTATGGAATTGTATTAAATCCCAGTTGGACCCATTATTAGCTCTCTCAGATAAGTTTACCCCTGAGATCTGTATTTTAGGAGATTGCATGACCCTCCAGGGCCGTACTCAAAGGACCTATATAGCAGTCATTTCTGTATGCGCCAAAAAGGTACTACTCAGACATTGGGTAGATGCTCTTACACCTTCTTATACCGAATGGTATAAATAAATAATGTTTGCTGGGTTCACCCATAGAATGGAAAATTATAAACAACTTTGGGATCCTCTTTTTAATTTGCTGTTAATCCAGCCTAACACAACAACTTCTAGTATAAGTGCTCCTTCCTAAGTTAACCATCCTTTCTATTATGTTTTCTCCCAGACATATATTCATAATTACATAGGCTCTTATTTGTGGCGGGGGGGTAGGAGGGAAGGGGGATCGGGAAGGTGATGATTGGGAAGACTGAGGGGCAGAGGGTGGGGGGGATGCAGGCATCAAGATACATTCTCACTCGACAATTGCTGTACGTTATGCTGTTGGAAGTTCCATTTTTGTAGATATGCATCCAGCAATGTATGACTTCTTTGTTTATTGATGCCTGTATGTTTGATTTAGAAACTCAATAAAATATACTTAATGTTAAAAAAAAAAGAAAAATGCCCTAGCTCAGATCCACAAATGAGTGGTATAATCTGTTGATTGTGTGTAACTTGCTACGTCTTTTGACTCTTTATTTATTATGGATCTTCACCCCCCCTAGGTATAGTTTAGTGTGCAGCTGCATATAGCCCACAGATTCCAGAGTAAATAATAAGTCATGGATATGCATGTTCACATTACTTTTTTTCATACATAACTGATGTGTCTCTATGCATTCTGAATAATGCAGTGTGAGATGTTGTTTACAGTATTGTGTTGCAAAGCATTACTGCTTTTTGCAAAACGCAAGATTGTCATGTTTAAGTGATTTTTATACTGTGCTGTGAATGCTCCAAACTGAACATTATTGCTGCTGGATTGGTTATACTGAGGTGTAATTCAACAGTTTAACAATGCTTACTCCATACATTTATTTTGACACAGTTTTAGTATGAGTAAGCAATAATGATAAGCAAGAGTTACGTCAATGGTCTGTTAATTTCCCACTAGGACTCTACTTTGGAAAGATGTATAGTAAGGTGCTACATGACCCTAGGTGGTTATTTATTTACTATGAAACATAACTGTTGTGAGTGCTTTACTTTTATCACTATAATAATATAGCAAAAATAGTGGTAAGGCCTTTTAAGCATATGAGTTAGGTCTAGCTGTATCAATAAAAAACACACCACAGTTGAAAAAGAGAACAACATTACTTAAAATCAAGAATTTGTCATTTACATCACACTCTTATATACTGTTGACAATAGGCAATATCATGTCTTACAAATATTCCTAGGAGAAACAAATTCTGAAAGTCACGACAGAGAGAAAATCACCATTTTGATATTACATTTAAATAGATGTTTTTTCTATCTTTACAGGACCCCGTCGCAAGGTAAGGTGCACTGGACACTGCCGCTGTTACTGCAGGCTCAAGCGCAAGGTTGACAGTTTGATTAAGGACAACGTTGTGCTGCAGGAGGGGCATGAGAAATTGCTGTCTCTCCTGACAGCACAACAAGCAACTGTCAACCTTGTGCTTGAGCCTGTGGAGACAGCGGCAAGTGTGATTGTGCCCAGCAGTACTGCTTCATCTGCACCAATCAAATCAAGCCTCCCTGAGCCACAGTGAACAGCTTCCACAGCTCCTCTGGTTTCTCCTGTCTGAGGCGCAAAAGCTTCTACTTCTTCTGTGCCTCCACATTTAGTCCAACTTCTGTGCTGGGCTGCCTCAAGCACCACACACACCTCTCTCATTCAGGTGTAAATATTGTAAATAATAAGAAATACTTGTTTTGTTAAAGCTTTTCTTTAATATTTTTATATGTTAGAATTTATTTTAATACACAAAAAGTTATTTTTTCTACAATAATAATTTTTCTAAATAAAAGGTTGCTTTTTATTTTATATGGTTTTTATTCTTCTATTTTTTTTGTCTGTTTTTAATAGAACAATATTTTTGTATAAAAAGAGAAATATATATGTAACGCTTTATTTAATGATCATGTTTTTTTCTGATTTAAAAAAATGCTTTCTACTACAATGAATAAATATTTTTGGTTAACAACAATTTGTGTTGTACAGTTCTTGCACTGTGGGGATATTACGTAGTTATAGATATTGTACTACAGAGCACTCATCTTTACTTATTGTGCTTAAAAAGGATTATGAATGTGTACTTTCAGGTTTAACAGGATAACAGTTCACCATTGTAAATGTCTAAGAGTATTTGCATTGGTATTACTATGATCAGAAATGCACATTTTTTTGTATGGATTCATGTTCACAACCCGTATCTAGTTAAGTCACACAAGAAAAAATTGCATATTTGTAGATATTTGACAATGGTAGTGAGGCACAGGATGACTTATTTTATTAACTGCAAGAGTAGTAACACTGAGTGATAAATAATTGTTCATTAAAGACCACAACTACATAATTTAGTATGTGGCATGCCACTGTTAAGTTCAAGAAAACAAAGCATAGTAAGATTTTTTAACATATCAACACAATCCTTGATGTACATAATTAATAGCAGATTATATTGTTCTTTACACTGTGTTCACCTTGATTGTGTGCTGTCAAGAGATTATGCCAAGGTTAAGATACAAGTACTAACTAGAACACAATGCAACACATAACTCATTTTAGCACTTATTGACAGCTGAAATGATTTTGCATGAGATAGTGGCTATCTCAATCCTTAAAACAGACAATGCTATTCCAGGACTTACTATGTTCTTGCATGAGTGTGTATTGCACTATCTATGTCTGGTGGTAACACAACATTATTACATATACTGTTTGTACTTCTCATTCTCAAAAAGAAAGGAAATTCATGGCAAAAAAACTCCATTTAATGCATCAGTTAGGGTTGTTACACAGCGACAAAAGTATGGAAATTCGGTGTTAGGCTTGAAAACTCTAACTCCGCATTCACCCCCCCACCCCCAGCACCACACACACACACACACACACACACACACATGCAGACACACATGCAAGTAGGTGGGAGGACCAAGGCAACATGACTAATCACAGACAACCAGCAGCAGGTGACAGAAATAAAATACAACTGTCTAAATGTACTACAAGACATCCCCACCCACCCGACCAAGTACTGCATGCACAGTGGAGAGCCACAACAAAACTGAGGCCATGTACACCAAATCTACACATCCTTGATTGCAGGTGCACACAATGTACCACACTTAGGAGTTGCATGGCCTTACCTAGTGATGCCACACACCCCACCACACCCGTTACTGCACCGTGACTGTACATCAACAATGAACCTCCATGATTGGAGGTACACAGATGTTTGTACACTTATGACTAGGTAGAAAAAAAACAACTGTCTAAATGAACTACTAGACACATGCATCATCATAATACAAGAACTTGAGCATTTGAGCATGTATTGTACTTACAGTAGTAGCCACAGACATTGCCAGCTATTTCCAGATATTTCACAAAATTTCTGAAGAGTTACTCACTGCTGCCCCTACTGTGGAAATGCAGAAATCAGGAGATATTTCTGAAACTATCACATTAATTTCATGAAATAGTTGGCAGTGTCTGTGGCTGCTACTGTAGCTCTACATTTTCTGTGTCTGTCCACTCAGTATGCAGAACCTGTTTTGGAGGCTCGGTAAGTTATTCCCTGTACAAGGGTGTGCAAGTCCTAATGCTTCTAACAGGTGTATAGCCTCAGTGATGGAGGTATACCATTGATGGCCATTGACTTACTTTTGCTGTGGCTGTACACTAGGAATGCAATGACTGCTCTGTGTGTTGGGAGGAGGAGGACTAACTGGGTGAGAGCATACAATTCCTAAGTGTGCAAAGATGACTGTAGCTTTAATACTGTAGGTATATCATGGATGCCCATAGACTCAGTTTAGTTATAGCTCTCTACTGAGGATGCAGTACCTGGCTAGGATGATGGTGTTTCCTGTGTGAAGCCATGCAAATTCTAACTGTGCTAAATTGAGTATGCTTGCAGTGAGAGATGTGTAACATTGATCTACATACCCTCACTTTTGCTGTAGGTTGTCACTCAGGATGCAGTATCTGCTCTTGAGGTTCGGGGGGAGGATTGCCTAAGTGAGGCCATGAAACTGTCAACTGTAGTAAGTGGAGTGTAACTGGGATCAGGCAGGTGTACTGTTGATGTCCATGGCCTTTGATTTTTGCTGTGGCTTTGCACTCAGGATGCAACAAGTGTTGGGGGGTGGGCATTGTGTAACTAAGAGACTGTGGTACTTCTACATTAGTAGCCACAGACACTGCAAGCTATTTCCCAAAATTTTGTGATATTTATGGAAATATCTGACGCTTTTTTTCATTTAAAGAGTAGGTGCCGCAGAGAGAAACTCTGTATAAATTTTGTGAAATATCTGGAAATAGCTTCAATGTCTGTGGGTACCACTGTTAGTGTACAAACCTCTGTATGACATCAATGACAGAATTGCACTGTTTATATCCATGGCTTTATTTTCATGATGGCTGTCCAGTAGGTATGCAATACCTTGTCTCATGGTTTTGTGGCATCGACTGCTAAAGTACCACAGCGCCTGACTGTGTTATGTTGTGTCTACCTAAAATCTGGTAGGTATACCATGCATGCCCAAGGAATTAGTTTTGCTATGGCTTTCCAGTCTGGGTGCAGTAGCGGGTGTGGTGGGGTATGTGGCATTGCTAGGTAAGGCAATGCAACTCCTAAGTGTGGTACGTTGTGTGCACCTGCAATCAGACATGTGTAGATTTGGTGTACATGGCCTCAGTTTTGCTGTGGATCTCCACTGAGCATGCAGTACTTGGTTGGGTGGGTGGGGATGTCTTGTAGTACATTTAGACAGTTGCATTTTATTTCTGTCACCTGCTGCTGGTTGTCTGTGATTGGTTGTGTTGCCTTGGTCCTCCCACCTACTTGCATGTGTGTGTATGTGTGTGTGTGTGTGTGTGTGTGTGTGTGTGTGTGTGTGTGTGTGATGTGGTGCTGGGGGGGTGAATGCGGAGTTAGGGTTTTCAACCCTAACACTGAATTTCCTCACTTTTGTCACTGTGGAACAACCCTAACTGATGCATTAAAAGGATTTTTTTGCCATGAATATTTATGTTATGGTAGCACGATAGTGCTACCATAATTAGGGTTGAGGAGCCATTTACATGTTAAACCTAAAACCTTGCACCTTAATAACTTTGCAACTGTTCCATGGATTTGCCTGAAATTTGGAATACATAATCAAGAACCATACATCTTCGGATCTGCTAACTTTCGTACTGTTCGGATATACGACTGTGGAGTTAAGTGTGACCTGTGCGTGCATTTATGCTTTTTTGAATTCTTTGCTCATCCCTATAGGTTGCACGGTTTGTGTGACTGGTCCAAAATCTTCAGGGAACGTGTGGCTGGGGTCCCCGATGTATCTTTTGAAGATTTCATGAAAAAATATTAAACAGTTCAAAAGTTATTCAAAAAACAATTTCCCATTATAAAGTAAGGAGAAAAGTTAACAAAAAGTTCAACACTTTGGCAAATACACTTTTTAGTGTTGCAAATGGCACTAGTAGTGTCGCAAATCCACCATTTTGTTTTCAGTTGGTGATCAGAAAAATGCATGGCATTTAAAATTGGGACCCTCTAGGAACACAACTCTTTATGTGTTTACCTAGTCGAGCCCTGAGGATGCTAGGCATGTCCTTATTTTGGGGTTAAACACCCCAGAAATATCTTTTTAAAATTTTTGGAAAAAGTAGTGTCTCAAAGTAGTGTTGCACTCTCAACACTTTCTCAAATCTGTGCAAAAGCTTTCGCAAATCACAACACTGCTTTGCGACACTATGCACAAAATAACAGGAATTCTTTGCTACCCTGCTGCAAATGAATGATTTAGTCTGTTGGGCTGAAATTTGGAGAGAAGGCAGCCAACATCTTATAGATGTGCCTTTTGGTGGTTTGATGACAAAATATTGCATGGATGCAAAGTTACAGTACTCTGAAGTTGACACTTTTTCCCCATAGACTAACATTGCGGCGTCCTCTCCACGACAGGAATTCTTTGCCACCCTGCTGCAAAATAACGGTTTGGTCTTTTACACTGAGATTTGGAGGGAAGAAAGCCAACATCCAACAGATGTGCTTTTTCATGGTTTGGTGAAAAAATATTACAGGGCAGCAAAGTTATGGCACTCCGAGCTTCTCTTTTTTTCCCATAGGATAACATTACAGCGTTCCCTGCACCTTTCAGGGCCCATATCTCGGAAACGGTGCAAGATACAGACTGTTCATCGGAAAAATGCTTAGCCCCCTTAGGGCCGATGACCTCAACATGCACCCCAGTGCCAATTGGGGTGGTGGGCTGGAGGGGTACAAGGGGGGTTTCAACTCTAACATCGAATTTCCTCGCTTTTGTTGCCATGGAACAACCCTAACTGATGCATTAAATGGATTTTTTGCCTGTAATATTTATATATATATATATATATATATATATATATATATATATATATATATATATATATATATATATATATATATAACATGATAGCATGGTAGTGCTACCATAGTTAGGGTTGAGTAGCACTTTTAAGGTTAAAGGGTCAAATTTTGCACCTTAATAACTTTGCCACCATTCAACAGATTTGTCTTAAATATGGTATGCACAATTGGGCATAGTAGATCTTGGGATCTGCCATGTTTCGTATTGGTTGGATGTACGGCTGCGGAGTTATTGAGCGACAACCAATTGCACAATTATGCTTTTTGCGATTTCTTTGCTCTCGCCTACAGGTTCGCACAGTTTGTGTGACCTGTCTGAAAACTTCAGGGAACATGCAGCTGGGATTCCCAGTGTGCCTTTTGAAGATTTTGTAAAAAAATATTGAACGGTTCAAAAGTTATTCCAAAAACAAATTCCCATTATAAGTCAATGGGAAAAGTTAACAAAATATTCAACACTTTCATCACAAATGCACTTTTTAGTGTCACAAATGGCCCTAGTAGTCACAAATCTGCCATTTTTTTCAGTTGGTGATCAGAAAAATGCTTGGCATTTAAATATGGGACCCTCTAGGGACACAAATCTTTTTGTGTTCTCCTAGTCGGACCCTAAGGATGCTAGCCATGTCTTTATTTTGGGGTAAAACACCCCAGAAATATGCTTTTCAAATTTCTGGAACTAGTAGTGTTGCAAAGTAGTGTCACAAGCATGACACTTTCATAAAATTTTGCTAAAATTGCCGCAAATTGCGACACTACTTTTTCAGACTTAGCCAAAATGACAGGAATTCTTTGCCACCCTGCTGCGAAAGAACGGTTTGGTCTTTTGAGCTAAATTTAGGAGGGAAAGAAGCCAACATGTCACCAATGTGCCTTTTGGTGGTTTGGTGAAAAAATAATGCATGGCTGCCAAGTTACAGTACTCTGAATTTGACATGTTTTCCCATAGACTAACATGATGGCGTCCACCATGCCTTTTGGGGCTCGTATCTCGAAAATGGTGCAAGATATAGAATTTTGGTTGCAAGTCACATAGCCCTGTGGGCAAAAACCTAGCCAGGAAAATCATGATTTTTGTGAAATTTTAATTTTTTTTCTACATTGTGCAGTTGCTGAGATATTAGCAATTAAGTACTTCCAATGCTCTTTTTAAGCTTCGATCCCCATTACAAAGCATACATTCTTTGTACACACTGTGTTTCTGTATGAACCTGTTTGGTAAAAACAGGTGATACACCTCTGTTACTGTTACAGTTACTGTTTCCACTTGTGTTTATGGCCCCGTTTGCATTACTGTTCCCGTGTACTCCACCGTGTGTGTTACCCTTTGCGTTGTCATTCGCGCTTGCATTTTCGTTACTGTTACCGTTTGTGTTTCCACTACTGTTTTTGTTTGTGTTTTTGTTTGCATCACCGTGAGCATTGCCATTTGCGTTTACACCAACCCATTCGTTTGCATTTCCGTTTCTCTTTCGTTTTGCATCTTCCTTGCTGTTACTGTTACCATTTGCATTTGCAATTGCATTACTGTGCCCGTACGCATTACAGTTTGCATTTCCATATGTGTTTCTGTATTCTTTTGTGCTTCTGTTTACTTTGCTGTTATTGTTGCTGTTACCATTACCATTTGCATTTACAATTGCATTACTGTGCCGTGTGCATGTCGGTTTGCGTTTCCGTATGCGCTTCTGCTCCCGTTTCTGTTTCGTTTTCCTTTGGTGTTATTCTTCATGTTAACTTTACCATTTGCATTTACAATTGTGGTACCATGCCTGTGTACATTATGCTTTGTGTTTACGTGTGCGTTTGAGTTCGTATGTCCGTTTCTGTTCCCTTTCGCATTCTTTTTGCTGTGACACTTAACATTTCCATTTAAAATACCACTGCCATTACTGTTCACATTACCAGTTGCATTTTTGTATGTGCTTCAATGTTCGTTTGCGTCACTGTTCACTTCAGTGTCACTTTGTGCTTGTCTTTATATTAACGTTTCCTTTACCATTTATGTTTGCGTTATCATGTGCGCCACTGTTCGCACTTCTGTTTGCATTGCTATTCCTGTTACTATGTCACAAGACATCACATGGTGGGAGCGCAGGGGCCAATGGGCCCCGCTCTTCCTCCACCACATTACATTCACTATTTCACGTCATCATTCTCAAAAAGAAGGGAAATTAGAGGCAAAAAACTCCATTTAATGCATTAGTTAGGGTTGTTCCACAGCAGCAAAAGCCAGGTCAGTGTTAGGAACAAGTCACCTGGACACTTTCACCCACCCCCCAACCGACATCGGGGTGCATGTTGAGTCATCGGGTCCTAACTTTAATCCCATTCTCCTATACTTCTGCTTCTTCACACATGTGATGGGGTGAGAGTCAGGGCTGATGATCCCAACGCACACCTGATGCCGGTTGGGGGTGGGTGGGGTCCAAGGGGAGCTTTCAACCCTAACACCGAATTCTCGCTTTTGTCACTGTGGGACAACCCTAACTAATGCATTAAATGGAGTTTTTGCCTTATATATATATATATATATGTGTATATATATATATATATATATATATTATAGTAGCATGGTAGTGCTACCAGAGTTAGGGTTGAGGAGCCATTTACATGTTAAACCTAAAATTTTGCACCTTAATAACTTTGCAATCGTTCAACAGATTTACCTGAAATTTGGAATACATGATCAAGAACCATAGATCTTTGTATCTGCCAACATTTGTACTGTTCTGATATATGGTTGCAGAGTTATTAAGCATGATCTGCACACTCATTTGCACTTTTTTGGAATTCTTTGGTCATCTCTAGAAGTCGCACGGTTTATGCGACCGGTCAAAATCTTCATGGAATGTGTGGCCAGGGTCCCCAATGTGCCTTTTGAAGATTTCATGAAAAAATATTAAACGGTTCAAAAGTTATTCAAAAAACAAGTTCCCATTATAAGCCAATGGGAAAAGTTAACACAAAGTTCGACAGTGTCGCAAATGCAGTTTTTACTTTCGCAAATAGCCCTTTTACTGTCGCAAATCCACCATTTTTTTTCAAGTTGGTCATCAGAAAAATGCTTGGCATTTAAATTTGGACCCTCTAGCAACCTAATTCTTTTTGCATTCACCTAGTTGGACCCTGAGGATGCTAGGCATGTCTTTATTTTGTGGTAAAACACCCCAGAAATATGTTTTTCAAATTTCTGGAAAAAGTACTTTCGCAAAGTACTTTCACACTTGTGACAGTGTCGAATGAATTTGCGAAAGCTTTCGCAAAGTTCAACAGTACTTTGTCAGGCTGTGTGAAAATGATAGCAATTTTCTGGCACCCTGCTGCAAAAGAATGGTTTGGTCTTTTGGGCTGAAATTTGGAGGGAACGCAGCCAGCATCTCACAAATGTGCCTTTCAGTGTTTTGATGAAAAAATATTACAGGGCAGAAAAGTTACGGCACTCCAAAATTGACACTTTTTCCCATAGGATAACATTACGGCATCCGCCGCATTACAGGAATCCTTTGCCGCCCTGCTGCAAAATAACGGTTTGGTCTTTTGGCCTGAAATTAGGGGATAAGAAAGCCAACATCCCACAAATGTGCCTTTTACTGGTTTGGTGAAAAAATATTATAGGGAACCAAAGTTATGGTACTCCGAACTTCTCTTTTTTTCCCATAGGATAACATTACAGCGTTTGCCACGCCTTTCAGGGCCCGTATCTCAGAAACAGTGCGAGATATGGACTTTTCGTCTGAAAAATACTTAGCCCCTTATGGGGGCTAAGTATAAATCTAGCCAGGAAAGTCATAAATCATATGACTTTTAAATTTGTTTTCTACGTCGTACAGTTCCTGAGATATAAGCAATTTACTATTCCAACTCCTCATTTCCTGCTCCGAGACCCATTATTATGCATACATTCTTTGTACTCACTGTCTTTCTCTATGCAGCTTTTGGGGAAAACTAGCCTGTGTGCTTACATTACTGTTACCCTTACCACTTCTGCTTGCGGTTCTGCAACCGTTTCACTTACTGTTCCCGTCTACGGCACCATGTGCGTTACCCTTCGCATTTCCATTTGTGCTTGCGTTTGCGTTATTTTAACCATTTCTGTCTACAGTACTGTTTATCTTTCTGTTTTGCTTTGCGTCACCATATGCATAACCATTTGCATTTGTGGGCACCCTGTTACTATGTGACAAGACATCCTGCCACCGCATTACTTTCACTATTTCTCATTATACTTCTCAAAAAGAAGGGAAATTAGAGGCAAAAAACTCTGTTTAATGCATTAGTTAGGGTTGTTCTACAGCAACAAAAGCGAGGAATTGTGTAGTTGGCTCCCTTGACTTCGCCACACCTCACCGGCATCAAGTGCACGCTGGGTGCTGTCGTCCCAACTCTCACCCCATTCTCCTCATACCTCTGTTTCTTCACACATATGATTGGGTGAGAGTTAGTCTGGCAACCCCAACGTGCACCCCGATGCCGGTTGGGGGTGTGGGTGGGGTCCAAGGGGGCTTTCAACCCTAACACTGAATTTCCTCACTTTTGTTGCTGTGGAACAACCCTAACCAATGCATTAAATGGAGTTTTTTGCCTCTAATATATATATATATATATATATATATATATATATATATCTACACACACACACACACATATGCGGGGTAGTGAGAGGCAACCTCAAAGGATTCCTCAGATTCAAGACACTGGGTGATTGGGCACCCCCAATGTTACTGTTATGTTTTGGGGAGTGGAGTGATGGGGGCTGAGAGAGAGGATTGGGTGGGTGAATATCTTTAATGGACTATTTAAAAAAAAAGAAATAACTGCTCATGCGCGGTAATGGGCAACCTCTGAGGATTCCTCAGATTTGTGACACTGGTGGACTGTGCACCCCCAGTATCACTGTTATGTTTCTGGGGGTGGTATGGTGGGTGCTGAGAAGTAGGATCAGGTGGGGGGGTATCTTTAATGGAAACAAAACCAAAAGAAAATCAGTGGTCATGGCGGAACATGGCACACTCCACCATGACCAAGATGGCCACAGTGTACTGCACATGCACAATACAGTTTGGTGGCCTTCTTGGACATGGTAGAGTGTGTTCCACCGTGACCACTGACACAATAAAAATAGTGCACTGCTACTTCTACTGCAGACAACGACTGGAGTGCTTCATGGAAGCAGAGGTGACTGTGGTATAACTCCAAAATGTTGTTCTGACAGAAGGAATGCACAGTCATTTTCTCCTAGCAAGAGGTCTGCAGGCTACACCCACTGTAGCCCTAAAAAGAGCACCACAACATGCAGATGAGGAGCAACAAGTAGCAGCAATGCTATCTACTGGAGACATAACAAACTGTGGACCTCCTCCACAAACTACACTTTCAACAGCTGTTCTGAGAGCCCTCCATGAGCTGTTTTCTTAAAAGATACTCCTCCAATGTTCCAAAAAGGCATTTTCAAAATGTTTTGAAAGTCTTTATTTTTTATTTTTTACTGATAGCACTTTTAAGTTGTTCATAATAGCAATAATGCACTCCATGGTGTGGTATATCATGGGATATCATCACTTCTCGGGTGCATGAGGCACGAGGCCACAGGCATGACAATATCCCATAGTATACCCCACCCAGTTGTGCATTATTACCTAATTATGAACTGGTGATCGTAAATGGAGGAAGCTGATTGGCCGAGAGGTTTTGGAAGCCGTGATGATATCGGGCTACATCATCACGGCTTCAGAAAACCTCCAGTCACCAGCCTCCTCACAGGCAAGAGATCCTCCGACTGCAACATTCACCTCACCCAGACGCCTAGAGCGAGTCACCCATCAACATGACCAGCAAAAAAAAAAAAAATATTCTACTGCTGAAGTTATTAAAACTCCCACCAAGTGCGCATACATAACTAAAACACCCGCTCCCAACCAAGAAATATTGAGACACCACCATGCCGCCTCAGCAGACACCAATGGACACTCATTCAAAACATCCCGAATACCATAACGGACCTTCCCAACCAAACATCTGCCAGCTCGTGGACAAATGACCTCGCTGCTTAGCTATTGTTTTAAAAAGATTTGCCAATCTCACCTGCTCCTTCAAAACACAATGCAGGCAGTTTACCCTCTGCTCTATGAAACAATCGCAACACAGCATCTCGGACGGACAGGTTGTGGTGGCGACGTGATTTAGACCAGAGCACAACTGACACAATAGCAGTCCCTTGTCAGCAGTGCTTTCATGAAAACGAAATCACACAGATTTTTACCGTGTCCCAGAGCAGACTGGGTCAAATGCTGAGAAAACACAGTTCAGCATTAGTGCTGAGAAAGTGACACTGGGTTCACAGATGCACTCCTCCATTGAACTCCACTTACAACAGTGCCACCAGCTGCCCATACCTCCAGGAACTATTTCTTTCAAAGATATTCTCTCCATCACTCCAAAAAGACATTAAAATATTTTAAAAGTGGATTTTTATTATTTTCAACAGAAAACTATTAAACCAGTTCATATAGATATAATGCACTTCCTGGTGTAGATATTGTGGGATATCGGTTACCGGTTGTTGATCGACCGGCCTGCGGCCTCATGCCCAACCACCCGAAAGTGATGATATCCCACGATATACCACACCCTGTCGTGCATTATTGCTTAATTATCCCATCCCATCTGAACATGTTATTACCACTTGGGAAATGGGATTGTTTTCAATTATTTTATAAATACAGGTAATGAAACACTTGCTGGGTATGATGCATGTGAGGATCTGAAAGACTGGAAGCATGCAAACATGGTGCTAATGTTTGAATGAGTGAGGCAGTAAAACTGATAATGGAAACTGTACTTTGGGACTGGTAAGGAGATTACATAGCAATAACCATGCATTACGTTGTTGATTCTTATTATCCACTGACTTTCATGCAGTGAAAAATATTGTCATTCACAGCAAACACAAAGTGTGAACTGTGAATGTCAATCACTCAAACCTGCACTCAGTACTCCAAGTGTCTTTAAACCTCCATAGTTGTAAAGGCTATGCCTATGGTTCAATGGGCGGAGCAACAACTTCACTCCTCCATCAAGCCTTAAAAGGCCACTCCTCCTGCACTGTTCCAGGATTCGTTTCTTTGTTGTAGCTGGAGGCACTGCTCTCCACCCCTCTTCTGGATTTCTGCGTTATTGCTCTTCCCTTTGTTCTGGTAGCTGCCTCTGGCTGCCCGTTCATTTCTATCAGCCCTCTCTAGCTCATTTTGTTGTGCTGCCCCTCCCTCCCTCACTCATTTTTCCACCTCGCTGGTTTCCTTTCCCTGTTCCTCTATGGTCCTGTCATCTGCTCCTCCATTTTTGCTGATTTCACTGGCCCGGGGCACGTTTGTTTTGTCCCTCTCTGCACCTGCCTACCCTGACTTGCATTTTCTTTTGCTCTGGTCCTTTCATCTTGACCCTGTCCACTTTGTTTGGCTTGTGTGTAGCCGCTGCTGACGTTTGTTCCCAGCTGCACTTCCTGGTTGTTTTTGCTCACCTCTGCTCCTCCCTGCCAGTCTCCTCATTCACCCCTCCTTGTCTCCATTTGTTTTCTCACTCCTGCCATGTTTCCTGTGCCACCTATCTTGCTGCAGTGTTGGCATTCTCTGTTTGCTCTGTGTGGCCCCGTTTGGGTGCCTTATCACTGCTCCACCAGTGTATCTCCATGCCTTTCATTTCCTGGCTGGTCACCTCCACTACATTTCTTCTCAGCCTAGCTGGGAGCTTCTGACCAGATTCCATGACCCGCATTTTCATCATGCTGGTTTTTCTCTGGGGTGCATAGCCCCCGTGCCTCTCCACTGGCTGCTGTATTTTCCTGTAATCTCCATCAGTGCTTGTTCATTCCCAGTTGTTCATGTGGTTTGGCCTTCCTCTCCTTTCTATCACTTCAGCCTTTACTCATCTGGCCCTGGCTAGGACTGTTCCATGCACTGCGTGCATTTGTGTTATGTGTCTTTCTTGTGCTCCTGACTTCTCCCCTGTTCCTGGTATGCCATCCTCGGCCAGCTTACTGTCCATGTTTTTTTTTGGGGGGGTTCCTGCCCTACCACTACTCCTTCACTACTCGCCTATCGGATAAACCCCTCACTTCATTCATTCTCATTCATTGGTCCTTCCCAGCCTTCAAGCATTCAGGCCTTCAAGATTTCTCTCCATCATTGTACATCGTTCATTTCATACCTCACCATAACTGTACCAGCCTTCAAGGCTTCACTCCATCATCGTACATCGTTTATTTCATATTTCACCTTAACCGTACTGGCCTTCTAGGCCTCAATTCATAATCATACATCATGCATTTCATTCCTCACCTTAAACCATTCAGGCCATCAAGGCTTCTCTCCATCATCACACATCATCCATTTCATACCTCACCTTAACCATTCAGGCCTTCAAGGCTTCTCTCCATCATCGCACATCATCCATTTCATATTTTACCTTAACCATACCGGCCTTCTAGGCCTGATTTCATAATCATACATCATCTATTTCATGCCTCACCTTTAACCGTTCAGGCCTTCAAGGCTTCTCTCTATCATCGTACATCGTTCATGTCATACCGCTCCTTAACTGTTTTGGCTTTCAAGGCTTCTCTCCATCATCATACATCATCCATTTCATATTTTACCTTAACCGTGCTGGCCTTCTATGCTTCATTTCATATTCATACATTGTCCATTTCGTTCCTCACCTTCAACCATTCAGTCCTTCAAGGCTTTCAATCCACCTTCATTTATCGTTTATTTGTTCTTGACCATTTTGTCCTCCAGTATCGACTTCTATTCTCATCGTAGGTTGCATTCACCCAACCAGCTTCATCTCTCTCTTCTTTGCATCCTTTGTTCCTGTTCGGCAGTGCATGCCGACCTTCTAAGTTTACTTCTGTCAGTGAACATTGTATATTCATCTCGATCCTTCACTCATCCATTCTGAATTTGTAGCTAGATGTCACTCACAACCCTCAACAGCATTCCTGTTAGAAGGAGAGAGCATGAACTTCATCTAAATCAGAATCTTTTCCTCTTCCCTCACTGTTACACCTGGGTTATGCTCCTATCATCCCACATACACCTCACATACACCTCACATTGTATTTCTGGTCTATTGTACTGTGATACTGCTATTTTGCACTAACATATAGATATAGGCACCCATCATATAAGTATGAGTGCCAGGAATGTGCTTTGCTGCTAATATTTGGCAATGTTTACATCCTTTCATAGGATTAGAACATGCATGACTATTATACCTCACAATAATGCATTATGTTTGTCTTTTAGATATATTCCATATATAATCTACCTAGTCACTGATAAGATAACTCTGAGGGATCATCAGTGATTATTGTATACTTATATTCTCATATAATTACATGTAGTGTGTGTTTTACACTCAGACAGATATGCCACATGTAATAGACCCTGTCAGCACTTCTCTTTGTCTCTTTAGAGAGAAATTGTTTGTTATGTCTTATATTATACATAAGCAAAAAATGCCACACGTAATAGAGCCCAGTCAGAATTTTTTTTGTCTGAGCTATAATGCTAATGGAAGTATATTCTGTCTCATATGATACTCTTAGTAATTATGTCTCCTAAGTCATCATCCAATGACTTAGGACCAATACATATTGTTTCTCATATCTATAACTATAAGATATTGTAATATCTGTTGCTATGCTGTTATCTGTAGTATTTAGCCTTCTACAACCTACTGTAGCTCCTTGAGAGCAGAAGAGTAGGGAGACAGAATGAGATCTTGGAGAACCTGACGTCCTACAATCCTGGAGATTATATACATTCTTCAGGAGAGTGGTGAGAAACCCATCTCCTTTGTGATTTTCTTTGTCACATGGTTGGCGTAAGTAGTCTAATAAATATTTATTAGTACCCTTGCTTGTTTTCGAATGTTCCTTGGCAGACTCTGAAGACATAAGAATCTGTATTATTAGTGTTATTATTATTTACCCTACACACCAAGAGTGTTTAGGCAACATAAAATGGCGACCTGGCAGTGTGTCTGGGTGTTTGCCAAGTTTCATTTTAATTTCCTCTGTAAATTAAAACACTGAGTGAGAAATCCTCAGTAGCAAGCAATAGAGAGTGTCTTCCATTTAAATTTTCGGTCTGTTGTGTGTTCTACAGTGCACAATAACAATCTCTTGGCAGATATTCAATCTCTATGTAATGCGTTGTTTTATTCTTGTTTTTTTCCCCTATGCTTTCTCTGTGAGAACACACAGCTGTAAAAGGATCCAAACATATTGACAGTCTGCCTTCATTTGTGGATTCAAATCCTAATGGGTATATACTCATCTAGGAACCCACATACCCCAAAGGCCGTTTGTGTCCTGTCATGAACTTTGGTTGCAAATAAAGTTTTTGATCCACAGACAGCTAAGGGTCTCTTATCTTAAAAGACATGTTGAAAAATATCATTTCTGAGTTGAGGTTGGATGCCTCAACATACCAAACTGCTTATGGTGGTTGGTCTGATTTTGCTGAGGTAGCAGAATCCAATAGTTGCTCTTTAAGGGATATCATTGCCCATTATGGGGAATTGAAAAATGGTACCAAAAGAGTTGATCCTGAAGGATTATTAATTGCAACATTATTTAAATGTTTTGATGCTGTTCTAAACAAACTATCTGTTTTGGAATCTGAGTATGTTCCTTGCAAAATGGAGAATGCTGCTTGCAAGCAGGAAATTAGTCTGAAAAAGGCTTCTCATAAAGAAAGGATAGATGGACTGCAGTTTAAGCTGCAGTCTCTCAATCTAGAAAATGGGTCTCTCTTTAATGAGAGAAGCAGCAAAGATCTGCATGCCTTACGAGATAATGTTGAAAAAGCAAAACTTGTTAGAAAAAGGTTTTTCAAATGAATGGTGTTCTGGCTAGTAACACTGATTCCTTATGTTTTGAAAACAAGGAACTTAGGGATGATAAGTCTGAAGTAATTGCTGAAAGAGTTAACGTGCTGGTATTTCAACACCAGCTCTTGACTGAATAGCATAAACTATTATGTTTTGGTTACGGCAGGCTTGAAATTAAGGTTTTGAATCTAAACTGTGACACAGCTTTTGTTGATAACTGGCATGTTTTACAAGATGGGAATGTCCAAGAGGGTAGCATCTTTCAGAAAAAGAGACTTACAAGAACAAGGGGACACAATTTAAAGATAGAAGGAGGGTGGTTCAGGGACAATGTGAGGAAGTATTATTTCACAGAGAGGGTAGTGGATGCATGGAACAGCCTTTCTGAGGAGGTTGTGGGGTTTAAAACTGTGGGAGATTTCAAGAATGCATGGGACAGACATAAGGCAATTCTTGTAGGGGGTAAGAAGAAATAGGCTGTTGGTTAACTAGGATCTGCGGCCTATCCTGTAGGTAGGGAAATGGGCAGACTAGATGGGCCTAGCGGTCCTTATCTGCTGTCAAAGTCTATGTTTCTATGGCTTGCAATCTGAAAATAATGCACTTTACAGTGTGCTAACTCCTGTATCTGAGCAGTTAGAATGTAGGAGTAAAAAGTCAGATATGATGAACTTGTGCCGTCAGCCAGAAGTATTGGCAGGGCATATTACCTTAATGCCCATAGACCTTGCCTCTTCTGGTGTTGAAGAGTTTGAGTTTGAATACTCACAGTGTGCTGTGGGGTGGACTAGAACAAAGGCTAGCCTCTTGTTTTTCTGTGATTCACAAAATGGAGAATTGTTAGAGTCTCAAAATGGTGGACACACTTGTGATCAGGTTGTATCCCCATATCATCCCCAAGATGGCTGCTCATGGTCATGTGGTGATGGTCATAACACAGTAACCCATGATGCCCATGAGGTAATCCAAAATGGCCGACCACCACATCACAGAGGTTCAATCATGCTGTCACAGGACCTGTGATTGCTGCCATAACCAAACAAAACATATTGGAGGTCTTTGGCATGATTAATAATGTTATTAGTAACACTTATGTTTCTGAGAGATGGAAGATTCTCATTAAAAATGATGTTGATGTACTTTTGAATGAGGTTAGTATGCAACCGGTCATGAAGTCAGTGTCTGATGCTGCAGAAACAGCTGTTGCTGTAACAGTGTTTAATATATTAGAATGGCCTTGGTTAAGGAATACATTGCAGCTAATTACATGAAATATTGTGATTCTTCCCTGTGTAAATTTAACATCAGCTTTTCCTGAGAAGACCGAATGTACTGTTTCTAACCCTAACAGCACTGGGCATATGCAGCCCATTAATACTTTCAGCTGTAACATTAGAAACAATGTTGCTACCATCCAGCAACATTCTGGTGGGCAAACCCACTTTACATTTGATGGAGGAGGGGACAACCCTGATTCTGAAAGCCCATGGCTGTGATATTTTCAGCATCACAGGTCACATTGGGGAGGAAGGTTATAGGTTTGATTTCTGAACCTGAGCTGACAGCTGTTTCAGTACTGCTTTCTCCACCCCTGATGGCTACTGAACCACAATCCATAGCTGGAGAACTAGGTGAAACTTGCACAGCACTTTTCTCCACTGTGCAGGCACCCATAATAGTGATAGCACTCCCTGCACATGATACAGAATGCCCTCCATCAGTGACACCTGGATCATCCCATACTGTGGCTGTAATAGCAGGCACAAGCCAGGAACAGTCTGGGTTTTTCCCAGCACATGCGCTAGCAGACACAAGTCAGAAAAAGTCTTGGTTATTCCCAGCACAAACTATAGCAGGCACATCTGCTAAGAAGGTACAAGGTATCCTAATACTGATATCATTGTCTTTTCTTTTGGGATCACTAACCCTGGTCTCAGCATTGGTTAATCCTAACACAGTTTTAGGGTATATTGAAAATGCTACATCAGATATAGCAATCTCAACAGTTTTTGCCCAAACATACAATGGACACATTAGACCCATTGCTTATGCATCCCAGATGCTTGCCCCAGTGAAGCTGAAATACGTTTGTGAAAGGAATCATTTGGCTACATACTGGGCAGTGAGATGCTTTATGTACATCACTGGATATCCACCCATTGTGCTGCATTCCAAACTTTTGCCAACTAACTTTTTGTTGTCAGACAGAGTAAAAGATGTTTCTGTATCCAGTGCCAGACTTACACACTGGTCTCTCATTTTACAGGATTATGACATCACTGTCCTTCCTATCAAAGCTTCATCCTTGTTGGCCCATGTCCTACAATTTACAGGAGAGACCCATGATTGTTCACTCCAACCCCCTGACCTACCTGTCACAGGGACCTTTCTGACAGAACCTCAGAAAGTGTTAAAAGACACCACTGTGTGTCATGTTTTGACTGATGACTCAGCCACACATATCAATGAGGGTCAGGTAGCAGGGTTTGGAAATCTTATTGTACATCCTGGTAATGACAGAGTGTGCATGGCTAGTAATTGCCTCATCGTATATGTATGATTCACAGGCATTGTTAAAACACATCTGGCAAATAAAGTGAAAAGCAGGGACATGAGTCATCTCCTTATTACCACAAATATTTGTAGATGGTTTAGAAAGCTGGTAAGTCCTTGAGAAATACACAGCTTGTGCTAAGCGAGGAATACAAAGATTTTTCCTTACGTAAAATGATACCAGCACTCCATGAGAGGGTTAAGTGTTTCAGTCAGACAAAATGGCCTTGATCTAAAAGACTGCAGATACTATGTTATTATTACTGATTCTAATTGGGTCTGTTTCTCTCTAAACTGAATTTCTTTGGAAGAAAACAAACTTCTGTTCCAATTCTCTGATATTACCTCTGTGAAATACAGGGACTTGTGTACACCACAACCCTAACAAGTATAAATACAAACTGTACATTCATAACGTTCGAGCATTTTGTAAAATTTGAACTTTGTGCTCCATAAGAAGGACCCTCATTTGAGGGTAGTGTATAGGCTCCTTAATAAAGGAACTGAGGAATAACTTCCAGAAACAGCTCTTATAAGAAAGTGAAAAAGACATTCACCTATCCAGTGATGGCCTACTCATTTTGAACATCTCTGCTGTAACACTCATACAAGGTTACAGGTAATTCCTGAACATCTGAGAGTAGATTTTGCCTACTGTACCAAGCACATGATACTCCAACTGGTGGACACCGATGAGTCAGTAAAAACCACAGACAGACTGAGTGACATCCTCTGGTGGCTACACATCAGAAATGATGTAGAACACTGCATCAGTAACTGTTTGATCTGTGCACAGAAACATCCTATGCCAGCTAGGAAAAATGCATTGTTACCCCAGGGGCAATGGGGCCCCTGGAACAACATCCAAATTGACTGCAAATGTCTTGGTAAACCAGCTACTTACCATGTGGGGGTTACCCCTAAAAGTAGATTCTGATTATAGGGATCCAGCTTTATACCCCAAGTAATGCAGGAAACCCTGGATTTGTTATGGGTAAAACAAAAGTTTCATATCCCTTACAACCCACAGTTATCAGGACAGGTGGAATGGGCTAACAGGCAGGTCAAAGTTATGTTATAATAAACTTGTTCAGAAAAAAAACAAAGGACTGGGATTAATTATTGCCTTTGCTCCTTATGGCAATAAGAAGGACTCCCTCTGCAGGTACACAATGTACTCCATTTTGAAATCATGACCGGATATTTCATGAGACTCCCAGAATATTTACTTCTGGACCTGGGTACTGTCACTGCTGATGAAGCATCAGTAGATAAATATGTTGAATAACTCAAACAAGACATCCAAAAAGTATGCTTGTTTACTTCACAATATATGGACAAGGCCCAACAACAGGCCTTATCCCATTGTAAACAAATGCAATCCAGCAGTCTACCAAGTTAGACTGCCTCACAATAACAGTCATTGATAAATGGCTACATTCCAATCAAATTAACTCATTTAAAGGAGATTAAATTACTTTTCTATACCCCAATGGGCAGAATAGTACTAAACTAACTATGTTTTTCTTTTCTCTTTCCTTTTAGGTTCAAGACAAAGAGCGAGAGATGCTTGCTTTTATGCTTATTATTCTTTTTAAAAGTATGGGTCTTCTTACAAGCCCTAACTGCACATTTTATTGCAGTTAAGAACCAGTGACCTAAACCTAAATAGATTGTTGAGGCAGCATACAGTACCTCACACGCCTACATGATTTAATTGCATCCTGTGGAATTCACACTAAAGTCCTAAAAGACATGTTCATCATCTGGAAGGGTAGTAAGGCCTTACTGAATGTTATGATCATTGGTTTGGATCAATCCTAGAAGTTAGACTTGATCTAGACTCCTGTTTACATTTTAGTGATCATCAGGAATTTGAGTCCAAATTTTAATGGCAATAAAAGTCATTAGACCCTAAGGGTTTTTAACCCTATGATGCTCCATAATTTGTGACACTTAATACTGAGTGCCCAAAATAAAACTCTAGCCCACCCAGTGGTCTAATAGCCACTTCTCAACCAGGTATCCTAGTTAGTAATGTGCAGTTCATGCACATCCCAGTGATTTTTAAATCTCACCTTTTAGAACTTGGAATGATTTGTTTTATGCTTCACAACAAACATTTCCAACATTTCCCACTATTTTTTTATTTTCATAATGATGTGATTGGATACCCTGGCAGCATACCAGGTACTCAGTGATGGCCCCTACACAGGGACTGATAGCACCACACATGCACATACACATACATACAGAATGTTCACATCCTGACTGCTAGTGGTACATCTTATGACTGTAAACCTACCCAAATGCACCAGGCATTTTGGTTTTGTTTTTCTTATTTATAAAAAGAAAAACAGGTTTAGACTCAGGTCTACTTGGTTATGACATATCTATTTGCTGATATAGCCATTATTCAAGCACATATGTTAAAGGTCCATGATAGTATGAAATATAATATCACCCCCCCATTGCATGGTATACATGATTTTGCTCATGAAAAGTTATTTACATTTACTGTATTAAGGATATTGTGAAGGGGTTTGACCTGACAAATGTTCTTGTTAATAAATTAATTTCTGCTCACATTAAGGAAGCAGACGAGCATCACAAAGCTAGCAAAGTCCTTTGCACTGCCTACGGCTATTATGGTCTTACAACTGTTTGGTTATCTCTTCTGGGAATCTGGAATTAGGACATATCATTGATCTCATACATGACAGATGTATGGGTCAGTGGCATTGCCACATTTTGCACTTCTATTGCATGTGTTAACAAATGTTTATTTGAATCTAGCACTATTCCCTTGTCAATGGCAAGGAACCTTGGCTATGTCACCACACACACCAGTATTGCGCCATGTTTTGAAACATATTCCTGCACAATCCAGGAAGCCATGTTTGTGACTGTCACAGTGTCACTGCAGCATCTTCATCTGGCAACATCCATCTCTGATCGTCTGGCAACCATCCATTCTATTGGTCATCTTTATGGGTACTTTATCATGAAAAGGTTGAACCTACCTCCTTTCCTTGTTTACCATGAGGTCTTGGAATCATGACTGACTCTGAACATTGAATATCATACCTGAAAGGAACATCACCTTTTATGCAGATGTGACATCTTCCCACTTGTCTTACCAACTTATAAATACTGGCCTAATAAGTGAAATTAGGCTTCCACTTGTGAACTTTCAAACAAACTATATTCGGTCCAGCCAATTAAGACTCTGCTATCAAGCTGATTGTTATGCATACTATGAAGCAAGTCTGGGGTGGGGGCAATCCCCTAACTTCAGCAAGAAGACTCTTTTTCAATTGATCTACAATCAAGAAATCCATTTTCTTCACTGCTTGTTTTCCAAGCCTGGCTGGCACCTCAACTGAGTACTGTCATAAACTTTTACTCTTTGTGCAGCCGTGTGATCATCTTCCACTGAACACTGTTATTGATCCATTGTAAAAGTCAATGTGAAATCTAAAGCACCCCCTGCTGCGGTCTATGAAAATGCTGCTGCCTCCTGAACATTTTAATCTACCTTTCAAAAATCTGAATGCATCGAATTTGAACTATGAATCTTCATCTAACACTTGAAGAAACCCTGGATTTATCCATGGAGCTGTTCATAGTTTATGGCTTGTGGACACTGACATGTCGTGTCCTATTCAACTTAGCAACTGAAAAATTCCATCATCCAAGGTAGTATATTCTGCTGATGTGGAACACTGTGTGGTGACCAACTACACTTTCTTCTGATATAGAGTAAAAGTTATGCAAAGTGAACTTTTCTAACTTCTGTTTTTACTCCATAAACAGGTTATAGCCTGGTTATACGGTAATCACACCTGTTCCCATCCCGGAACCAGATACCATTAAGTCTAGTCCTAACTAGTTTGTTTGTTTGTTGAATTTTGTTGACCCGGTAAGCCCACTGGGCCTAGAAGTCCATTTTTCAGGGGCGACCGGGGTGGGGAGGGGGGATACAGATGGTAAGCAACTGAAATTGAACCAGATTAAGCTGTTGGTGGTATTTTCAGTGAATGAGGGAAATTTTGCCAGGACACTGGGGAAATTCCCCTACTCTTT
Organism: Neoceratodus forsteri; assembly: GCA_016271365.2. Taxonomy (NCBI): domain Eukaryota; kingdom Metazoa; phylum Chordata; order Ceratodontiformes; family Ceratodontidae; genus Neoceratodus; species Neoceratodus forsteri. The sequence goes on along the minus strand of CM057454.1, from coordinate 608,709,763 downwards.
TCTATAAGTGCCATGGGGTCTTTAACATCCACCTGGACTACCACAAATCCAGGCAGATGGGACCTCGGTTTAACATCTCATCCGAAAGACAGCACCTCAGAAGTGCAGCTCTCCTCTCATGCTGCACTACAGTATCAGTACTGGGATATAAACCCAAGTGCCAGATGTGGGAACTAAACCCACAGCCCTCTGATCTCCCAGTCTCAGAGGCGAGTGTGCTACCTACTGAACCACTGACACCAGCTTGATGCTCTACCTCAGTTTTACTTATTTTTAATGTCCATACAGGCAACTTAAGTTTGTCTCTTCAATTTCTTCCCAATAGGACAGATACACACCTGATACATATCAGTATTTACTGATAGTTTTGATATTGGAAACCCGTTATGAAGTTTTATTCCAAATGTTACTAGTAATACAAGGTTTAGTAACATTTTCCCTTATAATTACATTTTGTTGTTTATGGAAAACCCTGAAACACCACTGTGACCAGTTAATATTCCTCTGTCAGGCTTGTGCCTCGGGCCAGTAGACGAATGGTGCCTGACCACTGTATTTTTGTTGTGTTGCCACTTTTGCAATTAGGGGAACAAAGAGGGGATTGTTACACCAGGGTTATGCCCCTGTTGTCCCACATACACCTCACACTGTATTCCTGGTTTATTGTACTGTGATACTGCTATTTTGCACTAACATATAGATATAGGCACCCATCATATAAACATGAGTGTCAGGAATGTGCTTTGCTGCTAATATTTGGTAATGTTTACATCCATTCATAGGATTAGAACATGCATGACTATTATGGCTCACTATAATGCATTATGTTTGTCTTTTAGATATATTCCATATATAATCTTAATTGGATATAATCCATCTTTCGGATAAGATGTTAAACCAAGGTCCCATCTGCCTGGATTGATGGTAGTTCAGGTGCATGTTAAAGATCCCATGGCACTTATCGAAAAGAGTAGGGGAATTTTTTATTATAAACTTCAAAATCAAACAAATACAAACATTGTGAACTCACACAAAGGAAAATACAAATCATAAGAAAATCAAATAGTTATTAAAGTCATATATTGTCTGAAAGTAATTGAAAAACAACCTACAGCATATCTTAATACAGAAAAAAGTTTCCCCCATCCCCACTAGAAGAGTAGGGGATTGTTTGATTAAAACTTGAAAGTAAAATATGTACATAAGAGTGTTCCTTCACACAAAAATCATATTACAAAAATAAATAGTAACATAAATTAGTATCTCATCATACCTCCAATACTAAATTCTCTTGCGATAATCCCAAAACATATCACTAAATGCTACCCCCCCCCCACTATTAGAGATGGGGAATTTTTTTATTCAATACTTTAATCAAAAAATACAAAACAAAAAATACAAAAATTGTATTGCATCATTCAAAATCATAATGAAAGAATTCAAAAAACCGTAACCACATTTTTCATTTTATATGAGCAGCAAACATAAAAACTCCATATTTGTACATAACTCCTGTCTAATCCCCACCAACTAAGTAGGGGGAATTGTGTAGTAAAACTAAAAAACAAAGACAGATGCACCCTAATGTATCAGCGCTACAAAAACAAACATAAAACATGGGTAAAAATAAGTGTTACATCATACAATCAAGAAATAGATCAATATTTCATAAATCCTAAACTTTCCCAATGCTATCCCCCCAACTATAAAAATCCTCCCCTTACCCTGTATCTAACCATGACATTTTCCTCCACCATATCCTATACAGATCTTGATGGACCTTCTCCTGTTCTAACAATTGCCACTTCACAAAATTTTTTCTAATATTCTGCACAATCTGAGCTTCTGTCTTCATCTGCTTTCTTAGTGTTAAACAGCAATGAGCCAGCCAAAGCTGATATCCTATAAACCCCATCAATAGTCTTATAGTGATATTATCATATATTACCCATGTCCCCGGTAACACACCTTCAGTCCAGATTTCAACGGACTGCCCCCTAAATGGATTCAAGGGCCAAACAGTATGAAAGGTCGACCAAAAGGATTGAACAAAGGGACACTCATAGAAGAAATGAGATAAAGATTCTACCAAACCCATACAAGTTTCCTCCCTAGGACAATATCTCTCAGCCAGTTCTTTGTGTTTCAAGTTTCCTTTAACACCCAATTTTTTATGCAGACTAAGCCACAGAAAATCCCATATGTATTTAGGGACTCTATTACTGGATAATAATTCTAATTTTGCATGTTGTGCAGCCGTGGGCAAAGCCACAAACCAAGGATCATCATAAAAATAATCCTGAAGTACCCCAAAATATAAATGTTTTCTCGTTTTCATACAAATGGCCTGTTTCATGATTCTCCAAACTTTCAATTTTCTAATCACTTCTTTAAAGTATCCAGGGAGCTGAGATACCCTAGTCTGATGAGGCACAGTTTCCAAAAAAATCCATCTCTCTATTATACCACCAATCACATCAGCTACCCATGGGGACCATACCCTAGACTCCACTTTCAAAAGGGGGAGTAATATTATAAGATATAAATGTAACATAAAAAAACACCACTGGATTCATCATTCCCAGACCCCCTTCCTCAATTGGTAAATAATCAACTCCCCTTTTTACCGGATTCAATCTGCTCCCCCACAGGCATGAAAAAAAAACTCATATAAAAAGGTTTCCAAATTAAGTGGGGGGGGGTAGACTGCGGCCAACTACAAAAAATAAGGTACCAAAAAGGTTTTATTAAGATAAACCTGCTTTACTTTGGTCATTTGCCACCTATTCCACTTATTTACCCCATCCTTAGCTACCCCCAACTGTTTTTCCCAATTATATCTAGGAGCTTCCTGCTCCCTGAAATAGATCTCTAAAATCCGTCTATACCCTTGTTCAATGGGGATCTACCAAATTAAGGCAACATCAACCCCATCATATCCCACCGGTAATATCCCACTCTTTAATGGATTAATAGAAGAACCTGACATTTTAGAAAAGGTATTTAACACCAGCTGGGCTGCTATTGCTGAAGCCCTGTCTGCCAAAATCAAAAAATAAGTCATCCACATAAGCTACTGTAACAATAGGAATATCCTCACAGCCTACAGATAACCCAAGAATCTGTGGTCCCCATTAAGAGCATATAATAAAAGGTCTAATGATAACACATACAATAATGGGCTCAGAGAACATCCCTGACGTACCCTCCTACGTACCATTATCTTGTCTCCTTTCCAACCATTTATACTTGGAACTAAACTCATGTTCCTATAACATGTTTTCAACCATGCTATATACTGTTCAGGGAATCCATAACTCTTCATCACTTCCGAAAGATAAGTATATTCAATATGATCAAAAGCCTTCTGTTGGTCCAAGAAAACTAGATGACCAAATATTTCATCAGAGGCACCCTTCTGCAAGATCTCGCTTAACAAGATGAGAGCATCCTGTACCCTCCTCTGAGGAACTCCACAGTATTGGGAAGGATGAATCAATACATCCAAAACCCCTGTAATCTATTTCCCAAAATTTTCATTAATATTTTATAATCCGTGTTTAATAATGTCAATGGTCTCCAATTATACAAATCCCCTCTCTCCCCATTTTTATAAATCAATAACAAGAGGCCTGTCCACATGCTTTCAGGGAGTTCCCCAGACTGCAAACCCCCATTAAGTACTTCCTGCAATTCAGTCCCCAAAATGTCCCAAATAATTTTATATATTTCATGGGGTAGTCCATCTGAACCTGGTGCAGTCCCTGCCTTCAAAGCCCATATTACCGTCTTGAGTTCCTCCAAGGATACAGGCAAAGTCAACAAATTCCCCAACACCGGGGACAGCTGAGGTAGGTTACACTCCTTTAGCCAAGACTGTATTGCATTAAGTGACAAGGGTGTGCTGCTAAATACTTTAGAAGCATATGTATGTATTTCTGACAAAATACCTACACTAGAAATAGTTCTGCCTCCCTGAGCTGTATTCAGATATGACATTCCACGAGACTCTCTCATAGTACTAGCAGTTTCAAATGGTAACATTTCCCCCTTTTCCCAGAAATTCCATACTTATGTTTTTTCTCAAGTTTCGCTTAAAATGGCCAACTGTAAACAGGCTAACTCAGCCTTTAATCCCTTTATCCTATTCTGATAGTCCACACCCCTTTGTCGAAACGTGGACAAGGTAGCTATACGCTTCCTTAAATGCCTCAATTTATCATGTTTCAATTTCCCATTTATACACCCTATTTTTTTGAAATATATCCGGATCTCATCTTTAGTATCTTCTCACCATTCATTTATATTATCATATAAGCAAAACACTGACTGACGAGCAAGCAAAACAGCATACAACCCCTTCTTTATACCAGGGATATTTAATAAAGAAACATTTAATTTCCAAACCCTGGGCCCCTTTGTGCCTCTGGCACATCCCCTACCCTAAGTTTCGACATTAAATGATCAGAAGTAGTCATCTCCTTCAGAATTTTAGATTGTACTACTAACTCAGGGGAAAGAAAAAAGTAATCAATTCTTGATGCCCTAGGCTCACAAAAGTAAGTATTCTTATTACCATCCAGGGAAGTTCCAAACACATCCACCAAACCAGTCTCCTGTTTACCCTATGCCAAACATAATGCATCACAGTACACCTTCTTCCCTTTATCAGGCAATAATTCTGAGGGTAAAGTACAATTAAAGTCACCCCCTAAAATAAGGGGAAAAGATGTATACAATAAAGGAAAAGTAGATTTAAATAAAGCCACCCTATCACATTTGTTCTGGGAGCATATATATTCAGTAGCCTTATGAGTGTATCCCCCCATTTTATATCCAAAAGCAGGGCCCTACCTTCTACTATTCCTATATGATGCATCACTTTAACGCGAGATCTAAAGAAACAAATCCCAACCGCACTGCACAAATCCTGCCCCTGGGACCAAAAGCAGTTTCCCCACACCCAACTTTTTGTTGCAGCATCTAATTCCTCTGCTAAATGTAAACGAACATCTTGAAAGAACACACAATCCAAATTTTCATGCATGAACTGAAAAAAATGTATTCCACCTTTTCTCAGAGGATTTAATGCTGTTAGCTTTTAAAGATGCTATCTGAAATTGTAAAGGCTCCAGCATTAAAACCAAACAACTCACTTAACCTTGCTCGAGGCTCTTGTCACTCTACCACTTGAAACATCCTGATGCCGTAGGTCAGTTTGGCCCTCCACCATGACCTGTGGGAGAGATTGCGGAAGGGGTGCTGCCTGATCTTGCCCTATTACATCCTCCAATAGCACCTCAAAGGGATTAGGGTCTACCAAAGTATGGATTGAAGTAATATTTTTCTTAGCTCCTCTTGTCTTCCCTTTTACTTGTTTACCCTTCCTCCCACTCACCATAGTGAAATCCTCCACCCTGGACTGCATGGCCAGGGGAGGGGGGGTTCCTTGTTTACCTCTGCTGAAACTTCTTGCACCATAACAGATGATGTCTTAGATATGTGATCAGGGGCAACATTCAAGATAAGTGCTGTAGCAGCCACACAGGCCTGGTTTCCCACCACTTTCCCCCCACCCAGACCTCCATTCCCAGGTTTTCCTCCTGGAGTTTGTCCTTGTTTCACCGCCATCCTAATAAACTGGTCCTGTACCCTGAAATCCACCTCTTCCGTGTTTTGTGCTGCCACAGATCAAGATGCAAAGTCGTGGCCTACCTCCTCACACAAATTGCACTTTGCCAGTTAGAAACAATGAGCACTAGGGTGCCCCATCTCCCCACAATGAACACACTTCAACACATCACAATTAGTACTTATTTGCCTTTTGGATCCACTCTTACAGTTACATGTGGCTGTCCTGCAAAACAGAAACCTTTATCTTTCCCCCAAAAACAATTTGGTAAATGGATAAGATCAGTATCTGTAGAGTGCAACTTCACCCTAAATTTCTAGCCTCCATTCCAAAACCCCTCATCATCCAAAATAGGGACTGGATTACCCTGTATCTCACATTTTTTCCCCAACCATTGCATAATATCCACAATATTCACCCCCTCATTTCAAAACAAGATGGTGATAACCCGAAAAGGTTGCTTCATGAGGGGAAATACAATAAAATACAATAAAATCAGTCCAGAGAGGGTTAGTCTTTAAATTTAAATAATGACACCAAAATGTCTCTAATAAGGCAGGTGTCTGAAAACTAATGTCAAATGAAACTTCCCCCTGAATATGTATCAGGGCATAAACTTCTGCTGGAGTAAACCCCATGCTTTGTTTTAGCAGAATCTTCCCCACATAAAAATGATCCGGGGGATTGTCCCTTGGTCCCACACATCTTAGTCTAATGGCATTTCACCGTTTTGCCTGTTCCACCATTTGATGGAAATGGATAGCATATGTGGGCCTAGCCTGGGGAGCTGAAGCCAATGGCTATTCTGTGTCTTTCTCCCCAACCCACTCTTCGTCCCCTGGGATGTCACAGGAGGGGGTTCTATGGGGGGAGACTCTGGGGGGAGTAAATTGCCACCACCTGCTGCCATGTCCTGTGGCAAAGTAGAAGTAAAAGTACTTAACTCCTTCTGTTCATTATGTGAAACCTCTGTAGCCTTTTCTGCCAGTCTCCAATTTCCACCTGATACAGGGACCCACCCTGCCTCATGCAGGGCTCTCCCCGGGTAACAGGAAGCATCCATCTTGTCCCCCCAGGATTTGCCTGCCTTTGTTTTCCTTGTTGGCGTCTGTTCCATAGATGCATGCAGCTTCTGTTAGTTTTCTGTCAATATTGCACTCGGGGAAGTGGTGTCACATTTCTGCTTCCGATCCTCCTTGTTTTTCTTGTTCCATCCTTCCTTTGCCAACATTTCGCTTACTTGAAATAATTCCTCCTCTAAGCAGTGACGCTGCTCTTCCAAACTCAAGGGCTGTATCGGATGCTCTAAAATGGGACCACTGTCTCGGGTGATATGCTGGCCACCCAAAGGGTGCATCCCAGCCACCTCTGCAGCGAGTCCCTCCTCCTGTGTTTCTTCTGGTCTTTACACCTCCTGGGCCAACGCAGCCCTCTCCACTGAACCTTCCTTCTCCATAGCTGTCCTCCAACTGACCACCAGATGTGGTGTCAGGGGCCTCCCTACCATCAGAGTAGGAGAATTTCCCCAGTGTCCTGGCCAAATTTCCCTCATTCAGTAAAAATACCACCAACAGTTTAATCTGGTTTAAGGTCAGTTGGCATTCATCTGTATCCCCTTCCCCCCAGGTCATCCTGAAAATAGGCAGGATTTGTCTAGTTCACTTACCCGGTCAACAAAAACTAAATAAATGAAATAAATAAAATCTACCAAATCACTGATAAGATGACTCTGAGGGATCATCAGTGATTATTGCATACTTATACTCTCATATAATTATATGTAGTGTGTGTTTTACACTCAGGCAGATATGCCACATGTAATAGAACCCTGCCAGCACTTCTCTTTGTCTGTTTAGCGAGAAATCCTTTGTCATGTCTTATATTATGCATAAGCAAGAAATGCCACATGTAATAGAGCCAAGTCAGAATTTCTTTTGTCCAAGCTATAATGCTAATGGAAGTATATTCTGTCTCTTATGATACTCATTAGTAATTCTGTCTCCTATGTCATTATCCAATATATATTGTTTCTCATATCTGTAACTATGAGGTAATCTCTGTTGCTATGCTGTTATCTGTAGTATTTAGCCTTCTGCAACCTCCTGTAGCTCCTCGAGAGCAGGAGAGTGGTGAAACAGAATGAAATCATGGAGAATCTGAGATCCTACAATCCTGGAGATTATGTACATTCTTCATGAAAGTAGTGAGAAACCCATCTCCCTTGTGATTTTCTTTGTCACATGCTTAGCGTAAGTAGTCTAATAACCATTTATCAGTACTCTTGCTTGTTTTTGAATGTTTCTTGGAAGACTCCAGAGACATAAGAATCTGTATTATTATTATTATTAGTTACCCTACACACCAAAAGTGTTTAGGCAACATCACTATCGACTCTAAATTGCAGTAGTTGAGTAGTCATAACCAACACGTCCTTCTGCCTGGAGGGAAGGTGACCTAGGCCTTGGTTCCCCAGAGATTTCCTCCTCAAAGGGGTTTTTCCTCTTTTCTGTGCCAATGGTCATAATATTATACAGGGGTAGTGCTTTTCTAGGTTCCGTAGTAAGGTTCCACTGTTGGATGGAGTCGGATGGTGGCCCTGGCTGTTCCCTTTCTCCTTAGGAAATCCGCCCTTCTGCATCTTGTTAGATTTCCTTTCATTCATCATCCTCATCATATCTCGTTCTTCTCCTGCTCTTCCCATCTATGTCTAGCACCTTAATTTCTGGTCTCGATATTATTCTGATTTCTTGCCTCTTCAGTGCTCATCATCCCTTTGGGTATTCATTTTGGGCTTCTTCCTAAGCTACTTTTAGCCAAGGGAATCATTCCCACAGCACCTATATGGGTGGAACCCTCCTCTAGGGTTCCTCATCATCATACCCTTATAGGGTGGTATAATCCCACAGATAGAGAGGCGAGCAACCAAAATATATCTAAGTTACACAAGAATATATTACATCAAGTTGCATAAACACACTGAGTTGTAGAGGCTATACCTGTGGTTCAATGGGTGAGCAACAACGTCACTCCCCCTTCAGGCCTTAAAAGGTCACTCCTCCTGGACTGTTCCAGGATTCATTTCTTCGTTGCTCCACCATCCTCCCCTCCTCCTCCAGTGACACATCACTCTTTCTGTGGGCTTCTTCCTAAGATACCATTAGCCAAGGGAATCATTCCCACAGTACCTATAGGGGTGGAACCGTCCTCTAAGGTTCCTCACCGTCGTACCCCTATAGGGTGGTATATCCCATGGATAGAAAGGTGAACAGCTATAATGTATTTAAGTCACACAAGCATACATCATATCGAGTTGCGTAAGCACATTGAACCTATGCAATATCACTTGTAAGCCTCACCTACCCCAAGGATGGTTTGTGCTCTGGCATGGGATATGGTCTAAAAGACTGCGAGGGTCTGTCCTGTTGGAAGAAGACCCTGGGTTTTATGATGGTAAAAGTTGTTGATTTGATTGCCACACAATGCCATCACCCAGGGTGGCGTCTTTCATACAGTGTGGCAAACCAAGATGTTCCACTTCTTGGAAAATGTACTGCAGGTAGAGTGGTTCTTGACATTATTTGTCCCCAGCAGATGGAGGGGTATCTTGGCAAACTCAGCAGCTGCAACACTGTATATCGCTGGGCACTCTCATCACTGCATGGTGACTGGCTTTTATACTTAATGTGAAATACAGTATCCCATTTACTTTCCAAACTTCAGTGCATCTGTTAGTACTACTGATTCTCTGCTCACAAGCCTTAGGTTACATGAATCATGTCACACAGACTTCAGGCTGCAATGAAACAAGACAGGAACAGGAAAGGGGGTCCTTGTGCAGTGTTGCTGAAAATAGCAGTGGTAAGTAACAAGAGTGAAGCAGACAAAATAACAAATCATGCTGAAAGAATCAGAGCTGGAGGCAGACTGTGCAGTGCAAGGAGTGATTTATTGGAAACCTATAACAAAATGAAACTATGGCATTAAACTACCCTATCACTTCGAACCGTGTGGTTCTTCCTCCTGGTCCACTTAGTTTGAAGTGCTAGAGTAGTTTAATGCTGTAGTTTCATTTTGTTATAGGGTCCCACTAAGTCACTGCTTGCACTGCACATTTTGCCTCCAGCACTGATTCTTTCAGCGAGATTTGTTATTTTGTCTGCAATAAAACAAGAAACAAGTTTTTACAGTTGTGTACATAAGCCTTTATACATGATTACTTGTCAGATGTTATATGACTGACATACAGCAGATGATGTTTCAGTTCTTTCTCTCTCTGTCTCTCTCTCTTTCTCTCCATGCTCTCTGATTGGCAAATCCCAGCATCAGGTATCAGTTAGAAGTCATCCATTCCCATGAAGGACTATGATTTCCAACTCCATCAGCAAAACAAGAAATCTGTGGTGGGTATTAAAATTGAAAACACTTTCTGGGGTGGTGTTTTATCAACTAGGAAAATGTACTGACAGCAGGGATCAAGTCTTATATTTTGGGTGGGTCGGTGGGGTGAGGGGGCAGTTCAGGTAACTGTCAGACAGGACAGTTGGACAGCTACTGCAACTGGAGGCAACATTGATAAAGGCTCTCTGTGGCTGGAAGCCATCAATACTGGTGACAATATTAAGAAAGCCCTCTAGGCGTAGGAGACAACACTGCATACTGTAAAACTGATAAAGTCCCTTTACTGCAAAGCACTGCCTCTGCAATCTGTAATGTACATGTTTGTAAGTGTGTGTGTGTGTGTGTGTGTGTGTGTGTGCACATACAAGTATGTGAGTGTATGTGTTTATTGATGTACTATCATTCAACCCTTGGCCCCAGCTAGTGCCATTTGTACTTTGATTTCATATTGCTTCAACAGAAACACAGAAACTGTTGCAAAAAAAAGACACATGGTCCATCTGGTCTGCCCATTATTCCTACCGTATCACTCTTAACCTATCATTGTAGATTACCCCAAACACTCCTACATTATTACAAACCACACCCATACTAACCACACCCATACTCTTTGCACTCCCTTTCTGCATTACCAGCTCAGTATATCTGTCTCACCCACTCTTGAACCCATTAACAAACTCCACCCCCACCACTTCAGTAGGTAATCTGTTCCATGGTTCCACCACCCTCTCTGTGAAGAAGAAGAATTTCCATACATTCCTCCCAATAATACCATGTACCTCGGACACCAACCAATCAGATAGGCAGGCTGGCACCTTACCTGTGTTGATTATCTACTGATAATGACTGCAAAAGGTGCCAGCCACCCGCATGTTCAAAAAAAAGCAATCCGACGGCAAAAATCATGGAACTCCGTCCACCATCTTGTTTCTCCTCTAAGCGGAGACTGTAAAACAGCAGCTCCGTACATCAGAGGAAAGTAAACAAATATACTGACTGCTCTACAACTGAGTCACTTATTTAAGCATTATAGCAAGTACTGTTTTTTTCAAATAATAAAAAAAAACAGTACTTGGTATCTATAATAAACCTTAGGAGATCTAGGTTATCGGGGATTTAACACGGCTGACATGGATTTACCTCACGTTGCACTCATGGGCAAACCACTCCAGCCGTGGTAAACTCTGATAATCCACACCCCCTCGTGGCTTATTGCTTAAATCTCCAACCAACAAGTCTCCTCTAACTGTATTTCCACTCCTAGTGGACAGGTCTTTAATACCCTCTTTGTGTATCCCTTCATGAATGGAAACATTTCTATCATGGCAGTCCTCTCCCTTCTTGCCTCTAATGTATACATGTTCAGATCAGCAGGCAGCCGCTTCTCATTTGCTCTACCCTGCTGTCTCTGTATCATCTTGGTGACTGCACAGCACAGTCTCCAACCTCTCCCTGTCCTTCTTCAGATGTGGGTGCCAGAACTGGGCATAGTACTCCAATAGAGGCCTCATAATGGACTTATACAGAAGCAGACTGGATTGACAATCGAACATTTACCTGCTGTCATTTTCTATATTTTTTCTATTAAGCTTTTGGCTTCCCTGCCACCTCCTTTGCCTAACTTTGGGTCCCTTTGACCAACCACCTCCAGCCCTGTCTGCCACTCCCCCCACTGTCCAGCTGATGGGGATTGGCACAGTGCATGGCCTGAGAGCAATGGGGACTATCATGATTGGTGGCAAGAGACATAGGTTTTTCTATGGCTCCTTCCCTTCCCACCTCCCCAGGTGCTCTGGTGCAGGCCATGCATCCCCATGCATGGACCCTCACATGCACATAGCAATGCCCTGCAGTGGGAGACAAGTTCCCTCAGCCTACAGCAGAGGTCGCTGTGGCAACAGAACCAGGACACCTCCCTCCTCTGGCTTGGAGCACTGCCACACAGCAATGCTACCCAACCCCTCCAACAACCCAACCCAATTCCTGAGTTTGCTTCTGAACCCAGGTCATCACTGCTGGAGTACGTATCACTTCTGCTGCATCATCAGGCAATCCCATCATTTTCTATGTTTAATATCACCTTTCTTCTCTTACTATCAAATTCTTGGTTGTGTGCAATTACTGTTTGTATGCAAAGAGAAAATGTTGTTGCCTTGTTAGAGTAGAATTTAAAAAAAGAAGAAAACAAAACAAAAAAATATTGTAATATCTTTTATTTGACTAACATAAACTTCTTATACAAGCTTTCAAAGTCACATAGGCCCCTCCATCAGGCATTGTGATAACACAGCTACATGGAGAAGATTTTATTCAGAGACCTCAGTGTTACATAGAATAGTAAATTCAAACATTTCCAGTGTGAATGAGCTTTTTGTACATGAGTAGGACAGTTCTGTTTATAAGAAAGCATCCAAGCAAGAGGGCAATGAAAACACTGATGTGTGCTTAAAAAATGGGCATGAAAAATCCTCATTTGTGATTGATCAGTTCCCTACTCAGAGCCCTGGTCTATCTGATGATAGAACCTGGGTCAGGAAAAGTGCCAGACCCAACCAAAATGACTACTGAATCATGTGGCCACTTAGAATTTTCAAACTGGACCTGCTGCCTTTTTGTTCTCGCCTAGCGGGTGAATAGACAGACGGTCCCCCCGAGTCTGTCTTTTTTCATTGAAGTAAAAGAAGTAAACTGTAGCCACGCATTAAAAAAAAAATAAAGAAAGGAAACAAAAACAAAGCCATCAGTCCAATTGGCTTCACATAACTGTTGCTGGACATCATAGTTTTTAAAGGGGCAACTTGCGCCTCTTCATACAACTCTACTCTCCAGTGCTGCTTGCCCATGCTGCTTCCAACATAGTGGTAACGTACCTCAAACAAAATGAGTTAAAAGAACTCATCTCTCCCAGAGTGCCTCACTACACTGGACTGCCTCCAGTAAAAGCTTTCATTTCAGCACAGTGCACAACCTGGGTGAACAACTTAATGCAACTGGTGATCGGGCACTCCAAAAATAGGAAGTATGTAACTCTCAGTAGTGCTATTGGAGATACCGCACCCTGTTTCTCGCTTAACTAATTTTTCTATTTTGCTATTTCTTTAGCAAGTGAGAAGCTCAGAAAGCATAACTACATAAGGTCCAGTAAGACAAAAGTCCCTAGCTCAAGAGGAAAAAAGAATAGCATTCCAATGTAGGTGGAGGAACTATTTCATTACAAAATTAGAGTTTTAACATCTAAATGTAAAAAATATTTTTTTTCAAACACATATAAAACAGTTGCCCATTTTTTAAGCACAATAATACCCTCCAGGGTGGGCGGTGCTGTGCTATACTGGACCTTCCAGGGGCTATAAGCCGGTCCAGTATAGCACAATACCAGCCACCCTGTTGGGTATCATTGCTTACATAGACAACAAGGGCAGGCTTTGAAGTACTAGGTTATAAATCAGCTTGGAGATGTAGACCTCTTTCCCAGGATGGAATGTGTGAGCAGGATGCCTATAAATTGTTAGATGTTCATATTACAAAATCCTCTCTAAAAGCAGACTTTTAAAACAGCAACATTTGTTAGTACTTTTGTGTCCACAAATTGTTCCGTTTCCATTTTTCTCCATCTCTTCAATATTAACTGATCCAGCTGAATGCAGACCTGTTTTTACTTACAGTTTTTGTCTACCATCAGCTGTTAGGTGCTGCAATGCACAAACCAGCAGACAGGCTGGGGTCATTTACAATATCTGCTACTTGCCTAGTTAAATTCCCTGACAGTCCTGTGAAAAATGTAGTGTTTGAGGGCAGTGTAAGAGGCTGTCTGACTTGTCTGCAAAGAAAATGGAGAAAGTAAAAGGTAGGAGAAACACGGAAAAGACTGCACTAGGTGAGGTGGTGCTCCAATGCAGTCAGCAATTCACATAAAAAGAACATGGACACTCGCCAACTTTTGCAGACATCACACATTACTACACATAACATAGCTGCATGCTGCACTCTTTACACTTTTCAGACAAGGACCTTGTCCGAAACACATCAAGTGTGCAGTTGTGTGTGTTATGGAATACAAATTTAATTTCTTTGAGCTATTTTGGAGCCAGTGTGATGTCTACAAAGGTTGGGGAGTGCCCATGTTCTTTTTGTGAGAAAGTAAAAGGTGCTTCCCTTTCCCATAAAAAGTTGTGCAGCTACTTGATGAGGCTGCTGTTCCAGGCATGTCACATCCAAAGAGATCTTATATACAACAACTAGAGGGGATGTTGCATGGAGTACAGGGGGCTTTCATTCCACAATATGCAAGTGGCCTATACTTTGTCTCTGGGAATAATATGCAAATGAGTGGAGAGTCTCTTGATGACCCCTTTAGTTTTAAATATGCTAGCTCTATAGTCAAGTCATTCAGAGTTGAAGATAAAGGAAGGACTGCAGTGTTTGTGGCAGACAATATGGTGGGTTGATTTTTTCCATAGGGTATAGCGGGGGGCTCTCCCCCCACACTCTCTGTGACTATAGATAACAACACCCAGCTGCCATATTTACGACCCAAGAATTGCAGTCAAGCCAATATAGGCATTTTGAAGTGTGAGCATAATAAGTACAGATAAGGAAAATATTTTGTATTATTGGGGTGGCAGGTGTAGCATTGAATAGAAAAGAAAGAGTCTGTAACCGTGATACCGATAAGGAATGAAATACGTCCAGTGATGAGAAGGATCTGATACTGTGTTGAGACAGGAGAGCAGAGAGAGTATCGCTGGCTTATGTCTTTTGAAAAACAGTTTGACAGTCTCATCAGTAAAACAAGCAGACAGAAATCAATTACTGACTTTCTGAAACAAGGGGTCAGTGACTTGACAGAACCATGAAAAGAACTATTTAATTAAATAATTTTTTGCAGTGTAATAAAGTGTACATTTTACCCAGATATGGTTGTAGTGACCTGAATATATGACGTGAGCATTACATGGTGGTTAGATATTAAAAACAGCAATTTTCATTTGTATGCAGTTCCTCTTGTATGCACAAAATAGACTGTTCTCCCAGCATGTGCATACCAGCCAGAATTACCTGCATTACTCAGTTTAGCCAGCTTCTGAATGCATCACATGAAATTAACCTCAAAGGTCTTTTGAGTTGTTAGGCAGCATTTCATTCTGAGCAGTTCCATAGAAATGACAGCAATTACTGGTGCGTCAGATGATTTACATTGTTTTCATTTTCCATGTCAGTGCTGGTGAAAGACAAAGCTGCCTCTCCCAGTGGCAAGCAGCAATATGAAAATCGTTAGACATGTCATTCATGACATAAACATGCAGAACCTGCTTTTCTTTATTCGTTGTTGAACTTACACCTTTAGGTGATAATAATACCTTGCTTTTACCACAGAGACCCTTGGAATGTTGCACCCTTTGGAGGTAGGGGAAGGGGATCTTGCCAGATGTACTACAAACAAATCACTGCAGTATCACAGGGGTATGTGCCACAGAAAAAAGAATAAAAAGGTTAAAGCCAGACCTACTTAGGTGCACCACAGTAACAAAGGTCAAAAGAGATGCCAGATCTACTGTACCGTCTATCACGTCTTCCCCACACTACTTCACAAGCAGGAACTGGTATTACGACTGAGCGTTCTAATTTACAGTGTGCATTCTCTGTTACTTGTAATGTACCTGCAATTACTGAAATGTATTATTTATTTACTTAGAACAAATTGGGATTAAAACCCTTTGAGTCAGAGACTCCTTTGCAAAGACTCTGCATCTATGGTACCAAGGAACAGTATAAATGATAGAACAACATAAGATTAAGACAATACAATGAATACTACAAAACATAATTGCGTCATACTACAGGATAAACATAGTGGGCCCGAGTCTCAAAAGGTTACATCTGGCATAACTTGCACCAAAAAAATGGTGCAAGTAGCAAGTTAAGCCAGCAGTTGGGACATTTGGTATTCTGCAAAGCAGCCTGTGACATGCCACAGGCTGCTTGAGCCAAAGTAGACTTATGCCACCAGTTATGTCATAAACCCCATGTGACATGGTGCTAAGGGGTTTACGGCAGCTTTTGCGCCCTATTGTGGAAGGGCTGCAACAAAGTCCCCATACTTGCTATTACAGAACGACCCCTGGAGGACACCCATCAAAGTACAGTTACATCAGCTTTTAGCTGGTGTGAGTGTACTTGTGCCCTCTGGGGTGTGCATGTATGTGCCACTGGCCCAACACCTGATGCCATTTCACCCTCCCCCCACCATTGCCCACTCCCCACATAGCCACATGTAATGCCCCATCCCCCTAACTGCCCCAACCACCAAACAACAGCGTTAAAACCCCACATGGCTACCTATGCCCCCCATGCTCTGACCCCTGAACATGTGTGCCAAAGTCTCACAGAACTATTCATGCCCCCCATGCCCTGATCGGCCACCTTCCACAACATGCATCTCTTGTGTGATAGATACCTCTTAGCCCTGGTAGTCTAGTGGCCCCACACCCCACCAGCACTGGCAGACATCCCCACCCCCCCACCCAGCCGGTGACCAGCACAGCCACCTCTCACCTCCATGGCCAACCAACGACTGTGCCAGTCACTGACTGAGGTTGGGTGGCAGGGGGAACAGGGTGGTCTGGCACTGCTGGGTGGGGGGCCCGTAGACTACCAGGGCAGTACATATGCCTACTGTACCTACTGTACAGTATGTGGCAGACTTTGGGTGTGGGTCGGGATACGGCATGGGGATCCTTGGGGCACATACAGAGGGGGGGCTCTCTAGCCCTGTGGAGCTTTTCCAGCTCCTTCTGGGGGATTGGGACATGTGGGGGGCACTTGTGTCCTGCCAGACAGTGATTGTGGCTTGCGATAAGCCTTCCAGGTACGCCCTCTGTTCGTTGTCCCTACCCCTTCTAGAATCAAGCACAGGGTCCTTGCTGCAACTAAGTTTCATGCAAGTCACCTTTGGTGGTGACTTGCACTATTCTTTTAGTATCATCCCCAGTATGTCCACATAGGGTACAATTGTCAAAACAGAACTGAAATATATACAGGAACGTAAAATATATACAGGAATGTACAGTGTAAGTCGATAGCCCAGGGACAGCCTGAGCAGGGGGTAATCATAGTATATCCACACAGGGTACAATTGTCAAAACAGCGGTTAAATATACACAGGTGAATTCAATGTAAGAATATGTTACCCAGGGTCAGATTGAGGTGTGAAACAAAAAGCCATATGAATTATCTTGACAATGCAGGTCACACCACATACATGATAAAATAATACGGGGTGATTGGAGAGAATAGAGCTACAGGTTCGGAGGGGCAAACAGTGGAGACATTGTTCAAAGGAAGAGAGTGAAGTAGGTTGTTGGGCGGGGGCATCATGTGCAGTCACAGACAGAGGAGGAGGAAAGGAGAAGGCCTTTGAGCTTGGCTTTGAAGAGGCCAAGTTTAGGTTCAGCAGAGATGTCAATGGACAGTTCATTTAGCCAGTGAGGGGCCCTGTAGTAGAAGGAATGCTGACCTAACAACGTTCTGCAGTGAGGTACAAACACTGGGGCTTTGGTTGATGTTTGAATTGCACAGGGCACTGGGGCAGGTTGTATATGGGTTTTAAGTATACTGTATACCCATGAACTATATATGTTCCTCATTGAAAAGTTTGTGATGTGCAACTGCCGAATACTGTATACCCATGACCTACATATGTTCCTCTGACTGTTCATTGTATGTACTGTATTCCTGACTGTTCGTTTTATGTACTGTATTCCTGGGTCGCCACTGAAAAAGGGACCTTCGGGACCCAGTGGGCCTACCCGGTCATCAAAATTCAATAAATAATAAATAAATAAGGAAAGAGGGTAGGAGGCCACTGATGACCTTCTTGGCTGTGAGGCAGGTATGATATTTTAGCCTCCCATCAAAGTTCATCCAGTTGGTTATTTGATAGAGGTCACACATGTGGGACTGTCTGTCACACCCTGTTACAAGCTGGCAGGCTCTGTTCAATGCAACTTTGACCCTGCGGAGAGTTGTGTGGTTGGCAGACCCATAACAGACAATCCTGTAGTCAACCAAGGAGAGGACAGAGGTTACAGCCATGCGGAATGCCTCAGGAGGCAAACACCATTTGTGCCTATAGAGTAGGCCTAGTCTTTTATTTATAGCCAAGCTAAGGTGGTGGATGTGGTCATGATAAGTAAGTGAGGAATCAAGAGTGACCCCTAGGTATTTAAACGAGGGCACTTGTTCTAGCGGGGAGTGCTGGCAGTCCAGGATGTGGAGGGGAGTGCTACCTCATTTATTTTGGTGGTGTGCGAAGGCCATGGTCTTGTTTTTTTTTTGTAGTTTAAGACCAATTTATGCTCATTGAACCAGGCTTCAGACTCAGTGAACATGGTCTGGAAGGCACTTCGAAGAGGGGGAAGGTCATGGTGACTGCAGTAAAGTACTGCATCATCCACATACAGAAGCAGATGTTCAGAGCAGGCATTAGGAAGGTAGTTTATAAAGAGGCTAAAAAGAAGCTGACCTAAGGTAGATCCTTGGGGAACACCAGAGCAGACAGGCAAGCAGGAGGATAGGGTGGTGTTTAGTTTGACTTGTTGCAATCTATTACAGAGGTAGTTTTCAAACCAGGTGATGGTATTAGGAGTTACAGAAGGCCCAGGGAGGGTAGATACTGAAGCTGGAGGGCAAAATTTGCTGTATTGAATGCTTTAGCCAGGTCTATGACTACAGACACAGACTGTGCACAGTTCTGGAGACCCCACCTCCGCAAAGACATAGACAGGTGGAGGCTGTCCAGAGGAGGGCAACAAAAATGGTGCAGGGTCTGCACCAGAAGACATATGAAGAAAGACTAAAGGAGCTTAAGATGTATAGCCTTGAGGAAAGGAAGGAGAGGGGGGACATGATAGAAACTTTCAAATACCTCAAGGGAATCAACAAAGTCCAAGAGGGTAGCATCTTTCAGAAAAGGAGATGTGAAGAACAAGGGGGCACAATTTGAAGATAGAGGGGGGATGGCTCAGAGGTAATGTGCGGAAGTATTTCTTCACAGAAAGAGTTGCAGATGCATGGAACAGCCTTCTTAGGAGGTCGTAGAGTCAAAAACAGTGGGGGAATTCAAGAATGCATGGGACAGACATAAGGCAATTCTAGTGTGGGGTAGGAGGAAGTAGGTTGTTGGTTAAAGGAGCACTGTCAACTTTGCCCTTTCGCTTTTTGCCTGATCTGAAAAATGTACCTCTTTTCACACACCTATTAAACATTCACTCCAGAAACCCCCCATATGTATGAAATGTATGTATATTTACAATTTTATTCATTTTCAGCTGCAATTTCTATCCATTCATCCCGACTGAACGTGCCCCGCGTCCTGGAAGCACATCCAAGTCGGGAACGCAGGTCTGGCAGGAGCTCGTTCATGAAGTGCAAGTTTTTCCCATTCTGTCAGTAAAATAATGATAAACTGGCACCTTATGTTATGAAAAAATGCTGCTGCCATCTCCCACAAAAAACGAGCACCGTGAGTAGTAAAAGTCACTATTTTAAATCCGAGCTGAATTCCAGGCATGCGCTCCAGAATCATGAAGAAAGATCCAATGCATGTGCAAGAGTGTGCCGTTGGTGTGCCTGCCCAGGATTTCAGTGCCAGGTGGAGGAGTTTTAGGTCCAGGGAGACTCCACTGTGCCTTGTTTTACCTAGCACTCTAGATAAATAGGGCCTAGCCTCCAGGCTTACTTGAAGGCTTGTACTGTATTACTACTTCTTTTTCATATGATATCACTGCCTGTTTTTATGGTGACCTTATCTCATTGTAACTTCCCAGGTTGTACCTGAAAATAGGCAGTTTCTTTTTTCTGGTGCACTTTCTTGATAAAAAAATAAGGAAAGTCTTGTGAGTCTTCTTATGCTGAAGAAAATATTTATTAAGCCCTTCCACTTTAATAGACAGCAGGTGAAGGGGCTCCTTGAAGACAGTTTAGACTTTGTCTGTGGTCCTTTCCCCCAACATCTGACAGAAGGTAATTAGGCAGAATAAGACAAGGGCAGGTGGAAAAAGGGGGAGGAGCAAGACAGTAGGTGGCAACCAAGGGGGGAGTTGTGTTGGGGGAACAGCCAAGAGGCTACTTACAGAATCGCACAGGGAGCCACAGCTGCTTGATTCCTTCAGTCAGCCTAATTGAGACGTTAACATTTGTAGGTAGCAGCATCAGCAGAATGAACAGCAGGACCAAATGGAGCTAGACGTTTATTCAAAAGGAATGACTGCAGGAGTACAGAGGGGTCAGATATATAAAAAAATGAGACAATGAGTTATTGTTTGGGTGCAGCTGTGAGAAATGGGATTACTTAGGTGCTGCTTATTATTGTGTTGAGGAGTATAAGAGCAGGGCAGTTAAGTTGGTGGGGCCTGTAGTTGCAGGGAGGCAGCAAAACAGCTGCACAGTGACTGGGGAGAGTGCCAGCAGTGAGAGAGCTCAAGGAATAGGCAGACCAAAAGACAGGCTGGCAGGATCTGCCCAGCAGGGATGGGAAGACTGTGGGAGCATTTTGGGCAGGCAGGAACTCTTCAAGATGGAGGGGGAATGGTGGCATGGAAGCCATCTCATGAAAGATGGCTATTCATGGAGGCAAACTCCACCAAGCAAAATCCACAAAAAAGAGAGAAATAGTACTCACTGGCTAATTAAAATAGCATGGAAGGTGCTCAGCTAATGGAGCCTTGGCTAAGGTTCCTATTAACAATACGGACAAAGCTTTGTGGCGAAGTGCTGGGGTGAGTGGCTAGCCGGTGCACTTGGGTAAGGTGTGATATACACTTTTTGTATGACTTCAAGCACTTTGTTATATGAAGCACTGGTCTGATGAATTTTTGATGTCCTAGGCTCCATGAAAATGAGTGATTGAATAATAATAAATTCACTTTAAATCAAAGATGCAGTCTCTGGAGTGTGCACCTTAGATCCAACAACCAGTGGACAAGGGTGCTATGAAGCACAAATTTTGACTGAACGGAAGACTGTTTTGGAAATTTTTATATCACCTATACCCTGTTGCTCACATTCCTTGTTTTAATACAGTGGAACTGCAGTCAGCACGATGCATGTTGCAAGGGCAGTGGGGTGGTGCTCAGGCAGACAAAAGAGAACTAGATCATCGGTTCACCTTGGGCAAATGGAGTGAAGGAGAATTTTTTGGGGGGGCCCTGAGGACATCCCAGGTACTGGGAGTTGCTGGTGTCTGGGGGCAGCTGAGATGGGATGGCTACCTTGTGGTGGCCTCCACCGGTTGCTAAGCAACCCATGTGGCCATGGCTGGGTCCCCCTTCTCCTCCACAATTAAAATAGGACAGCAGATTTTGTAGGAGGTGAAATGCAAGGATCCCTGAGAGGTATGAGCAGTGGGTCCATTTGAAGGGATCCCCAAAACATGCATACAGCAAAGGAGAGAGCAGAGCATCAGGTCTGCCTAGTGCACATGCGCAAACAATTAAGGTCATGTAGCAACACGGGACTGCTCCCCCACCATAGGATTTCCAAGTAGGGAATGGGGAACAGCAGATCCAGAAGGGATGTATGACCTAAAATTGAACAAGTGAAAAAAAAAAAAGAAATTAAATGAAAACTGCCCTGCTTAGTCAGACCTCTATGGAATAAGGGCAGCTAGTGCCATTAATCCTGAGGGTCTCGCAGGGAGTTGCCAGGGGCATGGAGTGGAGTTGGGTGGCTGTCTCATTGCGTGCACAGTGTGGGCTGGTTGTTGGGCAATGAACTATGGCCATGCCTGGGCCCATTCCCCTCATTTCATCTGGTGGCAACGGGCTCTCTTGGGGGGGCTAGCATCCCCAATTAGGCAGATGGTAGGAGGGAGAGCAGGTTTTGGAGTGCCCACCTAGTGTCAACAGCCACCTCTTGGGCATGCACAACCAATGTTGGTTGCTTAGCAATGCAGAATCCTTATGAAAATGAAATATATTTTAAAATATATTATTAACAATATATTTACAAATGGTGAAATATATTCCAATCTACTTGTTTTATAATATATTCTAATGTATTACAAAGTCAATATGTTTCTATATATTTTAACATTTGCAAATACAGTATATTGCAATATACTGTAAATATACCCATTATTGCCACTTTAATATACTATGTATATTGCAAAATATATTGATTAAATTCCAAATATATTGAAATAAGGATAGTAAATACATGTTATTGGTATATTGCCAATATATGAATAAATGTATCTTTTTTATTTCAAATGTTGTTTCCTATATTTATAAGTATATGTAATATACATCATATCAAATCAATCTTTATAAAAAGCACCTTTCTCATAACCAAGGTGCTAGTACGTATATAGAACAACATAATAAATAATCATAACAAATCAATTAAATTAATAAGGTCCAACAATTTAAAAGTCGATAAATAACAGCGGCAGCCTAAAAATCTGGGTATGCCTGACTAAATAAATAAGTTTCAAGTGCAACTTTAAAATTCTGGACTATCAGGCAGTCTCACACTTGATGAGGTAGAGAATTTCATAGGGTCTGGCTGTAAAACCAAAAGACTGAGCCCCAGATGTCTTTAAATGGACCCTGGGGACCTCTTGCAATACCTCTTGTCAGTGGATTGGAGAGGGCGGAGGGGGACAGTAAGGGCAAAGGAGCCCTTGCAAGTAACTAGTCCCCTGATTGTGTAGGGCTTTATAAGTCAGCAAACCAACCTTGAAGGTGATCCACCACTGTACTGGCAGCCAGTGCAGTCCACGGAGCACATGTGTAATAAAATACTGATATAACTATTTACTTAATGAGAAAAAAAAATTATTTACGATATAAAGTACTTTTATCTGTATAATTGGAGTTCATCTTGTTAGTAACCATGGAGATATTTACATTAAAATTATTGTTTTACAGTGCGGTTTTAACTCAAACAGACATTTTACACGTTTATTTTCACACATTAGACTTACCTCACAAGTTCATGTTTATTAAGGGCTCATATCAGTAGTTATGCCATCCTATTTTGTTTCACTTTTAGGTCAGGGTGAGATCCTACATGCACTTACTTTATAACTTGTATCTTACCTTTCAGTCTGTAAGCTAATGTTGTAAATTCAGAATTATGGTAAAACTAGAAATTATCATGATTTTGGCTGCTAAACTATGTATTTTTAAAATATGCAAATTAGTTATGCAAATATACAAATGGGTCGAGACTAAGCATTTACAAAACATACATGTAACATATATAAAAAATACATGTAACATATAAAAATATATGTAACATGCATAAAATGCATGCAACATACAAAAAAATATATATAACATATATGAAAAATATATGTAACATATTCAAGGAATACAGCATATATTTTGAAATATCAGGGCTGTGCTCCAACCAGCACACTCTATGGGCATTGCTTTGGATCAGCATGAGGTCAGTGCTCCTCGGTTTTCCTACAGTACCTTCAGCCACCTGGAGTTCATGGTTGTCATGCGGATCATCCAGGATATGCACCCTACGTGCTGTAGTTTGGACCCTGGACCAACTTCCCTGATTTTGGGTTGTATTGATGCTATCGGTCTAGTCCTAGCATGGATAGTTTGGTTCTCCTTGGAATTCAGAGAGTTTCCTAGCTCTCTGAAAGAGGCGGTAGTGATACCGCTCTTGAAGAAAGCTACTCCGGACCCAAACTGCCACGCCAACTACAGACCAATCTCTAACCTTCCCTTTTTAGGGAAGGTGATTGAGAAAGTAGTGGCAGCACAACTAGATGACCATTTGACTATCCATGACATCTATGAGCCTCTTCAGTCCAGTTTTCGAAAGAGACATAGTACCGTGACGGCGCTGGTTCGGGTGCTCAGTGATCTCCTGATGGCTAGAGATGGGAAGAGATGCTCCATCTTGGGTCTTCTGGATCGCTCATCAGCATTTGACACCGTGGACCATGGGGTGTTGCTTAGCCATCTGAGGTGCATCTGTGGACTGTTGGGAACAGTCACAGGTGGTTTACATCATGCTTCACTGGAAGAACTCAGAGAGTGGTGTCTGTTTTTTCCTCAGACCCAGTTTCGCTGTCTTGTGGGGTCCCTCAGGGCTCAGTATTGTCACCCATGTTGCTTGTGGTGCACATGCTGCCCCTCAGAGACATTGTAAGAAGATATGGGCTGAGGTTTCATTGCTATGCTGGTGATACCTAGCTCTACCTTTCTTTTGCGTCTGACCAGGATAGAGCTCTCTCGGTCTTTAATAGCTGTCTCAAAGAAATCCAGGAGTGCATGGATTCGAGTTGGCTGAAGGTGAACTCTGGAAAGACTGAGGTGTTGGTTGTGGACCCAGGTCACCAGACAGGGGGCTGGGGGGTAGGTCGCCTTCCGGACTTGTTCTCGGGGGTGTCTCTCCTGACCTCTGACCAGGTGCGAAAGCTGGGAGTAATTTTTGACGAAGGGTTGACCCTGCATTCACAGGTGTCGGCTGTCATCAAATGTTCCTTTTATCAGCTAAGGAATATCTCCAGGATTAAACATCTGGTCCCATCTAACGACCTTCCTGTTATGGTCCATGCCTTTGTGCCCTCGTGCTTGGATTACTGCAACTCCTTATACCTATGGCTTTCTGGGCTGGAAATCCGCTGCTTGCAGCTGGTGCAGAATGTGTCGGCCCAGATTTTGATGGGATCATCTCAGTCCTGTCATATTTCACTGGTGCTGTGTGAACTGCACTGGCTACCAGTACAGTGGCAGATCACCTTTAAAGTTGGCTTGCTGACTTTTAAAGCCCTACATGAACTCGGCCCGGACTACCTGGTCCCTTATTGCCCCGGGTGATTGCTCCGCTCAGCTGGTGAGGGGTTGCTAGAGATCCCTAAGGTACATTTGAAATCTTCTGGGGCCAGAGCATTTGTGTTCGTGGCCCCTACACTTTGGAATTCTCTACCTCATCGGTTATGGCAGTGCACAATTGTGGAGAGTTTTAAGCTAGCCCTAAAGACTTTTCTGTGGCACCAGGCATACAGTGAATGATTAATCGATTAATGATGATATGACAATGTTTGATTTTATGACTGTTTATTAAGATCTGTTTTTTGATTTTAAATTGTATGGCACCTTGGCATTTGAAAGGTGCCATAAAAAGTAAGCTAGTATTGTTATTACTAATAATATATTTCATGCAATCTATTGCTAAATAGATTGACATGATCTCAAGCAATACATGAGATTGAATAATATTATGATTGTATATTTCTGAAATATATTGTTTAATGTATTTCATCAACTCAATGTATTGACATACTTAACATAATTTCTAGTGTATTGAACTTTTGTTTTTTTAATAAAATACATTCTTTCAATACATGTAACATACATTGGATCATTTACAATTCCTTTAATTAGAACTATATAGTTTAAGTATTTGCTGCAATGCACTGAGTATAACATTTCATTGAGTTAATGTATTACTTAATATAGTGATATATATGAGTTAGAAATATATTATGGCAGTATATTTAAAAAATACATTTCATGATATATAATATATTACATTGGGACAATGTATTTCTCAGTGTATTGACATACATTAGTGTATATTTTTCAATATATTAAATTTCCATAAGGGAAGCGGCTATGGCAAGTCCCTTCCACCCACACACAACAGAGGTACAACCAGCTGAGGTCAGGAATAGGCAGATAACAGGCAGGTTCAGGCAGGCAGGGGAAAATTAATAAAAAAAGATCTGAGGCCTTGGGCACACATTCTATGGTACAGGAAGGATCACGTATGCAGGCCTTTAGGCCAAGTATAATAGGACCACATGGCACAGGGCTCACAGGCACAGTCTGAGGGGAGGTCGCTAAGGAGAGGACTGCTCAAGCAGGGCATATCATCAGTGGTGATAAGGGGGGCTACTTCCATGCTTGGGTTGATCTTGACCATCATGGCGGGGCAGGAAGATAACCTCCTGGGGAGAGCATTTATCTAAAACTGGCAGCCATGTCAAGGCCCTCCCTCTGTGAACCTGGGAAGGATAAAGATGTCTTAAAATTAAAAAAAAGCTAATTATATAGATACAAAGAAAAAAGGGTGTGCAAAACAATAAGGTAGCCCACATGTGTGCACAACGCAGGCCAATGATTCAAACACCTAGTGCATACAGGCCCAGGCTGTTTTTGTTTTTGTACTTCAGCCCAGGAGCAGTGCACGATGCAGAGTAAGGGGAAGGTGCAGCAGAAAGAGGGAAAGAAGGAGTCTGAACAGCAGCTGCAGCACTGGTGGAGGCAAAGGACAAGGCCTGGTGGGAGGCCTGTTTTCTAAACTCAGAGGTGAGTTCAGAAACCTAGTGGGAGAAGAGCTATCTGGGTCTTTGTTCAGCCATTCTGATCTGTGGAACCAACACAAAGGTCTGAGCCAGCACAGACAATCCAGCCGGTGGTGGCACCCAGGGCACGGAGCCAGAAGAATGCACCAGTGATGAGGCAACCAGCGAGGAAGAAGGTAGTAGCTAGGAAGCCAGCAACCAAGTGGGTAGCACAGGCTAGGAAAAAACAGATGGCATTGATAGTGCCATCTGCTGTGGAACTAGGTAGGCCCCAATCTGGGAACTGAAGTGCTGAATAGATGAGGGAATTGCTAAAGAGCACATCCATGGGGGAAATCCTAGAGGGGAACCAGTGCCAAAGAGACCCAGGAGGGCCAGTGACCAAGTGGGAAACACAGGCTAGGAAAAACAGATGGCATTAACAGTGACATCTGCTGTGCAACTAGATAGGCACCAATTTGGGATATGAAGTACTGAACAGATGAGGGAATTGCTAGAGAGCACATTCAGAGGGACTTCTTAGAGGGAAACCAGTACTGAAGAGACTCTGGAGGGCCAGGAGGAGAAGCCATTACCCTGACTGTGCCAGTGTCATGGGGAACTGGCCGGAGAGGCAGGGGCCAACCCTGGCAGTGTCTGGCTGGGTACCTATGCCAGGGATGGGGCTGGTACCAGTGGCAGCCTTGGATCTGTCCTAAGAGAGGCAGTGGACAGGTCCGTCTGAGGACTGGGGGGTCCTAAGAGCCCTGCTGGTGGCCTGTTGGCACTTGGGGGTGTCCCAGAGGCCACCCTGGTGACACTGATAGAGGTACCTGCCACACAGTCAGCATTAAAACAGAGGCTTGATAGGCTCCTGGGATATCTGGAGAGCAATACACAAGGGGGAGCTGCTGCAGCCAGCAGGGATGGGGTTGCCTGTAGGCAGAGGGAGGTTGCCAGTGGTGGCAGAATCAGCCCTAGTGGGAATACCACCACCTGTGGTAATGCCACCACTTCCAGTGGCACAGTGGCAGCACAGCCTCTCATGGTATGGTGATCCTGTCTTTGGTAGGTTCATCAGCAGCACCCCCCCCCATTATTGGCCCCTCGGTGGGTTTCAGTAATCAAGGAGAGCAAATCGGCAAATTGGGTTCGATCTCATGGAGAATGTGCAGAAAGGTGAAGTTGCAGATTGTGGGTGGGGAATGTTTAGACTTGAGTTCATTTTGAAGTGGTCTAGGGAACCAGACAACAAGAAGAACAAAAAGGAGAAAGAGGAGAGAGTCAAGGAGAAGAGTTCAGGTACACTATACATGGGATAATTCCTTGGTAGCATTTACAGTTTTTGCAAGGACCATTCATCAAGCAGCCCCTGAAAAGGCCCATGGGTTGCGGAATTACTACAGCAGGATCATGGCATGGCACACTAGTAAGATGGGGTATGGGTGGCTTGAATATGACAAATAGATTCATAGTCAGAAGTGGGGGGGGCCAGGCACAGCATTGGGGAGTACTGGACATGACACTGATATAGGCCATAGAACATGGAGGGGCGGTTCAGTACACAGACAGTGGATTTCCTGTTATGAATGCCCAATCCCCAAGGGGAGGGTTGCCTTGGGCGATGATCTGTGGAGGGAATAGGGTGGGGCGTTATTACAACTTTAATCAAGGGACGTGCACAACAGAGATGTGCAGGTTCAAGTATGAGTGTATGGATTGTGACTGGCTCCATCCCTTTTTACAGTGCAAACTAGGTTGGGTTTCCCCTCAGCCCTTTCAGAAGTGGTGCAACCAGCCTCCAACCCCAATAAAAGTGGGCTAAATGAGGCCATGGCTGGAGTAGTACCCTTACTGGGAGATTGCTTGACTCCTGGAGGATGGTTTCACAGTTGGATTTCAGATCCTGTATGAGGGTCCTCATTGGCGTTATGAAGCTGAGAACTTAAAATCTGCCAGGGAGTGACCAGACTTAGAGAAAAGTTAGCCAGGGAACTGGGAATGAGGATGATTAGTAGCCCTTTTTTGGCACTGCCCTCATCACTTCTGCAGATATCCCCAATTGGGTTAGTGCCCAAGAAAGCTTCTGGGGAATTCAGGATGATCAATCATCTATTATACCCTGCAGGGGATTTTGACAATTACATTGATCTGTTAGGAGGTCTAAACCTCACTCTCAGGTTCTTGGCAATATAGGGAATGCAAGGAATCACAGACACATTGCATAAGCATAATAAACTCATTTAATACTGCCAAAAAGGGGGTAAATCACAGTTGCCCTAAGTAGTTCTTACCAATCCAAACTGGGAGTCAGTGCTAAGCATTCCCTATACATCAAGGAGTTTCTGTGTCTCTTGGGGTCTTCGAGGTAGAAGACGTAATGTCTCACATTATATACCTATGATAATTACTATGGTTACTATAACATAGAAACATTTCTAGTTACAGAGATGAGCCCTATTGGCTACATTAGAGGTGGCTCCACGGTCCAAGATAACATTATACAATTTTGTAGTAGTCATCGATTTGTGTAACAAAAGAGTACAGCTCTTACATACATGTAAATCAGTGTAGTAGTACAAATCACCAAAAGGTGGCAATGCTGACTTATATATCATAATCATTACAAGGACACAGGTGTCCTAACATCTTGTAAGCAAGAAATACATAAGAAATATAGATATATTAGAAAGTAAAGTGCATAACAATAATATGCATACATATCCTAACATCTACTCTTGCATGGTAGATGCCCTTAGCCCTATATGTTAGTATAACATATACCTCAGTACTAGCTGTCTATGGTATACCTCTGGGGGTACCAATAATGACACAGGGACCTCGTGTAACAGATCCACGCTTCATGGTGGTGTTGCATGCTTTAACAGGGCAGCAGAAGTAGTGAGGGCAGGGGAATAGGGGCATTGTTAGCTAAGGCAGACATGGCCTTCGATCTGTTACCAGTCCATGAATGAAATAGGGATTTATTGGGGATGAGATTTGAAACATAGAAACATAGAATTTGACAGCAGATAAGGACAGCTTGGCCCACCCAGTCTGTCCATTTCCCTACCTAATGGATAAGCTGCAGATCCTAGTTAACCAGCAGCCTACTTCTTTCTACCCCCACCCCCTAGAAACGCCTTATGACTCTCCCATGCATGCTTGAATTCAACCACTGTTTTTGACTCCACAACCTCCTCTGGAAGGCCATTCCATGCATCCACAACCCTCTCTGTGAAAAAATACTTCCTTAAATTACCTCTGAGCTGCCCCCCATCTTCAAATTGTGCCCCCTTGTTCTTGCACACCTCTTTTTTTGAATGATGCTACCCTCTTGGACTTTGTTGATTCCCTTGAGGTACTTGAAAGTTTCTATCATGTCCCCCCCCTTTTCTCGAGGCTATATATATTAAGCTCCTTTAGTCTCTCTTCATATGTCTTCTGGTGCAGACCCTGCACCATTTTAGTTGCCCTCCTCTGGACAGCTTCCATCCTGTCTATGTCCTTGTGGAGACTGGGTCTCCAGAACTACACGCAGTACTCCAGATGGGGTCTCACCAACTGTCTGTACAGAGGGATAATAACTTCCTGTTTTCTACTGGTGATGCCTCTCCCTATGCATCCCAGTATCCCCCCAGCCCTCCTTACTGCCCTCTCACATTGCTTGCCCACCTTTAGGTCATCTGATATGACTACCCTCAGGTCCCTTTCCATTTTTGTTGTTGTTAGTATCTCACCCCCCACTGTGTACTCGTCCCCTGGGTTTTTGTTTCCAGGTGCATTACCTTGCACTTCTTAGCATTGAATCTAAGGGCAGTTTTATGATGCATGCTCATGGGGTGTTCAGTGGCATGTGCTGTGCCATGTCTGAACACTTCAGCACCTTTTTACAGTGTGTGGTGATGAGGAGAGTTGCAAGGTCAGAGGTAATTCATTATTTGGACAGCGTCCTGTTTGTGGGCAAGCCCAGCACCTGGGAATGTGGACACCTGATTAAGGTTTTCCAGGAGGTGTGAGCAGACCTCAGGTGCTACTGGTGAAGGCCACATTGGTGTGTTCCTGTACAGTACTGTCCTTTTTGGGTATCAACATCAACATCCAAGCAACAGTCTTTTAGATACCAGAAAAAAAGGCTCAGGCATTGTGGAAATTAATGACCAGGGTGGCAGAGGCAAACAAGAACACATTAAAGGAGCTACAATAATTATTGGTGCACCTGAATTTAGCATTTAAATAATCCCTTTGGGGTGGGCCTTTTTGTGCAGGATGGTAAAGCTGGGTACCTAGTGCAAAAAAAAAAACCACATCACAGAATCATTGTATCCAAGAGCATGAAGGAAGATTTGGCAGTTTGGATGGCATTTTTGAAGTGCTTTAACAGCATTTCAATTTGGCCAATGGCCACTACTAGCCAGGAACTAGAGCTTTATAAGGATGCATCTGGGGGCATTGGCTTTGGGGCATGCTTCTAAATAGTTTGGTATGTGGCACAATGGCCACCAAACTGGTGAGAGTCAGGGTTGACAAAAAATGTCACCTTATTAGAATTTTCCTTGATAGTGGTTGCCTTCTGGGTATGGAGTCATAGGTTTTGGGATAAGAAAGTGATTTTTCAGTCTGACAACATGGGTGTGGTACACACCATATATGGACAGCTGGGGGTCAAAAGAGCTGATGGGGGACCTGATGAGGGGGTTTGTATTAAAATGCTTAATGATGAACATTCAAGTTAAAACACTGCATTTGTCCAGAATGGATAATGTCATCACTGATGCTCTTTCTTGTCTACAGTGGCAGAAGTTCTGAGAGTTGCCACCCAAAGTGAGTGGAGGAGCACCCCAGGGTAGTTCCGCCCTTCTTCTGGGATTTGGTGAGCCAGAAACTTGGGAGCAAAGGAGGAATGTCTTAGCTCATAGCACAAAGGCAGCTTATAAAAAGGGGATTGAAAGTTTTTTTAGCATCAGAGAAGTACATGGGTGGTTGACTGCATAGCCCATACCTGAGGAACAGTTACTCTAATATGTGCTGCTATAGAAGTGTACGGGGTGCACACCAGGAATGGCAAGCCAACATATGGCTAGCATACCCTGGTTTTCAAAAGTCACTGAGGTACAGGACAACGTGCAGGCATTTGGACTTTGTAAAATGATAGAGGGTTGGATGCAAGGGGCTCCCACTAGGATAGACCAGTGGCACGCAATTAGTCCTGGCCTGTTGGAACAGGTGGGGGTGAGTTGGAGCAGGTGTGCTCAGACATATCTGATGCACGGTTATTCAGGGCAGCCTTCTTGGTGGCCTGCTACAGTGACTTCTGGGTGTTGGAATTGACACAGCTGAACAAGTCAGCTGGAACAGAGATGGTGTTAACAGATGAGGATGTGGCAGTGATGCACGAGGGAGTGTTCTTGGATTTACAGTGGAGCAAAATGGACCACCTGGCTGTGAGCTGTGGGTGAAATTTAAGGGCTCCAGGATGTACCAAGTGGGACAAATGGGAAGAAATACAGATGTACATATTCCAGTGTCGGGTGGGCCATTCTTTCATAATGAAAATGGCAACCCTCTGATGTAATTTCAGTTTTGATATGTTTTGGGCAGAGACATGAAGAGATTGGGATTGAACTCAGCAGTGTTTAATACTCATTCCTTTCGCATCAGTGCAGCATCCAATACATAAACAACAGGGCTGATGGATACCCAGATAAAGGCATTGGGACAGCGGAAGTCACAGGCCTTTGAAGGGTATGTTTTTTAGGGCTGGGAGAACCTGGCGAAGTCCTGACCCTTATTAAATAAGAACCAGAACACAGTGAAATCTGATTCATTCTGATTA
Source organism: Neoceratodus forsteri (assembly GCA_016271365.2). Classification (NCBI taxonomy): domain Eukaryota; kingdom Metazoa; phylum Chordata; order Ceratodontiformes; family Ceratodontidae; genus Neoceratodus; species Neoceratodus forsteri. The sequence goes on along the minus strand of CM057454.1, from coordinate 608,677,582 downwards.
GTTCTGATTTATTGACAAATATTTGAAAAAATGCGAAAAATGCATAAAATTGGCCAAAGTAGGTCATGTTTAACAAGAAGTCGAAAGGACACAATTTAATGCATGATTTGTATAAAAAATACAGTAAAACTGCTAAATAAAAGAAATAACTGCTAGCTGCTTTGTGTCTAGGCGGTACTGGTGGCATATCCTGCTCAGGCCTGTTACACGAGTGTGCCAGGAGAGTGAGAGATAGACAGATGGAGACAGACAAACAGGTGCAAGCACTATTTTGCCTGCCACACACTGCACAGCCACACTGAGGCCAAGTTTAATTTCTTTATTTGTGATTTATGTGACTGTAAAATTTCTCTTTGGCCTCCAGTAGTCTAGTCTCTCTAGCTCTCTCTCTGTCTCCTTTTCTGGATAGCACAAGTCAACATTCATTTTGCCAGCATGTTCATGCCCTGGGCCTGTACACAGACAGACACAGTGAAACCAAGAATACATTTTATTTGTGATTTCTGTGACTGTAACATTACTCTTTGACCTCACAGTAGTCTAGTCTCTCTCTCTCTCTCTCTCTCTTCTGGATGGCACAAGCCATCAACATTCATTTTGCCAGCATGCCCAAGCCCTGGACCTGTACCCAGACAACCACAGTGAAACCAAGAATACACTTTATTCATGATTTCTGGGACTATAACATTACTCTTTGCTCCCCCCATTAGTCTAGTCTCTCTCTCTCTTTATCTTCTGGATGGCACAAGTCAACATTTATTTTGCCAGCATGCCCAAGCCCTGGGCCTACAGATGCCACAATGAAACCAAGAATACACTTTATTCATGATTTCTGGGACTATAACATTACTCTTTGCTACCCCCCCATTAGTCTAGCCTCTCTCTCTCTTTATCTTCTGGATGGCACAAGTCAACATTTATTTTGCCAGCATGCCCAAGCCCTGGGCCTACAGATGCCGCAATGAAACCAAGAATACACTTTATTCATGATTTCTGGGACTATAACATTACTCTTTGCTACCCCCCATTAGTCTAGTCTCTCTCTCTTTATCTTCTGGATGGCACAAGTCAACATTTATTTTGCCAGCATGCCCATGCCCTGGGCCTACAGATGCTGCAATGAAACCAAGAATACACTTTATTTATGATTTCTGGGACTATAACATTACTCTTTGCCCCCCCCAGTAGTCTAGTTTCTCCCTCTTTCTCCTCTGGATGGCACAAGTCAACATTTATTTTGCCAGTAAGCCCATGCCCTGGGCCTGTACACAGACAGCCACAGTGAAACCAAGAATACACTTTAAACAAGTACATATTGAATGCAAGTACTTTACCACACAGCTGCATTTTAATCTTCGTAGTTCCACATTCTAAGAACAGACTCAATGACACAGCCAACCTACCGACTGACCACAGCAGTTGCAGCCCAGGCTCAGATCTCCCCATCACGTGACTGACTGTGATCCTCCAGGTCCTGGGCTCAGCTCCACCCTCCTTTCCTCACGCTTTGTCCCACCTGGTGCTTCCAGCTACAACTTCATGCAACTTAGGCATTTATCTGGGTCATGGATCCAGGGTTTGATCCAGGGGTCTGGATTTCAGATGAAACAGTCTTCCCAGCCCTAATGTTAGTCCACATATGTTGTAACTGTCTTTTATTTGTTAACATGTGACAGTCTTCGGGTAAAGCAGGTCTGGATCTGTGGCCATTCCTTTATATTTTTGCCACACAAATCATTTGTTTCATTTGGTGAACTCAGAGGCTAGCAATGAATAATATGTGAACCAGTATGTGCACTATTGCGCTGTTTCTTACTACCCACCGCTATTGATATACACACCTTAGTGTCTTTTGCTATTCAGTATATTTATTAATCATTAGATCCAGACATCAAGACTTACAAGCAGACAGGTGTAAAAAATGCAAGTGTCCTGTAAGGCTGCATCACATATAATTCACAATACTTAAAATACACACACACATATATGTATTAGAGGAAAAAAACTCCATTTAATGCAATAGTTTCGGTTGTTTCACACCGACAAAAGCGAGGAAATTTGGTGTTAGGGTTGAAAGCTCCCCTTGGCCTTCCCTGCCCACACCCCAACCAGCATCAGGGTGCACATTACGGTTGTCGGTCCTAACTCTCACCCCATTACATGTGTAAAGAAGCAGAGGTAGAGAATGGGGTGAGAATTAGGACCTACAACCCGAATGCGCACCCTGATGCTGGTTGGGGGTGTGGGCAGGGGGGCCAAAGGGGGCTTTCAACCCTAACACCGAATTTCCTCGCTTTTGTCGGTGTGAAACAACCCTAACTAATGCATTAAACAGAGTTTTTTGCCTCTAATTTCCATTCTTTTTGAGAATGATAATGAGAAATAGTGAATGTAATGTGGCGGCATGAGCGTGGGGCCCTTTGGGCCCCGCGCTCCCAACACATAATGTCTTGTCACATAATAAGATTGTGCCCGCAAACGCAAATAGTAATGAGCATGGTGACACAAAGGGAAACAGAAAGAGAAACAGTAGTGTAGACAGAAATGTTAAAAACAATGCAAAAGCAAGCACAAATGAAAATGCAAAAGGTAACGCACATGGTGGCGTAGACGTGAACAGTAAGTGAAATGGGAACAGAACCGCATGCGAAAATGGTAATGGTAACAGTAATGTAAGCGCACAGGCTGTTTTTTCCCAAAAACTGCATAAAGAAAGACAGTGAATACAAAGAATGTATGCATAATAATGGTTCTCGGAGCAGAAAATTTGGAGTTGGAATACAAAATTGCTTATATCTCAGGAACCGTATGACGTAGAAAAAAAATTTAAAAGTCATATGATTTATTACTTTCCTGGCTAGTTTTGAACTTAGTGCCTGGTAGGGAGCTAAGCATTTTTCTGATGAAAAGTCCATATCTCGCACCGTTTCTGAGATACGGGCCCTGAAAGGCACGGCAATGCAGTAATGTTATCTTATGGGAAAAAAAGAGACATTCAGAGTGCCATAACTTTGACTCCCTGTAATATTTTTTCACCAAACTACAAAAAGGCACATCTTTGGGATGTTGGCTGTGTTCCCTCCAAATTTCAGCCCAAAAGACCAAACCGTTATTTTGCAGCAGGGTGCCAAAATTCCTGTAATGTGTCGGACGCTGTAATGTTAGCCTATGGGAAAAAGTGTCAACTTTGGAGTGCCGTAACTTTGCTGCCATGTAATATTCTTTTAACAAAATGCTGAAAGGCACATCTGTGAGATGTCAGCTGCGTTCCCTCCAAATTTCAGGCCAAAACACCAAACCGTTCTTTTGCAGCAGGGTGCCAAAGAATTGTTGTCATTTTCCCACAGCCTAGAAAAGTACTGTTGAAGTTTGTGAAAGGTTTCGCAAATTCATTGGACAGTGTCGCAAGTGCAACAGTACTTTGCAAAAGTACTTTTTCCAGAAATTTGGAAAGCATATTTCTGGGGTGTTTTACCCCAAAATAAAGACATGGCTAGCATCCTCAGGGTCCGACTAGGTGAATACAAAAAGAGTTAGGTTGCTAGAGGGTTCCAATTTTAAATGTCAAGCATTTTTCTGATCACTAACTGAAAACAAAATGGCGGATTTGCGACAGTAAAAGGGTCATTTACGACAGTAAAAACTGCATTTGATGACACTGTCAAACTTTTTGTTAACTTTTCCATTGACTTATAATGGGAACTTGTTTTTTGAATAACTTTTGAACCGTTTAATATTTTTTCACGAAATCTTCAAAAGGCACATTGGGGACCTGGTCCACATGTTCCCTGAATATTTTGGACCAGTCACACAAACCGTGCGACCTGTACGCGTGACAGTAAAATTTCAGAAAAGCGTAAATGCACGCGCAGATCATGCTTGATAACTCCGCAGCTGTAAATGCGACCAGTACAGAATTTGGCATATCCCAAGGTGTATGGGTCTTGATAATATATTCCAAATTTCAGGCAAATCTGTCAAACAGTTGCAAAGTTATTAAGGTGCCACATTACGGGTTTAACATGTATATGGCTCCTCAACTCTAACTATAGTGGCACTACTGTGCCACTATAATATGTATCTGTATAAAATATATAATGTGTGTATATATATATATATATATATATATATATATATATATATATACTATATATATATACTGATATATTTCTGTATGTGTGTGTATATATATATATATATATGTATATTCATTGCCAAAAAACTTCATTAATGCAACAGGCAGGGTTGATGTCACAGCGACAAAAGTTTGGAAATTCAAAATTAGGGAAATTTCTCAACTGCGGAACACTGTAACTATGGGCCGTTGAATGGTTTGGGACCAAACCACCAAAAGGCACATCCGTGAGACCAGAGATTGCCACCCTGCAAATTTCAGCCCAAAAGCACAATCCAGCTTGGCACAATGAAGTGACAAAGAAAACAACACATGGGACAATGTTGTGGAGTATTGTTTTCGTGACAACAAAAATGCTTTTGCGACAATAAAAATGTTTTTGTGATTATACCTTATAATGGGATGTTTTTGCACACAAAAAAATGTTGTCATGCACAAATACATTTTTTCGTGAAAGTTTTCACAATACACATATAAATTTTCCCATAGGCTACAATGGGACATGAAAAAGATGCACAACTTGTGAACATATTTATATTTTTTCACCAAATCTTCAAAAGGCACCAGTTCAACCCAAACTACATATAGACATGCAAATCTGAATCCACTCAGATGCATTCTTCAGTCCATTATGCCTGACCACAAAATGCACAGAAGTTGACTAATTTTCACGTTTTGGATGCTCTATGGTTCTGCAACTGTACATCCCACCAGAACGAAACTTTCAAGATTCAGAAACTTTTGATTGGACTTCATGCATGAAAAATGTCAGGCAAATTAGACAAATGGTTGCAAAGTCATTAAAGTGCAAACTTTGGGGTTTAACATTAAAGTGGCCCTCCAACCCTAACTGTACTTGCCCAGGCCCGGTAGGGCCAGTGCAATGTGTGTGTGTGTGTGTGTGTGTGTGTATATATATATGTGTGTGTGTGTGTGTGTGTGTGTGTGTGTGTGTATGTGTGTGTGTGCTTGTGTATGTGTATGTATATATACACAAAATTTGTACAGAAATGCAAAAATACAAAACATACTTAAATTTATTATGGGAAAATAATTATTTTTTTCATTTCTAGATACAGCCAACAGCTGCATATATTAAGGCAAATAATCGCTGCTGCATTTATAAAGGCATACAGAATACTAAGTGTCAGAGTCCACAGAGTAAAGCCCATATTAAATGAATTCTGCGGACTTCCAAGATCTGCCAATAGAGGCTAATTCAAAATCCTCTAAGAACAACTACTAATAACTGATGGTAACACAGAATTCAGAAATTCTGGTCAAGATGCCTGTTAGTATATGCTTGTGATCTGTCATATATACTGTATGTGTTGTCGTACATGCATTCCCTATAAGTGTATTACTGTCACATATGCATATTGTCATAGATGCATTCCCTATACATGTATTACTAATGATAGAAATGTATTTTGCTACTATAGGTTAGGTTTTAGTGAAATCCACTTTTGGAGTTATTAGTTTACTATTGCTAAGTGCCTTTCAGAATTACTGAATGATTGTTTATGTACGTGTTGCTATGGTTAGTTTTAGTGAGATCTACCAATGGAGTTTTACTGACCATGTTGAATGTGGAAAAGTACTGTCAGGAGATGTGCCTATGCAGAAGGCTGAGGCTTCTCAAGGTTAGACAATAGCAATGAGCAGAAGCCGGAGATAATCTAAACTAAGAATGTGCTTATTTTGTATGTAAATAAAGAAAACTGAAACAATGGCCCTAGTCATGAAATACTGTATAAATGCTGGATCATTTTGGGGTCTTGTTTGAAGTCAGAACCCATAGACTGCAGGTGGTGTTGCTGCCCTCTGGCATCCCAGGGATGGTATGTATACTGTTCCTGTAATTCGGCATAGCGAGTAACAAAATGCTTACACTGTAACTGTGTTTCTCTGTGGCATCATTACCCACTAAGAAAAAATCCATGATAAGGGGTTTGGCATAGAAATCGTATGAATATATATGCCTTTGGTCTTTCAGACAGTTGCCAATGTATCCGTACTTGTCACACCAGTGGAACCAACATAAAGGAAACAAAAAACACATTGGGATGGATAGTCAGACTGTGCCGGGCAGCGGTGCAAGCCTGGGTGCAGCGCAACTGGGCTGCGCCAGGGCATGGACTAGGTGATATTCAATGGTGCTGTACCACTGCTCAGCACCATTGAATATGGCACTGAGTGTACACGTACTGTGCACGGTGCAGTGGCACTGCACCAGCGCAAGTGGCAGAATGGGAGCAGGGGGATGCGCCAGCACAAGTGCAGTTGCGCTAGGTGCATCACCCCCGATATTCAGCACTGGGCATGCAAATGAGGCCATTATGCGTGCAGAATGTAATACCATTTGCATGTCATTATGGCCCCATTTGCATGTGAGGCATCGATTTCTGCGACTTGCACTTTCGTTGCTGCAGCCATCGGTGATCGACACCACGGACGCGCAGTCGGCATCCTCTCGTCCCCTATGCCTGATCATGGGCATGTGTAAGCGAAACCCTGGTGGTCCATGCGTGTGCCTGTCCGCCGATCGCAGGCAGGTTTAATCATTCCCTGGTGGTCCGTGGTGCCCCCATCACCCGATCGTGGAGCAGGTTAAACCCGGTGGTCCAGTAGTCACTTCATCACTCGTCATGGGCAGTAGTGATAGCAACCCTGGTGGTCAAAGCGGTATCCTCTTCTCACCCACCCACTGAGGTCAATCCAGCACCCCCGTCAATGGCAGGTGGCAGCACTCACTCCAGTTGCCTGGTTGCCCACCGATTGACAACATAGTGTATGAATTGTACACCTATTGGTTCGCAGTGACTATTAGGCATGCAGATTCATGCTGTATTACACAGCCCGAAATGAAATGAATGTGCCCACCACATTTTGGGCCTCTGTAGCACAGCATGAGTTCAGATGCTCTGGCTGGTCCACAGTGACCAATAGGTGTACAGTTTGTACTGTGCGCCGTCAATCGGGCGGCAGCCGGGCGTGGCTTGTGGGCAGGGGTGCCTGCCGCTGATGGGGGTGCTGCTGGTTGGGGGGATCCAGTGGGTGGGGGAGGGGTACCTCTGGACCACCAGGGTTCGTCTCACTACTGCTGCCTGCGATCGGGTGATGGGGGGGTGACCACTGGACCACCAGGGTTTTGAATTCAAGCTGCCCATGATCAAGTGATGGGAGTACACCACTGGACCACCAGGGTTTGATTACAATCTGCCTGCGATCGGGCAATGAGGGCACACCATTGGATCACCAGGGTTTCGCTTTACATATGCCCGCGATCGGGCATAGGGGAGCAGGGGACTGCGCTGACACGTCGTGCTGTCGGTCCCCGATGGCTGCAGCCTGGCAGAGTGCCAGTAGCAAGTCACTGGGGATCAGTGCACTGCATGCAAATGGTGCCACAATGACATACAAATGGCCCCATTTGGGTCTTGCATGCATAATGGCCTCATTTTGGGCCTGTGTAGTACAGTATGGTATGCACATCTATTGGTCCACGCAGTGAACCGGTAGGCATACAGTTTATACACTACGCTGTCAATCGGTGGGCGGCTTGCAGGTGGGTGCTGCCACCTGCTGTTGACGGGAGGGTGCTGGGTGGGGGACTTCAGTGGTGGGTGGGAAGGGGTACCGCTGGACCACCAGGGTTCGCCTCACTACTGCTGCCCGTGATCGGGCGATGGGGGGGTGACCACTGGACCACCAGGGTTTTGAATTCAACCCGCCCATGATCAGGCAATGGGGGGCACATCATTGGACCACCAGGGTTTGATTACAACCTGCCTACAATCAGGTGATGGGGCAGGGGGGCACAATGCTCCCAGGGCAGGGAGCTTGTGGACAGTGTTCTGGATGGGCAGCTGGCCACCCACAGCTGGTGGCCGCTGTGTTGCACCCTGCAATATAGCAGCTCACCTGTGGGTGGCCAGGACTTATTCCTGGTTTTACCAGGCACAACTTTACGCCCCCCCCCCCGAGCAGTGCAAGGCAGAGTTGTGCCAGCATATGCGCCACACATCCCGGGCTGAATATCGGATGCTGCATATGCATGGGCACTTCGAAATTGCGCCGATCACATTACCAATGCACTTAGTGCATCGGAAGTTGCACAGTGCAACTCTCCCCTTTGTGTATCACACCAGGGTGCATTAGGGGGTTGTGCATGGGGCAACCCTGTTGTGTCATGCGCAACACCTTTGAATATCCAGGCCATAGTAGTTCATATCAGTGTTTACATTATTGTTTAAGATTTTCCTAGAAATCAGTATCTAAATGTCAATATGTTAGTTCAAAATTTTCAGTTTAGAATACATCACCCTACAATGATAACATTTACACTTCATAGAAAACTTATCTGCCACAGCTAGTATGACTGGATATACAGTACATGATTTCACTTTACAAAAACTGTTTCAAGTTGAAAATATGATTTAGGTCACTCGGTTTTAAATTTTTCAAACTATAGATCTAAAATGATTCTCCCTGCAACAATAAACAGGTTTTGTCTCCTCCCAGTTTCAATTTCTTAATGTGTTCCACTGCTACAAATTTAAAAGTTTAATGTCAGAATTATGTACTGTTTTATAGTGTGCCCCCTGCAAAGTATCTTCTCTCCCCCGAGTTATACAGCATATGCTCCTGCATATACTCCTTTAGGGGTCTGACCATATGACCCACATATAGCATATTGCAGGGGCATGTCACACAATAAACTAAAAATGCAGTTTGGCAATTGATAAACTCATGAATGTTAGGATATGACAGTTTGTATGCACTAGCAATCCAATGCAGCTTGCAACTTTATTATAGTCAATAGGATAATGTAACTGGTGGATTCTTCTCTCCTCTTATGTTTTTTCATTTGCAATATAGTTTCTCTATCAATGCCCACTACTTTCTTCCTTCCTTTTTCCTTCAAAATGTCTATGTTGGGGCCGTCCTGGTGGCACTGAGGGTTGAGGCACTGGACGCCACACCTCACGCCATGCCGGCAACCCAGGTTCAGGAACGGACTTGGGCCATTGGGGTCGGCAGGGAAGGGAAGGGACTGAGCATCTGGAGGACTGCTCTTTCTTCCTGGAGAGGGATCCAGGCCTAACAATGTTTCTAGGCAGTTCCTGGTGGTAACCGGGGCAGTGCCAGGAATATGCGGCACAAAAGACGAGGGGGTGGAGCAGCAGCAGATGTTAGCACACTAGTGCCATAGACGTCATTGCATGTCCATGCTTCAGGGGGCAACCATCATGCAAAAACCCTTGGTGAACCAATAAGGTGATGAGAGCTCCGGGGACCAAGGCCACATCCCAAGCGCTGGACCATCTCTCCTCGGGTCCCCCTTGGCTCCCACCCAGGACCGACCCTCTAATCACAGAAAAGCCACCAGGTAGGTGGGTGGGCCCTCCCAAGGGGGTAATGGGGGTAATCTGGTGGGCTGGAAGGTCCTAGGTTGGGGTCCTTGGGGAGAGAGAGAGAGAGAGAGAGGTCTCAGGTGAGGAGTAGAGGCTTCGTTTGAGCAGGCTCCTCCGAGAGATGCCCAGAGTGCAGAATTGGCTGGCAGTATAGCCTAGAGGTTAGAGTAATGAGCTGTGAATGAGCTTGGTACATCCAGCAGGCCAGACCTTTTTTTGATTCTTGCAACCTCCACTTGCATACTGTGTGACTCAGAGCAAGTCACTTAACTGCCCAGTGCTGCCAGATCACCCCTGAAAACAGGCACTTGTGTCTAGTGGGCCTTACCCAGTTACCAAAGAGTAAAATAAAAATAAAATAGAATTGAAAAAAAAATGTCTATATTATATCCTCCCCCTTAAAATGCTACTGTAACTCATCTGCTTGCTTACTGAACACATCTTGACAGTCCTGCTTTACGAGGGTAAACTGCCCATGTGATGCAAACTTTTTTAGTGACCATGGGTGTGAACTAGTAGCATGCAAAAGGGAATTAATTGCTGTGGATTTTCTACATCCTCTTGTCTATACCTGATGGCCTGGCACTGTACACAAAGTAAAATATAGGAAATGAATTTCCTTCTTGTCAATAGTCGATGTGAACCTTAAGTTTAAATTGTTCCAATTCAACCAAGACACAAAGTTGAGAGCCTCTTCCTTGATCCCCTTCCATATGCATAGAACATCATCTATAAAGTGGTGCCAGGCCACCAGGTTAGAGGAAAAAGGGCATGTCTCTGAAAAACTGTGTTCATTTCCCCCTCTCCCAAAAATAAGTTGGCATACAATGGGGCCATACATTTCCCCATCGCAGTGCCAACCTTCTGGAGAAAATATTCTCCATTAAGTTCAAAGGCATTATGCTTTAGAATACACTCAGTGCTCTGTAACAGAAAGTCAATTGGATACTTCTCCCCTCTGCACTCCAGTACTTTTCTAATGGTTTCAAGGCTTTCTGAATGCCTAATCAAGGAATAAAGTGCCTCAATATCTATTGCCAGCCACAGCCAGCATTGCTCCCAGAGAACATCTTTGTATTTGATTACATCCCCAGTGTCCCTGAGGTTGGATCTCAACTTTTCACCTCTTTCTGAAGAAAAACATCAATGAACTTGGGCAAATTCTCCATTAGAGATCCCACATCAGAGATAATGGGGCATCCTGGGGGCTTAAGAACACATTTGTGAATTTTCGATAGTGCATCTAGCACTGGTGTGACTAGCTACGGTGTCCAAAGGTGAATAAATTCCTGTTCAGTTATGCCTCTAACAATGCAAGGTATTTCAAAAAGCTCTCTGTTATACCTCTCAGTAGGTTTTATGACAAATTTCTGGTGACTGATGTAATCCAATAATAGACTGTCAACCATTTCCTGTTCATAATGACTACATTGCTGCCCTTGTTGGCAGGTTTGCTCACCTGATCATCCCTTTCGGCAAGGGCAGCAAATGCCTCTCTTTCCTTCATTGTCAAATGATTTCATCCCATTTTGGGCTTCTTCTCACCCAACAACTTTTCCACCAGTGACATATCTGTAATTGTTTTTTATGTTTTCTTGTGCGCATGTGCAAGAAACATTTCGTGACAGCTTAGGAGAGAAGCTGGGTTTTGGAGGGGTGGCACTGTGGGGGCCAATGCCCTCAGTGCCTTTTGAGGCTTGGCCCACTTTCCCCAATGTTGTGGTACCCTGCTGCTGACACTAGTTTAGCCAGCATGCCACCAACTTGAAACGAATCCACCGCTGCAACGAGGGAGCAACCCATCATTGCAGGGTGGAGCTTTGCCTGGTGTAACATTTCTTGTAACATGGTGGCCAGTGGCGGCTCTCGCCACCCACCTCAGAATCTCCATGAAAGCCAGCTTGGGGGTTCCCAATCCCCCTTTCAGCATGCCCCCATCCCCAGTTCATTTGCCGATTGGGTACCTCAATTCCCGTCAGCATTATGTGCTCCCCATTTGTTATGTGCTGAGGGGGTGCCCAATCCCCCTCAGCTCATGCGCTCCCACTCCCCCACCACACTGTATGGCCAATGGGGGTGCCCAATCCCCGTCAGCTCCAGTACCCACTTCCCCAACAAACACCCAGCCAGGTGGCATGCTGGGAGCCCACCCCAGTGTGCCAAAAGTGTCCCGTGATGTCTTCTTTTTTAATTTTAAATCCTGTAAAAAGAAAATGGTCCTCGTTGAGCCCCATGCCCTCCCAACCCACACCCACCTCTGCGACTCCACCTCCCCACCCCCCACCCCATATTTACCTCTGGAGCCGAGCACGATGATCTCTGTGGACCAGAAACACGCCTGCACTGTTCAAAGCCGACCGCGAACTAAAGAAATGCTGGTAAGCTGTATAATGGCATAAATGTTTTTTTTTTTCAACTTTGGTGCATATCTCAGCCATTTTTTTAATTTTAGCACCAAATTTTCAACATGGGGTTCTTGGGACCCCACCTCATGAATTCAGTCACTGTCATCTCGTTATTCGGTCCCGAAAGGTGATTTTGCGATCACTGTGAGGAATCACCTTTCCAGACAGATTAATGAAACAACAGTGTCACTGTTCATGAGGTGGACTCTCAAAAAGCCTATGTTGCAAATTTGGTGAAAAAATTCCAAAAAATGACTGCGTTATGAGCGTGCATTGCGCAGTTTTAATGCATGCCCATAACTTCGCAAATTTGTAATACTTTCACTCCAGGTTTTCAACATTGGCATTTTCCACACTTCCTTATGAACAGTACAGCTGTCATTTTTCACATCCTAGCCGAAATGTGGTTTTACACTCCCGGTGCATAATCGCACGATCGTTTGTGGCAAATCAGTGTTCAGGACAGATTAACAAAATCACAGTGATACTGTTCATGAACAGAGGTCCTAAAATGCCTAAGTTGAAAATTTGGTGACAAAAGTCCATAAAATGACTGTGTTACAAGCGTGTGTTGTGCAGTTTCCACACACCCTCGTAACTTCACAAATTTGTAATATTTTCACTCCAGATTTTCAACATTGGCATTTTGCCACACCTCCTTATGAACAGTACAGCTGTCATTTTTCATATCCTACCTGAAATATGCATTTGCACATCTGGCACACAATGGCATGGTTGCTGTGGGAAATTAATGTTTCAGATAGATTAAGAAAATTATAGTGACAGTGTTCATGAGCAGAGGTCAAAAAATGCCTATTTTGAAAATTTGGTGAAATAATTCCTCTAAATGACTGTGGTACAAGCATGTGTAGTGCAGTTTCCACGTACGCTCTGAACTTTTAGCATTTTTAATATTTTCAATACAGATTTTCAACATTGCCATCTCTTCACACCTCCCTATGAATGGTACAGCTTTCATTCTTCACATCCTGCCTGATCTGTGTTTTCATACATATGGCACAGAATGGCATGGTTGCTGTGGAAATTCGAAGTTTAGGACACATTAACAAAATCACAGTGCCACTGTTTATGAGAAGAGGTCCCAAATGCTTTCATGAGGTGGGAGTCACAAAAAGGCCATGTTGAAAATTTGTAGCGCAAATACCAACACACACCCGGGGCGTTAGGGTTTCTAACCATAACGTCCCACCCTGTACAGACTAACAGGCATCAGAGGTGTGACTTTGGATCGCTGGCTGTAATGCTCATGCCATCCCACCCCTACCCTGAAGCCAGTGACAGGCATTGAGGTGTGCCTTGCACACTTCAGCCCCAGACTTCACCCCATTCTCCTGTACTGGCTGCACCCATTTCAGCATATGTCCTTATGAAATGGGGTGACTGTGAAGTCGAACACCCCAAGGCACACCTCAACACTTGTCAGTGTCTACAGGATAGGGTGAGGTGAAATGCCGTGAGCATTATGGGCAACGACCCACAGGCCACCCCAATGCCTGTCCATCTCAGCAGGGTGGAGGTGAAATTGGCGTGAGTTCAATACTTCACTGCCACTCCTATTCTGCATCTGTCTAACTCCTGCACCTCCAATGCTAATATCAGCAAGCAAACATTTGGCATTGACAAATGCTTGTTTCAAATGCCAGAAAGCTTGGATTGAACACGGCAGGGCAGAAAACTGATTTTGATTTAAACCACTTCTGCCCAGTTTCCTAGATATTACTTACATCTACAGAATTCAGTTCAAGAGGCACCTTGCTGATGTTTCTATATCTGCTGCATCAAACTCGGCTGAGTCATGGTCACCATACAAGTCCATAAGGGCTTCCAAATGTCTTTGGACCTGTTTGAGCTGAACTGCATCCTCATTATTCACCTGTAACTCCTGTTCCTTGTTCATCGAGTTCTCTTTTGCTGAAAAGCAGTGGCAGAGCCTAATCTTTCTGAAAAATGTAAATACATCAACATGAAGATCAAAGACATTTGGCACAGTGGTGGGAATGAAAGACAAATTCTTTGTCAAGATAGTCATCTCGTCTATCAATAGATGAGATAGTCATCTTGTCTATTGATAGTACTTGTCCTGGGATGTTAATTATTTGTGTGCTTTCAATTTCTTCCTCTTCGATCATCGCAGGCCTCCTACCTCGATGTTTCCCCCTTGTGTCCCTCTTGGTTTTCCATTTCTTTTTTGTTGCCCACTACGTTTTGTATGTTTACATTTCTATATACATTTTGTATGTAATGACACTGAAAGCACAATGGTGTTTTAATGGAACTCCCCAGGTCCATAAATGTAAAAGATTAAGGACGTGATCTGTATTCTCTGTTCTTCAGTTTTGTGTGACTTGCAGAACCTGTAGCATGAGGTATGAAATCGCCCAATCAGGGTGTATGTTGGACCTATAAAAGTGGGAGCAGCTAGCAACCCAAGCACACCCCCAATGAACCTCATGGAGTGAAACATCAGGGCAGGGTGAGCTGGCAGCTAGGTGAGGGACAGTTTTTGATATACTGTAGGTAAAGTCCTCAAACTATTTATTCATACTGTTTTTGCACTGTTTTGTATTAAGAATTGTGAATGATATGTTCTATAACCTAAAAGGCACTTGTATTTTGCACATCTGTCTACTTGTAAGTCTCTATGTCTAGATCAAATGATTAATAAATATACTGAATAACAGTATAGAATAAGGCGTGTGTATCACTATCAGAGGATATTAAGAAAAAGCTCAGAAGTGCACATACTGGTTCATAGATTATTTAGTACGAGCCTCTGAGTACACTAAATGATTTTTATGACAACCATTTGTTGGTTTTGGGTCTAACTGACCTGATTTGGGGCGCCGACTCTTAATTGAATAGTGCCTACATTCTTTGAGGAACTGGGCATTCTTTTATACACTAGGTAGCCAAATGGACCAGGCAGACTCCAGGTGGTGACAACCTGTTTTTAGATCTGCGGTCACATTAAGTGCAATAGATAGGGCATAGAGGATGCATATGGAGAGATGTGCCATTGGTGATGGCTGAGGCCAGCCATAAGGCCCTCTAGGAGTTTTTCTGGTCCTCTTGGGTGGAAATGACATGGGTCTAGTAAAATCATTAGACTTGATTGGCCGGATGAAAGATGACCTCTGCTTTTTTGCTCAATGTTGGCTTGGGACCTTGTTTATATGGTTGTATATTGTGTAGTGACAAATGTGGTAGTATGCCAAGGACCCAGAGGCAACTGAGAAGGCCGCAAGGGTGGTAAACATGTCGACATACGGTTTTGTGGGGTCAGCTGGGGGTGTGGTACTGCAGCATGATCATACTGTAATCAAATTATTGCAGCTGTACATTAGGGATGGAGTGTATTTATCTTCAGAAGGGCTGACTAGATTCCTAGCAGACATGCAGGGTGTTGTCAAAACCTGTTAGCATGGCATGTTTTGAGGGAATGACTACAGTCATCCTGTGGCAACGTGGTAAACTCGCAGGTAGAGTACAAGGGGATAACGGGGGATCATGCCACTGTCACATATGGATTTCTTGGGCAGTTGGTGAGCCCCTGACAACTAGGAGCCAGGTGGGCCAGTTGGAAGAGCTGCCTTGGGTTTTGGCCTATGTGTGTAATTAATTCTGATGGGGGGTAGAGCACACATCACATAGCTCAGGAGCCATTCCTCATGTCTCAGAGGCTGGAGTCCCTTGGGGGGGGGTGTTGCCCCTTTTTTTTTTTATTACTTTTTCTCCGCCTCCATAGAGCTAGGTAAGTGGCTCCAGCCCTCCCTCAGAGGGACTCATTCTTAGGCCCTGATCCCCCTACACCAGCCATGCCCCGGAGTTCCCCCATGGATTACCCCATGGCAGGGCCAGGGAGAGGAAAGCTGGCTGACACTCCCCACCCCGGAGCACAATCCAGAATTGGGGCCTGCCAGTGCGGAGGTGCATCGGCCCATCATGGAGTCTTCCAGTTCCAGGTATTTTCTGTCAGTTTTCTCCCTGGGCCTCCGTATGTGTAATGGGCAGAGAAGACTGGATTCTGCCTCCATGGAGGAAGCCATACACCCTGTATATGAGGCCTTCCCCTTCTGATGGCACGCATATGCTGACACCTAGCCACTGCTGGATGTCAGACAAACAATGTGCCATGCTGCCCCCCTCCCAGAGGAAGGAGAGCTGTCTATGGATGCTCAATCCATCCTCACCCCTGCGACCCCCGAGTGCCCTGAATCTTTTCCCAATCCCTGGTCGCCGGTGTGCCGTGAGGTGTGGCATCCAGCACCTCAACCCTCAGCACCACCGGGCCAGGTGTTGCCCCTTTTAAGAGATAGCGGTTCTGCCCCAGGGGAATGGGTGAACAGCACAGTAAGAGGTTTGCTGTAACTACTGAGCTGCACATGTCACATTATTAGTGTATGCGGTAGTTAATAAATAAACTCATGGCTGTGACCATTTATTCCAAAAGACTGTGTAAGTGTCTCTTCTGTTCTGATGGAGGAGATAAGGGGCCTACCAAGACAATAAACAGCAGGCAAAGTGGCCCCTTGAAGCCTATATGGATTGTTCTGTGGATCCTTCCCCTGATATCTGACAAAAGGTAGCTAGGCAGAATAGGACAAAGGGAGGTGGGAAAAAAGAGGCAGAGCAAGTAGTAGGTGGCAGCCAAAGGAGGGAGTTGTACTGGAGGAAGTAGCTATATTACCATACTACACAGGGGAGCCCCAGCTCTGGTTCCTTCAGTCAGCCTGATTCCCTGCATACCCACTATAAGATTATTAGGGAAAGCTGATGGTAGGTAGGAAGCCTGTTATCTCATTAAGGGAGATCTCCTTATAGGTCAAGAGGAACTTTCCTGGTTTTCCCACAAGGTTTTTTTTCTGGGTTTTTCCCTCCTCTAACAGGATAGGGCAGGAGGTAGAGTACAGCAGTCATGTAAGTGGCACACTGTAGTCTCGAAGGTAGAAAACAAGGGGGTAATGAGGGAACCTGCCACTGTCACAGATGGGTTCCTCTTGAGGCTGGCAGGAAGAGAGCCCCCAACAATGAGGAGCCAGGTAGGCCAGTCGGGGTAGAGCTGCTGTGGGTTTTGGCCCACATGTGTAGTGCCCTCTGATGTGGGAGGGGTGCATGGCACATGGCCCAAGAGACACCCCATACGCCTTGGAGGCTGGAGTTCCTTTGGGTGCAGTGTTTCTTTTCAGAGATAGCAGTTCTTCACAGGAGTAAGGGGCAGACACCACAGTAAGAGGCTTGCTGACACTATCAAGCTGCGCATATCATGTTGGTACTGCATGTGTTAGTTTGTAAATCAACTCATGGCTGTGGTTATTTATTCTAAAACACTGTGTGTGTCTCGTCTGTTCTGGTGAAGAGAGTATGGGGCCTACAAAGACAAGTAAAGTAGTTAATTTTAGCATAGAATGGTAACTACTTTATTTGTGTAAGAATGTGTTGAATAAAGTAAGTAAAAGTAAATGTAATGGAAAGTAATACTTTCTGTTGCTTTTAATGTAAAACTGCAGTTTCTCATTTTCACTTTGACGTGCTTTATCATTTTTAAGATGCCTTGGCTTTTGATGGGTTTTTTTCTGAATGCCACTGCTATCATCAAAATAGTAATCGTCTCAGCCCCTTACTGAGAGACATCTAAACATTGCGGAAATTGGGTTATAGTATATGGTTAGGGGCTACTGTGTATGGAATTCAGGGACTCTCTAAATGTTGTTGTAGGACAGTTCAAAGGTCATAGCAAACTGTAGTATTGTTGTGACATCACAACAGTACTACAACAACTTTTCATGACCTTTGCAGCTCCCACGTTCATCATTAGAGTTATGAAGATCCTTCCGAGGTGCAACAATCACAATAACATCACCTCCCAACAGCTACTCATGTCTTTTAATGCACAGAAAGATAGTAAAATGCTTGACTTTTTTTTTGTAGCACGAGCATGTCCTAGCGGAGTGGGCTGGCAGCAGTTCATGCATGGCAGTACAGAGCTGCCAAGGAAAGCTGCACTGTGGCTTTCTGAAAACAAACATCATGTCATTTGGGGGTAAGGAACCATTTTACATAATTTATTTCACTTCTTACTGGCTGGTGGACGACTGAGTGAATGAATGGGCCGGGGGAGATGAACAAGTGAACAGGTGGGTGGGGGAGATGAACAAGCGAGCAGGCAGGCGAGGGAGCTGGTAGCTTGTCGTGTCTACTGTTTTGAACCATATACTATATAAAATAGTTTGCAGTTTGGTTTCAGGGGACTGGCACCTTGCCTCAGGCTCACGGTAGCCAAACAAGCACTCTGTGTTACAGCATCACAGTTTGTTATAGTTGTAGCTGTAGTTATGTGACTAAATGAAAGGATGACTCACCATACAATTGGTTCACATAAAAAGCTCATGCTCCTTCTTTATTGTAATGAAAACAACAGTTGGTGGTCACAGCAAACTCCTCGCTCCCTCATGCAACAGGTACTTCCTTGTATGTCACACCATACGCATTTCACACTACATGCTTTCTCAAATGTACACCTCCTTTCAGTGGGTGCAGTATTTATTGGACACTCATCAGCTCCGCAAGAGCCCACCAAGCAAAAGATGGCTGCTGTGAGCTCACTGCACATGCATGAGTATCAGTGGTGCTCACGTATGTGCAATGTTGTCACGGTAGCTATCTTGGCCACAGCAGGCTCTTTCTCACACACGAGCAATTATCGGTTACTGCACATGCAAGTATACTGCAAGTATGGCGACAGCCATGGCGGGAGCTCCGAGCACTGTGACTCGGGCTCACTGCTCTGAAGCAGCCATGTTGGCTCTGACCAGAATTTGCTTAAGTTGTCTATTGTTTGACAGGGTAGTGTGCAGTAGTTTTGCATTAATCAATGATCAGGTGATGCATTTCGGCCAATTAAGTTTCTGCATTTTTGTGGCTTTTACCTACCCATTTTATAAACCCCAGTAGGCTATTTCTCTTTCCTTTTACACACTGAAATGATGATTTAACACTACTGTTTAATATTACCCATAGATCCTTTTCTTCTATTGAAGGGTTCATGATGACTCCATTTATTCTGTATTCTTTCTGCATATAGAGGATTGTGTATGAGCAGTCATACACAACCGGGTTCTTCTTTTTTTTTTTTACTTTGGGACACCTTTTTGCCCCATTTATATCCCCTCCTGTACTCCTTCAGTGCTCCACTCCTTCAAGCATTGCTCATGTCTGTCCTAGGTCTGCTAGACTCCAACAAAATGAAAATGACTTCCAAATTTAAACCCAGGGATGTATTTAACTTCCACAAAAAAAGAAACTTACCTGAACCCCTGCTGTCACGTTCTTAACCACTGTTCCAGTCTTTCCACATGTCCCTTAATGTTGTGTATCCCCTCATCAGTGTCTACCCTTCTGCAAAGCTTTGTGTTATCTGCAAATAGATTCATCTTGCCTTTAAAATCCTACTCCTATGTCACTGCAGTCACATGTACTTAGCTGATGCAAATCCATCTGCGCCGCTTGCCCTCTGGTCCAACTGCACAACTCACAATGACCAGTTACACAAATGAGCAATATATCATTGCAGGGTGGTAGGAATAGTTCCTGCATTTCAGCTTCTGGATTTCTGCTGGGGCCAGAAGTTGGACAGCTACCAGTGTTCTACCAAGAACCATGATGAAGGAAGTATTTTTAGGTCACCCACCAACTGTCCTGATTGCTCATAAACAATATCTTGTTCCCAAACCTAGTTAGTGCATAAATAAATTAATAATCAAAGTTCATGAACACAAACTGCAGCTGAGCCAGCTCATCTGTACCTCTCACATTAGTGCAGATCAAGTTTTGGAAATGGGCCTATGTTGATCAGTACCATTCACTGCACCTCCCCCTAGTGCACCCTACTTACAACCTTCCTGGCATCTGAAAAGTTGTCATATAAGACAACTCTCTGAGTCCTGTCAGACAACCAGTTTTCAAACTACCTAGGTAGTTTATTTGCAAATCCTAATTCTCCTTTTTATGTTCACTGTGCGCATACGCGCAGTGAACATCTTGCTATGAGGGGATGGCTTTTGAGGGGTGTGACACTGTCAGTCCAATACAGAGTGATCTGCATGGGGCTCATCAGTATCACACTAATCATCAGCCAGGATGGCTGTGACAGTGTTCTGGCTTGCTGGGTAGAAACTTCATGTATTTCAAAGAAGAGCGATGACCCAATTATAAGGCAGCTCTTTCCTTTGATCTACATAATACTGCCCATCAAGCACAGCTGATCTGTCATGATTAGCCTGCTGAAAACTGTCCTACACCTGTAAAAGAGAAAATCATCCATTGATGTCCATTGCTGCCCTAACTGTCCCCACCAGCCCAACCCATATAAGTATTCCGGCACGGGGGTGCCAATCCCCCATGCTGGCTGCTACCCCCCACCATGCCCATTTTACTTCTGCAGCACCAAGAAGCCCACCCCCAAACTTAACACTGCTGCCAAACTTAACACTGACAATGGGGGTGCCCAATCCCCCAGCATCACCACCTAAAATAAAGAAAAATGTCCCTCATAGTTTTTGTTTCTAAATACACCCTGCAAAAGAGAAAAATGTCCATTGATGTCTGTTGTTGCCACTGTCATAACTGCCTTCCCCCCTCAGCCCAACCCATGTTAATATTCTGGCACAGGGGATTGGACACCCCCCTTGCTGGCTGCTACCCCACCACCCTGCCCATTTTACTTCTGCAGCACTGGGGAGCCCCCATTAGTGCTGCCAGATGTAACATTGACACTGGGGGTGCCAAATCCCCCAATGTCACAACCTGAAATAAAGAAAACCTTCCCTCAGCATTTTTTAAAATAAACCCTGTAAAAAGGAAAACCATTCGTCTATGTCTGTTGCCGCTGTTACTGTCCCCCCACCCAACTCTCCTCATTTCACTTCTGTAGAACCAGGGAGCCCACCCCCAGTGCTGCCAAACATAACACCAACACTGGGGGTGCCCAACCCCCCAGTGTAGTGACCTGAAATAAAGAAAAGCATCCCTCATAATTTTTTTTTTCAAATAAACCCTGTAAAAAAGAAAATTGTCCATCAATGTCTGTTGCCGCCATTACTGTCCCCCCACCAGACCCTCCCACTCAGCACCCACCACCCCACACTCTTAGTTACCCACTGGGGGTCCAACGTTGTAATCCTCTCTGGACCGCAGAATCACCTTCACTCTTCAATGCTGGACCCCAACCTGAGGAAATCAGGTATATATTTCAATGTATTTCAATGGAATTTTGAACTTACTGGCATAACTTGATCATTTTTTGAATATTTTTGCTTCAAATTTTCAACATGCCTTGTTTGGGACCCCCACCTCATGAATAATGGCTGTGAAATTAGGCAAATCTGTCCCAAAAGATGATTTCACAGTTACTGCACAAATTCACCTTTTGGGCAGGAGTTAAACATTTTCTGTGCCCTTGTTCATGAGGTGGAGTCATAAGAAGGCTATGTTGAAAATGTTGGGTAAAAATATTAAACAACAACAAAGTTATGAGCTTACATTGAAATTTATGAATGCAGGCTTGTAATGTTGGTCATTTTCAATATTTTGACTCTAATTTTCAACATAGCCATTCCTTTACAGCACCTCATGAATATCACAGTAGTCATTTCAAAAATGACAGTTCAGTCATTGTTTTATAAATGGTACTTGTCATGTTCAGAATGAGTGGTTAAAAAAAGATTATGTTGAACATTTGGGGTAAAAATTTGAAAAAACCAACAAAGTAATGAGGAAATTAATTGTTCCAGCATTTACTCAACTTTATTTTTTGCACATTTTGGCCCCTAATATTCAGCATATCCCATGTGTTACCCTACCTCCTGAACATGGCAGGTGTCATTTTTCAAATCCCCTCTGAAACTTGTTTTCACAGTTGCACAGTGAAATCACCTCTCAGAAGGGATATTAACAATTTTGCCTGTCTTGATTATAAAATCAGGTCATAAAAAAACTGTTGGACATTTTAGATCAAATGTGGAAGCCCACTTAAAATCAGGTGTTACCCCTCAGTTGCCCTGTCCTGGGTAAAAAGCAGGACACCACTGAAAATGAGGCACTGCATCTCATCTGCTCTATCTTGGGTAAAAATATAGTTAAAAAGGATTCAAGCAAGATCTGGTACAACAGCAGTACCAGCAGTGAACATTCAGCATTGATAAAAACCTGTTTTATTGGCTTTCTGTGTGGCACTGTATCAAAGGCTTTACAAAAGTCAAAAGATGGGAGGTTTACAGGCTGATTCCTATCTGCCTTCCATGTCACTGTGTTGAAGAAGTTAATCAGATTGGCTTGGCATGATTTTCCACTTGTAAACCCATGCTGATTTCTGTCCATGAATCTATTTTCTTCCAGGAAGACTACTGTCTACTCTCTGAAGATCACCTTCAGCAACTTGAACTATTGACATCAAACTAACAAGCTTATAGTTACTTAGTTGTCCCTGTTCTCATTCTTATGTGGGTGGACCCATTTGCCACCCCCTTGTCCTTGGTCATCTGCCTAGATGCTAGTAATTCTGTAAATTGGTCTACCAAGGACATTGCCAGTGATTTGCTCCTTCGATACCCTTGGGTACAAGCTGTGTTGTCCAGGAGATTTGGTCATATCTAATTTCCAAGGACACATCATAATTTCCTTGGTAATTATCTCAGTCTTTAACCTACTGTTCTCACTACCCCAGAACTTGTTTTTTCATTTATGTAGTGGTCATATTCTTTCTATAGTGAACACAGCTAAAGGGTGTCAATAAGCTCTTGCAAAAGAACCAAGTAGATGATCTAGCTACACTTCAAAGTTTTGTACTACATAGTCCAGCAAACTGTAGTTTAGCAACAACTGAATGAAGTAAATTAGTTTGGACTATGGAAGAATCATGTGTTGTAACAATGTTATATTTGCATTACGGATTGGGTGTTTTCTTTTTGCTTTGTAAACTGAAGAGGGTCACTGCAGTGTTGCTTGCCAGCTGACAACAGATACCGTATTTCACTGAATTGTGCACATGACTTCTATTAGAATCGCTTGATTTTGGTGGAGGCTGCAATTCAGGGTGGCTTCAATTAGGATTTGCTTGGCAGTATTATCAACAGCAATGAACAGCAGCTGCTTTTGATGGCACTGTCAAGCCGCCAAGCAAATTAACTATCAAGCAATACAGCCGATCACTTCATGTGTGTTACATTTAAGAACACTGCTCCCACTGCTGTACAAATGAGCTGTCTGTTTTACTGATCCCTCATAATACCTACCGGTATTAATTGGGAACTAATGACCTGGCAAAGGACGAGACTGGGATAGTGCAGGAGGAGTTCAAGGTGTTGGGGAGGGGTCTTAGGCAGGTAGCATGCTCAGTGGCTTTTTCTGAGGTGCTGCCTGTGTACAACAGGGTGGAGGATAAGGAACTCCATAGCAGGAGCTTCAAGTCATGGTTGAAGGAGTAGTACAGAGAGGAGAGGTTTGGCTATAATGGGGACTGAGGTCCCCCCATGAAGGATAAAGGCCTATATAGAGTAGATGGCCTGCATCCATCCAGGAGGGGAACTGCTGTCCTCATTGAATGGCTTAAATGTTACTTTGGTGAGCATTTAAACTAGCTGTGGATGGTGGTGGAAGGAAGCAGTGAGGCATTGACTGCCCCCCCACAGGTTGAAGTAGTTAGTAGGGAGAACCCTAAGGGAAAGACAAATCCCCAAGTGTACTTACAAATAAAAAACAAGACAAAATGGCAGTAATGAAGGGAGGTGGGAATGAGTGCAGAGGGAGTAAGGAAAGAGGGCAAAAGGGGAAAAGAGGGGGTTGACAAGCAGGATAGCAACAAAATCCGAAAGGCCATGTGTGCATGCTCAAAGTCTGGGAAATAAAATCCCAGACCTAGAGGCCATTGTGGCAGAGGCTGACCTAGATATTGTCATCATTACCGAGTCATGGTGCCCTGAGAACCATGACTGGGATAGCTATACTTTGTTCAGGAAGGACAGGATGGAAAAGAAAGGTGGAGGAGTGGTGCTTTATGTGAGGGAAAGCATAACAGGAACAGAGATATAGGGAATATGGGGGATGGAGATACAGTGGGTCACTCTGGAGATGGGGAATGGTGCCACTATTTACACTATCATAATCTACTGACCTCCAGCATGGGGGGTGAATAAGTATCTGGTGGTAGTCATCCAAAAGATGGCAAACAAGGGAGAGGTTCTGCTGGTGGGAGACTTCAATCTGCTGGATGTAGATTGGACCCTCCCATCTGCAGCTTTGGCTAGGAGCAGGAGCATCTTGGACTCCCTGCAGGGGGCATGCCTCAGGCAACTAGTAAGGGAGCCCACTCATGGTGGGGTAATACTGGACCTTGTACTCACTAATGTGGACAGGGTTTCAGATGTCACAGTGGGAGG
The DNA here is from genome assembly GCA_016271365.2 of Neoceratodus forsteri. NCBI lineage: Eukaryota > Metazoa > Chordata > Ceratodontiformes > Ceratodontidae > Neoceratodus > Neoceratodus forsteri. The sequence continues at coordinate 608,653,173 of CM057454.1, read as the reverse complement.
CCACCTGAGGACCAGTGATCACCATACAGTGTGTTTGAATATAAGGACTGTGGCAGAATCAAACCACACAAGGGCGAGAGTCCTGGACTTCAGGAGGGATGATTTTAAAAAGTTGTGTGAATGCCTTAGGGATGCTCTGGTGGGAGTGGAAGACTTGGGTGAAGTGGAGGAATAGTGGTTGAAGCTAAAATGAGGCATAGTGAAGGCAACAAACCTCTGCATCAGACAAGAGAGCAAAAGCAAGAGGAAAAAGAGACTGCTATTGTTCTCAAAAGAGGTGGCTGGGAAGGTAAGGGCAAAAAAGTTAGCATTCTGCAGGTACAAGAAGACAAAGAGGGAGGAGGGTAGTGATGTGTTTCAGGAGAAACAGAGGGAGGCAGGGAAAGGAGCAAGGAGTGCAAAGGCACAAACAAAGGAGAGAATAGCTCAGGCAGTAACACAAGGGGAGAAGACAATTTTCAGGTATGTAAGGGAAAAATGGAAGAACAGGGGAGGGATTGTAAGGCTAAGAAGAGAAGGGGGGATTGGGTAGAGGGGTACCAGGAAAAAGCAGGCATCCTGAACAAATACTTTTGTTAAGTGCTCACAGAGGAAGGGGAAGGTGAGGGGCCACAGAAATGTAAAAGAAGCATCAAAGAAAGGAAGATGGACACTAGTCCATTTTCAGAGGAGAGTCCTGAAGGAACTACTCACAAATCTGAAAGTGGACAAGGCACTGGGGCCAGACAGGTGCATCCAAGGATATTGAAGGAGCTCAGGGAGGTACTGGCTGCACCTCTGACAGTCCTGTTCAACCACTCTCTGGAGATGGGTGGGTCCAGAGGACTGGAGGAGGGCAGATGCAGTACCACTTCATAAAAGTGGTAGCAGGGAGGAGGCTGGCAACTACAAGCCAGTCAGCCAGATGTTGATTGTGGGAAAATTAATGGAATAACTACTGAAGTATTGTAGAATATTTTGAATCCAGTGACCTACAAGATCTGAGGCAGCATGTATTCACAGGGGGGAGGTCATGTCCATCAAATCTACTAGACTTCTTTGACTGGGTGACCAGGGAATTGGATCAGGGTGGAGCGATGGATGTGACCTACCTAAATTTTAGTAAGGCTTTCAACACCGTTCCACATAGGAGACTCATAATCAAGTGGAGCAGCCTGGGAGTAGGTCCAAAGGTGATAAACTGGGTAAGAAATTGGTTAGGGGATAGGCGACAGAGGGTGGTGGTAAACTATGTTTACTCAGATGAAGGGAGGGTTACTAGCGGGGTGCCACAGGGGTCAGTATTGGGACCTGTCTCCTTTAATAACTTTGTTAACATCATTGCAGAAGGGCTGGATGGGAAGGTCTGCCTTTTTTGTGTCTGACACTAAACTCTGCAATAGGGTAGGGGTGGAAAACATTAGTAGTGATCTCAGAAAGTTAGAACAGTGGTCAAGGATATGGCAACTAAATTTCAGTGTGAAAAATACAAAATCATGCACTTAGGGCACAGAAAGCCAGGAGTGGAGAACAAAATGGGGAGAATGGTATTGACAACCATAAAACAGGAAAGAGACCTGGGGTAATCATATCTGATGACCAAAGGTGGCCAGGCAGTGTGACAAGGCAGTTGGGAGAGCCAGTGGGATGCTGCGGAGCATAGGGAGGAGTATCACCAGCAGAAAGAGGGAAGTGGTGTTAGCTCTGTATAGATCACTGGTGAGACTTCACCTTGAGTACTGTGTCCAGCTCAGGAGACCTCATCTCTGAAGGGACACAGAGTGGAGGCGGTCCAGAGGAGGATAGCTAAAATGGTGCAGGGACTGAATACTAAGCCCTATGAGGAGAGACTGAAGGACATCACTATGTACACCCTGGAGGAAAGGAGAGAGAGAGGGGAGATATGATAGACTTTCAAATACATCATGGGTATAAAAAAGGTAGAAGAGGAAAGCATTGAATAAAAGATGTTCAAGAGCAATGAGTCATGCTATGAAGCTGGAGAGGGTAAACTCAGGGGATATGTGAGGAAGTACTTCTTCACAGAAAGAGAGGTGAATGCCTGGAACAGCCTCACAACAGAGGTGGTGGGGCCAAAAACTGTGGTAGGGTTCAAGAATGCATGGGATAGGCAGAAGGGAACCTTAGTGGTAAGGTAAGGGGGGGGTAGAGCAAAGAGACCAAATAGGGTGTGCGGTAATACAGTATGTAGGGAAAATGGGTAGACTAGATGAGCCAATTGGTCCTTATCTGCTGTAAAATTCTGTTTCTGTTTGGTACTACACAAAGAGGCCAAGACTCACCAATAATGAACAAATGAAAGTTACTTATTTTGCTTTTGTTTTACTTGCAAATATAGCCTTAATCCATACTACAGCCCTAATATTTAATGAAGGCATCTTCTTCACATGTGCAATGTATTTTTTATTTGAAACCTACACAACTACTGGTATTCATAGTACACCATATTTACCATACTACACCGAATTGTAGCTGTAGCTTCAAAATGTGGCATTTCAGTGCAGCTACAATTCAAGGGTGGCTACACTTCAGTGAGATATGGTATAAGAAATTATTGGGCAACAGCTTAACCTCACCTTAAGCTCAGGAAATAGACTAAATAGCATAAAAATATCAAGGTGCTGCGTCAGCATGTGATCTGAAAACAAAACAAAATTGTAATATTAAATGCACACTGAAAATAGAAAATAGAGTTAGAATCAATGTTTCGACCATAGGTCGAATATGCCAGATGTTAATTGGAGCACCTTTGCTGCAGCCACATCCAAGAGCAGGGCCATTCTCGATGCCCTACAGGGGTCATGCCTCAGACAGCTAGTTTTGGAAGCCACTCGGGAGGGAGCAATCTTAGACCTGGTACTCTCAAATGGGGGCAGAGGGAGGATCTCAGATCTTGAAGTGGGTAGCCATCTGGGAACAAACCACCACCAAACAGTGTGGCTCATGATAAACTTAGCTGTAGAGTCAAGCCATGCAAAAGTGAAGGCACTGGACTTCAGGAGGGTTGATTTTGTCAAAGTGGGAGAGTGCCTCAGAAAAGCACTAGCAAGCAGCAAGAAGGTGGGGTGGAGCAACAATGGGGAAACACCTAAACCACCATTACAGAGGCAACAAGCCTTTGTGTGAAGCAAATAAACAAATTAAGATGAAAGAAAAAAACATTATGTTTCTCAAAAGAAGTGGTGAGGAAGGTAAGGGAGAAGAAGACAGCATTCAGGAAGAATAAGGAAACACAGAAGAAGCAGGACAGAGAACTGTACCAGTTAAAGCAGAAGGAAGCGGGGAAGGCAGTCAGAATAGCAAAGGCCCAAACCAAGGAAAAGATAGCCAACTCAGTTAAGAAGGGGGATAAAACCTTTTATAGGTACATTAGGGAGCAAAGAAAGACTAAGGCAGGGATACTGAGGATGAATAAAGAGGAAGGTGGTTGGGCAGAGAGCGACAGTGAAAAAGCAGTGATACCAAATGAATACTTCTGCTCAGTATTCACAATGGAAAAGCAGGGGAGATACCTAATCCAGTAATTGAAGCATTTCAGATAGGGGGTTGATATAAGTCCTTTCACAGAACAAAGGGTTCTGAAAGAATTCTTAAAACTGAAGGTGGATAAAGCAATGGGGCCTGATGGGATTCACCCCAGAATTCTAAAAGAACTAAGGGAAGAACTTGTAATAGCTGTGTTCCAGCTCAGAATACAGCCAATAATCTAGGTCCCCAGGCCTCCCTACTCTCATCCAAGTCTCCCCCTGCATGGCTATCAGCTAAAGGCCTAAAAATTGCACACCTGAATGTTTGCAATATCCTCCACAACCTAGCAGAACTAACGGTCTGGGTAGCCTACTACAACCCTGACATTATAGGGATCTCGGAAACATGGCTGAAGCCTTACATCCCTGACTCCCTGTGTGCCCTTCCAGGTTACAACATCATCAGGCAAGACCAGGCAGGAAATAAGCTTGGGGGCAGAGTGCTCCTCTACTATAAGGTGCACCTTAACGTATCAGTTGTTGATCCTGCACCCCTGCCTGTGAGTTCCTACATGTCCTTCTCCTTCTAGGGAACACAAAAAAGGTGCACCTAGTTTGTGCCTACAACTCTCCGAAGGGAGGCATACCAGGTCTCTCCTCACTACCTGACTGCCTGAGGGACAAGGTTGGCTCAAATGAGTTACTAGTCCTGGGTGACCTTAACTTGAATTGGCTGGGGCCCAATACCAAACAATTTGAACCACTACTCTCAGACTTGCTCTCAGCCAGCTCATCACGGTACCTACAAGGATCACCTCCCGTTGGGATAACGGATCCCTTATTGACTGGGTACTGAGCAATAGACCATACAGAATTGTCTCCTCAGGAATTCTCCCTGACGTTATCTCAGATCACTCTCCAACTTACTGCATATGGGGCATCTCCTCACCCAAAATCCCCAGCAAAGTGATCCAGATGAGGGACTATTTTAAATTTATACTTACTATCTTGTGGACCTACAACATGCCGACTGGTCCAGGGTCACTGCCAACAATGACCCTGTAGCAGCCCTTGACCATTTCCTTGCGGTATTTGTCCCCTTGCAAAACAAGCATGCCCCTCTCACCAAAAGGAGGGTGAGGATCACCGTCACTAAGTGGCTCCATGGAGGATTATTCTCCCTTATGAAATGGAGGGATAAATGCTGGGAGAAATACAAGATCTTCCACAACAACAATGACCTCCTAGAAAATTGGCAGCTTAGAAACTCTTGAAAAAGAGCCATCCGCACTGCCAAGAGTGAATACTGTCAATCTGCCCTACAAGCTATACCCAAAAATCCACGGAGTTTCTGGCAAAATATTAAAAAACCTGGTCAGTGGGTCTGCCAGGGAACTGGTAGCTGACACACACATCAGTGGAGTCAACTGCAACAACCCCAAAACTATTGCTAATGCATTTAACTCCATGTTCTATGACCTGCCTGCTCCCCCTTCCTCCCAGCCCCCTGCCAAAAAGCCCCTGAGTGGGCACACCCCCCGACTGCCCTTCTACCTAAAACGGGTCTCAGTTATGGAAACCCAGAAACTCCTGGCTGGCCTATCACCCCACACTGGGGCGGGACATGACAACCTTGAGCCAAAACTGCTCAACCTGGGGGGCTCCCCTCCTTGTCTGGCCTGTCTCTCACATCTTTAACACTACTCTTATCGTGGGGATCATCCCAGACATATGGAAAGTGGCCAACATTGTCCCTGTCTTTAAACAAGGTGACCCCAAAGATATCATGAATTATCGCCCTATTGCCATACTTTCTGCTATCTGTAAGCTCCTTGAAAAGGTAGTTGCCTCACAACTCTCCGACTACCTTCAGAGCTATGCTCTTCTCTCCCCTGCACAACATGGCTTCAGAAAAGGGCACAGCACATCCACCACACTTGCCGTAGTTACCTCTGAGATAAAGGCCGCGTCGGATCAAGGCAAACTAACTGGTGCCGTCTTAGTGGATTTCCCGAAGGCCTTTGACTGGGTTGACCATTCCCTCCTCTGCTCCTCTCTTCAATCCCATGGATTATCCCCCCTGCCCTTGCCTGGTTCTCCAACTACCTTGAAGGTAGATAGCAATACACCTACTTCAACTGCACCCTCAATGACCTGTCCTCAGCTGCCTGCGGGGTCTCCCAGGGTTCTGTCCGTGGACCCATTCTGTTTTCCCTATTTATTAATGAACTGCCCTCTGTCACATCCCATGGGCACTCCACCCTCTATGTGGATGCCTCATCATCCTGACCAGCTCCCAGGATATCTTTGTCATCAACTCCAGGCTTAACTCCAACTTCATGCTTATGCATAACTGGCTAGAGGGCCATAAGCTGACCATCAAACTGAAAAAGACCCAGGTCATGCTCTTTGGCTCTGCAGCCAAAACTAATTCCTGCCCTGCTCCCCTAAATGTCTATGGAACAAATGGCATCCTCCTGCAGGCCATGGATTCTGTTAAGTATCTGGGAGTAACCCTTAACCCACAACTCGACCTCACCATGCATCTTCAGAATATATGTAAGGCAACTAACGTCAAGCTCGGACTTGCCTACAGAGCAAAATGTTGCCTCATCCCGGCTGCCCGGTTCACCCTAGCCAGGGGGATACTCCTTCCCACGTTCTGTTATGGGCTCATATTCTTTTCCCCTGTCCCAAAATCTAGTCACACAAAATGGGACACTGCATATAACAATATATGCTGCTTTGCACTCACTGCTCCTCGTCCTATGCATCACTGTGAACTTTACTCGAGGCTGGAGTGGCTTACTCCTGAAAAGCACCGCACCTTTGTCTCAGTAACTTCATTGATAACATTGTCAGAATGGCCACCCCCTCCGCGCTTGCCCTTCCCCTCAAACATGAAACCCCGGCCTATCACCTAAGATCCTGTGCAGCACAGGAGTGCCTGGTTCCAAAAACCCGCACCCATACTGGGGATTGGGCCTTCTCTGTCCACACACCTAAATTGTGGAACTCCCTTCCTGCAGTAACTCGTTCCTCTTCCTCCCATCTCTGCTTCAAAGCATCTCTCTGGAGCTTCCTTAAATCAGTCTCAGCCTGTCTATGTGCCATATAGACCCTAGCAGAGTCTCTCTCTCTCTCTCTCTCCCTCAGTCGACTGTTTTTGGGGCGATGCCCTTGTACGCTGTTGCGATAATGACTGATGTTTAATTTTGCTGTAAATTTGCACTAGGCACTTTTTTGCACTTTTTCTGCCACTTTGCCCTGAGGTGGTGTCCCTGACATATCCCTACCTTTTTTCCTGGGCTCTCTTGACACTGACTGTACCTGATATCTTGATGTTATTACTACATTTTGATGTTATTTAGATGTTTTCTACTTATTACTACTGGTACGTATCCTGTTGCTGTCTTCCTACTTAACTGTCTAAGCCTGATGTCTCATATGCTGTATCACCTACTTATGTATGCCTGATGCTCCTGTATGTTACCATGCCTTTGTCTGATGCATTGTATGTACCCTGTAATCCTCCCAGATCGCACCTGAAAATAGGCACTTGGCTGTCTAGTGTGCTTACCTAGTAAACAAAAGCAAATAAATAAATAACACCTCTGACTACCCTTTTTAATAAATAATGGGAGGATGGTGTGGTACCTGAGGACTGGAGGAGGGTGGATGTGATTCCCCTTCACAAAAGTGGGAGCAAGACAGAGGCAGGAAACTACAGACCTGTCAGTTTGACCTCAGTGGTAGGGAAAATGATGGAATCACTTCTGAAGGAAAGAATTGTTGAGCACCTAGAGGTCAGTGGGGCACAGGACACAAGGCAGCATAGATTCACAGCAGGAAGGTCATGTCAGACAAATCTAATTGATTTCTTTGACTGGGTGACCAAAGTAGTAGACCAGGGAGGGGCTGTGGACATGGCCTATCTAGACTTTAGCAAGGCATTTGACACAGTCCCATACAAAAGATTAATAAACAAATTAGCCAGCCTGGTAGTGGATCCCAGGGTGGTAGCCTGAGTAAAACACTGGCTGGACAATGGGACACAGTGGGTAAATTGAGTCCACAGTGAAGAAAGGGGGGTTACTAATGGGGTACCACAGGGTTCAGTACTGAGGCTGGTCCTTTTTAATGTCTTTATAAGTGACATTGCAGAGGGACTGGAAGGAAGGTATGTCTCTTTGCAGATGACACAAAGATCTGCAACAGGGTTAATACACAAGGTGGGGTGGAAAGGATGAAAAGGAACTTGGCAAGGTTGGAGGAATGGTCAAATGTATGGCAGCTTAGATTCAATGCAAAGAAGTGCAAAGTAATGCACCTGGGAAACAAAAACCCATGGGGAGAATACACGATGGGTTGTGAGATAATGACAACAACAAAAATGGAAAGGGACCTGGGGGTAGTCATATCAGGCAACCTAAAATGGGCCAGCAATGTGAGAAGACAGTAAGGAGGGCTGGGGGGATACTGGGAAGCATATGTAAAGGCATCACCAGTAGAAAACAGGAAGTTGATGGCCCTCTGTACAGACAGTTGGTAAGACCACATCTGGAGTACTGTGTACAGTTTTAGAGGACCCCATCTCTGCAAAGACATAGACATGGTGGAGGCTATCCAGAGGAGGGCAACCAGAATGGTACAGGGTCTGCATCAGAAGACATATGAAGAAAGACTAAAGGAGCTTAAGATGTATAGCCTCGAGGAAAGGAGGGAGAGGGGGGATATGATACAAACTTTCAAATATCTCAAGGGAATCAACAAAGTCCAAGAGAGTAGCATCTTTCAGAAAAAGAGATGTGCAAGAACAAGCGGGCACAATTTGAAGATAGAGGGGGGACGACTCGAAGGTAATGTGAGGGAGTATTTCTTCACAGAGAGGGTTGTAAATGCATTGAATGGCCTTTCTGTGGCGGTCATAGAGTCAAAATCAGTGGGGCAATTCAAGAATGCGTGGGACAGACATAAGGCAATTCTTGTGGGAGGTAGAAGGAAGTAGGCTGTTGGTTAACTAGGATCTGCAGCTTATCTATTAGGTAGGGAAATGGGCAGACTAGGTGGGCCAAGGGGTCCTTATCTGCCATCAAATTCTATGTTTCAATGTTAGGTCTTCTTCAGGAATTATCTGAAAGAGAAAACAAAGTGACTTTGTTTTTTTCTCTTCTAGATAATTCCTGCAGAAGACCTATGGTCGAAACGTCGATTCTAACTCTGTTTTCTATTTTCCTGAAGACCTATGGTTGAAATGTCAATTTGTAACTCTGTTTTCTTTTTTGTGTGCATTTAATATTACCAAAATAGCATAACCTTGTTGCGAAAGACTAATCCATGGAAAATACTGTACCTGAATTTAGAAGTGTGAAAGATCCTGTTCTGCTTACTGGCTCAAGGAGATTAGAGTAGTTGTGGTGTCAATACTCCACTTTTAAACAGGAAAGGGAGATATCAGCTGTGGTCAGTTATATCCATTATTACCAAGCAGAGTGTGGGGTACATAGGAATGGAGATGGCATGGTGAGAAACTGGCTGGATGGTAGTGTAACCACTTATGAAATAAGCAACTTGAAAGCAAGGCATAACAAGGAAAAGTAAATAAAAAAATACATTTCTCGTGAAAAAGGGTTTTAGATTAAGCTTCAAGCATTGAGTCCAACAATCAAGTTACAGTAAAACAAGTCACAAAGTGCACTGGTAGTGTTTATTTTAGTTATTTATTTATTGAAAATTGGTACCCAAAAAGGCACACTGAGCTAAAACTCATTTCCAGGTGTGACCTGGGGATTCCATGTCATTTGAACAGATCAATTTGAGTGAATATTTTATAGCGACTGCATTTTGGGCGATGCTACAGCTCAGCAAACCACATTTCAGCTAAATATTTACATGCACACTTCTCCATGTTTTGCAGGGGGCTGTGCCCCCAGACCCTCCCTATCTCTAGGATTCTAACTCCATGATGCACATTGACCCCAGGGGTACACTGTACTTATGTAGTAGCTGTAGTGTGCCAGTTGCTGTAAAGTGTCTGTCGCTCATTTTGTTTTCACTCATATTCCTTCACTCAAATGCCTTCACTCAAATTGAATCGCTCAATTGACATGCTCCTGGGGAGAGGGAGGGTTAGAGGATTGGGAAGAACATGTGCATTCAAGGAAAAGTACAGTCAATATAAAAAAATAATAGGCATGTGTGAATTAACAAGATTGCAAAACAGCAGTAAACAGGCTGTATCAAAGGAAATTAAAAAGTGTATCAGGAATTTACATAATTAAACAAAATAGCAATGTATATGATAAATCACTTATACGATTTAAGTCAATCAGCTATACCTGTAGTTCAATGGGGTGAGCAAACAGCCACGCCCCTTTCCTGAGCTATAGAAGCAGTTCTTCCCACCCTCCTTCTGAAGCACTTTTTCTTTGCAGCCAGAGGCTCTGTCCATCTCTGCCTTCTCCTCTGGGCCTGCTAGAGGCTTTGCTCCCCCCCCCCCCAGCATTTGCTTCCCTATTTCCTTTGTGCTTTGGCTCTGCTTTGATCATGCTGGACTTCTGTTCATTGTGTTTCTCCTGCTTTTGGTTAATATTGTTTTGCCTCAGCTACTGTGTGCTTCTTTGTATGCTTGTTTCCTTCCTGCTGCTGTACTTGTGTTTGCTTTTTTCTTCTTTTGGGCTTTTCCAGTGCTCTGTGTATGCATTGCTTATTTGTGCTTCAAGTTACATATTGTTACTTCCTTACCTTAAGCTGCCCTGTTCCTGAGCTCTCATGCCCCATTACTCACTAGATTGTGCAAGTCCTTAGTCAACTGCATTGTTATTGTAGACTTCAGCTCACAGTGCTGTTTCCCTGCCTGCTAAGGCCTGTGTTTTCCACCTTAATTATTTGTACCTGATCCAGGCTTCATCCTGCTCAGCTAGCTGCCACTCCCTGTTCTGCTATGTGTGTTCAACCACTCTGCTCTTACTTCACTCAGTGCTAACTCCACTCAGCCAACTTCTGTATTGCTAGACTGAAACTTTCAGGTATTACATTTGCTGCTTGGTCTCATGGTGCTCTGCTTTTGGCTCCCTGTTATCCCTGCGGTGGGGGACTATGGTGTCATGGTGGAGCATCATGGCTATGGGTAGGAAGAGCATGCTTTGCATAAATTATATGAATCACCCTGCTCGTTGTTGCTCTTTGCTGCTCCTTGCCTACGTGGCTTTTCAGATATCCATGCATAAATACATTATCATCACAGCCTTCATGGCTTTCAAGATTTTCATTGCATTTCATTACTGCAGTGCAAATGCTCTTTACTGGGCCAAACTAATTCTGCCTTAATGGCATCTAAGGTATTCATGCCATTCATATCAATTCACTATTCATGCTGAAACCATAGCTAACTGCTAAACCTCATTGATTCATTATGTTAACCCTCACTGATTCAATTACTGGTGTCTCAACCTCTCACTACCTAAACACCTAGTTTTAATGTTATTGTTAATGTGGCTTCCTCAATGGAATTGTTTGGCTTGCTTTCCACTGGCTGCTACCACTATGAACCTCTGAATGCTGGCTTGCACTACAGCCTCCTACCTTACCCAAGCCACTGGCTTCACCCAGCCTCCTTATCACTAAGGCCGCTGGCTTTGCCTGACCTTCTCATTAATAACCTGCTACCTAATCTACAACCACTGGCTTCGCCTGGCCTCCTTCTGTCTAGCACATTGCAGTTGATTCATGCACTCACTCATAAATTAGAGGCATGCCAACCTTGTCCATTACCTTTTCTGGCTCAGGGCTTGCCCTGTAGCCAACGGTTTCACTCTGCGCCCATGAAGTTCACATCTTGAGCATGTGAAGCTTGGGGTGGGTTCCCTCTCATCTGGCCCATAGTGGGAATGTCCTCACCCTGGGTGGAGCTTCAGTCATCTAACTCATTAGTGGCACCTCTTGAGGGTAGAATTTAAGACTTCAGCTGCCAAGGGGTGGGATCCTTAAGCCCAAGAGTGGCCCTTTGACTATGATGATGCTGTGACACCTTCAAAAGGTATTCTCCCTACCACCACCTCTGGTTTACCTGGTCTGTTTTAGTCAGTAGACCAACTAAGTGCCTCAGTGGTCACTTCTCTCCTCCTCCCACCATGGGGGTCCACTCTTGCTTCAAGAGTACCTGTTGTTGCAGAGACTACTTGCAGCCCTTTACGGCATTCCTTTTAGAGGGATCATGAGAGCTTTCAACCAAAATGGAACATTTCTTCCCCTGGATTGGGTTTCTAAATTGAAGCAGCAGAGCCATCACTAAATAAACTACCTCTAGCCTACAGGGAAGGCAACCTAGGCAATTGATCCCCAGAGGTTTCCTACTTTAAAAAATGCTTTTTTCCTCTCCTCCATGCCAAAAGTCATATGAAGTTAGTTGCTAATAGTATATTCCTAGCTTCCTTACGTTGGTTTACGCTGTTGGAGGGAGATGGATGGTGGCCCTATTTGCTGTTCCTTCTCTCCTAAGGAAGCCCGCTTATGTCATCAGTGCAGTCTATTTTATCAGTGCAGTCCTGACTACCTGTGCATCTTATTCATATTCTTCAAGCTGTTTCATGGTTGTCAATCTGCTTTCAAACTGGTAGTCAATGTTTACTGCTCACTACTCTTTTTGGGGCTCCTTCCTAAGGTACAGTACCTTTAGCCAAGGGGAATCTTTCCTGCAGCACCTCTAGAGAGGGAACCCTCTTTGAGGGTTCCTTGCCTTCGATACCTCTACAGGGTGTTAATTCCCTGTGGAATAGAGAGTGAGAACAGCTAAACAGTTACACAGTTGCACAAGCATAACACTGCTTTTGTTCTTTATCTTTGGAGCCTGATCTTTTCCATGAATTGTAGCTTGGCCAGTTGGCTCCTGCTACTGCCTTTTTTCCTTCCTCTGCACCCCCCCACCAGTAAATTTATCAAAAAGGAGATGTAAATCCACCTTCACCTTTTTGTGTTGCTTGCAGGCATTGGCAAGAAACACATTGCGTCAGTCAGCAGTTAGGGAGAAGGCCACAATATGTCAAGAAATTTGGCCACATCACCACACAATCAGCTGTTTTGGTGCATTACAGGCTACCAAAACTGCTGATTGCATGGTGTCACCATGGCGACGGCTTCTCCATCAGCCTCTCACAGTCCCCAGAATGCCGATGGAAAGCCGTTCAGTGTACCTTCCTGTTGAAACATTTCAATAAATAAAAAAGAAAAAAAGCAGACTGGGTGCCCAATCCTCATCGGCATAATGCACCCCCTATGGCTCATGCATCCTTCTCAACAACTGTATGGCCAATGGGGTGCCCAATCTATGTGGCTCCTGCCCACCCAAACAAATTTCCATCTGCCATGCTGGGGAGCCCACCCCAGTGGCAAAAATCTCCTTGGCCAATGGGGGTGCCTAATCCCCTGTCGGCTCCACTGCCCCCAAACAAACTGCCTGGTGCAATGCTGGGAGCCCACCTCAGCATGGCAAAAGTCCCCCATCATCTTTAAAAAAAAAGACCAAGAAAAAAAAATGGTCCCTCATTGATTCTCTTGCCCCTTCCCCAACCCACGCCCACCCTCTGTGTACCCCACCTCCCCACACTCCCACCTCACCCCATACTTACCTCCAGTGCCCAGTGTGATGATCTTCAGTGGACCAGGAACACGTCTGCACTCTTCAAAGCCAACCACAAACTGAAGAAATGCTGGTAAGCTGTATAATGGCATAAATGTTTTTTTTCCAACTTTAGTGCATATCTCTGCCATTTTGGGGAATTTTTTCATCAAATTTTCAACGTGGGGTTCTTGGGACCACACCTCATGAACTCAGTCACTGTCATTTTGTTATTTGGTCCTGAAAGGTGATTTCGTGGTCACTGCGTGGAACCACCTTTCAGGACCAATTAACGAAATGACAGTGTCGCAGCTCATGAGGTAGGCTCCCAAAAACCCTATGTTGAAAATTTACCATTTTACCACACCTTCTTATGAACAGTACAGCTGTCATTTTTCACATCTCACATGAAATGTATTTTCGCACATGTAGCGCACAATGGCACGGTTGGTGTGCAAAATCAATGTTTAGGACAGATTAAGAATATCACAGTGACACTGTTCGTGAGGTAGACCCCCAAAAACCCTATGTTGAAAATTTGGTGAAAAGATTCCCCAAAATGACTGTTGTGTGAGTGTGTGTTGAGCAGTTCCTACACACGCTTGTAACTTTGAACATTTCTAATATTTTCACTCCAGATTTTCAGCATTACCATTTTACCACACCTCCTTATGAACAGTACAACTGTCATTTTTCATATCTCACCCGAAATGTGTTTTCGCACATGTAGCGCACAGTGGCATGGTCAGTGTGTGAAATCAATGTTCGAGACAGATTAAGAAAATCACAGTGACACTGTTCGTGAGCAGAGGTCTTAAACTGGCTATGTTGAAAATTTGGTGACAAAAGTCCATAAAATGACTGTGTTATGAGTGTGCATTGTGCAATTTCCATGCACCCTCGTAAGTACACAAATTCATAATATTTTCAGTCCAGATTTTCAACATTGGCATTTCTCCACACCTCTTTATGAACAGTACAGCTGTCATTTTTCACACCCTGGCCAAAATGTGTTTTCACACTTCCAGCGCAGAATAGCATGGTCGCTGTGGGAAATCAGTGTTCAGGATAGATTAAGAAAATCACAGTGACACTGTTCATGAGCGGAGGTCCCAAAATGCCTATGTTGAAAATCTGCTGTAAAAAATCCCAAAACTAATTTCATTATGGGTGTGCATTGTGCAGTTTCTATGCACACTTGTGGCTTCACCAGCTTTTTAATATTTTCACTCCAGATTTTCAACATTACCATTTTTTTACACCTTCTCATGAACAGTACAGCTGTCATTTTTCGAAATGTGTTTTTGCACCTGTGGCGCCAAATGGTGCAGTAGCTGTGCAAAATCACCTTTCAGCTAATTAACTGATAGTGTCACTGTTCATGCAGTGGGATCACAAAAAGCATATGTTGAAAACTTGGAGTAAAAATACCAAGAAATGCCCAGGGTGTTAGGGTTTTCGATCATAACACCCTACCCTGTAGGGAATGACTGGTGTCAGGGGTGTGACTTGGGATTGTCGACAGTAATGCTCATGCCATTCCACCCCCACCATGCAGCCAGTGGCAGGCATCGAGGTGCGCCTTGGATCCTTTGGCCCCAGAGTTCACCCCATTCTCCTATACTGCACCCATTTCAGTGTATTTCCTTATGGAATGAGGTGAGTGTAAAGCCCGAACACTTCAAAGCACACCTTGACACTTGTAAGTGTCTGCAAGGTAGGGTGAGGTGAAATGTTGTGACCATTATGGGCGACTACCCAAAGGCACACCCCAATGCCTGTCCATCTCTGCAGACTGGGGTGGAGTTGGCATCAGTTCAATACTTCACTGCCATTCGTATACTGCATCTGTCTAACTCCTTCGCTTCCACTGTTAATGACAGCAGGCAACACTTGGCATTGACAATTGCTTGTTCCTTTTGGTTTGATCCATGCACCTTAATCAGACTGCCATTATTTACATTTAAACCCCCCCGGTGCTCG
Organism: Neoceratodus forsteri; assembly: GCA_016271365.2. NCBI lineage: Eukaryota > Metazoa > Chordata > Ceratodontiformes > Ceratodontidae > Neoceratodus > Neoceratodus forsteri. The sequence continues at coordinate 608,638,107 of CM057454.1, read as the reverse complement.
CCAACATATATGTTATTTGATCCTTTTCTCCCCCCCAACTTCCAAAATACTTTTTTGTTTGCTCTTCAGTTTCTGAATGCCTTTGAATGTGTGATTACACTTGCTGTTAGCAACCAATCTGTTATGCTTCTCTGACTTAACTGGTTTTCTTATGACTTTCTGTACTAAGCCTCTACATCATAATACGCTACGAATGATTAATTCAAAGTGTCAAAAGACTATTATATATATGAACGTTATGAGGATATTGCTTCTTGAAAGTCTCTAATGATGATTTTTTTTGTAGTTAAGTTTCTTACCTTATTAAAGTCTTGATTTTAACAGCTTGTGCACTTTGATATAATAGTTATTTGGTGTGTGTCCCTTTAATTCACTGATTTAGAAATGGGGTACGTCTGTGAAATCCTCAGACCCACCCCCTGATGAAGACCTCGATTTGAGTTAAAGTGCTGGGGCTTTGGGTGCTTGTCTGGGCACTTGCCACAATAAGTCACTTTGCAATTAGCATTTATGTTTCAAGTCTCCTATGTCCACAAGTACAATGTCTCTTCAGTTGGATATGTAGCTGGGCTGGCTGCCCTACACATGACCCATTCCCAATTCCCAGTTCAGCACGCCACACTCTTCTTCAGATTGCAAAGAATATCCAACCTGGCAAGAGAAAAGGAAGAGGGGTGCCATAAACCACATCTGCATAGTCAGACACCAGAAGAACCATCTTAGCAATTATTTCCTGATGGACTGTGAGTGTTTGACAATCCTTGTTATGTTAAAGGGCACCAAGCTTCAAGCAGAGCTTTCTGAGGATGGCATCAATGTGAGTGGAGAAGTTGAGTTTATCATCTAGTCACACACTTAGATATCTGAAACTGGGGACAATATAAAGGGAAGTGCCATTCAGGGTGGAAAAGACTAGTGGGGAGGGGAGCCTAGCAAGCTTACAGCTTGTGCCAAAGGTCATGGACATCGTCTTCTTGGTATTGGTCTGAAGTTCATGTGCTATGAACAAGTACAGGACAGTCTCAAAGTTACACTGAAGGAATGTTTCCAGGGCAAAGACCAAGGCATTTGAGGGAAAAAGTGCAGTTTCAACTGCATTCTTTTGAATATACAAGCTGACACAGACAGAAGGAAGGTCATTAAGGAAGACTGAACAGAGAATAGGATACAATATGGAAACCTGAGGAACCCCAGATTGTATAGGAAGGGGAGAGAAAAGGCATTGCCAACTTCTACCAACTGGAGGCAACAGAGAGGTAAAACCTGAGCCAGTTGACAGCTGGGGCAGAATGTACAGTGGCACACAGTTTATCCAGAAGGAGGGGGTGGGCTACCGAATGAAAAGCTTTAGCAAGGTCAATAACAATGACAGCAGTAGTGTATTCCTGGTCCATACCATTGAGGATGGAGTCAGTAACATGTAGGAGAGGGGAGAGGATAATGAGTGACAATAAGTGATTTTTACAAAAGACAGATGACATGAAGGAATTAGATGAGTAAAGGAAATCTGCAAGTTGGGAGTAGACCAGTTTTTTTGCAGCTTGGCAACAGTAGGAAGAAGGGAGATATGCTGAGAGTTGCCAGGAGATGAAAGGTCCCCACCTTTGCAGAGAGGAAGGACCTTGGCAAAATTCCAGGACTGAGGTGCAGAACTGATAAAGAAAGAAAGGTTAAGTAGGTGCATGAGAAGGATGGCAATAGCTGGGGCAGAGGGTTGAAGAAGATTAGTGTCCAGCCCATCTGGGCTATGAGCTTTGGAAAGGTTAAAGAAGGACAGAGCACATACAGTATCCTGTGGAGAGATTGGTGAGAAGTCAAAGCTGAGGTTAGATCCAAATGAGAAGAAGCAGTCTGAGGAAAGACTGGAGGAGACAATAGCTGCAGAGGAGTAGGAACTGCACAAGTTGTGAAAATGTGCTAAAATGAGAAGCAGCCTGAGAGAGAGACATAGATAGGGGTGCCATTCACAACTAAGATGGGCGAAGAGAACAAGGAAGGAGGATCAAAGAGGGACTTAAAATCACCTTCCAGAATTTGGCAGGAGACTTAAGATTATTATAGAGATTAGTAGAGTAGCAAAATAAGTATCTTTAGCTGCTCTAGTGGCCTTAGTGCAAGAATTTCTAAGTTTCCTATAGCTTAAGAGGAGAGATGGGGAAGTGACAATCCAAAGCAAAACCAAGCAGAATTGGTGAAATTGTAGTCTAGCAAACAGGAAAGCAGTTAAAGGAGGATGCTTGCCACCTGAGGCTGACACACAGTACTTAATCAACTTTTAAATAAATGGGAAAACAAACACCTAAGTGCTATCTGTTCTGGTATCAGCATATTGGTCTGGGGACACATAACATAGACAATGATAGTACAGAAGACCCAACGTTCATCCAGTCTGCCCAAAACTCCTACCTGTTACTCCAACAGCCTACTGCTGAATAGGGTCTAGCTCCTAGATCCATCTCTTAATTTTCTTAGCTTCTCTCCTCTGCTGGTTACCACCCTCCTTACCTTACATTTCAAGTGCCACTAAGTCACTGCATCTGTTCCATCTAGCCTTGAACCATTTACAGTTCCCATTTCTGCTACCTCTTTTTGCAGTCTATTCCACTGATACATTACCCTCTTGGCAAGGAAGAACTTACTGATATCCTTCTTAAACTTCCTTTCCCACTTGATTCTCCACCATGCCCTCCCATCACTGATTCTCCATTTCTAGTGAACAGGTCCTCACTGTTAACTTTTTTTATTCAGTTCAGGAACTTCTGTATCTCAGTCATAGCCACATCTCCCTTCTGGCTTCCAGCTTGTACATGTTGAGGTCTGCCAGCCTTTCCTCATACATCCTGCTATTTTGTTCCTCAATCAGCCTGGTGACTCTCCTTTGTGCTGTCTTCAGCCTGTCCCTGTCCTTCTCCAGTTGTGAGTTCCAAGACTGAGCACAGTACTCCAGGTATTATCACCTCCTTTCTCTTATGCATTAAGGTACAGTTCGAAGTTACAATACAGAGAAACATAGAAACATAGAATTTGATGGCAGATAGGGACCACTTGGCCCACTTAGTCTGCCCATTTCCCTACCTTCTGGATAAGCTACAGATCCTAGTTAACCAACAGCCTACTTCCTCCTACCCCCCCACTAGAATTGCCTTATGTCTGTCCCATGCATTCTTGAATTCTCCCACTATTCCTGACTCCACAACCTCCTCAGGAAGGCTGTTCCATGCATCCACAACCTTCTCTGTGAAAAACTCTTTCATCACATTACCTATGAGCTGTCCCCCCCCTCTGTCTTCAAATTGTGCCCCCTTGTTCTTGCACATCTCTTTTTCTGAAAGATGCTACCCTCTTGGATTTTGTTGATTCCCTTGAGGTACTTGAAAGTTTCTATCATGTCCCCACTCTCCCTCCTTTCCTCAAGGGTATACATATTAAGCTCCTTTAGTCTCACTTCATATGTCTTCTGGTGCAGATCCTGCACCATTTTGGTTGCCCTCCTCTGGACCACCTCCATCCTGTCTATATCCTTGCAGATATGGGGTCTCCAGAACTGCACACAGTGCTCCAGATGGGGTCTCACCAACTGTCTGTACAGAGGGATAACAACTTCCTGTTTTCTACTGATGATGCCTCTCCCTATGCATCCCAGTATCCCCCAGCCCTCCTTACTGCCTTCTCACATTGCTTGCCCACCTTTAGGTCATCTGATATAACAACCCCCAGGTCCCTTTCCATTTTTGTTGTTGTCAGTATCTCACCCCCCACTGTGTACTCTTCCCCTGGGTTTTTGTTTCCTAGGTGCATTACTTTGCACTCCTTTGCATTGAATCTAAGCTGCCATACATTTGAACATTCCTCCAGCCTTGTCAAGTCCCTTCTCATCCTTTCCACCCCACCTTGTGTATCAACAATGGGATTCACCCCAGAATTCTAAATGAACTAAGGGAAGAACTAGTAACACCACTGACTACCCTTTTTAATAAATCATGGGAGGATGGTGTGGTACCTGATGACTGGAGGAGGGTGGATGTGATTCCCCTTCACAAAAGTGGGAGCAAGACAGAGGCAGAAAACTACAGACCTGTCAGTTTGACCTCAGTGGTAGGAAAAATGATGGAATCACTTCTGAAGGAAAGAACTGTTGAGTACCTAGAGGCCAGTGGGGCGCAGGACACAAGGCAGCATGGATTCACAGCAGAAAGGTCATGTCAGACAAATCTAATTGATTTCTTTGACTGGGTGACCAAAGTAGTAGACCAGGGAGGGGCTGTGGACAATGCCTACCTAGATTTAAGCAAGGCATTTGACACAGTGCTGCACAAAAGATTAATAAACAAATTAGCCAGCCTGGGAGTGGGTCCCAGGGTGGTAGCCTGGGTAAAACACTGGCTGGACAACAGGACACAGTGGGTAATAGTAAATGGAGTCCACAGTGAAGAAAGGAGGGTTATTAGTGGGGTATCGCAGGGTTCAGTACTGGGGCCGGTCCTTTTTAATGTCTTTATAAGTGACTTTGCAGAGGGACTGGAAGGGAAAGCATGTCTCTTTGCAGATGACACAAATATCTGCAACAGGGTTGATATGCAAGACGGGGTGGAAAGAATGAAAAAGGACTTGACATGGTTGGAGGAATGGTCAAATGTATAGCAGCTTAGATTCAACTCAAAGAAGTGCAAAGTAATGCACCTGGGAAACAAAAACCCAGGGAAGACTACACAATAGGGGGTGAGATACTGACAACAACAAAAATGGAAAGAGACCTAGGAGGTAGTCATATCAGATGACCTAAAGGTGGGCCAGCAATGTGACAAGGCAGTAAGGAGGGCTGGGGTGACACTGGGATGCATAGGGAGAGGCATCACCAGTAGAAAACAGGAAGTTGTTGGCCCTCTGTACAGACAGTTGGTAAGACCGCATCTGGAGTACTGTGTACAGTTCTGGATACCCCTTCTCTACAAAGACATAGACAGGGTGGAGGCTGTCCAGAGGAGGGCAACCAAAATGGTGCAGGGTCTGCACCAGAAGACATATGAAGAAAGACTAAAGGAGCTTAAGATGTATAGCCTCGAGGAAAGGAGGGAGAGGGGGGACATGATTGAAACTTTCAAATACCTCAAGGGAATCAACAAAGTCCAAGATGGTAGCATCTTTCAGAAAAAGAGATGTGCAAGAACAAGGGGGCACAATTTGAAGATAGAGGGGCTACGGCTCAGAGGTAATGTGAGGAAGTATTTCTTCACAGAGAGGGTTGTGGATGCATGAAACAGCCTTGCTGAGGAGATCCTAGAATCAAAAACAGTGGGGGAATTCAAGAATGCGTGGGACAGACATTAGGCAATTCTAGTGGGGGTGAGAGGAAGTAGGCTGTTGGTTAACTAGGATCTGCAGCTTATCCGTTAGGTAGGGGAAATGGACAGACTAGGTGGGACAAGCGGTCCTAATCCGCCGTCAAATTCTATGTTTCTGTATTTCTAACCCTGTTGCAGATCTTTGTGTCATCTGCAAAGAGACATACTTTTCCTTTCAGTCCCTCTGCAATGTCACTTATACAGACATTAAAAAGGACCAGACCCAGTACTAAACCCTGCGGTACCCCACTAGTAACCCTCCTTTCTTCACTGTGGACTCTGTTTACTATTACCCTCTGCATCCTCTTGTCCAGCCAATGTTTTACTCAGGCTACCACCCTAGGACCCACTCCCAGGCTGGCTAATTTGTTTATTAATCTTTTGTGAGGGACTGTGTCAAATGCCTTGCTAAAGCCTAAGTAGGTCATGTCCACAGCCCCTCCCTGGTCTACTATTTTGGTCACCCAGGCAAAGATATCAATTGGATTCATCTGACATGATCTTCCCGCTGTGAATCCATGTTGCCTTGGGTCCTGTGCCCCACTGGCCTCTAGGTACTCAACAATTCTTTCCTTCAGAAGTGATTCCATCATTTTCCCTACCACTGAGGTCAAACTGACAGGTCTGTAGTTTCCTACCTCTGCCTTGCTTCCACTTTTGTGAAGGGGAATCACATCCACCCTCCTCCAGTCCTCAGGTACCACACCAGTTGAGGAGGGTGCACTCTACTTTAACACTGTGGATAATTGAAGAGCTGTATGAGCTAAGCGTTCAGTAATAAATATCATTGCATTGGGTTTGTTGGTGCTGCCTTTTTTTCTTGTACTGACTACCACACCATCCTCCCATGATTTGTTAAAAAGGGTAGCCAATGGTGTTACTAGTTCTCCCCTTAGTTCTTTTAGAATTCTGGGGTGAATCCCGTCAGGCCACATTGCTTTTTCCACCTTCAGTTTTAGGAGTTCTTTCATAACCCTTACTTCTGTGAAAGGACTGATATCGACCCCCCTATCCAGAATGCTTCTATTGACTGGATTTGGTACCCCCCATTCCTCTTCCTTAGTGAATACTGAGCAGAAATATTCGTTTAGTAACCCTGCTTTTTCACTACCCCTCTCTGTCCACCCACCCTCCTCTTTATTCAGCCTCAGTATCCCTCCCTTTGTCTTTCTTCACTCCCTAATGTACTTATAAAAGGTTTTATCCCCTTCTTAACCTAGTTGGCTATCTTTTCCTCAGTTTGGGCTTTTTGCTATTCTGACTGCCTTCCTCACTTCCTTCTACTTTAACTTGTACAGTTCTCTGTCCTGCTGCTTCTGTGTTTCCTTATACTTCCTGGATGCTGTCTTTTTCTCCCTAACCTTCCCCAGCACCTCTTTTGAGAACCATAGTGTTTTTTTCTTTCCTTTTGATATGTTTATTTGCTTCACACAAAGGCTTGTTACCTCTGTGATGGCAGTTTGGATGTTTCCCCGTTGTTACTCCACCTCTTCCTTCTTGCCTGTTTGCTAGTGATTTTCTGAGGCACTCTCCCATTTTGACAAAATCAGCCCTCCTAAAGTCCACTACCTTCACTTTTGTATGGCTTGACTCTACAGCTGAGTTTATCTTGAACCACACTATTTGGTGGTTACTTGTTCCCAGATGGCTACCCACTTCTAGATCTTAGATCCTCTCTCCATCCCCATTTTAGAGTACCAGATCTAAGACTGCTCCCTCCCGAGTGGGTTCCAACACTAGCTATCTGAGGCATGCCCCCTGTAGGGCATCGATAGTGGCCCTGCTCTTGGATGTGGCTGCAGCAAAGGTGCTCCAGTTAACATCTGGCATATTCAGGTCCCCCATCAGCAATATATCTCCTTTGTCTGCTATTCTAAGGATTCCTTCTATCATTTCCATGTCCATTTCCTCCCCATGAGACGGGGGTCTGTATACAATCCCTGTGCAGATTGTGGTGACATTTCCAGTCTCCAGGGTGACTCAGAATACCTTCTCTCCTTGCTGTTTACCCTTTAGTTCCATTTCTTTGATCCCTTCCCTTATATGGAGAGCTACTTCTCTTCTTCTTCTACCTTCCCTGTCCCTCCTGTATATTGTGTACCCTGGTATGTTGACATCCCAGTCATGGTTCTCTGTGTACCATGTTTCTCTGACTGCCATGATATCCAGGCATCCTTCTTCCATCAAGGCCACCAGTTCAGGGAGCTTGTTACCTAGATTACAGACATTGGTACTCATTACCCTCCATTTTTTTATGGCCTTACCCCTTTTTGCCCCATCCCTGTCTTTATAGCCTTTGTCTTTTTCTTCATTTACACCTGCCCTTCTCCTTATCGACTTCTCTATCTTGGTGTTTACCTCACTAACTAACCTGATTTTTTGGGGGGGGGGCTAGGATTTCCCTTCTTCTTTTCAGTACCTCCCCCCCTTGGCTAGTGTAAATGCTTGCCAATGAAACATTTAAACCTATCACCTAGGATCCTGGTTCCCCTCCTGGACAGATGCAGATCATCACGCCAGCATAGGCCTGCATCCCTCCAGGTGGACCCCCAGTCCCCTGTGAAGCCAAAACCCTGATCTCTGCACCAGTTTTTCAACCACTGATTGAATCCCATGGTGCAGTGCACCCTAGCCTCACCCGTACCATAGACAGGCAGCACCTCTGAGAAGGTCAGCGTGCATGCTACTTGTCTAAGGCCCCTCCCCAACTCTACAAAGTCCTCCTGCACTGCTCTGATCCCTTTCCCAGCCACGTCATTTGTTCCTAGGTGGACAATGACATCCAGCTCCCTCACCTGTGCAACTGCTTCAGTGATCCTGAGGATTCTCTCCCTGTCCCACCAAGCCATGGTGCCAGGCAGGCACCTTACCTCCCTCTCCTCTCCCTCCCCCAGTTCTACTCTCCTAACAATGGAGTCCCCCACCAGAAGTTGTTTCTTTCCCCTGTGGGGTCCAATGCCACCCTCCTGTGTGTCTCCTTTCTGGTGGTTCCCAGCATCCTCCTTGGTCTCCACTGCGGGTGCCTCCATAGAAGAACCACACTCTGCCAGAATGGCATATGAATTGTGGAGAGGTACAACTGGAGCGATATGCCTCTGTTCTACCACCCTCATCATCCCTGAGCCCACTGTGGTCCAACCGCTCCTCTTTCTTGGCAACCTCTGAAGCAGCGGTGGTGGTGGCCCTGGTGGTTCCTGGGTGGGAAAGGAGGTCCCCCCAAATCCTGGCCAACTCAGCCTGGAGATGAATGCAACCTCCTCCCTTAGCCCAGAGAGGTGCCTGCAGATGGGACAACACCGCATCCTCCAGAACTTCTCCTGGAAGACTACTGCTCCACAGCCACTGCACTGCAGCACTCTAATTATGTCTTATTTGTGGCCCCTTAACTGTTGTTTTGTATACTTACTCTTTCCTCTCTCTCTTTATTTTATTTTTTTACATGATTTTTTTCCCCTACTTTCCATCTGCTAATCATCCCCAAGAGGTATAATGTGGCTTGAGGCACAGCTGAGTGTCATATGCCTCTAGTTAGTGATTAACAAATGATTAATGTAACCCCCAGGAATACCTTATTGTTTTTATACCAATGACAAAAAAAAATCTCATTATTCTGTTTTTTTATGTTTTTTTTTTATTATAAATAAATACCTCATTTTTGAGGCAAAAGAGTCCATCCACCTTGTGAGGTTCAGAGCTGGAGCTGGCATTCTCATTCTGTGCATTGTTGTGCTTTATTCCTTGAGTGTTCCTTTCAGCTACATAGCTGGTGCTGTGAGCAAAGGTGGCACAATTTAAGTGAATGCAAGTTTGATTGTAGCATCTTTACCACTCTCACCCAGTACTCCATGAGTGGGTTTTCCTTACCCTGCAAATTTTGGCATTGAAACATAACTGCTGTAATTTGGATCACATTTCCAGTTTTCCAGGTCTTTCTTCAGTTCCCTAACACCAATATTTGGAGTAATGGAAACAACATTAACATTGCTGAAATAGCTTAGTAACGACCAGAACTACAATAGGGTAATTAAACTACTGCAGAAGTTTGACAAATTTACACTTTCCAAGGTACACAAGAATCAGATAGAGACTTCATGGCCCAGATGTTCAAAAATGAGTACAAGAACAGTGCAAATGGATGTGCTGTGCTTACGCCTGCATCCAACCTAGGGGTTGCCATATTCAGTCAGATAGTGGACCTGCACTATCCAACCGAATATTGGCCCATGACAATGCAGTGCTAAGTCAAACTGCACTGCCCTGACATGGACCTAGGCTGTGTCCAGCCAAGAGGGAATAGTGTCCTGAGACCTGACAGCACTGAGAACCTTGTTGGCTATATTCAACGGCACCATGCAAATGTGCCTTCTGGGCATGCAAGGCACTAAGGGGCCATTTGCATGCCCATTATGGGCTCATCTGCATGGTGAGTGGTGGCCCTTTAGCTCCCATCCTGTGTGCATTGGACACATCATCCCTGTTGTCTAGCAGCACCCTTTTCACCTCAAACATCCATCTAAATTACTGGAGACAGTGCCCTGGTGTTTAGCAGCACCCCACTCCCCCAAAGACCCATCCCATATAAGTAACACCTCTCCCTGGTGCTTAGTGGCCCCCCAACCCCTGATCATACATTCAGTATAGTTTATACAGTATATGGTACATGTGCTCACTGTCAGCTCATATGGCAGCTGGCTGCAGAGGTTAGAGAAGGGCTGTGCTGGTCATCATATCAGGATTCAATGCATGTCCCTGGACACATTGGTAAGGTGGGAGATGGATGGGTGGTGTTCTGGGTGCAGATGGGGTACCGCTGGACTGCCAATGTTCACCAGTTCATCAACTGACCAGCCTTTCGGGGGGTGCAGGTAAGGGTAACACTGGACACCAGAGATATTACAGGGTACTTGAGCTGGGTGATCGGTGGTGGGGAATGCCACTAGATACCAAGGAACAGTGTCAGTTATACAGAAGGGGTGATTGAGCATGGGGGGTGCCATTAGACACCATGGAGTGGTGTCAGCTATGCAGAATTAGTGATTGGGCAGTGAGGGGTGCCACTAGACACCAAGAAGAGATGTTAGCTGTACGGAAAGGGTGATAAGGGGTGGAGGGTGTCACAAGACACCAGAGAGGGTACATTATTAATGGAATGGTTGTTTTGGAGTGGGAAGTGCCACTGGAAACCAGGGACAGCAACCTCACTGTCATGCAAGCAGTCAGGGACAGGCGGCTGCAGTACAGCCGTTCTGCCATCGGTAGGGTGTAGACATGGGCTTATTACCTGGTTAAGATGAAGTTTTCAGTGGCGGTAAATAGTGCTGCTTTGGGTGCAGTTAACCACTATTGCAAACTTTTGAACATGCCGCTGCACCTGTATGCAAGAGGAGATCTCCTCATTTGCATGAGTGCAGCATTATGTTAGTGCCTGGGTACTAAAGAGTTTAGTGCATGCTACAGGGGCCTCTGAAAATAGCCTCCATCCAACAAAAGGATGCAAACCTGCATAGCATGGGCATAAACCCTATTAGTGCCAGTGCTAACATTTGATGATCTGGCCCCATATGAGAAAAGTGTATTGTTGTTGAACAGCTAATGGACAGAACTGCTATGCAGGAAGAAAACCTGAAGTTGAATGGTATACAGATGATGAAGTATGCTATTAAAGGAGCACTGAAAAAAGTGAAAACATTATAGTAAGGAAGATAGAGCAAGCAGTATAAAAATGGGACTTAAAGCAAAAGATAGCAGCCACATGCAACAAAAAATCAGTAACTGTGACGATTACTCACAGTGGGAAGCCATAAAGTAAACCAAGCAAGTAAGCAGATAGTAAAACAGCAGAACCCTGTAGCAAAACACTAATGCAAGAAAATGCACCTGAATCTAGGAACGTGATAGAGCCTACTTGGTTCTGGTATTATTTTGACTGGCAAAGGGACTAATTGCAGTTGCCCCTGATATTGGTCCCTATGCTGCTGCCCACCACCCACCTACCTACCTCTGCTCCTCTATGGCCCTTGCACCTACACTAGTGCAGTTCCCCTCTTCTACCCTCCCCAATCAACAACCTTTGCTCCCACCCTAAAATCAGTATTGCCTCTGCAGTCTGAGCATATTGCACATGTTATCCTTCAGCACTTTATTGTATTGTAATTGTAAATGCAGTTATCCTCCAGCACTTTATTTTATTGTTATGTATTTTACTTTTCACAGTCTTTGTCTTTGCACAATTATTTGTTATGCTTATTCACCTATTATTGTGTTACTCTTCTCAGTGTTGCTCATGTCCTCCCTTTCCCTCTCCCACCAGGATACAACAGGAAACTAGCTGTTACCAGCTCAATATATCTTCACTTAATAAACATTTGAAATCAATCAATCAATAAATAAATAGGAGACTAGAAGCTAAGTTGTGGATTTTATGTTCACCGTGTGCATGCACAGTGAACATTTTGTTATGAGAGTGGGTTTTGAGAGGTGTGACACTGTCAGTCCAATGCAGAGCAGTCTGCAAGGGGTGCATCAGTGCCACACCAATCATTGGCCAGGCCAATCATGACGTGGTTCTAGCTTGCAAGGCAGAAACTTTGTGTAGTTCAAAAGGAGAGAGCCAGCCCAATCATAGGGTAGCTCTTTCCTTTGATTTACATAACACCACACAGCAAGCACAGCTGATTTGTCATGATCAGTCTTCTGTGGTCCCCCCCCAAAAGTAATTCCTGGTACTGGCTACAAACCCCCAACCAGGCCATTTTCATTGTGTAACACCAGGGAGCCCACTGCCGGTGCCACCAAACATAACAAAAACCTCTCTTAATCTGTCCTGCCCCATAAATGTTAATATTCCATTGGTGCCCAATCCCCCATGCTGGCTGCTACCCCCCACCCTGCCCATTTTGATTGTGCCATACTGGGTAACCTACTCCCAGTGCCACCAAACATAGCACCCACATTGGGGCACCCAATCCCCTAGTGTTGCCACCTGAAATAAAGAAAATCGCCCCTCATAGGGTTTTTTGTTCTATAAAATACACCTTATAAAAAAGAAAACTGTCCATCAATTTCTGTTACCACCACCTTTACTGTCCACCACCCAGTCTTTCCACTCAACATTCACCACTAAACACCCCACCAAGACCTTACTTACCTGCCGAGGATCCAACTCCGTACTCCTCTCTGAACTGGAGACATGTCTTCACTCTTCAATGATGGACCATAATCTGAGGAAATGAGGTCTACAGATCAATGTATTTCAATGGGTTTTGAACTTGTTATCATAACTTGGTCATTTTTTAATATTTTTGCACCCAAATTTTCAACATGCCTGTTTGAACAATGACAGTGAAATTAGGCAAATCTTTCAAGAAAGTTGATTTCATGGTTTTTGCACAAAATCACCTTTCAAGAAGAATTTGAAAAATTTTCTTCACCCTTGTGCATGAGGTGGGATCATTTATCTATTTATTTATTTAAACAGCAGTTTGGAAAACCTTTGAGCCATAGGCTCATTTACAAAGGTACCTTGTCACAGTAAGACAAACGAAAATACACAGTATAACAGTACAACACAGTATAACAGTAACTTAAGACATAGATACAAACAAGCTGGTGCAGGTAGGATTGATGCAAACAATACCAAATTATGTTGTCCTTAGCAGCTTAGTAGTAAGCTTTGTCATAAGTGATGATGCGGCTTGACTGGTGGCAATTACAGCATCGGGTGTTAATAAGGTGGTTATGTAAGGAAGTTTTGAAGCACGATATAGTTGGAGCTTCAGAGATAGAGGGGGGCAGTATGTTGAACCAGGAGGGGGCCCTAAAGCTGAAGGCTCTTTGGCCGTGAGAGGTCCTAGCTCTAGGGATAACAAGAGGGGTTTTCCCAGAGGTCTGCGTATGAACTAGTGGGACAGAGCGGCATATGGTGGTGGTCAATCCTGGCGGTGATAGCCCAAGGAGAGTCTTTTTTGTAAGGTACAGGTCAGATATTTGAGGCGCTCGTCAAGATCAAGTACCAGCGCTTGGCGTACAGTGAACAGGTGTGTGTTAGCCTAGGTGCCCCAGTAATTAACCTGCAGGCCTTATTCAGAGTAGTGCGAATGAGAAGGCTATGTTGAAAATCTGGAGTAAAAATATTAAAAAACAACAAAGTTATGAGTTTTCTTTGAAATTTATGAATGCAGGCTCATAACTTTGGTAATTTCAATGTTTTGACTCCAAATTTACAACATAACCATTTCTTCACAGTATCTCATGAATGTGACAGCTGTCACTTTTCAAATCCTGGCCAACATGTGTTTTTGCACTTGTGGTGCAAAATCACCTTTTAGGCAGGAATTGAACATTTCCTCCACCCTTGTTCATGAGGTGGGGTCATAAGAAGACTATGTTGAAAATCTGGGGTGAAAATATAAGAATGCAATGAAGTTATGAGCCTACATTGACATTTTTCAAATCATGCTCATAACTGGGGTAATTTTCAGTATTTTGACCCCAACTTTTCAACATAGCCATTTCTTCACACCACCTCATGAATATGACAGCTGTCATTTTTCAAATCCTGGCTAAAATGTGTTTTCACGCTTGTGGCATGAAATCACCTTTCAGGCATAATTTGAACATTTTCTCCATCCTTGCTCATAAGAAGTCTATTTGGGTTCATAAGAAGGCTATGTTGAAAATCTGAGGTAAAAAAAATAAAAATAAAATAAAGTTAAGTGTGCATGCTGACATTTTTCAACGCATGCTTGTAACTGTGGTAATTTTCAATATTTTGACCCCAGATTTTTAACATAGCCATTATTTCACACCACCTCATGAATGTGACAGCTGTCATTTCTCAAACCCTACCCAAAATGTGTGTTCACACTTATGACACAAAATTACGCTTTGGTCATTGTTTTATAAATGACACCTGTCATGCTCAGGATTGGTCATAAAAAGATTATGTTGAAAATGTGGGGTAAAAATGTGAAAAACCAGCAATCTTATGAGGAAACATTGAATTATTCCAACATTTACTTATAACTTTATTTTTGTAGATTTTATCCCTTAATGTTCAACATATCCCTTATGTTACCTCACCTCCTGAACATGGCGGGTGTCATTTTTCAAATCCCTTCCGAAACTTGTTTCCACAGTCACACAGCAAAATCACCTTTGGGATGGGATTTTAAAAATTTGATTTGTTGTGATCATAACCTCATTTCATAAAAAGACTGTTGGACATTTGGGACCAAAATGTGAAAACCTATTTAAGAGTAGATATTGCCTCTCAGCTGCCCTATCCTGGGTAATTACACTCTAACAATGATTAAAAGCAGGACACCACTGAAAATGAGACATTGCTTCTCATCTGCTCTATCCTGGGTAAATATATAGTGCAAATGTGAACAAGCAAGACCCAGTACAACAGCAATACCAGTGGTGAACATTCGGCATTGACAAATGCTTGTTATACTCTGCCCTTAAGTGGGAAAGGAAGGAGGCAGTTGGGGTTGAGAATATACGCGATCATTTATTTTTACAGTGTGGAGCTTGGCATGCACGGGGAGTAAATGGCAGGCTGAAAAACTAGCTAGACAATGGTGGCCACTCATGAAACAAGCCATTGAGAAGCAAGGTATGAGAAGAAAAACAAACAAAAATAAGAACATTTGAAATTAAAAAGGGTGTTTATACTGAGTTTCTAGCAATGGGTGCAACCAATTACGGTATACTAAAACAAATCACAAGTTGTATTGGAATAGGTGTGCTGTGAATTTTTTAATTTGCAGGCAAAGTTCCAGCGAAGGCACCTACTACACGCTTCATGATGACATTGCGAATTCTGTGGGATGGTCCAATGAATGCAAAGTTTACGTTAACAAATTACTATGTAGCTAACTTTGTGAATTTTACAGGTGATCCTGTGTTTTAATACGTCCAAGGTGAAGTGACTGACAGGCAGTAGCAGCACTGCCTGCAGTGGCAACAAAGAAAGTCAAGGATGGCTGATAAAGGGCATGTAGTCAACATATTGTGTTTTGATTTTATCAAGGTGTTTGATTGCTCCCCAATCTGGAGAGCCTGGGGGTTGTGGAATGGGGACAAACTGACACAACACAGGAGCAGCAGCACCCCCATACCTGCAGGCGGGAAGCAATTTTATTACTAATATTTAGTTCTGGAGAAATGTTTGCAAGTGACAATGATAGTCCGAGAGGGTGACTGATGCATAGTGCAGCAGCAACACCAACATACTGGCAGGCAGCAATCACATTAACAATTTCTGGTTCTGGAGAAATGTTCACAAGTGACAGCAACAGTGGCTGTGTGGAGTGATTTGGTCAGAGACTGCAGCTGGTGGCACAGCATCAGCAGCACCACCTCCACCACACTAGCAGGCAGCAATAGCATTAACAGTTTCAGGTTCTGGAGACATTTTCATGAAAAGACCAGTGGCTGTGGAGAGACTCGTCCAGTGCAGCAGCAGCATCACCATGTTAGCAGCATAAATAATGTATGGTTCAGTATAAATTTTCAGGAAGCCAGAATCTTACACATTGTGTTTGTGCACTTATGTTTGATTGAGAAGTGGCACTGTGGAGAGACACAGTCAGAGAAGACAAATGGCACAGCACAGTTAGACAAATCATTAGAAACAGAAAAAATAGCTTTCATTACAACAAAAACAGTAGTGAGAGAAGAGAGTGAAGGTGCAGAGACTGCACACTTAAGTATAAAAGAGCCCACTAAATTGGAATGTTTTTGTTTTCTTCATTTTTCAGGAGGCAGAGAGCTGACAAAAACAGACTTGATAGTACAGAGAAGAGACTGTCTGAGGGACTCACTACACAGTAAGGAAACAAGAAGATATAAGAAATTTAGCAGCAATCACCAAAAATAGGATTCAAGATCAGGAGGCTAGAGAACAGGCAGAGTAAGTTACGAATCAATAAGATTTATTTGTTCATGTTTTTTTAACAACACTGAAAAAGCAATTGCTATATTATGACAGGTGGCAACAGGAGATAGTAGTTTAAATAAGTCCTATGGCTCAGGTGGGACAGAGGGTGCAGCATGACAGAGCTCCTCCATCCCCTATAAAAGCAGATGCAAGTTGACTAGCATGGTCTGCAGCATATCCTCCATTTTGCAACTTGGCAACTGAGGTCCCTCAACGCAATGCAGAATTACACCGCTTGCACTTCTGTGGAAGACACCAGAGTTGTGGAAGGAGGATCTGCAGTTTGGGTCTTGAATGCTTACCCCTGCAGCACATGAGTTAAGATGCAGGTCCCACTCCCCTCCTCGTGCCTCTTCAGGCAAATGATACCACATTGCTTCTTCCTGCACCTTCCCCACTGTGGCACATGAGGAGTACTAGCAATTGCAGCAGCCCTCTCTATAGCTTTGTGATGGTCCTCCCACTGACGCCGGTGCTTGTTGTTGAGGTGGATATGTTGCCCCTAGTGCCCAAGTGGCTGCTTCTTTTACTCAAGAGAACCATTGTTTTGCACATTGTACATTTCACAATGCTTCCATCTTGTGGGTTACTGTAAAAAAACAAAAAAAAAAAATGGGACTTGTTCAATCTGGGATGGGTTTCCTCTTCATTAGATAAATAATAATAATAATAATAATAATAATGGATGGAGGTGGTGGTTTCGGGGGGGGGGGGACTGATCCACTGCCCCATCTTCTGGCTCTGGCAGCAGAGGCACTGGCATATCAGGAGCAACTAGAGGCACTGGGGGCACCATTTCCTGCTGCTGCTTTTACATCTGCAGCACTTTGAGGGGGGCAGCACCATTAGATGAAGCTGCAGCTCCTGCCAGACTGGGCTTCTTTTTACATTTTCCAGGAACACCCAGAGCTGCTTCTTTTGCTGCCACCAATCAAGTTTGCTGCAGAAATATGGGATGGTATGTCCCCTGCGTTGACTGCATCTCCATCTCCTGACTCCCTGTCCCAGTCCTACCACTATCCTCTCCACTGATTTTATTTTCACCAAAAAACATGAAACTATAGAATTATACAAAATAAATATACAAGAAATATACAGTAAACAAGTATGCAGACTGCATGTATAAAGGAATATTTCAATAGTTGGTTCCCGCTGTTTCAAGTCATGATTGATTGGGACAGCATAACCTCTGGGACCTCTTCCAGCCTGTGGGTTATGATTACCCCTCTCTCCCTGCTCAATTCTGACCCTGCAAGCTGCTGAAAAAAATTCCTGTTTACATTCAGCTGGTGGCAATAGATTTTTAGTTGCAGCTTCTTGTCGTTTGAACAATCTGCACTCTCCTTTGAAGAACCTGACATTTTCTGACACTTTCAAAAAGAATCTGAAAGATTTTAGTTCTAAAGCCTTGGGCACTGATATTAATGACAATTTGAAATGTATGCTTGACCTTTTTGGGCAGTGATACATATTTTACCTTGCTTTCAATTTTATGGTTTGGGATGCACTTTCTCAAGATGAACATAATGTAAAATAACATTATTTTTCAGATTATTATCAATATTATTAGCTAGCAGCTGACCAGCTAAACTCAGACATGCAAGATAGGAAAACCTTATTAACTTGAGACCTTTTTTAAAAGTGAAGAAGCACTGTCACATTCTGTATGTCTTTTTCTGGCAGTGTGATTCTGATTTCAGAAAACTACTGTAGTAAACAGATTGCCAGACTGCGACCAGTGCCCTGGTGCTTCGTCAGGTAGAGCTTCATCAGGGGCAGCCCCCTGGTGACGTTCCACTTAAGCAAAGTGCAGGAGCACCTGTGTAATGGTCACAAGTTCCATTTTGGTTGAGGATTGGTGTATGGATGTTTGGATTTGTATTCACACTTGAATCTTCTAAAATAAATCTAGCATGCATTTTGTGTAGCGTACAATTCATTTGAATGCATTCACCACACACTTACTCCAGGAATGCAGCCAGTCTATTGGTTTTGGTGTATTCATTCTTGAGGCAGCAAACCCCTGACCAGCACCCTGCCCCGCACCAATGAGCGCAGTACTCTTTCAGATTTACAGCTACTGTAGTATTACTTGCCTACTCCTAGTAATCTGTGTAGTTGGTTTCTTTTTGCAGTTATATTTGTACTTTATTTCTGTATTGCATATTTCAAACAAACTGTTTTTAAAAAGGTTTCACAGTGAAAGCAATAAAACAGGAAGTATAGTGAAAAGAAATCTAGAAAGTAGAATTTAACAACTTAACTAAAAATATAAATAGTATGTAATACATGTAATTTTTTACTTTGCATATATGAGCAGTCAGATGTTGGAGGAAAGGTGTCTGGAGATCGTTATTAGTGACAGTGTGAAGTCCCATGCCCAATGCCAGAAGGCAGCAGAGACGGTAAACAGGAAGTTGAGGTACACAGAGAGGTGGCTTGTTAGCAAATGAAAGGAGGTGATTCTACCGTTGTATAGATACTTGGTGAATTTTCACCTGGAGTAGTGTGCACAGCTCTGGGGCCCACACTTAAGAAGAACAGGGACCTCTTTGAAGCAAAGATGATTCAGGGCAAGCAGGGGACGACCACGAGGAGAGGCTGGAGAGTCTCAATATGGACACACTGTAGGCCAGGAGGGAGAGAAGGACATAACAGAGACTTTTAAGGAGAATTAATAAAATGAACAGCAGTGCCCTGATCACAAGAAGCGAGGACAAGGCACCAAGAGGTCATGGGTGAAAACTGGTGGGGGGAAGCTTTAAGAGGGATGTAAGAAAGTTCATCCTTACAGAAAGAGTTGTGAAGAAGTGGAATACTTTGTTACAAGAAGTGATTGACATGAAGTCTGTAGCTGGCTTCAAACACAGGTGGAATTGGCACAGGGGAATAGTCCAAACCAGAGGATGGAGGAAGGGAGGGAAGGCAGGCAGTCAAAGAAAGGGGTGAGTGAACTAGGAGGGGTATCAAAATACAGTCAAGGCTACTGGTAGACTAGCTCCAGTTTGCAGGGGAGCAGATGGGGGGAGAGGGGGGACAGCTGTCCTGGGCCCAGTGGCAGAGGGGGCCCAAAGAGGGGCCCATAGGGAGACCTGTGACAGGGGATGTGAGGCTAAAGGGGGCCCAGTCCTAAAGGTGTGTCTGGGGCCTAGGGATTTCTATTGGCACCCCTTCCAAATCAGTGTTAGGCTGGGTATGTATGTAGGCAAGTTCTGGGCTGACTTGATGGGCCATTGGGCCTTTTTTTTCTGCCATTAACATCTTTGTTTCTATGTTAAGTGTAAAAGCTACAGTAATTTCAACACCATGGAATTTGATGGTGGTCGGATAGTCAATTAAACAGAGAAGAAGAAAAGTAAATTAGAGTGAGAGTGAAAGACTTAAGAATAGAAATTATAAGAGAAATGTTAAGACTGGCAGGTGAGATTGGGCACAATAACAGTGGTGCTTGATTCCAGCTAGTTTATGAACACAGCCTTTTCAGGATCAGCACTTACTGCAAGTCAAAAAGGCAACAACTACACTGCTTCAGGAACTGGTGTCACTTAAATTATTTTATTCCCAACAGTGCTAGAACAGGTGTATGATACAGCAACAGGTAGAAGCCTTAGCACTAGAAGCCACCATGCTTGCTGATCTAATGTTCCACCCCATCCCACTCAGGGGCTTCAGCAGATGTGTATCATACACCTGTTGTAACACTGCCAGGAATACAATGATTTAAGAGGCACCAGTTTCCGAAGCCATATGGTTATTGCCTTTGTGACTCACGGTAAGTGCTGATCATGAAAAAGGCTGTGTTCAGAAGTGTAAGGTTTTTAGCCGAAGTTTATAAAGTGATAACAAGTACTGTACAATCAGCTGTACTATTGGGTGGAATTTTCAGATTCTGATGGAATGGAATTCTACAAAACTTTGGAAGAGTCCACCTAAGTTCATTGAATTCTATCAGTGGCAGAATAACAACATTTTTTTCTGTATAAATTTTATGCCCCTAATCTCTTCTGGTAAGCCCCCTTCCATTTGGTCCCCCCAGTCCCATCACCTAGCTTCTCCAGGACTTACCTTCTCACTGATGCCCTGGCTTCTGGACTGTAGTGAGGTGCCCAGTCAGCAGTGCAGGACCTGCAAGGGACTGGACTTCATCCTTCGGCCAAGGGAGTATTTCCACCTTGCTTAGGTTTCCCCTAGGGTCAGGACAATGCAATGTGTGGCAGACAAGCTCCACCTCTGTGGAGACATCCTAGCACATCTAGCCATGGCCCTGCCTCCTGATGCACCCAGCCCTGTACTGCCATCTGGACACCTCCAGATAGCAGTATTGCAGCTTGTCATGGTAACTCCCTTCCTTGAGGGAGGAGAGCTGTCCTCTGGATGCTCAATCCTGTCTCCTCTAGCTGGCCCTAAGTGACCCCCATCCATTCCTGAACCCGAATCGCTGTGTGGCAGGAGGTACGGCACCAATGCCTCTGTCTTCCACACTACTTGGCCAGAAAATAACAATATTTTGAAAGCAGAATGTTTTTCGAGGACTAGTAATCCACAGCTTACATAAACTGTGGATTCCTTTTCCATAATCCACAGAAGATTATTCCAAACTTTACATAATCTAAAGAGAGTTATTCTGCAG
This sequence comes from Neoceratodus forsteri, assembly GCA_016271365.2. Taxonomy (NCBI): domain Eukaryota; kingdom Metazoa; phylum Chordata; order Ceratodontiformes; family Ceratodontidae; genus Neoceratodus; species Neoceratodus forsteri. The sequence goes on along the minus strand of CM057454.1, from coordinate 608,617,190 downwards.
TTTACATAGAAATGCTTTTTGAAGTTCTGTGGATTTCGAGAAGAAATCTCAAGAAGCATTTCAGGAGCAGAATTGCCATTCCATAAGAATTCTGCCCTAGAATCTCACATTCCACACAGCTCTAAGCAACAGACATGAAGTACAGCCACTCCTGATGTGCAACATGGCAACCATTCTGCACCGACACGTTACACAATACTTAAGCAAAACCGACCAAGAAACAGGTCATTTCCAAAAGGTTAACAACCAGTTCAGGGGACACTTTCCTCCAGTCAGTCATTTATCCAAGGAAATGACTGACTTTGAGGTTGTTGTTATTATGATTATAAAACTTATCACTATAACAACTTCTGATTTTGTAATTCGGGTTCCGTAATGTTTTTTTAGCTGTGTGCTGTGAGTCATGCGACATGAGTGTATCATCACTGCATGCCAAACAGTGCCATTTGGCAGCTTGATCGGTCATTTTTAAGATGTTAATGACCAATCCAGTGGCCAGTCAGGCTCATGAATATTTTATTAGGTTTATAATTTCCCATTCTCAGATGTGAAGTGGCTGATAAGGCACCAGCTAAGTATATTTGTAGGTTACTGACTAATAAATAATTAATTACAGATGAAGAAATAACTCTTTGAAACTGGAAACTAAACACTAAGTTCTCTTCACAAAAAAATGCTCTCTGCAAATCTTTATCCCAGCTTTACAAAGTAAATTGTAAGTAAACATAAAAAAGACAAAGATATCTTTTTTTTTTTTTTTTTAGGCGGAGGAACTATTTTATTAAAAGTGACACAAACATACATGTTTTTTCCTACTTTAAATTCGAAATTTAACCTACCAAATGCAGTTGCACTAAAGATAGCCATTTCTTAAGCATAATAAGCCACTCCAGGGTAAGTCTCATTAGACTAACACACAGCCAGGAGGCTGACGACTTGGTCAGTGGCCTCGTGCCTCACTACGCCTCCTAGCAGTGTGTTAAAGTGTCCAACGCACACCCTGTCATGGCCCATTGCTTACTTCACCAAACCTTCAAAAGTTAAAAATTTTTTTTTTCAATATAAAGTTTATTGACCTTTTACATTTTACAATGGACAGGATCATGATTATGCAGGAAAACTTGTGGCCAAAAAACGAATCAACATACATGATCAGATAAAGATATCTTGACTTACCTTTCACCATCTTTGGAGGTGTCCTATAGAAACCAAAACAGCCAGTTCTCAACTGAACTTGACATGCAGCATGTGCTGGCCCACAGATTAATCTTAAAGGGCTATGAGTTACTTTATATATAGGCCGAGATATTCAAACAGGTTGCACCTGGCGCAAATGAGTTGCACCAGCGCAACCCCAGAAATACACCCTAGGGCAATATTCAAAAGGGGGAATTGTGCAGCGCAATTCCTGATGTGCCCTGGCACAAAGATAATGCATGCAGCACATCTCCAGGGGGCATGCCTATGCATACGTGGCACATCCCGATATTCAGCCCAGGATGTGCAGCGCATGTGCCAGCACATCCCAGAGATGTGCTGCATACCTGGGCACAAAGTTGAGCCCATTATAAATGGCTCAACTGCTAGCCACCCATTTTTCTAGAGTTTTATACTGGTAGAGAGCCTAGTGGCAACTGAACTGGGATCTGCATCACTCCAATAAAGCACAGTGTCATCCGCATGCAGAAGCAGCTTCCCATTGTCACAGTTTTGCCCAATATCATTTATAAATAGTGAGAATAATAGCAGACCTAGTATGGAGCCCTGGAGAACACCATCAGTGACAGAATGACAGCTGGAGTGTGCCCCCCTTTCCATTTTACCTTTTGTAATCTATCAGTTAGATAGTTAGAGAACCAGGACAGTGAATGTTTCTCAAGACCTAACAGTGCTAGTTTACCAAGGAGTCATCCATGGTTAACCGGATCAAAGGCCTTGGTTAGGGCAATGAAGATGGCCCCTATCATTGTTCCTTTCTCCAATGCATTCAAGGTGTCATTTGTGAGCTTAGAAAGTGCTGAGTCTGTGCCATGGTGTTTCCTAAAACCATGTTGATTGAGAGAAAGTGGTGTTGCTCAGGATTGTCCTGGAGCTGATTACAAACCTCTTCTGTACCTCAGCTAATAGACAGAGGACTGATATAGGTCTTTAATTCTCCACATTGTCTCTAGGTCCACCCTTGTGTATGGGGACCAACACAGCCACCATCCACTTGAGGGGGATGGACTCTTCCCTGAGGGACCTATTTATCAGCATAGTAACTGGGAGGGCAATTGCTAAAGCTGCTGCTTTGAGTAGCCTGGGTTCAAGACAGTCAAACCCTGGGGAAGAGTCTGATTTTAGTCCTAGTCTCAAGGTCACGAAGAATAAACACCTAACTCGGAGTAGGAAGACAGAGAGGGGTGCAGGGCTGACTGGCTCCATCTGCTATGGGTCTGAGGTTTGGCAGAGAACAGGTATGTGGGCAGGAGTTAGTTGCCTCATGTGTCACCAAGCATGGGCAGACCTAAGAGTCATGCAAAAGGTGGTACACCAGCTTCACAGGAAAGTATACGGCATCCTTCCACAGCCTGCTGGCCTGGATTCTGTTTCTAGTTTTAATGCGAAACGATTGAGAACTGAGGGGTAAAAGGTCAACCTTTCATCATTCGACTGAACTGATCCCTCCATGACAGAGTTGAAACTTCACAAAAAAAAAAACACAAAGAAAAAAAAAGACCTTTTTTTTAACTGCATTCCCAGTTTTGCATATCATTTTGGGAAACTGAACTTGATGGACAGCTTGTATTTTCACTTATGCAAATATGGCAAAGTTATACAGCAAGCTCTGTGTCATACATTTATGCAATGCTGTAAAAAATATGACTGTGCAAGAAACAAGTTACACAGTGCCCTCATCTTTCATTCTTGCTTTTCTAAACTGTGTCAATTTAGGAGTGCTGTAGAAGTGCCAAGATGACACATGTATGTCAAATCAGACAACACTAATGTTATTACTAATTAGGTGACAGTGGTTATACTCAGACTTCCTGGACATCTGCAAATACACAATCGCTAACTTGTTGTAATATGTAACTGCTAATGTAGGCACTCTAAAGGCACGGGACCCCATACTTAAGTGTGATTGTTACAAATACAGAAATATAGACTATGATGGCAGAAACAGACAGACAGTCCATTTAGTCTGCCCATTTTACCCTATCAAACCTTGGGACCTATTGACTCTGTGAGGTCTACGTTTACCCTGTTCCCCCTTTTGTTCTCCATGTTCCTGTATCCCTCTTTCCACTAAGTAATTATTATACCTGCAGCTCTATCCTAGCTATATTTGAAGCTGTTAATGTTTCGGGCACCTACCACCTCTGCCAGCAGACCATTCTATAGGTCAACCACTATTTCTGCAAAATAATATTTCCTTACATCCTTTTTACACCTTCCCCCCATTAATTTCCACTTATGACCCTGTAATCTAACTTCTCTGTTCCAGCTAAATAGCTCTTCACAACTCACCTTGTTTATTTCTTTCAGAAAATTGAATGTCTCAGTTATACCTCCCCCCCAAAATCTGGTTTCGAGTGTATACATGTTCAGTGCTTTTAGTCAATCCTCAGGATCTGCCTTCCTGTCCCCGAATCATCTTGGTCACTCTGTGTTGTACTGTTGCCAGCCTGTCCTTGTACTTATTTAGGTGGGGGCTCCAGAACTGGGAACAGTACTCCAGGTGTGGCCTTACCAGTGACCTAAACAGAGGTAATGGTACCTCCTGCTTTTACTGTTGAACCCTCTCCCAGTGCGCCCTATGAGCCCATTAGTCTTGCTGAAGGCAGTGTTACCCTAGTTGGTTTGTTTAAGGGAATGACTGATGATAATTCCTAGGTCCTTTTCCTCTGACGTTGTATCCAGCTAAACCCCTCCAACCCAATGCTCTGTTGTGGGGGGGGGGGGAGTAGTTCTCTAAGTACATCATTTTGTACTTCTTGGCATTGAATTTCACTTGCCAGACTTTGGACCAATTTTCCTGCCTTTGCCTGTCTCTCTGCAATTCACTTATTCCCTTCACATTGTCAACTCTACCACAGAGTTTAGTGTCATCTGCAAACAGGCATAACCTGCTCTGGATTCCTTCCTTTACAGTATGTCACTGATGAACATATTGAAGAGAACTGGGCCCAGGACAGATCCTTGCGGTACTCCACTGGTGACCTGTCTTTCCACTGATCTGCCCCCCATTCAGCACCACTCTCTGCTGCCTCCCCTCCAACCAACTCCCTACCCACTTTACTATTTCTCTAGCTGTACCCAGATCCACCATCTTCTTCAGCAGCCTTTAGCGTGGCACCAAGTCAAATGTCTTGGTGAAGCTGAAGAATAGTAAGTCTACTGCATGCCCCTGCTTAACTACCCTAGTTACTATCAGTCGGGGTATGCAAATACCTTATTATGAATAGTCACCTCAATATTTGTATTTGGAGGCTCAATTATTCATTATTCATGGTTTGTTATTCATTATTCAGTCAACGGAACAGCGTGTGAGACTTCAAGATCTCCTCCCTGTCCAATCAATGGCCCCTTTGGAAGCTCGCAGAAGGCAGCCCATGCCACCTAGCACTCATAGAAGCTACCAGCAAGAGAGACCAGTGTCTGAGCTGCTGTGAAAGAGCAGTCTTCCACCCAGTTGTTAAAATTAGCCAAAAAGCAGAAACTTTGACAGTTTTTGTTCCTTTTCTAAATCTCAAGCTAGAGAGGGTATATTTTTTCACACTTTTGTGTGATACTTTTCAGTGCTTTTCAGGAGAACTGCTAAAAGTGTTTTTGTTTTTTTAATTAACTAAAACTCAAAATTAAAGTAGTACTGCTAGTCCTGTTTCTGATCTGCAAGCAATCAGTCACAGGTGCACATCAAAGAACGCATATTTTAACAGTTTTCTTGTGGGTATTTTTCTCTTCAAACGATCCACCACAGGTGCCCCCATGCCACCCAACCCCCCCACACACACACACGAAAACACAGATGATTTTTGTTCAGTTTGTGCAGTTTCCTATTAAGTGGCAAGTGTCAAGCTGGAATTTAGAAATAAAGTAAGCTGCTGCTTGTCAGACATTTCTGTAATACATTCAGCAACTAAGGAAGTTTTCCTACAGAGCCTTTTTCTTCCCCTCCCCCACCACCCAGCCCTGTCATGGACTTTCCCTCATAGCCTTACAGGTTATCTACCACAGTTATCTAGGACCATTATATGTCATCATGCAAGAGTCTGCTGAAGGTGGGCCAAGTTTCCTCCGAAGTCCTGGTTTTCTCCCTGTAGTGCGGTGTGCAATGATGATCAGCAACAGCCAGCATGGGGGGTAGGAAAAGTGGACAAGAATGGGCAGGACAGTGGCACATGAAGATGATGGTCTAGAAATGTACTGATGTAGTATGGTAATAACTTGTGCATACTGTTTGACACTGAGCAAATCAAATCACTTAACCACCCTGTGATCCTGGGACATATCTGAAACTGACATCAGCTGAGTATGCCTCTCCCAGCCAAAAATTGTAAAATGATTTAAAAAAGGGCAGACCACTGTTGGACAGATAGACGGGTTAGTTAGGCCTTTTTCTGGTGATTAAATTCAAAATTTTCTCTTTAATGCAGGGCAGGACAGGTGGTTGTAATTTGCCACCATGTGGTATTTGTTACTGTCATTCTTGAGTTCTCTCTTTTGGATTCCTGAGTTCTCTCTCTCTTGGTTCCCTTGTAGTGTGTTGTTTGTATTTGGTTCTGTTTCAGTATGCTGCAGTGTTACTGCTTGCTTCTCCATGACGATGGGCGACATACCACATCAGTTCTGATCTGGGCTGGAACTACACAGCTGCAGGATCTTCTGTCATCACCCATGTGATTTGCATCTGCAAGAATAAGAGACAGATGAACAAACATGTTTAAGAGGCTGACAAGCAGGCTGTACAGTTAAAGTAAACCATTCCGACATATAGCTTCCCATCCTCTCCCATTGCATCCAGTAAAAAAAGTCCCCTTGAAAACCTACTTTCACTGTTTTGAAACAATGTGTGTAAAGCATTTCCCACCTGTGGCAACCTCCCCCTCACCAAAAAAAAAATCACCACAAATAATATTTACCTTTGCTGATAGGACACAACATGGTATTTGAAGATTATCACCAGATCCTGTCTGGGCATCTGTAGGATAGCAACAGCAGCACAGCAGTGGTGGTCCTGTAATACTCATGTCATCATAGGTAACATCAGTGGTGGTGGGTTGGGTGCACAGGGTAAATTAAATGCAGTTGAAATCATAGGTAATAGCAATTACTCTGTAGCAGTATGATTCAAGCTACTGCACTTTTGGAAAATGCTGTCTTGACTCAGACCATGACCTTGAGCTCTGATTGCCACTTGAGCTTTCAAAACTGCTGCTTTACTTTCCTTGTCCAGTTGCCGAATGCTGCTTTTGGTTTTTCATGCTATTTAACATTGGGGAATATATTAATAATAATACACAAAAATGTGCACAATGACAATGATGAGTGTGACAGGCCAGGCTGGTCTGTGTCAAAGGCATTTTACATGACAATAATATAATGACACCTAGCTGCAGTCAGGTCACAGGGTCACTGGCATACAGAAAGGCTACTTGAACATGAGTTAACAAGTATGAGACACAGCAAATGAAGAAGCAAGACCCCAGTATAAATAAGACATGTTAGGTCTGCCAATCCTCCTTATTTTGACATAATGATAAAGAAGATTCATTAGGTGTACAGTGGTAGTGTACAGAGGCCACTCACTCAGCAGTTGCAATTTGTGCAAAGCCAAAAAAATCCAGAACATTTACAATATCAAGCTGTTAAATTTTTCCATTAAAACCGCACTTTTTAACCCCAATGTTTCACCAATAGGGCTTATAAAATAGATGATGAAATCCTAGCAATTTGATTGGTCAAGAGCATCATCAGACTGTCCAGTTCTCAGAGCATGACCAGACAGTTCAAATATACATGACTATTTATACTTCACAAATCAATTTAGGGCCTATTTTATATAAGGAATAACACCCTTCAAGGTTTCTGGGTGTGCTGATATATGGAGTTCTCGGCCGATTGAAGGCACTCGGCATACACCTTGTGCCTCACAATCCAGCTGAGGCGTCTGTATATCAGAGCATGCCCAGACAACTCAGTGAGTGTTATTTCTTACTTTTTAAGGGGGCTGTTTTTACTGTTGTCATAATTTTGCTAACCCTTTCTGACCTGCAATTATTTATCATACAAATAAAAAAAGGCTTTCTGCTTTTATGGCTCTTTTTACATCCTTTCATTTCATTTTCAAGGTGGGCCCAAGGGCAAGGCCTCACAGAACATTTTTTATAAAATGCCATGTTGGTCTCCTTGTAGGATCCCCAACTCATTAGGTGACCAACATGGTGCTGCCAAAATGAATTGGTTGTGTAGTCACTCTGATGGTCCAGGTTCAGGAATAGAGCTGGGAGGGGTGGGTGCCATGTCAAGGAATGGGCCTGACTGAAAAAAAAATCCCTGCTGTCTCAATAATGGCTCACAGTGACTGAATAGAGTATATCCCACTTCCTGTCTGAGTTCAGGGCAGGGTAAATCCCTATCTGATTTGAGATACATCCCTGTCTGATTTGATGGTATGTCCCTATCTGATTACAGGATCTATCCCTGGTGGACAGCATGGAGGGGAAAATAATAGATAAAAAAAATGTTTTGGGTTCTTAAAATGAAAAGAAAGTCTCATAGATCCTAAACAGGGTAGATCCCATTCCCTGTTTGATTACAGGGCAGGGTAAATCCCTGTCTGGTTTGAGGGTACATCCCTGTCTGATTACGGGATATATCCCTGGTGGACAGCACGGAGGGGAAAATAATAGATTAAAAAATGTTTTGGTTTCTTAAAATGAAAAGAAAGCGTCTGCCCCATAGTACTACAGTACCAACAGTATTGCTAACTATTCCGACAAACTGAGTTTCCAAATGGACCTTGGTCACCTGGGGGCCAACCAGGGAAGGGGAGGACTGAGTATCCAATGAATGACTTTTCTCTTGGGAAGTGGGGGCACAGTCAATGTCCCCCTGTGGGACTGCTATGGCATCTAGCATAAACTGGGTGGAAGCAAAGAGGATGTGTGAAAAAAGAAAATTAAATGGAAGGATTTTAAAAGAGCAATAAAAGCAAGCAGCCTGTTTTATTTGTTAGATGTCTAACTTCAAACAAAATACCATTGTTTCATATTTGCCCTTGTAACAAAAGGTACAGAGAAAAAGATGAGTTGATACCTTTTATTTGACCAACATAGATGTTACAAAAGAAAACAGGTGATTAAGCTTTTGGACTATACACAGCCCTTAAGGCATTAGCTTCTGATGAAGGACTGTGTGTAGTCTGAAGGCTTAAAGATCAAATTAACCTTTATTTTTTTTTCATATTTTTAATAAAAGCTTGAATTCAAGTCCCTGTGTCATGATTGGTGTTTCCTGAAAATTTCATGCTGTTTGGTTTTGCGTTTTATTTAAATCAGCATCTGTTAATGTGCTCTGCAGTAACTGAAAACAGTGAAGATTTTTCTGTCCCTATCAGTGAGGCCTGCAGAGCGATGACATCATTTTGGTCGAGCCTGCTGCTTCAGTAATTAAGTCCCTAATTGACTGAAGAAGCTGTTGCACTTTCCAGTCAGGGCAGTCTGCAGAGCTGATTGTTTTCACCTCAAGTTTGTTGCTAACCCATCTGGTTTGTGTTTAGATAGATTAGCTTAAAATCTAGCATTCTGTTCTCATAAAAAGTTGATAATTTGAATTCCAGTGCTGAACTGAAGTGGTATAAATGTTTGTGAGAAATCACCTTGTCTATATCACAGCTGTCAGTTCTTTGTCATCAAAACTCTGCATTGCTTTCTGGCTATATAACACAGGGTTGTTTAATGGATATAAAATAAATGTAAATTTTGTTAATTCATAGAAGTAGTGTGTCTTTGATGTAACCTCCATAAATAGGTTCATGTGAGAACAATTTTGTTTTTATGTCAGATTGACAAACAGGTATCTGCCACACTCTGCTATTTCAGGAACATGTACTGTATGAATTCACTAAATTCAGTTCTTTGAGAGTGTCTGTGAGAAAAATACATCCTGGTTAGGATATTCAGATTGCGCCAGGCTGTGGCACATGCCTGGGCACAGCGCAACTGGGATCTGCCAGGGCACTGACAGGGTGATATTCAACGGTGCTGTGCCATGGTTCAGCACCATTGAATATCGTGCTGTGGCCACCCGCACTGTGCATGGCGAAAATTGCACCAGCACACAGAGAGGGCTGGGATGCGCTTAGCGCAAGTGTCGCTATGCTAGGTGCATCAACTGGCGAGTATTCAAAAGTGCACATGCAAAATGGGGTCATAATGCATGTAAGGCACAAATGGGGCCATTTGCACGCTCATTGGCCCCATTTGCATGCAGATGGGCGATCCCGGCAACTTACCTGGTGCCCTGCCAGGCTGCAGCGGTTGGGGACCGACAGCGCGGGCCAATGGGTGTGCAGCCCGTACCGTACTACACAGTCCAGAAATGTGAATAGATCCATTCACATTTCTGGACTGTGTTGTACAGTATGGGCTGCATGCCCACTGGCGCACACTGTGGGACCAAAGGGCGTACAGCCCTACTACACACAGTCAGTCGGTGGGTGGTGGGGCGGCTTCTGGATGGGGAGCTGCTGCCCGCTGCTGACCAGGGGGGAGTGGGGTGGTGGGGCTCAGGGGCAGGTGGGGAGGGGATTACCGCTGGACCACCAGGGATGGATTGGTTGTGATATTCTAAAACTTATGCCCGCGATCGGGCTGGACGTGGTCCACTGGACCACCAGGGATACTGGACAATACATTTTAATACTACAGCCCACGATTGGGCATGGGGGGAGGGGGTGCACTACCATGAAGGTGCCACCAGAGCTCGGGTGGCCACCCAAAGCTGGCAGCAGCCGTGTTGCACCCTGCAATATGGCAGCTCACCTGTGGGTGGCCAGCTGTTGCTCCTTTTTTATTTTGCTCAACTGTGTATGGCGCAGGTACGGGTTGCACTTGCATCTACTCAGCACATCCTGGACTGAATATCGGGATGTGCAGAGTATGCATGGGCACACACCCCCACTTGTGCTGCATACATCACTGATATACTCTGGCGCATCAGGATTTGTGCCACATTCTCCTTTTGAATATCGCACCAGGGCGCATCAGTGGGTTGTGCATGATGGAACCCTTCTGAATATTCCACTCCATTTATGCATATTATTGAGCTAAATCGTGGTAAATAACAGTCTGTGGTATTCTCGATTTGGCTCAATAATATGAATGGTATTTGCTTATAAGCACTGGATTTCCCTGTCAGCTCACATTGAAATGATATACATAAGCTAGAAATTATGGTTTATTTCTGTACAAGTCTCGGTGTTCATTTTCATTAATAATGCCAAAACACCCTTTCATCTGTGGTTTATTCAGTATAGCAGCTTAGCTTTTCTTGCCATTCCCTGTTCCGATTCCCAGCTCATGACCTGCAAACTTTGACTATTGTCTGATTGCTGCTTTTGTTTTCTGCTTTACTGGAAGAGGTCATGGCTGACATTCTCCACCATCCTTATTCACTCTTGACAATTCCTGCCAAGCTTATTCACTAATCGGTTGACAGCTTCCCTCAAAAACATCAACATTGTCCTGGTTTAAACCTAGCATGTGACACACAGAGCTTTGCAGCATTCAGTTGAAACTGCTGTTGAAACCAAAGTCAAATTTTATAAGAAACACAGAATACTTAATTAAAAATGTACTCCAACAGTAAATAAAGCTTTTTTTGGAACTCCAATCAGTACAATACAACTGAAAAAGTTTGGTACACTAGCCCTTTAATTGAGTAGGAGAAAGCAACATGGTGTCTATTTTTTATAATATATATATTTCACATGGGCTCCGGAGACACAAAGCACCCCCCCATAGTCTTGCATCACATGGACTCTGGAGACACATGGCACCCCCCAGCCTTGCCTTATTTGACATGGGTTCCAGAGACACACAGTGCCCCCTGCCTTACCTTATTTTTCATGGACTCTGGAGACACTAAGCACCCCCCCATAGTCTTGCATCACATGGACTCTGGAGACACATGGCACCCCCCAGCCTTGCCTTATTTGACATGAGTTCCAGAGACACACAGCGTCCCCCACCTTACCTTATTTTTCATGGACTCTGGAGACACAAAGCACCCCCTAGCCTTGACCTACTTCATATGGACTCTGGAGATGCACAACACCCACCACTAGTCTTGCCTTACTTCACATGTGCTCTGGAGAGACAAACAACCTCCCACCTTGCCTTATCACATATTTCACATGGGCTCTGGAAACAAACACCTCCCCCAGCCTTGCCTTATTTCACATGGGGTCCGGAGACAAACACACACCTCTGACTTGGCTTACCTTACTTCACATGAGCTTTAGAGACAAACAATCCCCTCCCCAACCTAGTCTTACTTCATATGGGGCCCAGAGACACAAAACACCCCCCACCAGCCTTGTCTTACTTTACATGGGCTCTTCTGACAAAAAACAACCCACTCTCTAGGCTTGCCTTACCTTACCTTATTTCACATTGGCACTTGACACAAATACCCCCAGCCAAGCTTGCCTTACTGCACATGGGCCATGGAGACTAAAGTACCCCCCCGTATGCAAGGTCAGGCTGAGAAGGCCAAAAAAGTGTACCCCTGCCCCATTTAGGGTCTCTCTCTCTCTTTCTCAGCTCTCTCTATGGTGGCAACGTGTGTTGACATTGCCAGAGGGTCCAGGATCTAGCACAACTCCATGTTGGGCCCTACCCCACACTCCAGCCCTGGCCAGCCAGCACTGCCTGCCCACCTCAAGTTCCTCTGAGTTCTGACTTATCCTAATTCCTGCCTATCCCCTACTTTTATACAAAAATCATATTTACATACCATCTGGAGCTGTGTGCTCCTGATTTTCTTATCTTGTCTAAAATAACAAGACTCCTCCAGCAGGACTAGTAATCCGATTTCAACAAGCAGTACAGCAGAGGTGCCACACTAGTCCTCTGGGCTCCTGAAACTGTACTTGTTTTCTTTCCCTCTCTCTCTCTGTCTCTCTCTCTCTCTGACAACTCAGCAACAGTGAACAAATAAGTTGTTCCCAGGGGCTCAGTGTTGGGGCTACTGGCTACAACTTTTATACCTCTGGTTCAAGTCATCTATACTGTAGTCTGAACCGAAATGAACATCCCAACTGTGCTTGTTAGGAGGTGTCACCAGACATCAAGAATTGCCTTCTTTGATGTCTGGTTGCTGAACAAATTTCACAACAGCATTTTTTTACAGTACATAAGGATAAACATAAGGCTCTCTGACGATCACCTTTTTAATGTATCCATGAAGGACTAACGTTGGTGCCAGCTGCGAATACTACGTTTAGCTGTGGGAGGCTTTTGTTTATTTGTTTTCCAGGAAGGCAGCCATTAAAGCAGCCAAGCAACAGCATGTTATCACTTAGATAAATGTCTCTCTCAAGTATCACTTTACTCACGTTGGTGCTGGTTGTTTGGCTATGGTTTTGTGGAGGCTATTGTTTTCCTGGAAAGCTGTTAAAATGAAAAACATAGTGTTAATTTCTATTTTTCTCTCAGGCAGGGCTGTTGCAATTTGCATTCGTGACTGAATGGAGATTGGCAGCTTCAGCAGTGAAAAGTAAGGGGGCCAAAACATGGCCCCCTGGCACCTTTCAATTACACAGAACTCAGGAGGCCCTCCAAAAAGGTAAGGTGGCCCTGGCCCCCCCCCGTAATTTGAGCACTGCTGCTGTGTCTTCTGACATGTGCTGTGTCTTAAGGATCTGTCCCTGTATCCTGACATGGCTACAGTGTCCAGTGCTTTCCATTGTCCCCCCCAGGCCAATAGCAGTGGAGGGCCATGCCTCTGTGCCCCTAACATGTGAGGTTGCTGTGCCCTGGGTTGTGCCAGTCATCCCCTGGCAATGTGACTCCCATCTGCCATCATTTAGTGTACCGCAACTATCCTGCACCTATGATGGCCTAACCCATGCTGTACAGTTGTTGCTGTTGCATGATGGACACCCACTCATGTACCTGGTACCTCACATTGCATGGGGCAGGGTGTGCTGCCCTGCCTTCAGGTACCTCACCTACTATCCCACCAGAGACGTTTGTCCTGTGCTTTTTTGGCAAGCATGTTGTCCACATGCACAAGATCTCTATGTCATGAGGCACAGTGACACTGAATGTGACTGGCAAACATGCAAAGTCCCAGACATGCATCACATGGGTCTTGTGGGAGGGAGGGTTGTGCTTCTTTTTCAGGCACATCTCCACATGGTCAGTGCTTCTGTACTGAATTCATACTTTTTCTCCCCCTAGGTCCAGTTCGGAACAATGTGCAGGGATGGAGGACCTCATGAGGTGACAGGTCAAGCAATCTGGTGGTGGAGGGTGTCTCGAGATCTTGGCTCTAGTAGGGTTGTGCTCTACCTTGGTATACAAAGGGCATGAAGGACACTTTCATATCACCTTAATATCTTTACTTAAAGTCTGTTACAACAACGCTTCTCTGTTCTATTCTGTACTATCGCTTTCTTTATGTAGGTTGACCACCTACAGATGCCAACCCCCCACTACTGTTTTGGTTTCACTCATATGCCTTTCCGTGCCATAAGAGAAGTCTGTCAAATGATGGACTGGAATGCAAGGCTGGGCAGCCAGTCATGTAGTGCAATGTTGCAAGGTGATAAAAGACAGAAAAAAAACCCAATATGCACACAAGAAAGGAGTAAAGTGCCATCAGGGCCTTAAAGAAGAAATTAATTGTTTCCTTTTTTCTGAAGTGTTATGTGCTATGTTAAAAAAGGGTTAACAAAATAAATTATGGTGCTTAGATACAAGATGTCCTTTAATGTGTAAACAGTTTTTCCGTGTCAGAAGCTGAACAGGGAAACATAGACTTGCAGTTTCCTTCTGACACCTGTATTCCTCTTTTTGTTTTAGTTTTCACTTAAAATAAATATTGGAATGCTCTAATTCAGTTTTTATTGGCAAGATATCCCTGTAAGCTTGAAATGAGATCCTGTAGGCTCTGACAGTGAGCTGCAGCACAGAGTAGCTTGAATGTTGCTGTCTGTTGCTGAAAGCCACTCTTTGTCTGTTAAAACCCTTGTATACCTCCAGTCCAAAAATAAAATGTGAGGCTAGAGTTAGTGGAGATAGATATTGAAGATTAAATGTAACAGAATGTTCAAAATATAGTTTATTATGTTTGCTTACACACATGTGCAAGCAACATAGTGCCATCATCCGAGATTTCGGAGGTGTGTCACCCCCTCTTCCAATTCAGTCAGTGTGTTGGCAGGCATGGCCCCTGTAAGTCAATGCATGCTGGAGCTGTCTATGACAAGCTCCAAAATGCAGTGGCATACAGTTGAAAGGGGGAGCTACGCTTCAGTGAGCAGTGATAAGATATCGCCTGGTCATGCGCAGCTCCCCCTACACACACACACACACACACACACACACACGCATGCATACTGCGTGCTGCCCCCCCCACACACAAGTATAGCCGACAGGGGTGCCCAATCCTCAGTCGACGTGCTCACCTCCCCAAACCCTTCCCATGCCACGCTGGGTGCCCACCCCAGCATGGCAACTGATGAATAGCCGGACGGGGTGCCCAATCCCCTGTCGGCTCCACTGTCCTCACCCCCGAGATTCGTGCCACGCTGGAGCCCACCCAGCATGGCAACTGATCATATGGCCGACGGGGTGCCCAATCCCGGCCGGCTCCATGGCCCCCGCCTGTGTCGCCTCCTTAGCCTACACTGGAGCCCACTCCAGTGTGGCAAACGCCCACGCCGCTCTTTTTTTTTTTACCTGCAAATAAAACGGTCCCACGGGGCTTCTCCCAGGCCCCCTCCCACAACCCACCCCCACCACTCCTGCCTCCACCCCCACCCCATGCCTCCTCCGGAGCTCAAGCGCGACAATCTGCGGTGGACCGGAACACTCCTGCACTCTTCAAAGCCGACCATGAACTGAGAAATGCCGGTAAGCTGTATAATGGGCTAGATAGGGGTTTTCAACTTTATTGCATATCTCAGGCATTTTAAAATTTTGCAAATTTTTCAACATGGGTTTTGGGACCCCTTCTCATGAATGATGTCATTGTCATGGCGTTATTTGGGCCCGAAGGTGATTGCAGTCACTGGATGAAATCACCCTTTGGGCCGGAATAACACCATGACAGTGACATCAATCATGAGAAGGCCCCAAAACCCCATGTTGGAAAATTTGCAAAAATTCCAAAATGACTGTTTACGTAGCTATGCTATGCAGTTCCTACGCAGGCTCGTAAGTTCGCAAATTTTCAATATTTTCACTCCAGATTTTCAACATTGCCATTTTATCACACCTTCTTATGAGTAGTACAGCTGTCATTTTTCACATCTCACCCAAAATGTGTTTCCGCCCATGTAACGCACAATGGCGCAGTTGGTGTGTGAAATCAATGTACAGGACAAATTAAGAAAATCACAGTGACACTGTTCATGAGCAAAGGTCTTAAAATGGCTATGTTGAAAATTTGGTGAAAATTTTCCCAAAAATGACTGTTTTACTGAGTGCGTTGTACAGTTATTACGTACGCTCGTAAGTTCGCGAATTTTCAATATTTTCACTCCAGATTTTCAACATTGCCATTTACCACACCTTCTTATGAGCAATACAAATGTCATTTTTCACATCTCACCCAAAACGTGTTTCCACCCATGTAGCGCACAATGGTGCAGTCGATGTGCAAAATCAATGTATGGGACACATTAAGAAAATCACAGTGACACTGTTCATGAGCAGAGGTCTTAAAATGGCTATGTTGAAAATCTGGTGAAAAAATTCCTAAAAATGACTGTTTTACGAGATTGCGTTGCGCAGTTCCTATGCATGCTCGTAAGTTTGCGAATTTAATATTTTCAATCCAGATTTTCAACATTGCCACTTTATTACACTTCCTTATGAACAGTACAGCTGCCATTTTTCATATGTAGCCCAAAATGTGTTTTCGCACATGTAGCGCACAATGGTGCTGTTGGTGTGCGAAAGCAATGTTTAGGACAGATTAAGAAAATCACAGTTACACTGTTCATGAGCAGAGGTCTTAAAATGGCTATGTTGAAAATTTGGTGACAAAAGTCCATAAAATGACTGTGTTATTAGTGAGCATTGCGCAGTTTCCAGGCACCCTAATAAGTTCATGACTTTGTAATATTTTCAGTCCAGATTTTCACCAGCGGCATTTTTCCACACTTCCTTATGAACAGTACAGCTGTCATTTTTCACAACATGGCTGAAGTGTGTTTTCACACTTTCAGCGCAGAGATGCGTGATTGCTGTGGGAAATCATTGTTCGGCACAGATAAAGAAAATCACAGTGACACTGTTCATGATGGAGGCACCAAAATGCCTGAGTTGACAATCTGCTGTAAAATCCCCAACCTAATTATACTATGGGTGCTGTACAGTTTCTATGTACGCCGCGGACTTCACCATTTTTTTAATATTTTTACTGTAGATTTGCAACATTGCCATTTTTACACCTCCCCATGAACAGTACAGCTGTCATTTTTTACATCCTGTTCGGAATGTTTTTGCACCTGTGGTGCTAAATGCCACAGTCGCTGTGCATAAGCAGCTTTCGGCTAACAAACTGATATTCCCCCTGTTCATGAGGTGGTGTCACAAAAAAAACATGTCGAAAATTTGGAGTGAAAATACCAACGAATGCCTGAGTATTAGAGTTTCCAAACATAACGCCCAACCCTGTAGAGAATGACAGGCATCAGGGGTGTGACTTGGGATTCTTACCTGTAATGCTCATACCATTCCACACCCTGCAGCCAGTGAGAGGCATCGAGGTATGCCTTGGACTCTTCGGCCCCAAAGTTCACCCCATTCTCCTATATCGCACCCATCTCACCATATTTCCTAATGAAATAGGGTGCGCATAAGGGCCAAAGACCCCAAGGAACACCGTGACACTTGTCAGTGTCTGCAGGGTGGGGTGTGGTGAAATGGCATGGCCGTTATGCCTGATGACCCAAACGCACACCCCAATGCCTGTCACTCTCTGCAGGGTGGTGGTGGGGTTGGCTTCAGTTCAATACTTCACTGCCATTCCTATTACGCAGCTCTGTAACTTCTACACTACCACTGCCAATGCCAGCAAGCAAACATTCGGCATTGACAAATGCTTGTTTTGTAAGACATGCCTGTCACTCCACAAAACAGAGCTGCATACAGTCAGCCGGGCTAATCAGAAATGATAGCTCTGCTCGTGGTGCCATAAACTTACTGGCTAAGTTTTTAATACTCCTGACTAAAGAAAAACCATATAGTTTTTTTAATTTGGCAAACCGGAGGTTTTTTTTCTTCCCAAATCTCAGTAAATAAAAAGGGGGAACTTATTTTTAAGCACATCGGGGAGAGCAAGGAGAAAGTACTGCAGGTCGGGGTGTTGGCCAAGCAATCTCTCTCTCTCTCTCTCTCTCTGTCTGTCTCTGTCTCTGTCTCTCCCTCTCGGCATTCTCTGGCACAGCTAAAAAAGTTACAGCCTGATTTCTAAGTTGAGGAAAAAACTCCCCTAAAAACCCAAAGCTGCCCCTAAATAAAGGAAACTTGTTCTGAACATAAATAAATATGTAAAAAGAAATATTTATAAATAAAAACCAAAAAAAAAAACATTGTTTTGTTTCTCCTCTCTCTGCTTATTTACTTTCATATTGCACTATTTAGGCACCCTGTTACAAGAGACCCTGATCAAATTCATAAGCAAGAGCAAATTCTTAAGTTCAGTTGTAACAGCCCTGTAGTGACTGTTCCACCAAGAGTAAAAGGAAAATGTAGTTAGTTTTGGAATATCTAAAAAATAGGTTAGTGAGGACATGGGTTCTAATCCAGGGGTAGGTATTAGCTGCTAGATAGAGTAAGAGTGGCCCTTGCAGGTAAAATAAAAGCAGTGTCAGAACTGAAAATAAAAAAGTTAATAAATAGTAGTATTTTAAATAGGTTTAGCTGTATTGCGTAAGCATATTATTAGTGGGATTTATGAAGAGAATGCAGCAAGGGAGGGGAGCAAGGAAAGGACTAGCTGGCCCTGGCTTCTTACCTACATGCAGTTTTGTGCTCATTTTATAGTGACTGGCAACTTTTGTATTTTAATAAAAATAATTGTAGCTTTAGTAAAACAAATGCAGAGAGTGTAAAAGCTCCTAACCTCAATATTCATAAGACACCTTAGTTCAGTCTCTTTTAGGTTATCCAATAAAACATTTTTTTTCAATTCCTAGATGATGACATCAGCAGGCCAAAGGTCATTTCTATACACACTTCCATTCTTTTTTAATTTTCTGTAAACTATTTGTGAATGTTTTAATAATACAGTTATGACTTTTAAGATGAAGCTAAAAAGCTGTTTATCTGATGAAAGTGAGTGTAAATGTTTAATCTGAGTGAATTGTGTATGTTGGGTAAGGTAGCCCAGAAATTACTTAAGTGTTTTTTTCTCTTCTGTTGATGTATATGTAAGTATTGTTTAAGTACACTGGTCGACCATATAAATGGGCCTTTGGCCCATGGACTCTCCAGTTTAACTAAAACAAACAAGTTTTAATCATTGGTGGCCAGTAGGCTAGTAACTAGCATGCCCTGGCTACCGTAACATTGCCCTGGCGATCCAGTGATTTAATTTGGTGTGCCTTGGGTTGCTCTGTAGTAATTTAATTTTTTCACAGAAAGAATTCCTGTTAAAAAAAATAAATAAATAAAGGGCTGCTCTGTTTAAGTTTAAAGAGCACAGAGTGGCAGCTGCAGGCACCGGCTGCACCTGAGAGAAGAGTGAGGAGTGTGAGCAGCCGATCGTCAGCTCCACAACGAGCCTTTTGTTAGTGAGGAATCCCCAGGTTGCCAAGGAGGTCATTCCTCTACTGCAACCTCAGTCATGAGTTAGGCTTTGGCCTACTGCCGGTGTGTGAGGCTGTGCAATGATGCAAGAGGGATCAGCAGCAGCACTAGGCGCTGCTCTTGCAGGCAGGATCAACCAGATAGTTTTCTTCTTCTGTAAAGGTGATGAGCACCAGGGAAAATGGACTTTTGAGAATAGCTCACAACAAAATAAAGAAATAAAATAAGTGGACTCAGTCTGTAATGGGGCTCCAGTGAGTCCTGAGGAGAAAACAAATGGAGAGAGTGTAAAGGAGCTCAGCAGGGGCCGTTTTGTACAGGAATTAACATGTTTTGCCTGGAGAACAAATAGCAATTGAGAAGGCATACCAACCCAATAAAAGTACATATTTATTGTTAATAAAAGTCATAATGGGGCTAAGGAGAGTCCTGGGTATAATATAGAAATAAAGTGAATCTTCAGAAGTTCTTAGTTTTAAAATGGAACAGTTTAAAGAGAGGTTCTGTGTTAGACGGTCACATACAGTTAGAGAATGCATTCAAGAGACAGTTAATTTCAAAATAGTGCTGCCAAGACATTTGTTGCTAAATTTATTCCAAACGTGGCAGGCATATAGAGGAACAGTGCTTTATCAAGAAAAACTATTTTTAATAGTAAAATGTGTGGAATGGAGGAGTCGCTAACCTTTTTAGGAAGAGTGGTTCCTGGTCAGGCATAATCCATGTAGACAGTTACATGGGACATGCAGCTAAGTGTGGGAAAAAGTTCAAGCCTTAGCGACTTAGGTTTCCTGTGGGTCAATTTTACAGAAAAAATTCAGGAGACAGAAAGTGCTTAAACATAAAGAGACTGTTTATTTTTATGTGCAAAGTGAATGTGTACACAAATGGGACTCAAAGTAACAAAATAGGGGAGCCTTAGAATGTTGGGAAAAGCAGTTAGATTTCAAAAACTGTGTACTCTATTGTGGCTTATGCTGCTGCTGAAAGAAATGTGATTGGTGCTGAGCCTCTGGACAGGTCAGTAACCACTCAGGGACCAGAAATTAGCACATGTAAATTAGTTTTGGGCATAAAAGTAGCTGTACAGCCAGTGTGCAGGGAGTTCAAGCAGGGAGAGTGACCAAGAAGGAGGGACCTGAGCCGTAGTGACAGAACCTGGAGGACAGCCCTCAGCTAAAGTAAAGTAATAGGATTAGGGGATTACCTGTATCCAAGTGTAGGGTCAGATAGGATAGTGAGTGAGAGCAGGGAGAGAATAGAGAGCTTGCCTCTTCAAGTGTCTGATGATCCAGATGTACTAAGTTTTCCTCACAGAAAAAAGATGCAACTTGAAGAATTCATCACTTCTGCAGCTTTCCATCACCACAACTGCTTTGCTCCAGAGGGCCCTCAGAAGAATTCCTCAGAATTTTCCTCAAACAATCAAGCAATCTAAGGAATGTGGTATTGTAAAACTCATTGCTACAATTTTGGGGACTATTTTAAAAGTCAAGAAACACTGAAGTGAAAATAATTTACCTCAATCCTTCAGCATCTAAGAGACTTTTGTCATCTGAAGGACTGAACATTTCGAGGATGGGGGGGTGCCTTAGCTTTTAATCTACCAATATATGATATGTTACATGCCACTGCTTTCTAAACTGCTAAATGTGTTTATCTGCTGTAGAGAAATATTAAATGATTTAATTATGTAGGGCTAGATTTACATAAAGAAACTCTGTGTGTAGATATCAGGGAGGTTATCTGGTATAAGGGGTCAGTGGGCTGACTAAGGTGATGATAAGACCTAGTAGCCACTGATCACCCTTAAGACTACAGTGTAAATGAGCTAAGGTATTAAGGCCAGGAATGGTGCTTATCCAGGGACCAGTTTGTGTTCTGAAGGGCTGGTGGGTGGTATGTGCCTGCAGTCTCCAGGGAAAGTGTGGTGGGGTGGTTTACCCCGCTGGGAAAAAAGAAAGAAAAATGTATTTATTCAAACTGCAATTTCATGTTTTCATGTGCACAAATTTATTGCAAAGGGTATGTTTGTGGCTGTACAAGCTATTTTTCACAATTGTTTTAGTAAAATTTCCTTTCTTGTTTCATCAATCCAAGTGTCAGTGTCCTTGCTTGCAGAGTCAGTGTCTCACATCACATGACTGGCGGGAGATATATAAAAACCCTGATGACAGGGTGAACTTCATTTAGCCTTTTAGATGGTCTCGGTATACCCAATGCCAGGGTGAGAGGAAGATATACAGAGGTGTATGGTCCTGGGACATACAGTGGAAAGGGATCTGGGAGCTTGGTTTGATCCAGACTGTGTGAATATTACAAGATGTAGCGAATGCTTTTTATTTGAGGTTTTTTTTTGTGTAAATAAAAGAACACTTTAGTGTGTTGTACCTTACTTTGGTTGTCCATGTTATCATTACCCACACCCTATGACTTTGTGGTGAGTAGTGGGATTCTGATTGGTTCTTCAGGTGAGCAGGGGGACTCCAATCAGCTTGTACCAGCTCTGGTATCTGGATAACACCAAAAGGTACATGTTAAAGAAGAAACCAGAAAACATGGAGTAGAGACAGATCATGGAGTCCTGACAAAAGTCATGGCCGAGAAGATGGGAGAAAAGCTGCTACCCAATCTTGAACCTGGGGCTAGAGGAAAAAAAAACCAACCCTGTCTTTGATACCAGCATGTCTGAGATAGGTGGGGAGCTGGCAAATGAGCCTCCAGAAAATACTAATGAACATTTAAGGTGGCTAGCAGTAAAACAGTTAAAGATGGAGAAGCAGAGGGAATGGGACAGCTGAGAAAGAGAGAAGGAAAGAAGAAGGCAGGACCAGAGATGGTCCAACAACATAAAGGTACTACAGATTATTGGGACTAGTCATAGCCATGATGGGGCAGGCACTGACCCAAAAGACATTAAACTAACCAAAATGACTCCCACTGATGATATTGAAGCATACAGTGTGTAACCACATTTGAGAGAATTGCCAGGGCATGTGGGTGGCCCCAGTCACATTGGGTAGCCAGACTAACTTTCTATCAGACTGGTCATGCCCAGTTGGCATAACAGGGACAGTCGTAATGCTGACAACTATGAATTGGTGAAAAAAGACATTTTACAGCATTTTGGCATTAACCCAGAGACTTACAGGCAGCGGTTTCATTCCTTTAGACATCAAAATACAGACACCCCTAAAAAGACTTATACAAGATTGAATGGGTTATGCACTAAATGGCTACAACCCAAAGGGAAGACAGTTATGGATATTATAGAAATTTTGGTGATTGAACAATTCCTGAAGATCCTACCTTCAGCTGTACAAATATTGGTAAAAGAACATCACTCAGAATCTGCTTGGGTTGCCATCACTTTAGCAGAAGATTTCCTGTCTGCTCACCAACCCATCACGACAGGCTACCAGAATACAAATCCAACAATCACCAATCACCCCAAATGGTAAGACAATCTTATTTTATCCCTTCTCACCCCCAAGTAAGATCTACAGGGAAGCCAGAAGGAAAGGTTGGAAGAGGAGGGAGATCACTTGTAACAGACATTGTATGCCATAGTTGTCAAGCATTGGACCATACAGCCCAGTTCTGTCCCAAGAAGAAAATAAAGCCCACACATTTAGCTTTGTTGAGCTGGGGCTATTTTTTGACAGATGTGCAAATAAATAATAAGACTGTGATGGGGTATTAGGCTCTGGAAGCAAACAAACTTTGATTCATCGAGACCTCTTAGACACTGAACCCATAACAGGACCTTTTACTGGTGTTGTATTTATTCATGGTGACACATATCATTACCCCACCACTATGCTAGACATGGACATTCAAGGCCAAACTGCTACTGTCACAGCAGGACTTGTTCCCAAATTACCTGTGCCAGCAGTGATTGACAATGACTTTGCAAATTGTGATTCCCTTATTTTCTAGAAGGAACAAGTAACTGCATTGACTACCAGAGCCAAGAGTAAAAAGACAGAGTGATCGGGAACACATTCACTTTTGAAGGGGATGTTATAGGGGCTCCTGGAAAAGACAAAAAATCCAGAAGTGAGAAGAAACAACTACAAAGACAATGGAGTGAGGACCATAATCAAGGCCACTGTTTTTTGCTTTTTGCTGGAAAATCCAGTAAAATTCCAGAATTAGGGCAGCCTGAATACCGGTAAAAACAAAGATTTCATGGAATCGGGCATTTTGCATCAGATCAGTAAATCTACAAATCTTGTGTTTTTATTTTTAAATTCCTTCCTGTACTATTTTCAATTTGCTTTGTTTAATGCTCTGCATATTAAGCCTTCTTTAATTCTAATAATTTATGCACATACTAATAGAATGATAGCAGAATCCTCGTAAAATCTGGAAATTAGAGTAACAATCACCGGTGCAATTCCGGAATCTGAAGTCTTGGAAATGAAATTTCATTGATTTAATCAGTGTAAATCAGTGGTCTTGACCATAATGGACTACCTGAGAATGAACTGAAGTCTGTATTTGTCAAATATGATAGAGCAAATAAACAAAGGTGTGATCCATCTCTAACCTTTTTTCAACAGGTGGGCAAGAGTCCGAAAAAAAGGGCCACTGAATTTAAAGAACAAAACAATATCCTGTACAGGGTATATCAACAAAGATAACTGGGCACACATCACCACATTTGATGCTGGCTTTATTAGAAAATCATAGCCTCATGCCCACCTAATGCATTTCTGGTCCCCACAGGACCCTTTCTTAGAGGCTGAGGCTATGTAAAAAGATTATTGCTTTTATATGCTCAAGTGAATGACATCATTATTACATCAGTTTAAATCCACCATTCAGAAACACATCCTCATTCACTTCAAATAACTGAAGTATCTAAAAAAGTATCTGAATAAAAACATGCATAGAGACTAGATACAAAACACAATATATAAAAAAATATCATAATAATAAATATGAATATATACAACATATTGGGAAGGGGGTAGTTTGCTGAAGGAGCCTATAACAATAGATATATTATTAAGGGTGAGGAAAAAAAAGGTTGAGAGCCTAATAAGATGGAAAAATTCTTTCAAAATCTGGGAGGAGCACATATTAAATATGGGGTTAACATCTCCTTTCTTCTAAATATGATTTAATTTCTAAACCACAGTTAAGACCAGAGTTTTTGTTAGCTCTTGACTGAAGTATCCAGAATGCCTCTCGTTTCAGTACTAAATTACCGTAATTCCCACCTCATTGGTTTGGATTAACTTTATCAATGGCCATATATGTGAAAGAATGGATCTGATTGTCATTTTTAGTATCACAAATATGGGCTGCAGTAGCATACGTTTTGTCCTCCCAAGCAATAGCTTTCTGATGCTACCCCACCCTAACCTTAAAAAGTATTGTGGTCTTACCCACATAGAAAGCATTACAGGCACAAGTAGCCAAATAAATGACGCCAGCTGTGCTGCAAGTAATCATTTGTCCAATTTCAAAAGTTGTATTATTGTTAACAGTGCTTAAAGTTTTGCCTACAGTCACATAACTACTATGCATATAATTATTGCACTTATACCATCCTTTTGGTCTGCTCAGCCAGGTAATATTTTCCTTGATGTCTTGAAAATGATTATGTACTAGGAAGTCTTTAAGGCTACCTGCTGTTCTGCAAAATAATCTAGGTGGTGTATTAGCCACATCCTGAAGGCCTGTTTCAGCTGCTAGTACTCCCCAATGTTTGTTAATAATGTCTGCAAAACAATGAGCATGTGCTGAGAAAGTAGTGACCACATTCATTCTATTGGTGGTCACCACCTCCTTACATTTGTCCTGTAATAAAATCAATATATCTAAATTTTCAAAATGTTTTCTTGCTTCTGTAATTCTCCTATGATTGTAACTTCTATCATAAAATCTCTGTTCTAAAACATCAGCTCCTTGTTGAAAACTAGCATGCGTACTACAGTTCCTTTCAGTTCTTAAAAACTCTCCCTTAGGTATATTTCTAACAATGTGGGCTGGATAGCAGCTAGAAGCCATTAAAACAGTATTGACATCCACAGTTTCCTATAAATATCCATATTCAAAATACCAGTGGAGTCCTTTTTGATCATAATGTCCAAATATGGAACCTGGACTATACTACTACTATAAGTAAATGTAAGGTGCTCATTCATTGAATATAAGTAATTTGCAAATTCTTGTAGCTCCTATTCAGTACCATCCCAAAAAGCAATGATGTCATCAATAAAACATCTCCTCATGAATAACTTACTGTGAGGTCTTGACACCATAGGTAAATCTTTGCTCCCACCAGCCAACATACAAATTAACTAATGAGGGGTGCACAAGTTGCCCCCACGGCTGTACCTTTATCTTGTCTATAAGTATCATTGTTAAAAATAAATACATTGAATTTCAACACCTACTCTAAAATTTTTAAAAGTAAGTCAACCAAGGGAATATCTGTACCTTGTGACTGGTTAAGAAAAAATGCTATAGAGTCTAAAGCTCCTTTGTGGGGCACATTAGTGTACAGAGCTTCTTTATCCTATGTGACTAATAAAACATTCTCATTCAATTTTAGACCTTCTAATATCCTTAAAATATCTTTTGTGCCCTTCACATATGATGGCAAGTTATCCACATGTGGTCTTAAAACCAAGGAATCAAGATACTGAGATAAAGAATCTGTTAAACAACCCAGGCCACTTACAACAGGGTGACTTGGCAGATGTTCTAAGGTTTTATGAACGTTCAGAAAAAAATAGAACATAGCCTCATAGAGGAATCAGTAATAGGAAAATCCTTGACATTTTTGCTTATGTGACCATTTTTAAAAGCCCTATTCACTCGGTCATCAATAATGGATTTAAATTCCCATGTAGGATTATAATTCAGTTTCTCATAAAACCCTGTACTTTGTATTTGTCTAACAGCCTCAGCTATATAGTCATATTTGTTTAAGATAACCATAGCCCCACCCTTATCCACCGGTTTTATAACAATTTTCCAGTCTTGTTGAAGGATGGTAATGGCTCTCCTTTGCTCAGTACTTAAATTATCAAAATCCAACATGAGTTCATTATCAAACAATGTCTCTAACTTGCTTTTGACCAGTTGTTTGAAAATATTTACAGCTGCACATGTAGGGGGACAGAAAGCAGAGTTAGGTTTAAAAGTCTCCCCTTTGTTACCAGGCACCTTAAATTCATTAGTAACATCAACCTTATGGAAAAAGGCTGACAAGTTCAATTTCCTACATAGCAAGCTCAAATCAATAAAGGTCTGCACACAATTTATTGATGTGGTAGGAACAAAGTTCAAGCCTTTTTGTAAGAGAGTTTCTTCTGCTCTTGTAAGTACATGTTCAGACAAACTGATAATCTGAGAGTTAAATAATGAGAGTTCACTCACCTCCTCCTCCTCCCTCCTCGATAAGGTTTCTTGTAATTGCGGAATTTCATGTTTTCTTCATCGTCTCCCCCATCATGTCCTCTTACTCTTTCTCCTCCTGCTTGGAGCATGCCCTCCTGATGATGAAATTGAGGGCTCCTGCATGGTTGAAACTGATGTTGTTGTAGGGGAGATGTGTATTGTGTTTGAGGATGAGGAGGGAAGTGTGCCTGTATTCGATGAATGGAATCATTCACTTTGCAGTCTATAAAAGGTCTCTCATTGTTACAATTATCCTCCTCACTTTCTACTTCACTGGCATCTGTGCTAAAATCAAAGGATACATTTTTCTTCAGGATTCCTCTCTTGTTTTTATCTTTCTTTTCTTTTCACATATGAACTCTATCTGTCTCATAGTCCCCCTTGTCTCTTAAGAACTTAATATATTTGACCTTTTTTTAAATCAGAATCAAACTTCCGGATGGTGTCTTGTAAATTTTTATTCAGTTGTCAAACTCATATGTATTAGATGCATAGGGCTTCAGGACTTCTTTCACTTGTACTGTTAAGTCCTCACTAATTTTATTGTCTTGCTCTTTACAAAATCTAATAATCAGTTCTATTAATTTAAAACTTGCTTCGTAGAGTATGCATTCCTGTCCTTTTATAACAGTCAGGTTCTCAGTGCCATACACTAGTTTTAAATCAATATGGAGACCCCTTGGAATTCTCTTGACTTGTACATGAGCCTCCATATTAATAATATTCCAATAAGTTCTACGAAGTTGTAAGGTTAACTTTTCTAAATTCCTAAATGCCTCTTTCAAAGAAATGGTCTCAGGAGCACAATTGGCTTGTTCAGTCTCTTCAAGCAGGAAAGGATTCACTGTACCTGCCACCTGGAGTAATGCTTCCATATAGCCAAGGGGATTAGTCTGTAAGGGCATATACTAACCACAGCACTAATGAGGAAGTGGAACAGATGGTAGTCCCTGAGAAATGTAGAGCCCAGTTAATATATCTTGGTCATGACCTGCCTTGTTCAGGGCATACATTGGGGACTGGGTAGCCACCTGGAGGGATGCAGGCCTATACTTACGTGATGATCTACATCTTTCTGGGGGGATCCAGGATCCTAGGTGATAGGCTTAAATGCTTCATTGGTAAGCATTTAAACTAGCCAAGGGGGGAGGCACTGAAAAGGAGCAGGGAAATCCCAGCCTCCCCCCAAAATATGGTAATTAGTGAGGTAAACACCAAGGTAGAGAAGTCATTAGGGAGCAGAACAGAGGTAAATGCAAAAGAAGGCAAAGGCAGTAAAGGACAGAGATGGGGCAGAAAGGGGTAAGGCCAACAAAAATTGGAGGGTGATGAGTACCAATGCCCATAGTCTGTGTAACAAGCTCCCTGAACCAGTGGCCTTGATGGAAGAGGGATGCTGGGATATTGTGGCAGTCACCGAAACATGGTACACAGAGAACCATGACTGGAATGTCAACATACCAGGAGACACAGGGACAGGGAGGGTAAAATAGGAGGAGGAGGAGTAGCTCTCCATGTAAGGAAAGGGATCAAAGCAACAGAACTAAAGAGTAAACAGGGAGCAGATGAGGAACTCTGGGTCACCCTGGAGACAGGAAATGGCACCACAATCCGCATGGGGGTTGTATACAGACCCCCATCTCAGGGGAAGGGAATGGACAAGGAAATGATTGAGGACATCCTTAGAATGGCAGAAAAAGGGGAGATATTGTTGATGGGGGACCTGAATATGCCAGATGTTAACTAGAGCACCTTTGCTGCAGGCACATCCAAGAGCAGGGTCATTCTTGATGCCCTACAAGGGGCATGCCTCAGACAGCTAGTATTGGAACCCACTCAGGAGGGAGCAATCTTAGACTTGGTACTCTCAAATGGGGACAGAGAAAGAATCTCAGATTTAGAAGTGGGTAGCCATCTGGGAACAAGCGACCACCAAACAGTGTGGTTCACGATAAACACAGCCATAGAGTCAAGCCACACAAAAGCAAGAGTATTGGACTTTAGGAGGGCTGACTTTGGGAAAATGAGAGCGTGCCTCAGAAAAGCACTAGCAAACAGACAAGAAGGAGGGGTGGAGGAACAATGGGGAGTAATAAAAACAACCATCACAAAGGCAACTACCTTTATGTGAAGCAAATAAACAAAACACAATGAAGGAAAAACCTCTATGGTTCTCAAAAGAGGTGGCAGGGAAGGTTAAGGAGAAAAGAATAGCATTCAGGAAATATAAGGAAACACAGAAGGAACAGGACAGAGAACTTTATCAGTTAAAGCAGAAAGAGGCAGGGAAGGCAGTCAGAATAGCAAAGGCCCAAACTGAGGAAAGGATAGCCAACTCTGTTAAGAAGGGGGATAAGACCTTTTATAGGTACATTAGGGAGTGAAGAAAGACCAAGGAGGGGATACTGAAGCGTAATAAAAGGGAGGGAATGTGGGCAGAGGGTGACAGTGAAAAAGCAGGGATACTGAATGAATATTTCTGCTCAGTATTCACAAAGGAAGAGGAGGGGGTGGTACTAAACCAAATAAGAGAAACACTTTGGAGATGGGGGCAAATACCAGTCCATTTATAGAAGAAAGGGTTCTGAAAGAACTAATAAAATTGAAGGTGGACAAAGCAATGGGGCCTGATGGGATTCATCCAAGAATTCTAAAAGAACTAAGGGTAGAACTAGTGACACCGCTGACTACTCTCTTTAACAAATCATGGGAGGATGGGGTTGTACCTGAGGACTGGAAGAGGGAAGATGTGATTCCTCTTCACAAAAGTGGGAGCAGGGCAGAGGCAGGAAACTACAGACCGGTAAGTTTGACCTCAGTGGTAGGGAAAATGACGGAATCACTTCTGAAGGAAAGAATTGTTGAGTACCTAGAGGCCAGTGGGGCACAGGACCCAAGGCAGCATGGATTCACAGTGGGAAGGTCATGTCAGATGAATCTAATAGATTTCTTTGACTTGGTGACCAAAGTAGTAGCCCAGGGAGGGGCTGTGGACATGGCCTACCTAGATTTTAGCAAGGCATTTGATACAGTCCCACACAAAGGATTAATCAACAAGTTAGCCAGCCTTGGAGTGGGTCCCAAGGTGGTAGCCTGGATAAAAAATTAGCTGGACAACAGGACGCAAAGGGTAGTAGTAAACAAAGCCCACAGTGAAGAAAGGAGGGTTAATAGTGGGGTAACTCAAGGTTCAGTACTGGGACCAGTCCTTTTTAATGTCTTTATAAGTGACATTGCAGAGGAACTGGAAGGAAAAGTATGTCTCTTTGCAGACGACACAAAGATCTGCAACAGGGTCGATACACAAGATGGAGTGGAAAGGATGAGAAGGGACTTGGCAAGGTTGGAGGAATGGTCAAATGTATAGCAGCTTACATTCAATGCAAAGAAGTGCACGATAATGCACCTGGGAAACAAAAACCCAGGGGAAGAGTACACAATGGGGGGGGTGAGATACTGACAACAATAAAAATGGAAAGGGACCTGGGGGTAATTATATCAGATGACCTAAAGGTGGGCAAGCAATGTGAGAAGGCAGTAAGAAATTCTAGGGGGGGTACTGGGATGCATAGGGGGAGGCATCAACAGTAGAAAACAGGAAGTTGTTATCCTTCTGTACAGACAGTTGATGAGACCCCATCTGGAGTATTGTGTACAGTTCTGGAGACCCCATATCCGCAAAGACATAGACAAAGTGGAGGCTGTCCAGAGGAGGGCAACCAAAATGGTGCAGGGTCTGCACCAGAAGACATATGAAGAGAGACAAAAGGAGTTTAATATGTATAACCTTGAGGAAAGAAGGGAGAGGGGGGACATGATAGAAACTTTCAAGTACCTCAAAGGAATCAACAAAGTCAAAGAGGGTAGTATCTTTCAAAAAAAGAGATGTGCAAGAACAAGGGGTCACAATTTAAAGATAGAGGGGGGATGGCTCAGAGGTAATGTGAGGAAGTATTTTTTCACAGAGAGGGTTGTGGTTGCATGGAACAGCCTTCCTGAGGAGGTCATGGAGTCAAGAATAATGGGGGAATTCAAGAATGCATGGGACAGACATAAGGCAGTCCTAGTCGGGGGGGTAGGAGGAAGTAGACCTGTTGGTTAACTAGGATCTGCAGCTTATCCATTAGGTATGAAAATGTGCAGACTAGGTGGGCCAAGTGGTCCTTATCTACCATCAAATTCTATGTTTCTATGTTTCATACAGGGAGGGATCATACCCTAATCAGGCTACTACAGAGATGCCCCTGATGCCCCTACCCATAGTAACTACACCCTTCAAGATGATGGCTATGGATATCGTGGAACACCTAGAAAAAATTTCAAGGGGCAATAGATTAATTCTTGTCATCTGTGACTATGCCACAAGATATCCTGAGGCCATACCTCTACGCTCCATAACAACACCTACAGTTGCTGATAAATTGGTCAAGGCTTTTAGAAGACTGGGTATTTCCAAAGAGATCTTAACAGATCAAGGGAGTAATTTTAATGCTTCTCTACTAAAAGAATTGTACTGCCTGCTAAGGGTAGTTACTGTTAAAACATCACCCTACCACCCACAAACAGATGGTATGGTAGAGCGATTCAATTAGACATTAAAGCGAATGCTTCAGAAACTCATACATGATGAGGGGAAAGACTTGGACATGTGTCTTCCATTGTTGTGTTTGCTTACTCCCCAAGCCTCAACAGGTTATTTCCCCTTTTTGCCTTACTGTACAGAAGGAACCTCTGAGGATCATTGAACATGGTCATAGAATTCTGGGAAGAGGGTACAGGACTTGGGAAAACTAATAGTGTGGAGTATATGGTACAACTCCAAAAATGCTTTTACGTACACAGAAATGGCATGTAGAATAGCATCGAGGCCCAAGAGAAACAAAAACAGCTATATAATGAAAAGGTTTTAAATTAGGAATTTCAGAAAGAAGACAGAGTACTCTTACTGCTATGCACATCTGACAATAAACTACTCATGAAGTGGCAGGGACCTTATCAAATCCTGAGGCAGACAGGGCCAGCATCTTATGAAGTGGAGACACCCAACAAGAGACCAGGTAAAAAGGTATATCATGTCAACCTGCTTAAGAGATGGCATGAGAAATCAGAGCAGAGTGTGGGTATGGTTGTTACCCCAGAAGGAGAGGAGTTTGAGCTAGATCTTGCTTACAGGAGACTAGAAGAGGCAGAAGGGATAAAAGAGATCCAAATCAACACCACCTTGGACAATACCCAGAAGGAAGACATTTTTAATCTAATACAGTCATTTTCATCCACATTTACTAGGAAAGGCAGTGGGTGTAGAACACCACATCAGAACTGACTCTTTCCCAGTCAGACAGAAACCCTATAGGCTCCCTGAAAGTGTAAGAGCTGATGTCAAACAAGAAATTAAATGCTCAGTCAGTTGGGAATCATAAAACCTTCAACAAGTGCTTGGGCATCCCCTATAGTAGTGGTGGCAAAGAAAGAAGGTGGGATCAGATTGTGCTTAGATTTTAGAAAACTGAATAATATGTCACAGTTTGATGGGTATCCCATGCCACAAATTGATGACATTATTGATCATATTGGGAATGCCAGATACATTACTACCCTGGACTTAACAAAAGAGTACTGGCAAATTCCCTAAGCACAGCACTCAAAAGAAAATATTGCTTTTATTACACTAGTGGAACGATTCCAATTTATGACTATGTCTTTTGGTCTCTATGGTGCCCCAGTAACTTTCCAAAGGTTCATGAATCACACTTTGATGCCTCACACAACCTACTGTTCAGCTTATCTGGATGATGTAGCTATCTATAGCACAGATTGGAATACTCACTTGGTTCTTCTCTCTGTTGTCAAGCAGTCTATAAGAGAGGCAGAAATGACCATCATCTCCACCAAATGTGCAATGGCAATGACAAAAACAAAGTACTTGGGGCTTCTGCTAGGAAATGGACAGGTAAAACCAGAGATTGGAAAAATAGAAGTTGTTGGCAGATGGCCAGTACCCCAAACAAAGAAGCACATTAGATCTTTCTTAGGTCTGGCAGGGTACTTTAGGAGGTTTATTCCAAACTTTGCCTCCATAACCACACCCTTGACAGACCTAACAAAAAAGAGATCTGCCAACAAGGTGAAATGGACTCCTGAGTGTGACGAGGCCTTTCAATCCATAAAGGTGGTTCTCTGTTCATCCGCAATACTTAACTGTCCTAATTTTGACATACCATTTGAGGTGCATACAGATGCCTCAGAGACAGGGATTGAAGCAGTTCTTAATCCACAAGGAAGAACACCCAGTTATCTACATCAGTAGAAAACTTCATGACAGGGAGCAGAAATATGCAACTGCAGAAAAGGAGTGCCTAAAAGTGAAGTGGGCTGTAGAAGCCTTATGCTTCTATTTATGGGGAACTGATTTTATCTTGGTCACAGACCATAATCCCTTGTGTTGGCAGAACCAGATGAAAGACAAAAATGTGTGCATTATGCACTGGTACCTAGCCTTACAGTCCTGTAAATCAAATGACAAATGTAAAAATTTAAGTATGTCCATGGTATGAGGTACTACAAGAGCAAATAGTACCTACTCAACCCCAGGGTACTTGTTATTGAATGCATAGCTACTGTATCATATGTATGAAATGTGCTGTTGTTTGTTATTGTTTAAAGGACCCTGGGATGGAGCTTCTGAAGAGGGTGGATGGAAGCTCCAATAACTCCCCCATTTGTTGCATGTGGTTTGACATTCATTGAAGGATATCTTGAAAACCAGTTTGTTCAAAAATGCTGGTTTCCTCCTAATCCTGATAGATGGGGGAGGTGGGGGGTAGGGCTGTGCTTACAGAGGGCATGAGGGGCACTTTACTAGCACCTTAATTTCTTTACTTAAAGTCTGTTGCAAAAGTACTTATCTGTTCTATCCTGTACTACCTATTTCTTTATGTAGGTTAGCCTACAGAGGACTCTTCCCCCAACTGCCTTTTCATTTTTTCTTTCAGTCCCTCATTCACATACCTTTCTGTGCCATTAGAGATGTCTGTCAAATGACAGACTGGAATGCAAGGCTGTATAGCCGGTCATGTAATGCAACGTTGCAAGGTGATAAATAAAAGAAGAAGAAAACAATATGCATACAAGAAAGGAGTAAAGTGCCATTAGTGCCTTAAAGGAAAAATTGTTCTATGTACTATGTCAAAAAAGGGTTAACGAAATAAGTTACCGTGCTTAGATACAAGATGCCCTTTAAAGTGTAAACAGTTTTTCTGTGTCAGAAGCTGAACAAGGGAAGAAGAAAAAGCATCAGCATTTATATAGTACTCTTCATACACATTGTATCCGAAAACACCTTACAAGCAATGCTAGACTGGTAGTGAAGTGACTGAATGTGTAGTGCCAGTCATATCACACATCAGCTACCACACACAGCCTGGACAATTGCATGACCCAGTTTTATGGGGAATATTGGCCAGGGACACCGGGGAAATTCCTCTACTCTTCACTGGGGGATTTGCTGGCTGTCTTGCTGAGACGGCCACTTTGCCGGGCTGTGTGGAGAGAGTGGATGCTGCTGGGATGGGAGCTCTGGCCTCTGCTTCTGTCCTTTTGACACAGGAGGCTGTTGATTTGGCTCTGGCAGTTGCGGATTTTTCGCAAGATCCAACAGCTGACGAGGACATGGAAACTGCGTCTGTTTCCACAGACCTTGCCTGACTTGAAGGCCGATGCAATATTCAGTGATTGTCCTATTTCGACTGGTCTGAGTTGCTGTCAGGCTCTTTTATTTCGCAAGCAGGAATGGCTCAAGAAAGGGGAAGAACTTGAAGTGAACTCACTGCTCTGCCGACTGAATCCCCCTGGTGTTGGTATTGCTAAGGACCGGATAGAACATGCACTCCGTTTGGACACTGGTTTGACTGCTGAGGTCCCTCCTCCTCCTCTGGTAAACACAGAAGTCAGTGTGGCTGGCAGTGAAAACTGCGTTTCCACCGTGTTCCCAAAGCCGTCTGTAGCTTCTACAGTTCCCGGTGTTTTGGATCCTTGCAAAGCAAAAAAAAAAAAAAACAGACTGGGAATGAACAGGAAAGTCCCGGAGGCACCAGCTTGTTCATCTGTCCCACCGGTGCCTTCGGAACAGACTTTTTCATTTTTGGATCAATGAAAGACTATGAAGTGGGGTGATTTAGCCCCTGAACCTCCTCCTGTTGCTCTCCCTCTCCAGGACACTTCTTGGTCCCCTGAAAGAGCCCTAACTGCGGCAGGATGGATCCCTGAGGCTTCAGGATGTTGGACTCCTGACCCTACTGACCCATCGTATCAGTGACTGTGTTCTTCTACTTCTTCTGTGGCCACCAACACCGGATCTTTAGTAAGCTCCATCACACCCCGGGGTAATTCTTCAATTTTTTTGACTACTGTTGCTGTTTCTGGTTCTTCTGGTGTAGGTACCACACCTGAAGTCCCTGTTGCCACTTCCTTGCCTGCAGAGGTTAGGATGGGGCCTAGTTCAGAGGCCTTAGCTGCGCACCAGGGAAAAGTCTTCTCTGGCCCCCTTGTTTAGACTGGCTGACTTATTTCACTCCACCGGGGATCCTGCTCCTAGGAGGAATGCAGTCCGGTTGTTATACAAGGGGAGCTTAGAACATGCTCCTGACAGATTATTTATGGCAAGGAATCTCACCTGTACACCTACCTAGTGTGTTTTTCTTGGGAAGGGATAGGGGGTCTAGTTTCTATATTGGCCAACCTAGATCTTGCTTCATATGTGGGTCTATTTTACATCTTAGTTCAGCCTGTGATACTGCTAGATGTAGTCATTCTTTAGAGTACGGGCATTTGGCTTCAGCCTGCCTTAATCCATTTAAATGTAATCTTTACAAGTAAACTAGCCATGCTTATGGACGCTGTCCCTGGGCCTCTCACAATCGAGATGATTGCCCCTCTCACGAGGGACTTATCAATCAAGCCCAGCATGCCTTCGCTAAGAAAGTAGCCACTACTGCACCTATACCCACAGACACTGTCCAGGTTCCAGCCCCTGTAGCTTCACCTATGGTTACCCCTCTTGTGACCACGGTTGTTGACTCTAATCCCATACACCCTGAGGTGGGATTAAATCCTGCCAGCATTGATGTTACTGTTCTTACTCCTGTAGAAGGTCCAGAGGAACATATGCCCCCCACCCCCACCCCTCCTGAAGTTCCCTTTAAGGTTGTTCAACCTAGAAAAAGGAATAGACATGGCAAAGCCATGTCTGAGTCCAAATCCCTCCCTAAAACTATGTCTCAGAGGGATCCTGTGAAGGTAGGGAATGTGTTTGCCCCTTTAGAGGAGGATACTGGTGGGGACTCTGGGGATGATACTGATATCCCCTCTATTATTTCCACAACGGACACTGAAAGTCAGCCAGAGGATTCCATAGCCAAAAGGACTAGAAGCAGACAAGTGAGCAAAGCCCCTTGAGGTTACTAAGTATTAGTGTTCCTTATGGTTTTGTTTATTTTTTCTCCCTACTATGTCCTCCTTAACAATTTCCACATTAGATGTTAACGGGATTAAGGGTGAGAGGAAGCGTATTGTTTTTTTTTTCGCTTCTTAAAACTTTTAAATCAGATATTTGCCTACAAGATGTCCATTTAAAGTCACATCAGGACCTCCAGCATGCCTCTAACTGCTGGTCTTTGGGACCTTCATTTTGGTCTGTTGGGGAGGACCCTTGTGATGAGTTAGGTATTCTTTTTTCTAGTTCTGCTTTTTCAGTCTCTAGATTAGTTGATATCCACCCTGGGAGGGCCATGTGTTTAGATGTCTCTTTTTGTTCAGAACGCTTTCGGATTGTCACAGTCTATGCTCCACAAACTAAAGCACAACGGATAGCTCTTTTTAAGGAAGTGCAACCTTTTTTACATACCTCCCGGATGGTAATTTGGTTGGGTGACTTTAATTGTGGCTTATCTACAGCTGATAGAGGACTTCACACTGCTAAGCTATTTTGTGATTCTATTGCTTTAAAAAATATTGCTTCTACAGCGCACATGTTAGATGCCTACAGGGTATTATATCCTACAGGGGGTTATACTTATTTTTGGGGCGTCCTTCGGACAAGGATAGATTTTGTTTTTTTATCAGCAGTTTTACAGGTTGTGCAGGCTTCTACTAGACCTATAGAATTTTCTGACCATACTGTCCTTATGGTTTCAGTTTCTTGGCTGGGGTCCCCAGGTGTAAAAAAAATAACTGGAGATTGAATAAGTCATTATTAGAGGAACCTCTTATTAAACAGTTGTGATTGAGAGACTGGACCGCTAGGTTTTCAGTTCTAGAATGTTATAACTCCATCTTGGACTGGTGGGATGATTCCAAATTGAGTTGGAAAAGTTTTTTTCAACGTCAGGCGCATGTTAAATCCAATAAAGAATATATAGGATATCTGAAGTTGAGACATCAACTACAACACCTTATTTCTTTGACTGAAACCACTACACATGACTATAGTAAGATTATTGCCACTGTTAAGAAACAAATGATAGCTTTGCAGTATAATTGGGGTAGGTCTTTAGACCAGAAATTAAGGTTCAGAACACATATGTCCAAACAATCTTTTGGGGAAAGTAAGAAAAGGATAGACTCCAGATTTATTTCCACCCTGACTGATGTATATGGACGCACTGTCAGTGCTCCACACCAGCTTGTGGATGTTGTGGAAACTTATATGACTGCAAGCCTGGCTCCTGACCCTATTTTGGAAGATGGTGTTATTAATCAGAATTTGCATGATTTACAGTTGCCTACTTTATATGCGGCACACAAGCATGCTCTGGAAGCTGATGTTACTTTAACTGAAGTAACAACCGTTGTTCATGACTTAGCCTCTCAGTCTGCTCCTGGCACGGATGATCTTAGTGTAGGCTTTTATAAAACCTTCATTACAGACTCTTGGCCCTGTTTTGGTGGTTCTTCTGAATTATATCTTGCATTCTGGTACTTATGCTCCCTCTATGACTGAGGTCATCTTACTTCTAATCTATGAAAAAGATGACAAAACTGACCTTGGAAATTGGCACCCCCATGTAGAGAAGTTGACTCCTGGGTTCCCCTCTGGTCTTTTATTAGGGGCTAACCAGTTGAGACCTTCTGAACAGGTGTGAAATCTGGGCATAATTTTTGACAGTGAGCTGATGCTGAAGACACAGGTATCGGCCACTGCCAAGTCTTCCTTTTACCATCTGAGGAATATCACCCGGATAAAACACCTTGTTCTGCTTGATGTCCTTCCTGTGTTGGTCCACGCTTTTGTTTCCTCTTGTCTTGATTACTGTAATGCTCTATATCTAGGGTTGCCGGGGATGGATCTCTGTCACCTGCAGCTGGTGCAGAACACAGCAGTCAGGTTGTTAACTGGGTTACCAAGAACTTGCCATATCACACCTGTGCTGCGCGAACTGCACTGGCTGCCAGTGTGGTGGAGAATCACCTTCAAGGTCACGTTGCTGACCTATAAGACTCTACACGGTCAGGGACCAGGCTATCTGCAAGATCTCCTTTGTCCTTACCGCCCTCTCTGCCCACTCAGCTCCACTGGTGAGGGATTGCTAGAGATTCCCAGGGTTCGTCTTCAATCATCGGGGGCCAGGGCTTTTTCTTTTATGACCCCAACCCTGTGGAATTCTCTGCCTCATCAAATTAGAGAGTATCTGTCCGTGGAATCATTTAAGAGGTCTCTGAAAAGACACTTATTTGCACTAGCATTTGGATAAGCTTATGGTTGTTTTTACTGTTTTATGTCATTATTTATTATGGTTGATGTTTTATTCTTGATATGTATTAGCACTTTGGTATATTGAAAAGCATTCTACAAATAACATTTTGATTGATTGATTAGTCTCCTAAATTCTGACCTAAAGATACTTAGTAAAATTTTATTGGTCAGGCTTTCTGACGTTACCCCACAGCTTCTTCATTCAGCACAGACCTGTGCTGTTCAGGGAAGAAAACAGCAGGATAACCTTATTTACCTAAGAGAGTTTTTTTATAGGGGGAGATGTCGGACAGTTACAGGGTTTGTTTTTGGTTTAGATCAAGGAAAGGCCTTTGATTGGGTGGCTCATAAAATTTTATTTTTGGTGTTAAAAGCCTTTGGGATCCTTGAAACATTTATTTCTTGGCTATCAGCAATGTATAAGGGGGCTGTTATTTTTCCTAATGTGAATGGATGGTTTGGAAAGAAATTGGCTATTACTAAAGGGGTACGATAGGGATGCCCATGAAGTCCTACTTTTTATGCCTTAACAATTTATATTTTTATTAGACTATTACAATCTAATACTACTCTGAGGGGTTTTGATGTGTTTCCCTCCCTGCCACAACAAAAGGTGCTGGCCTATGCGGATGGTTTGGTGTTGCTTTTACCCCCTCACTTTTCTGTTTCTACCCTACGAGACTCTATTCACCTTTTTTTGAGCATTTCTGGTTCTAGGATTAACTATAATAAAAGTAGTGGGGTTGTTATGATTCCTGTTTCTAGGAACCTATTAAAATTTTAGGGATGCTATTTGGACCTGGTGATATGGTAAATTGTAATTGGGACATAGCTTTGACTAGGGGAACTCTGTTAGTGGGAGATTGGAAAGGACAGCAACTCTCTAAGAAAAAAGGGTAATGTTGATTAAAACTATCCTCACCCCTATATTTTTATATATTAGTTATATCTTTCCACTGCCGTCTCGTGTTTGGACACAGATCTTTAGTGTTTTTTTTCAGGCATTTTGGGGAGTCTCGTCTGAACCCTCTTAAACAGGAATTAACCTATCTTCCAATTGCAGAAGGAGGAGTTTCTATGCTCCATCCTATTGCTTTCTTTTTTAGTATATTTTTTATGAATAATTTAGGGAAGGTTTTAAAACCTGGGTCTGTTATTTGGAGACCTTTTGTGGAATGCTGGTTACATTTATGTAGGCCCAGTTGGCAAGATCAGAAACCTAGACTATTGTCTAGACTTCCTGAATTACCTTTTTATATGCAGGGATGTATAAAGCAACTTATTAAGTGGAATGTTACCCCACATCATCTTCTGACTTATGATAGGAAAAAGGTGTAAAGACACATTCTATTAACAGAACGCACTACTGAAGTTGTTTTCTCTGATTGCCCACAGGATAGGCAGGTGGTTATTCTACAATTTCTTATGAATAAACATATTCCATTTTATGCCTGGGATTGTTTATGGATCTATAATTATGGGAAATTAGGGGTTAAGGGGAAAAGTAAACACAAGCAATTGTCTGAAAGGTATTGTCCTCGATCAACTTGCGTCCATTGTTGGAAACCCAATGTCATTTATTTTTAGAGTGTTCATATATAAAACCATTTTGGAGTTTATTGACTGACTGTTGGAAGGAGCCTGGGTTTAGGAATATTGACTATCCTACTATTATGTCTGGTCCTTTTCCAAATACCTTTGTAAACTATAACAGTGACACCCTTTATGTTATTTTTTGCATTTTGCGTTTTTATATTTGGCAGTCTAGGTGTCTTTGCATCCTGCAGCAGAAACATGTTTCACATGCAGAATTGTTTGCCAATGTTGGCAAAACATTAAAAAGCCTGATGAACTATGACTTTACTCATGTCTCCTTTGAACAATCTACAAGTTATTGGATTAACTGTATTGCATGGACTGAGTGATTATTTTTCTTTTCTGCTTGTTTCTGTGATGTTTATTCCTGATTCCTGTTTGATTATTCTTGTTTTTTTTCTGCATTGAAGTCCATTTCTCAATAAAATCCCCCTACTCTCCTGTAGGGGAAACGCTGTACTGCGAGGCATCTCACTTCACTGCTGGTCTTGGTAGTGATCAGATGGCTGGAGCTGGAGAAGCCCAAGAGTACGCTCAAGGAGTTATGATGTTGAGAGTCGAGGGATGCACTGTGGAGGCAGCTGGAATGCACCCTTCAGATGGCAAGCAGATCGCCCAAGACAGCGGTCCCTCACCAGAAAGAAATGGTGATACCAGCGAGCAGCTCAGTCTTGAGCAACAGCAGAAATGCCTAGAAACAGAATTGCTCCGTGTTAGTGAGCTATTGCATTCCGAATAAAATTGGCAGGCTGAGGACAGAAAAAGGAAGCAAACAGAGAACTCACCAGGTATAACAGTTTCAGAAGGTCACTCAAAAATTCTTTCAGCTGATGAAAGGTCGGCAGTGCCCCTTTCAGCAGTTGTTTCTCTGCCTAGGCGAGACTGGAGTACCGAAGCAGCAGAGCCTTGGTCACCTGACAAGGCCCTCTTGGCCGCGGGATGGATTCCAATCTCAGATGGACATTGGAGGCCTGAATCTGAGCAGCCTACATCAGGAGATAAATCACCAGCTCAGATAAGTAATCCTATTATTGATACTGAGGGAACTATGGAATCAAACGTTGCTTCTTCAAGAGCTAGGCCTGCCCCAGGGGAAAGTCAGGGGGCTCATGTACTCGAGGAACCTTCTTTAAATCCAGATATAACCCTTATTTCAGACCCTACATCAGTCCCATACCCAGGGGAACCTGTTAAACCCACCTATACTAGCCACTTTCACTGTCCAGTAGAATTAGCTAAATGGAGGAATGCTATCCGCCTTCGATACGTAGCCCTTGTGAAAATCCCCCTGATAGATTCTATGTGGGGAAAATTCTGCTAAAAAAAAGTATGGGTTTCTGGCTCTCAGAGGTGTATGCTTTAATCCATATACGGGGGAATTTACATTTGATATCAGTGTTCATACTCCAGCACTATTGGAAACTTTCTGATGTCGCTATATCAATTTAAAAATGAATCCCCTTTGGTCTGAATTTATTGTTCTACCCCTTACCAAGCAACCCTTTAGGGTAATTATGATCCTTTTTTGGAATGAGGGGGTAAATATAGTGGACATCATACACTGGCTAGAGAAACAATACGACATTCAGGGGAAACCTATGCCCATTATGGATGCAGAAGGCTTTTTGAAAGGAGTATGGAAATTCCATATTAAATTACATCATACTGACCATGACTTACTGCACCTCCCAAATTGCTTCTTTATT
Organism: Neoceratodus forsteri; assembly: GCA_016271365.2. Taxonomy (NCBI): domain Eukaryota; kingdom Metazoa; phylum Chordata; order Ceratodontiformes; family Ceratodontidae; genus Neoceratodus; species Neoceratodus forsteri. The sequence goes on along the minus strand of CM057454.1, from coordinate 608,575,686 downwards.
GGAAGAGATAAAGGGTTTCTCTTTTATCCTGGGCAGCCTAAGGTTTGTTTCAAGTGTGGGTCTTCAAAACATATTAGCACTTCCTGCGATGTCCTGAAATGCACATATTGTGGAGAACTGGGTCATCCCAGTGCTCACTGTTTCCAATAGCCCAAATGTAACATCTGCGATGGCCTGGGCCATACTTTTGAAGATTGCCCCTCAGTGGCAAAAAATACAGAGGAGGCTGATTTTGGGGTCCAAGGTCACTACATATGTCTGGCAATACAACAGGGCCAGGTTCCCCTTGGAGAAAAGTTTCGCCCGACTCTAGGGACAAATGCCCAAACCACTAAAAGATGGATGTCAGCAAACCCTCCATGTCCAGACCCTGACACTCAGGTACCGGTACATGAACCTTTCCTTCAGGTATCTGCTCCAGCAAAGGCACCCATTGTCAGAGACATTCCCACTGAATCCCCCTTAGTACTTCCTTCTGGAAGGGATAACTTTGCCTTGGTTGTGGGAAAAAAAGGGAAACTTATTAAAACAAGGTCAAAACAGAAGAAAAGTGACTCAGTGGTACTGCTGGAAACCCAGAATGCATATACTGTATTGATGGATGATCCTATAGACCTGGATACTGGGACGATACCGGCAGAAGGGTTACCCCAGGTTACTACCAGGGATATGATTCCTGAACAAACCGATCATGCGACCCATAGCAACAAAAGTGGGTGAGTAAACAGCCTATAGCAAAGTGACGTGAGAAATCTTGTGTAGATTTCTCTGGTTACTTCTTCATGGATCCTTTTCACTTTTGTGTAGCTTCTTTGAATGGGAATAGCATTCAATCCCTCACAAAATGACACAGTACTTACGTGTACTTTTTACAAAGCAATTTTGATTGTGTTTTCTTTCAAGATGTACGTTTGCATTCCTTGGAGGAAAGGGTTGTGGCTACAAAAGAATGGATATGGGGGACAGCTTTCGATCACAGGGAGATTCTTTGTGTTCAGTGGTGGGAATTTGTTTTTTCTCCTCCAAAATTAAAATTATACATCACCTAGAGTTGCAGAAAGGCACAGCTTTATTACTGGATATAAAATGGGAACATCGATTTATTCATCTCCTTAATAGCTATACCCCTCAGCTTAAACACAATTGGGCAAATCTTTTTCAAGCTCTTTCCCCCTTACTGGTGACCACTCATTTAGTGATATTGGGAGGTGATTTTAATGTTACTTTGCCCTCTCAAATCTTAGCCCCCAAAGGGAAGAAAACTTACTGTGACGCTCAGTGCCTAGCTCAACTTCTGAGAGATGTGGGGTTTGTGGATGCATTTGGTTCTCTCCCTTGTGCTAGTCATTGTACTTACTTTTGTGGCCCCCAAGCCTCTATGATTAATTATTTGTTTGTTCCCTCCTTGGTTAAAATCAAATCAGTGGCTTTGCAGAATATAGCTACATCAGATCATAGACTTCTATCTCTTGCACTAGGTGATCTCCTGGAGGCGCGGCGGGGCCCAGGGCCATGGAAGTTGAATAGTATGCTTTTAAGTATCCCCCCTGTTAAAGAAGGCTTTTCTGCCATATTACAGGCATGAAAATCAGTTTCCTTTTTATATTCTGACAGTAATGTTTGGTGGGAAGATGCTAAAAAGGAAATCAAATCTTTTTTTGCACTATGGGGTGCATTAATGGGAAATTTCGGCAGGATGAGATTTGCTATTTAAGAGATAGTATTTCTTTTTGTACATCTTTGCAACCTAATTTGGGAAGGGAGGACCTTCAGAGAATTACAGAATTAAAAGCAGAATTGGCTCGTAAACAACTAGAGGCCATAAAACTTCTGGAACATAAACAAAAATATAGCACCAGTGGGAAGTCAAGAGATACCTTGCCTTTTGATTCTATGCAACTCCCCTGGGATCATCGTAACATGGAATATCTCTTTACCTCTTTAGGAGATCAGGTTGTAGGTAATATGGGTATTCTAGGGGAAGTATCAAAGTATTTCATTGGTGTATTTACTAGTCAAGATTTACCAGTTAGGAAGATGAAGAATTGACTGGCTAATAGGGGTCTTCCTCAACTTCCATCGGAAATGGGGGCTCTTTTAACTTCATCTGTTAAGCAAGGGGAATTGAAGGATGTTATATGGTCACTAAAATCTGGAATTCCACCGGGATCGGATGAGATCCCGCATGAACTGTATAAGGACATTTGGGACGTTTTGGGTGCAGAATTAGAAATAGTTTTTAATAATTGCTTACTGCAGCAGCGACTCCATGAGAGTATGATGGAGGGACTCTTAATTTTAATTTTTAAAGAAGGATGTCCGGGAGAATTAAAAAATTGGAGACCTATATCAATCCTTAACACAGATTATAAAGTATTAATGAAGATTTTGTGTAACAGGGTGGCGAGTGTTATAGATACTATTATGCGCCCGTCTCAATTTCGTGGCGTTCCTGCAAAATGGATCCTGGATGCTCTTATTCTCATATGAGAAATTTTACATAAAGGTACTACACAAGAATTATTTGGACATTTGGTTTGCTTAGATCAATCACAGGCATTTGACGGGGTCGATTATATGTATATGTGGGAGACTTTAAAAGTTTATGGTTTTCCACCTACTTTTATAGCTTGGCTTCAGACTTACTATAAAGGGATTAGTCTCATACCAAGTATAAATGGTTGGGTGGATAAGGCAGTTCCAGTACATAGAGGAGTAAGACAGGGGTGCCCTTTCATCCCCCATTTGTACATCTTATCTCTAGATCTTTGTTGCATGCCCTATATGGGACAGACTCAATAACTGGGGTTTCGGTAGGGTCAGAGGATAGTCAGATTATTGCTTTAGCATTTGCTGATGATTTGGGGCTTTTTTTAGCTGATAGATCCTCTGCGGTGACAGCTAAATTGATCCTACATGAATTTTCAGTTTTACTGGGTCTAAAATAAATTCATTGAAAAGTGGCATTTTACCCTTAGGGTATGATGCGGGTGATGTAGCATCAACTTGGGGAATTCCTGTGGATAGGACCTATAGAAAAATCTTAGGCATATATTTTGGAGGAGAAGACCCACCACAATATAATTGGGAATTGCTTTTGACTATGGCCAGGGAGAAAGTAGCTAGGTGGAACACATAGCAGATGTCTAAAGCCAAACGTATATATTTAATTAAGACCTACCTAGTGTCGCATTTTCTGTTTTTGGCAGCTGTTTTCTCTCCCCTGGTGTCCCTGGAGACATCAGTGTATAGTGTTTTCTTCCAATGTCTGTGGGAGAGTAGATTAAATCCGGTTAAAAGAGGTACTACCTATCTTCCTGTAAAGGAGGGAGGCCTGGGTATGGTAAACCCGGTTGTCTTTTTCTGTGTCACCTTTATGTACTATAATTTGTTGCCCCTTTTGAAAAATGATATTAAAATCTGGACTTCTTGGATTACAGATGAACTTGGGCCCTTATTAATCAATTGGGACCTCTCAACCTCTCTCCCTTGCCAAACTCGGGTGACACACTTAGCAAACCATTTTATTGGGGTTATTGGTAAATTGAAGGTATGGGAGATTGTGAAAAGTTTTCTTGGTGCATCTTCCAGGAAAGTTCTTTATATCTGGATAATGGGATCCTCTTTTTATATTTCTCCTCGGTAGTCGGTGTTACCGGCTGTACACCAATCTGCAATTCATTCCTTTCTATCCAGTAAAAGATTTCCACATTATATGAGAGACTTTGCTTGGCTTTGCGCACATAAGAAATTGGGTGTTTGAGGTAATTTTAAACATAAAGACCTTACGGAATGAACTTGTCCCAGAGGGAATGAATGCACAGGGCTGGTTGAGACATTCTCACATTTCTTGCTAGAGTGCCCCTTTGCTTTGTCCTTTTGGGAAGTTTTTCATAGGAAATGGCCCTTGAACCCCTTTCAGGAACAGTTCCCCTAAATTTGGACTGAAGGAGTGCTTCCAGTAGCATGGGTTAAGTTTGACACGGTAACTATTCGGATTTTGATGAGTTTTATTAGTTATCAACTATGGCTGGCTAGGTGTGGTTGGTCCCTTCGAAAACAACTGTTACCTGGTGAACAGGTTTTCCTTTTATTATGGAAAGCTGTGTTGCACTGGCAGGCTGTGGAGAAAAGTAAAGTCCTCCCTGAACTTTATCAATTATGGTGGAGAAATATGTCCTGGTTGGACACGGGTTGATGTTGACTTGTTTTCTGTAAGCTCTTAGGTTTGGAGAGAATCGCAAGCACCCATTGGGATGTGTTTTTTCTGTTTCAGATGTTCGCTATAAAATTGGGGGGGAGCGGAATGTGTTTCCTTTGGTTTGTTTCTGATGATATTCTTGCATAGCCTATTGGGGTTTTCCTTTTTTCTTTAGCATAATTATCTAGTGTGATGTAACACTTCTATGTATATGTTTTGTGTTTACATATTGAATACATTATTCTTCAATTTTTTTTAGTGGGGGAAACCATTTTTGTTTATAGTTTTTTAGGACTTTATCAATGGGGTTTGCATTGAAAGTATGATGTAATACTTATTTCTGTTTCCTTTTGTTTTTGTATCATGATTTGTGTGCTGTAACACTTAATGTATGTTTTTTTTCCCTTTCAAGTTATAATAAAATATTCCCCTACTCGACAGTAGGGGGCCATGCTGGTGTTGTTGGTTTCATTCTGACTCTGACAGAGCATGGAGCTGGACGTGCACCGGGTTGGGGAGCGGGAGGCTCTTCCACTGATTTCTGCACAGGCTTCTGATGTGGTGTCTGCTTTAGATGGAGGTATTCCTGCTGCAAGAACTGAGGGAGTGGAGAGCGTGGATGCTACTGATTTATTACCGACTTCCGATTTGGTTCCGCGGTTACCTGAGGTAGACAAGCTTCTTATGGCATTATCCGATATGAAGTTACAATACCATCAGAAGACGTCTGAACTTACTAAGGCTTTGGAACTTGCTCAAAATACATCTTCTGTTACTCTTCCATCACTCCAGAACCGATTACGTGTTACCGGCGGGAGTTGTCAGGCTACATCCCAAATTAAGCCTGCCACCCTGGCAACGGCTGCTACGGCGCTGATTGCTCCTGTATTCGTTCGGTCTATGGATACTGATCAGGTGGAGGCTTCTGTGTTTTCCTTTGCTGTGAATTCTTCTGCTGACCGTGTTTTTAAGAAGACTGTTGTGAAGCAGTCTTGGGCTGATCTTTCTACTGCTCCTACGGAATTGTGGTCTGTTGATAGTTTGCTTAAGGCAGCGGGTTGGGTGCTCTCTCCTATGACGAGACAATGGACTTTGGGCTTTGCTCCAATTCATGTTCCTGGACTTACTCAGCCTACTGTGAGTACTGTTAGTTCTGCATTTATTGCCCCTGTCAGTTCCGTGCCTCCTGTAGTCTCACACCCTGCTGCTACTGATTCTGTGCAGCAGTCACCTTCTGAGCCTCTGCTTGATGTTTCACTGCCTTCTGACTTGCTTTTGACTCAGCACCCTATTTTGAAGCTTCACCAGCCTGACCGTGTACCTGTTTCTCTTTTGCCGACTCCTACACTTCGGCCTGCTGCTCTTCCTGTAACTCCTGACCTTCTTGATCCCCCTATTCCTGCTATGGACTTCTCTGATCACCCTGGGTCAGATACGGGAGGGGAAGATTGTGGCCAGCACCAGTCTAAATCTTATGCTTCCTTCTTTCAGAAGAAGGTTTTTCCTGCTAAATGACATAATGATGTGCACCTTCTCTATAAAGGGGGTCTGGATTTGTTTCTGGACAGAGAATATGTGGGTAAAGTCTTGTTGTTGGACTCTAAAATTTCATGTTGCGGAACTTTATGCCTTTATACATGTTTCAGGGGAGACTGTCTTTGATATAAGTTTCAAGCTGCATTCTGGCCTTGAAAAGTTTTGGGCTCGCTACCAACAGGTCAAAAGTACTCCATTGTGGGCTCCTTTTGAAGTTATCTTTTTAACCAAACCCACTCAGAAACTTGTTACTGTACTGTTTCGTAATGAGGGAGTTAGTGCCACTGATTTGTTGTTCTGGTTGAAACAAAAATGTACTGTTCTGGGACACCCTGAAGCTGTTTTTGATAATGAGGGGATTTGGACAGGGGGAGGGAAGTTTTGGGTCTCCCTGACAATTGTTGATGGTGAACTTCAACATCTGCCTAATTCTTTTTTTTATTGGTGGTGATAGAGGAGTTTTGTTTTATCCTGGACAGCGTAAAACATGTTACAAATGTGGTTGTCCAGGACATATTAGTGCCGCTTGTGATGAGATTAGATGCCTGTTATGTGGTTTACTGGGTCATTCCAGCACACAATGTACCCAGACTGCCCACTGTAACTTGTGTGGGGAGGGGGGGTCATGTTTTTAGTGACTGTCCCCAAGCTGCTAGTCGAAGGGAGGGATCTAGTGACCTGAAGGAGCAGAGGTTATTGATAGCTACTGCAAAACAGGATTTTACCCACGTTGCTCATATTCCTGATCCTGAGGTACCCCTTCCTGTACCCCCTGCTCCTGCCCTCCTCCCTCTCATTGAGGAGGGGGTGGTTGATTCTGATACTGCTCTTCATGCGGAAGAGCACCCATCTGTCAGTATGGAGGTTGACTCTGTTTGTCCCACTCCAGACCCTAGTGCTGTGTCCATGCCTCCTCTGCCTCCCCCTGTGGTTGTTCCAGAGCTTGGGAGGAGGGTTTCTCAGTGCCGACAGGCTTGGAGACCACCCACTTCTAAGGTCCAAAAAGTCTCTGAGACCATGCTCTCGAATAAATTCAACCCGTTGCATGATTTGGAGGATGGGCAGGAGTCTGACTCTGAAACTTCCTCTGGTGATCATGGCCATTTAGAGGTTGCTTCTGATTCTGATGTTAGTGAAGTGGTGGATGATATGCAAGTGATTGGGAAAACTTGACGCAGGGCTGCCCCCAAGTGTAAGCTTGACATTCCTGGGAAACATGTTAAAAAGAAATAAGGGTCCACTTCTCCTACTGTGGTGTCACAACTTACATTATTTACCATTAATGTCAATAGCATTGGGCCTGCCCGGTGGTGCTGAGGGTTGAGGCGCTGGACGCCACACCTCGCGCCACACCGATGACCTAGGTTTGGGAATGAGCCTGGGCTGCTGGGGGTCAGCGGGGAAGGGAGAGGATTGAGAGTCCAGAGGACAGCTCTCCTCTCCCAGGAGGGACGGGGCCCCTAGTTGGTGCTTGGCTGCCCTCTAGTGGAGGCTGGAGATGTAGCAAGCACTGACAATGTAGAGAAGGAGGCGGTGAGTGGCAGATGTCAGTTCCATGCCTTGAAGTCAGGGCGCCGGCCACTCCCAAGAAACAGAGAAAATGCCCTTCAGCTCCAGTGGAGATGGAGCACCAGAGCTTGCCCTCAATTTGCGGATGGCCTCCTGGCATTCTCCCGACTGATGCTATAGACTGCTTGGGGTGTGTGGGTCCACCTCATCCCCACCTGAGGGTAATCCAAGGCTACATGGGTGATGGAGGACTGTCCAGGTAGAGTGGACCACAGAGGAATGACTCTTTGGTGCTCCCGAGGAAAGCGGAGCTGAGGGAGGGAGAAGGTGGGAATAAAAAAAAAATGTCACTAGCATTAAGAACAGACTTAGGAGGGGGATTGTGTTTACTCGTTTTAGGGATGTTGCTGCTGATGTTATTTTTCTTCAGAATAGCAGATTGCATACTGTTGCTGAGGTTACCCGGGCTTCTAATGAATGGTTTTGTGGGCCTCTTACTGGTCTATGGGTTTGGATTACTGTGTGGGGGTTGGGATTTTATTTACAGTTCTGGTTAAGGTTTTAAAGCTTTTGAAATTACTACCTGGGCATGTTTTGTTGATGGATGTTACTATTGATTCTAAATATTATAGATTGATTAATCTTTATGATCCACAATCTAAGGCTGAGCGGGTTGATTTATTTGATGCTGTCCACCCTTATTTGTTCTCCACACATCCTGTCATTTTTGGTGGTGATTTTAATTGTGGGTTGTCACTTCAGGATTGAGGTAGTGCTGCAAGAATGACTAAGGTGTTTTGTGATATGTCTTTTTTGACTTCTGTGATTTGTTTGGCCTCTTTGATTGATGCCTGTACAGTTAAACATAGTAAGGGGATTCCTACCTTTCAGTGTGGCAATCATGCCACTCGTATCGATTTCTTTTTTTTTAGTAATTTTGTTTTTATACATCAGGTGTGGGTTACTTCTGTAGAGTACTCTGATCACAAAGAATTGGGCGTGGTTTTAGGGTCCCCTCCTACCCCTTTTGGGCCTGGGCTTTGGCATTTTAATACTCTCCTATTACAGAAAGAATATGTTTCTCACCAAATGTTGTTTTTGGTTGGTGGTAAAAAGACTTTGTTTGACCTTTTTGATAATGCATTATGGTGGGATTGTTTGAAGTCTGATTTAAGTGCTTTATTGATTTCATTGAGTAAATCGGTTCGTGATTTGGATAAAGTTCGGTATCTCTCCCTTCGTTCACAGCTACACAGGGTGATGAGCTTAGCACACACCACTACACATGATTATACCTGCCAGATTAAAAGTATTCAGCATGATATGAAAGAGTTTAATTCCAAACAACTTGCTTCCTTAATGATGCAACAGGCTTTTGGGACACAAGGCAAGCAGGCCACGGTTTGTCCCTTTCTCAGTTGTGCTGATAGAGTGAAACACAAGCATATGACTGAGGTCTGGGACTCTAATTGAGTGACACAATCCACCCCACAAGGTATTTTGCTCGCTGTCTCTGACTATTTGCATGGCCAGCTTAGTACATATTCTAGTGATGTGGGGTTGTTTTCTTCTTTGCAAACGCTAATTTCTCTCCCTGATTTTCCCATTTCTCTTTCTAGAGCACTTACCCAGGATTTACAGGTTGAGGAGGTTACACAGGTTGTTATGGCACTCAATAAAGGGCGGTCTCCCCCGTCACTCTGGGCTAGAATAGAGATAGTGAAAATGAACATATTGCCAAGGATTTTTTATCCACTAAACATGCTGGGGTCTTAGTTACCCAAATCTTGGTTTGGGACCTTGCAAAAATTACTGAACACTTTTTTATGGAAAGGGAAGACTGTTAGAAGAGCCTACCTGAAACTCACAGGATCAAAGAAATCAGGATGCCTAGCACTTCCTTCTTTCTTTAAATACTATATAGCATCGCATGTCAGTAAACTAGTTTTCTGGAACTGACCGACTTCCTTAGTGGACCCTAATTCCTATGTGCCTCCCTGGGTCCACATTGAGAGAGACCTAGTTCTCAAATATTCATTAACTTTAAACTCAATAGCCTATACTGCTCTAAGACTGCTCTCTAAATCAGTTAAAAATACACCCATTGGATGGTCAATAAAAGCCCTCCATCAAGCTCAGAAGTTCCTAAAGGTGAATTGGCAGAACTCACCAGAGCAACCCTTTACACACAACATTCACTTTCAAATACAACAAGCCCCGATCCTTCTTACATTCTGGGAACCGATAGTCGGGTTACACCTGGGGGATCTGGCACCGCAAGGGAAATTATTGTCGTATGAACAAACCTGCTCTCAAATTCCAGGTGTAAGAGGACACCTTTTTAAATTCCGGCAAATTGGTGACTCCATAAAAGCTCACCTGCGAAAGACAAAAGTATGGGTTGAAAACAGGACTGAACTGTCCTGGTTGTTAAAGATTGCAGATCAACGTCACTCTGTTTCCAGAGTATATCACGAATTCCAGAGGATAGATGAAGGAATGCTCTCCAATGTTAGTCATTACTGGAGACAGAGATTAGAGATAAATGCAGACAATGGAGTATGGGAGCAAATATGGGAAAATAAACACAAATATATAAGGCAGGACAGATATAAACTACAGCAATTTAACATTATACACAACTTGTACTACACTCCTGCTAAGTTATACAGGATGGGTATATTAACATCACCCAACTGCAGCAGATGTAAGGCTGGAGAAGGTGACTTATACCACGTACTGTGGTTATGCCCCAAGATTCAGCCTTTCTGAAAGGCGATACGAGCCTCATTACCACCTATAATAGGTCTAGAGTCTTTTTTCACACCGGAAATTTGCCTGTTGAATAATTTCCCCAGAGACATGAGTAAGCAGAAGAAGTTATACATGGCTATTATATCAGCTATAGCTAAGGTGGTCATCCTAAGGCACTGGAAAGATGTTATAACACCTCCAGTGCTTGAATGGTATAAGGAGATTATGATAGCACTACAGCTGGAACTACATATAGCAAAAATGAATAATAGAATGCAATCCTATAGTGCTAAATGGGGCCTTCTAGATGCAGTTCTAGTCACCTGGCATACGTAATCTCCTTAGGCCAGAGAAATTACTCCCTTATCTGAGGCATCTCCTGAGTCCTTGTTTTCCTCATTGGGAATTCCTGTGGTTCTCCAATTTAGTACATGCTGCTGGGGATGAGGGTGTTGGGAAGGGTGGGGTATTGGGTAAAAGGATCTCCTAGGTTTACCATGTTAATGGATCATGTTGAATTTGTTATCATTCTCATTGTTATTGCTTTATCTAACACGTACTCATGATAATGGCCTGTTGATCTGTAAGTATCTGCCTGGCTAAGGCCACAAACCTTCATGTAACATTGCTGTGTTAATAAAGTAAATTGAATAAAAAAAAAAATAAAGGGTGGTCTCCGGGGAAAGATGGTATCTCGGGTGAAGTTTATCAGCTTTTGTGTCCCATGATTGCTACTGAATTAACTGCTATGTACAATTATGTTTTGCATTCTGGTGCTTTCCCTCTTGATATGACTACTGGTATTGTTACCTTTATTTATAAAAAGGGGGAACAAAAAGATTTGGATAATTGGAGGCCCATTTGTCTGCTGAATGTAGATTTTAAAATTTTAATGAAAATCTTGCATAATCGCCTGGTGCCTGTGGCTTCTTATGTTATCTCACCAGCCCAAACCTGTGGTATTCCAGGAAGGACCATTACTGATCACGTGTTACTTCTTTGTGAGGTTTTTGAATATGGGAGACTCTGTGCTTCTTGGGGTGTTCTACTTACTTTGTATCAACATACGGCTTTTGACTCGGTGAGCCATGCTTTGTTATGGAATGTTTTGGCAACGTATGGTGTACCCCCGTGATTTATAGCTCGGATCCGCTCTGCTTATCGGAAGGTGATTGTTCAGCCTTTTGTTAATGGTTATTTGGGCCCAATGCTTCCTGTTCATAGAGGGGTTCGACGGGGTTGTCCCCTTAGCTCTCTTTTGTATGTTTTTCTTTTATTGCTTTGGGTTTTGAAGGATGTCAGGATTTTTGCTTCTTTGACTTTACACTCTGTCCATCTTCCTTTTACTGCTCTTGCTTATGCTGATGATTTGTGTGTTATTGTCCGAGATTTTTGGGATGTTGCACGTGTTGTTAAATTTTGTTCTCTTTATGGGTCTGCTTCAGGTGTGCAGCTTAGTACTTACAAATGTGCTGGTGTGATGTTGGGTACCTCGACTGACTCTGTCGATGCTGCCACGCCTACCTTGGCGGGCATTTCCCTTGTTCAGGGGTCTGTTCATATTTTGGGGGTTACTTTTAGTGGGGATAGGCAAGATTTACAAAATTGGGATGTCTGTCTTCAGAAGGGATCTACCCTTGTGGATCACTGGAATAAGGTTTCCATGGGCAAATTGAAGCACGTTTTTATGGTGAAAACATTTTTGATTCCTCTTTTTTTGTATGTAGCCTCGGTTTTTCCACCTCCTAAGGAATGGGAGGCTTTGATTTTTAATTTGTTTTTTCATGCCATCTGGGGCAGTAGGTTGAATCCTATTAAAAGAAATATCCTGTATTTACCTGTTAAGGAGGGTGGCTTGGGGATGGTTCATCCAATTTTGTTTTCCTTTTTTCAATCTGTGGCCTCTATGCTTACAGCACCATTGTGGGTGGCTTCCTTTATTCCTGGATAAGGTCTGTAGTTAGTACGCTGGTTGAAAAGAGAATGTTCAGAAAAATTTTAAGTCAGTTCCTTTTGCCGCTTTGTATTTACGTGAGGTCTTTGTTAAGCTTCATCGGTGGCATGTTACTTATGAGGCTGTTGTTTTGTCCAGCAAAAAGCAATTGTGTGGGCAAGTTTTAGACACTTATTTCACTGAGGCTACAACCTTTCCTACTTGTCTGGTAGGATATGTGCCGACAGTGCTTCACCTGCTTGCTGATAAACAGATTCCTGTGAAGTATCATGATGTTTTATGGCTTTGTTGTCATGCCAAATTGAATGTTAAAGCTAATCAAAAACACAAAATGGTTGGAGAATGGAATTGTGCTAGGCCTTAGTGTGATGCAGTATTGGAAACTATCCTTCATTTGTTTTTTGCTTGCTCTTATATACAGTCCATTTGGACTTATTTGGCTGTTCTTTGGCATATGCCTGTTCTGAAATTTGTTTCTTATGATGAATTGATCTATGGTGTATATGGCTCTTCTTGGGGTGCTTGGCATCATAGTACTTTAAATTAATTTTTTGCTATAGCCAAATGGACTATTTGGAATGCTCGCTGCCTATTTACTTTGCAGCAGAAAGATGTTTCTTATGTTGTTCTTGCTGCTAATATTCTGAAGGCCTTGCATGATTTTTATTATGTAGAAAAGCAATCTTAAACTGCTCGATATATGTTCACTGTTTGGCACAATCTAGTATGGACTACCGATTCTGATGCTCCTATTACTTGAATGTTTTTTGGTTTTGATTTGTATTTTTCTACAAATTGCATTGTTTGCTTTGTACTTTTGTGATTTTCCTTTTGAGTTTCAATAAACACAAAATTCCCCTGCTGAACTGTAGAGGGAACCCTTGTCCGGCATTCCAAGATGCCGGACAGCCAGTCTGAAGATGGAGCAGAAGCAGGTAGCAGAACAGAATTTCAGCTAGAAATGGAGGAAAGTCTGGTTGAAATAGTGATTGAAGACAGCATTCAGGAGATAAGTGCAAATGAAGATGGAAAACTACAAAGAAAAGCTCAGGTATTGCAATCTTTAAAAAAATTTGGATAAGGAAGAAAATTCTGATTTACAACACAATGTCTTGGATAATGACTCTATGGACTTAGACACACTGACTATGGAGCAGAAGATCTTGCTTAGGAATGCTTTGCGGGTAAATAAAACATTTTTGTTAAAATTACTGAAAGAGAGTGAACAAACAGAAAAGGATCCAGTCAGTGTTTCCTCCAAAAGCCACACTAGTAATATGGAAATCACAATACCTTCACAATTTTCTTCTCCACAGCAACTAAAGATCTCCCAGGAGCCAGATGTTGCACAGCCCAGTACCTCTAACTCAGAACCACGGCTTCAGTTACGAAAAGGCTGCCCCCAGGAAACACAAGCAGCAGCTGCACAATGGACACCTGACGCAATGCTGAAAGTCGCAGGATGGAAACAGGATTCAGACTGCGATTCATGGATGTCTCCAGGACCCATTTCAGCAAAAGAGATACAAGCCTTGGACTCGGAATCAAATCAGGTACCTGAAATAAATATTACTTCACAAAGGGAAAAATGGCAACAAGCAAATATGAATGCAATTGAACAGGGGTTACCAAGGGAACCACCACAGCATACGGGGAATATTAACTCTGCGCAGCACCATTCTGTCCCGGGACATGAAATGGAACAACTGCTGCCTGAATCATCTAAAACACCAAAAAAACTCTACATGGCAGACTTATTCAAAAACATGGGAGAGCCTGCACAGCGGAGAAATACTATAAGGCTGAAGTGTACAGGAAATATGGAACTAGCGCCAGATAGAAAAATGTTATTACATCTAATGTTAAAAGAGGGTATGGGGATACAGTCCAGTGAGTTATTTGCAGTAATACATGTGAGAGGGGAACCATTCTAGGATTAAAAGCATTAAAACTAATCTATATTTGAAGCATTTTTGGGAACAATATCCTTAGGTTTCTAATTCTGTGTCATGGCAGGCTCTCTTCCCAATACCTCTAACCAAGCCTACTGTGAAAACAATTACTTTACTGTTCAGCAGTGAAAGTGTAAACATTGCAGACGATCAGTATTGGTTGAGGCAGCATTGCACAATTCTGGAGACTTCCTCCCCAGTACTGGATGATGATTTGGTATGGACAGGAAATTGGAAGGTGAAGGTCCAGCCACAGCAAACAGTTCAAGGTATTATCTACCTTCCAAGGGGTTTTTATATAAGTAGGGATGGGAGTCTGTGATTTTACCAAGGCCAACCAAGAACCTGCCACAAATGCAGGTCTAGCACACACCTCAGTTCAGTATGCAACAAATCACACTGCAATCTCTGTTCAGAATTTGGACACGTGAGCTTAGGGTGCCCAAAGCCTTTAAAATGCAATCTTTGTGATGAGGAAGGACATTCATACCAAAGTTGCCCATGGGCTGAAAAAAATAGACTGGATAGAGTACAGCAGGATCCCATGCAGTTGCTAGAAAAATGTCAAACACAAGTATTCAGAAGAAAGGAAGGAGAAAACCCCACCAAGCTGGCAGACCCATTAGAGACTCCTATATTGCAGGCCACAAATGATACTATACCAACACATGATGCTGCTTCCCCCATAATTTTACAGTCACAGGATATGGCCACGGTTAATAATATTCAAATTCCTAAGGACAATAGGTGCACAATGCCTCCCCCCATCCACAAGGAAAACAGCCTCCTTTTGTTTCAATAGACCCAAAATGGAAAAAAGAAAGGCAGATCGTACCCCTCCCAAACAATCCACAATGGTTACAAGAAATAAATTCCAGATTTTAGCAAAGTGAAGACAGTGGGGGGGGATGAGGAGGAAGAGCAATGTGATTCTGATTCCTTCTCCACTTCCTCCAGAGCAGAATCAGACTCCACACCTAAAGATAAGGAAAAGTTTCCTAAGAAAGTCCCCTGACATTGAAATTTAGTGGTTCTTTTTGGTAGTTTTTTTCCTTGCCATGAGAGGAGGTCAAACAATTTATTTTCTAACATGGAATACTGCAGTATTAAAAACTACAAGAAATGTTTGACTACTCTCCAGCTGTTAAAGTATCTTCCTCATTATATCATCCTCTTACATGATACAAGGATTAAAACTACATATGAGGTCCAGCAGGCAAAACAAAACTGGAATCAAGGTCCTTCCTTTTGGTCCCTAGGGCAAGGAAGATGCGATGGGGTGGGAATCGGATTAAGGGGTTATAACTTTTCGGTGCTTAGAGTATGGGACATCAGCCATGGAAGGGTACTTTTGCTAGATGGTCAGTTAGGAGAAATAGATTTTAGAATTAAAAATATCTATGCCCCACAGTCAAATGCACAAGATCATAATTGTTTAAGTTAGTGCAGCCTTTTTTGCACACTAGAAAACATGTCGTGTGGGGAGGTAATTTCAATTGTCCACTATCTATGGCTGATAAAGGGCGATGCACTTCCAAATTATTTGGGAATACAGATTGTTTAAAACATAGTCTAAATTTAGCAGAATTTAAGGATGGGTACACAGAACTCCATTCAACAGGGGAAAAAACCTTTACAAAGGGTCCCTTGGCAACCAGGATCGATTACTTATTTTTTAGAAGAATTTGACCCCAGTTAGAGCCTCCACCATTCCATGTGAAACATCGAACCATTTAGCGGTCTCCATTTTTTGCAATATAGAAAATATCAGCTCTAAAAATGGCAAACTCTCTTCTAGATGGAAGTTAAATAACCTGCTTTTAAGTGTACCAAATACAGAGGAAAAATTGTCTTCTCTTTTATTAGCAAGGTACTCTGTGTTGGAGGCTTTTGATTCGGTCATAGACTGGTGGGTGAACACTAAGGAAGAGTGCAAATATTTCTTTATTCTCACTGCAGTACAGAATTCAAGACAAACATATTCTCATTAACTCAAATTAAGAGATCAGTTATTTAAGACAATTTCAAGGGCACATGAGTTAGGCACAGATCTTACACAAAATATAAATAAAATAAAACAGAAATGAGCAAAATACATTATGACAGGGCAATTTCATTAAAAAAGGAGGCACACTTTGGAACCCAAGGCTCTCGGCCTTCCTAAGACATATATAAAAGTTGTCAGAAAAAGAGTCCAAAATAATACTATAGAAAAAGTGTTGGGCCCTGAATCTCAAATCGTTTACTCTGACAAGAGGAAGGTACAGGAAATGGTACAGAAGTATCTATTTCAAATGTTTGGGACACCCTCAATGGCAACAGAGGATTCCAATTATTTTTAAGATATTCTTATTCCCAGTATAGATCCTGAAATAGGTATTGCAATGACGGCTCCTATTACACTAACAGAAACATGGGAAGCAATAAAAACACAGAAGAAAAATTCAGCACCAGGGATGGATGGTTTAACGGTAGAATTTTATGTTAGATTTTCCAAGTATTTGGTTCCTATATTAACAGATGTTTTTACTGCAGTCTTTTCATTGGGGGTATTTCCTAAAGAGGTGTCTCAAGCCTTAGTAATCCTGTTATATAAAAAAGGTGAAAAAACAAAATTAAAAGAACTGGAGGCCAATAAGTTTGCTGAATGTGGATTGTAAGATCTTAGCTGCAGTTATCTTGGCTTGCTTATACTTAGTAGAAGATAAATTAATTTGCCAAACACAATCTTGTGCTATAAGAAATGGTCATATTTAATATCTTAATGTTTTTAAGGGACCTAATCACACACAGAGAGGCAAATAGTTCACAGCATTTGATCCTGGTCTTAGATCAGGAAAAAGCGTTTGACAGGGTGGATCACCAGTATTTATTTTTGGTATTATGAATGTATGGTATTTTAAGCCCCTTGCTATATGTGTTTCAAATAGACCCATTTTTAAGGAAAATGCTACAGCATCCTAGAATTCCTCACATACGGTTGGCAGACAACACTTGCACCCCAAATATATATGTGTATGCAGATGACTTGTGCATCTGCACTACCACAGATATAGAGGAACACATTTTTATACAAGAAGTATCATATTTAGAAAACATTTTAGGTTCAAAATTGAATTATGGAAAAAGCAAAGCACATATTCCCCAGGCTACCTCTGCCCAAAAGGAAAGTTTTCCTGCATATTATGCAAACATTAAAGTAATTTTTCAACCAGGGGAAATATTGGGAATCCACCTAGGGAGCTCAGAAGATGCAGTATTAAATTGGCTTCAGGCTATCCAGAAAGCTGACACAATTGTTACATCCTGGAAAAACAAAACAATTCCTAAAAGGAAGCGGATGTATTTATTATACACCTTAGTAGTTCCAGTCTTCCTGCATTTGCCACATGTTTTTCCAATACCTTTGACTTGTGATGTTAAAATAATTAACATTTTTTGGGGGGGCCTTTGTGGAAGTAGAATGAACCCCATAAAAAGAATGCATACCTATCATGACTACAGTATTGGAGGAGTTAAAATGATATACCCTGTGTTGTTTTACTTTTGTATTTTTGTTTATCAAAACATAGTCCCTTTACTATCCCCAGGTAATCCAGTTTAGCTAGCAAACTTAAATATACATTTAAACAAATTTATGAATAGCTGGAAAACGTCTCCTTTACCAAGATTTTTAAAACAATTCAAAATACCAGAGTATATGACACCTATATGCCAGAAAATTAAGAGTTGGAACATATCCTCTCAGCAGTTGACAAATAACACAAGGTGGACAGTATATTCCCAGGTTTTAGAATATGGGCTACAGAAAAGCTGCTCTCCCATTGATTGAAACTCACTATCACCGGGCTGTTATTTCTTCACAATGCCCGGGGAAAGACAAGTTTGTCCTGGCAACATTAACACCCACCTGTTATCCTTCTACCCATGCTGTCTCATGCTCACTCCATCACGCAGACTCATACGTTCGCTTCACGAGTCAATTCCATTGCCTACTCACCACTGGCAATTTAAATCACTGCCACAGAGGTAAACTTCACACTACTGATAAAACAGGGATTAAAAAAATGTTTGAGCAGTAAAACCTGTCAGAGTACCAGATTGACACAGCTCCAATAGACCTCAATAAGTAAGTCAGCATTTTTCTTGCCTGAAGTGCGACTGACCTAGACAAGCTCAAAGAGGAGCGTGAGCAGCCTACCACAAAACAACAAACACAGTGGGCGGTACAACTCTTGAAACAGTGGGCCATTGCGTCAACAAGAAATATCACAATTAATTTTAAAACCAACTACCCTGTCACACTAGACAATCTCTTCTGATTTTTTTTTTTCAGAACTATTCAAAGTAACAAGTGTAACCCCGCGGTTTCACAGCATTTCAGTTTATTTCTCCAACCCAATCCCAGAAAAATTTACTATTTTTTTTATCCCCATCTCAAACTAAGTTAAAACTTAAATAAATTCACTGTTACAGTTTTTCAAACTTCTTGTTTAGCACTCTTTTTTTTCTAAAGCACACACCCATATTTTAAGTGTAATAATACCTTCCAGGGTGGGCGTTATGGGATATAATGGACCTTCCAGGGACTATAAAGCCCTCTGCCTGTGGCGTCGGGCCTCATTACGCTCCTGGGTGGTCTGTTATATCCCAATAACACCCACCCTGTTGGGTATTATTACTTACATAACAAATTGTGTTTTTTTAATTCCACAGCATTTAGTACAATATGGGAACAAAAGGGAAGAGATTTTTAAACAGCATATAGACAAAAAACCTCTCCTAAAAGTCTGGAATATTTCCTGGATTTCGTGCCATGGTAGATTTGAGGTTAGAAATTCCCATAAACATAAGCAGATGGAAGAAAGAATGTGTCCTAGGAGTACTTATCCAGAGATTTTAGAAACACAAGAACATTCTGCATTACCTGCCCATCAGTTCAAAAATTTTGGTCTAATGTATTCTCTGTATGGGAAAGAGTGAATGTGTCTCATTTTACAAATTAAATCATAGTACTGGGTCTATATCTAGCTGAGTTTAGAAAATATAACATTAGTACTTTAAGGTTATTTTTTTCATTCTGTAGGTTTTATTTATGTCAGGCAAAGTGTACTATAGTATTATAGCAAAAAGAATACAGTGCACAACAAATCTTGGCACAGGTAGTAAGGAATTTAAAGTATGTGTATCAAACCAAAAAAGAACAAAAAGGAGTGAAATCAGCAAACTTTTAGAAACATTTTGAATGGTTTTGTGATATTGAATCTGGGGATTAAGATAATGTTTAAAGGGAAAAAGATTCATAAGTATATATTATACAGGATGTGAAAACAAAGTTTTTGGGATAGCAGGGGTTTTTGCTTTCAGTAATGATGGATTTAAGTTGATATGATTTTCTGTAAATTTGTATGTTTTTGGTTTTGATTTAAAATAAAAAATTCCCCTACTCTTTGCCAGAGGGCACTGTGATCTGACATGATGGAGGAGCCCAGTTTCAAACTGGGATCTGAGGAGGAAGGAGGTTGGGAGACTGCTGAGACAGTCACAGAAGAAGTTGCGGTAGATATCGCCAATCCCATGGACATACAGAAGAGTGTAACTCTGATACCATGAGTTATTCGAGCGATTGAAGTAGAGATGGAATCAGAAGGAAACATAACCGAGGAAATGCTAAATCAGGAACTGGAAAACCGAAGAAAGAAACTACGAGAGCAGCTGGCTGCAGTTGAATGGGAGTATGAGAATGCTAAAAACAGCTGGAAGAGGAGAGAAAAAGAAAAATATTGACTGAACACTCATGAGGAACATCTTCTCCAACACCAGTGAAGATTTTTGTTTTCCAGGTGGATCCAAAAGACCCGGATGTACTAAAACATGATGGGAAGCCCACCAGGACAGAACCGGTAGAAGAAGGGGCACAATGGTCGCCAGACCGAACTTTGGGAAATGTTGGATGGCTTCAACAGGACAGTAGATGAATACTAGACCCTGCTGTGCCTATACCAGGCATGGATACACCTGTAAATGCTGAAGTAGCAAGACTGTAGAAAATAATAGTGGGCAGGGACTACCTAAAGAAATGGAGTGTACAGACACCGTTGGAAAGCCAGTAGGAAGTTCTGCCTTGTACTCACTGCAAGTGAGTCAACCTGAAGTGTTTTATGATGCCTCATTGGGGGTTGTGCCAGAGGAAAGAATACTCCAGAAATAGATTCTACCCCTCAACAAACAGTAGTGGATCCAGTAGCCGTCCAGGCTACAGAGAAGGGTAATCCTGCCCAGAATACAGACTCTGCTCCCAAGTATGCAAGCCTCTTTCATAAGCCAGTGGTACTGGCTAAAAGATATAACGCAGTACATCTCAGATATACTGGAAGCCTAGAAACAATGCCAGACAGATTTTATGTGGGCAGAGAATTGATTAAAAGGTATTTGGGATTTATCCCTGTCAAAGTGTATGCATTCATACACGCTCCGAGGAAAGCACTTTTGACATCAGCTTTCACTCCCCCAAGTTGTTGGACAGATTTTGGACTAACTATGCAGTCCTCAAAACCAACCCACTGTGGGTACCATTTCAGGCCATCCCTCTTACCAAAAGCCCTATGAAAATAATCACCATACTATTTCATAATGAGGGAGTTAATATAACAGACATTCTCTACTAGTTAGTGAAAAAGTCTGAAGTTTTGGGCAAGTCTGAACCAATCTTTGATGCTTAAGGTTTTTGGAATGGGAGGTGGAGACTGAAAGTAACATAAAAACAATCAGCTACGGGTCTGGCACATTTGCTCAATTGTGTCTTTCTTGGCTAGGATAAGGGTTTTATATTTTACCTTTGACAGTCCTGACACTGCTACACGTGCGGATCCCCTAGACAACTTAGTAGCCAGTGCAAAGTAATCAAATGTGCCCAATGTAGGGAACTTGGCCATTCCATTTTTTTTTTGTAAATCTGTGATAAAATGCAATCTGTGTGAGGAAGAAGGGCACACTTTCATGGACTATCAGTGGGCCTCCCACAATACAGAAGTCTCAGATTATGGAGTCCAAGATTTCTACATACATAAAACTGTTAAACAAGGCCTAAACCATCAGGATTACTCCCCTTCCCCCAACTGGAGTCTACAAATCCAGGGGAGCAGGGGGCAACCCCAGCTACTAGTGCAAATGGTGGAAGGGGAACCAGTGCAGCATTACTGGTAACACCAACCAGTGTGAAACCTACCCCATGGGAATGCAACCCCCCCAGTACCAGCAGAGGATGCCTTTCAGATAGTTAAGAATAATAATAATAACATTTATTGAATTGAGCGTCTTTCAAAATTTCAAGGTGCTGTACAGCAAGAACAAACATAAAACATATTCAATACATTCAATAAAATCAAATATGAACATATATTCCAATACAACAATATAAAATCAGAACAAAGAAGGAAATGCCTTTTCCCATAAAAAGGTCTTTGGTGCCTGCTTAACACTCCCCACCATCCTACACTCCCGGAGCTGATGGGGCAGAGAATTCCAGAGGGTAGGTGCAGCAAATCCAAATGCACGGGCACCAGATGACTTCAAATTTACCCTCGGAATCTCCAGAAACCCCTCATCAGCCGAGCAGAGCTGTCGCAGAGGGGTGTAAGGCACCAGGAGTTCTTTCAAGTAGTCGGGACCCAGACCGTTTAGGGCTTTGTAGGTCAAAAGACCGACTTTAAAGGTGATCCGCCACTGTGTTGGCAGCCAGTGCAGAGTGCACAACACAGGGGTAATATGAGAACTTCTAGAGGCCCCAGTCAACAAACGTGCTGCCGCGCTCTGCACTAGCTGCAAGCAGCGGATATCAACCCCAGGAAGTCCTAGGTAAAGGGAGTTACAGTAATCAAGGCGAGGTAAAGGGAGTTACAGTAATCAAGGCGAGATGTCACAAAGGCATAGACCAAGACCGGCAGATCACTGGGCAGAACAAGATGCCTAATCCTGGCAATGTTCCTAAGATGGAAAAAGGCCAGCTTGACAACTGCAGACACCTGATGATGGAGGGTCAAACCAGCGTCAAGCTCCACTCCCAGGTTACGCACCCGTTCAGAGGTGAGGATCTGGTCCACCCCCAGGATTAAGCCAGAGGTGAGACCAGTCCTCAATCCCTCTACCCTGCAACCTGGGTCCACAACCATAACCTCAGTCTTTCCTGGGTTCAACCTTAAACCCTTGGAATTCATCCAGTCTTGGATGTCTGCGAGGCAGTTGTTCAGTACCGAGATAGCACTGACCTGGTCAGGCACAAAAGACAGGTAGAGCTGGGTATCATCAGCATAGCAGTGAAACCTCAGCTCATACCATCTTACAATGTCTCCAAGGGGTAGCATATGTACTGTGAATAACATGGGGGAAAGCACCGAGCCCTGAGGCACCCCACAAGGCAGAGAGAAGGCCCCGGATGAAAACAAACCCGAGACCACTCTCTGCATTCTCCCTTCGAGGAACGATGAAAACCATCTGAGGACTGTACTTGATAGCCTACAAATGGACCTCAGGCATTCAAGCAGAACCCCATGATCCACAGTATCAAAAGCTGATGATAGATCAAGGAGAACCAAGATAGAACGGTGTCTCTGATCTCTCGCCATCAGGAGATCATCGAGCACCCGAACCAGAGCAGTCTCGGTACTATGCCTCTTGCAAAAGCCAGACTGGAGAGGTTCGTATAAACTATGGATGGTCAAGTGATTATCCAATTGAGCTGCCACAACTTTCTCAATAACCTTCCCCACAAAAGGGAGGTTAGAGATTGGCCTGTAGTTTGCTAGGTCATCCGGGTCCAAAGAAGCTTTCTTCAGAAGGGGAGTCACCACCCCTTCCTTCAGAGACCTAAGAAAAACTGCCATGTCTAAAGAACACTGGATAATCCGAGCTAAGACTGGGACGATGATCTCACTACAACCCAAAATCTGGGAGGTAGGGCCAGGGTCTAAACTACAGCATGTGGGACGCATTTCATGGACAATCCTCATAGTGTCTACGAGATCCGGCAGGTCAAAAGCACTCCAGGAAACTCCGGGCTCTGTGACAGGACACCGATCAACTGCAACATCCTTGGAATGAGGTTGGAGGCACTCCCTCCTGATGTCTTCAACCTTATTCGCAAAGAATCGAGTGATCTCCTCACAATCAGTTTGAGTAAAGACTCGACGGATCTGCTGACAGGCTGGGTTGCACAGTCTGTCAACAGTTCCGAAGAGCTGAGCCGGTCAATTCCGTGTGATAGAAATTTCCCTGGACAGGAATTCTGCCTTCTTATGGGAAATTGCTGTTTGGTAGAGTTTATAATGCTCTAGAAAAATAAGGTGGTTGGCATCAGTGGTGGTCTTCCTCCAATGATGCTCCAACCTACATCCCATCCTCTGCAACCCTCTCAGAGCCCCATCAAACCATGAGGCAGTGGGACGACGTGGAAGGGGGCAAACACAGACTGGCACAATCTGATCGAGTGCTACCGGTATGGCCCTATTATAGGCCACTACCAGCTGCTCAGGATCAGTGCAAAACTCATCCAACAACGACAGGTCAATAACCGCCATCAGGTCTTCAGGGGACAGACTCTGGCTAAAACAAATGGAAGAGGAGTCAGACAATGCCTCCATCTCTTCATCCCAAAAAGATGTATTATCAGATGTAGATAACCCACAGCCTGAACTGCTTGACAAAGAGATGGGGAAAGGCAAGCCTAGATGAAGAAAGATGGGGTCTAGAGCTTGTAAAAAAATGACACATTGATCCCCTTAATACTGTCTTATGGCCACTCCACGGTATAGTTTGGCCTTAGTCTCATGAAATACTAGCAGCATATTGTCTGTGAGAAAAAGATTGTCAACCTTTTATCTATTTTCAGAAATGCAATGTGATATTGTATATTTCCAAGATACTAGGCTTCACAACACACAGGACATAGACGTGGCTAGTGATGCATGAGTTTGGGGGAAGTCCTTTTGGTCGATTGGAGAAGACCTGTGTAGTGGAGTGATAACTGGGTTTAGAAACATCTACATTTAATGCATGTAGTGGATATTTGGCCAGAGAGAGCACTGTTATTTGATATTGGACTAGATTCAGTTGAATTTCGACATAAATATTTATGCCCCTCATACAAGGGCCCAGAGAATTCAGCTACTAAAACTACTACAACCATATTTGCATACATCCAAACAGGTTCTGCTGGGAGGAGATTTTAATTGTAACTCATTAACGACAGACAGGGGTATACAGATAGAAAAAGTGTTTTGTGATGCTACATTTCTTAACTCAGTATTAGCACAGTCTGGATTGCAGGATGCTTTTCATCAGAAAATGAAGAAAAGTCAGCATACTTTTTTAAGGCTTGTTGTCTACAAGAATTGACTATTGGTTCTTATCACCCTCACTCCCAGTACAAAAGGCAACAGTAATACCAGTGGCCCCCTCAGACCACGGGTTATTGAGTGTCCAGATTTCAAATTTTACAGCCCGATCTTTGGGTTGGGGGTATTGGAGACTGAACTGTAGCCTTTTGGAGGATCCCCAGAAAGCTGAAGGCTTCAATTACATTTTACAGGCCAGGAAGTCAGTGTATTTCTGTATGACTCCAGCCTAGAATGGCGGGCGGGAACAAATAGAATTTTACGCCATATTGCTGCAACAAAATAGTGGAGCAACACTTGACTCTGTGCATCTAGCCTCCCTAGAAACGGAACTGACTAAATTACAATATCATCATATGAAATCCCTTGAAAAAGAATAAAGATTTGAAATGCAGGGGCCACAAGCCAGTGTAAACCCTTTTGAAACCTGTGCAACATGAAGAAATGCAAAAATAATGCAATCTTTATAGACAGAAGAGGGGATGTTAGTAACAAATCAAGAGAATGTTATGGGGGAGCTAGAACACTATGGCCCAGATATTCAAACTGCACCCAAAAAGTGCGCAACAGCAGGAGCAAGCGCAAGTCCACTGCACCCATGCGCAAGAAGTGCGATATTCAAAAACTGTGCAGGCCAAGATGCGCCTACAGCCGATGACTGAATATCGCACCACTTGCGCCATAGCGCAACAAGGGATGTTCAGCTGAGCAGTCCAGATGTGCCATAGTGCAACCAGGGACACCCCCCCAGCAGCAGGGCAGCAATGCAACAGCACAACCAGGGATGCAGGGGCCCACCACCCATGCCACAGATGGGCAGAGGAACACACAGCAGAACAGACATCATCCTCCCACACCCCATGTACTGCACAACTGGGGGAGGGCTGGAATAACCATTGGCCCATGGAGACCAGCAACCAACCCACAGCCAGGCCATGGTGTCCCATCACACCCCCTGGCAAGCTGTGACCAGCACACAAGGATGGCTGACCACCCCGTACCACACCATCCCACAAATGCAGAGCATACCCTGCACCATGATCCCCATACACCCTGCCCAGGAGTATCACTCAACAGTGCAGGACACCCCATGCATGCCACCACCCTCACTGTGACAATGCAACCCTGTGCATCATGGAGCCATGCAAGGCAGCCCCACCATGGACACCCTGCAGTGGGCGGCAGCAGACAGTGATGCAACAGGTGCATACACAGTGCCGCCTTGCACGTCCTCCCCGAGGTACAGCTGAGAGACCGACCATGTGTCAGCACACGAGGTACCGCACATGCTACAGGGCATGCCCTGGACCCCACCTCCAGCAGTACAGCACCCTGCACACCCTCCCAAGGACACATCCCGCCCCAGCACTGGCCACAGCAGCCACCACTGACACTCCGGCAGACCGTGCATATCACAGACATGCAAAGGTGTCAGCTGCACAGGCCATGGACGGTCTGACAGGGGTGCCATGCACACAGTGCAGGCCCCATGGACCACTGCACACAGGCATCCAGTGCACAGAGTACAACACACAAACCACAGACAGCGACCGATCCCCCTACTCACACCATAGGTGGTTCACCTCTGCACACACACTCACATATGCCCATGCGTGCACCACCCCTGACGCCATGCACACCACTGCAGCTGAGCACCTGTAGCCCGCTGGAAATCAGAGACCATCACAGTTGTTATAACAAAATGTATGTGTTAAAATATAAGAACTCTGAAACATAATTACAAATATATACAAGGGTGGGGGGAAAGGGCCACAAACAAGCAGGGGGTGGGCATGGGGCAGGAGTGTACAAACTGGAGAGGGAAGAAGGGGTGTGAGGGTGGGTCCAGGGGGTATGGGTGTCAAGGGGTCATGGAGGGCCTATTCTCTGCCCTGCTCTCCACTCCTGTGGCGCCCCCGGGTTCTCCTCCTCCGGACCCCCTACCACTCCATTCTCTCCAACGCTGCCAGGGATGCCCATGCCAGCTGAAGAATCTCTTGTATGGCCCATTCCAGGGCCATCCAGCGTTGTCCACCTAGGACAAGGGAGCAGAGTCAATACGTGTGACTCTCCAGCCCCCTGCAGCAAACCCACTGTGCATGGCATACAGCCATGTGCCATGCCCCTGTGATGGTGTGCGACCACCCACAGTGACCGTGTCCACAAGACCTGCCTACCAAGGCAGCCACAGCCATGTGGACCACTGCACATGCCCACCGCCCATGTCCTGCACAGCACCACCGTGGCCGTACAGTGACTTGGCTATGCGATATAAAGGCAGTGGCACAGCCATGTGCCCGGTGCATGCATGGACCACCATTGAGGCACTCCCAGACATGCAGTGCCACTGGACAGTGCTGACTGTAACAAATTGCGTGCATGGCAGTGGTGCCAATGGATGGTGGCCATGCCCCACTGCCCACCCTGTTACACAGCATGCAATAGTAATCATGGATGTAAGGCACTCACCATCATCAGGCTCATCTCTGCGCCTCTGTGGACCTTCACCTTCCCGGCATGATGGTCCTCCTGGTGGCACCTCCTTTCCCTCGCCAGCCTGTGCTCTTCTGGGCCTAAGGTGCAAACATAGAGAGAAGAATATCAGTACAATCCTGTAGCAAAGTCCCCCTCCGCCCCCATGTGTGTGCAATCCCACACAGCCAGACCCACTCACCCCATACCCTGATAATACCACCACGGCCAACACCGGATGGCCCCCCCCATGTGCTGGACACATGCAACCATGATACCTGTATTGAAGATAAAAGTGTATGAATGTTGCACCTACCTGGACATTGCACTGTGCCCCTCCTGGCACGTGCCCGCAGGTGGGCAAGCACGTCCGGGTCCCTCCGCCTCAGGTCTCCATATCGGTGGTGGCACTGCTCTGCCATCCGCCCCATACTGGTGGCCTCCTCCAGGGTGTCAGCCACCTCCTGCCACACCTGACTCCTGGCCCTGTCCAGGGGTGCCTCCCCAAATAGTGGGCCAACATGTGGCTTCACAATGGCAACCAGGTTTGCCAGCTTCACCTGGCTCCACTACACAGCACACCTCCACACCACCTCTGCTACTCAGTTAAGTCAAAATGGCACTCTGCAGTGTGGTTCTGCCACATGCAGATGCTGTGCAGTACAGTGTTGCCATTCCCTATCACGCTGTCACCAAACAGCGCGATGGTGGTGCTCCCATGCCTGATGCATGGCACCTAGGGGCAAAGGTCGGGCACAGGGTCAAGGGTCTCTGGCGCATGGACAGCCACAGCATGATTGGAACCCAATGCGTCTAGCGCAATTGGGTGTCTGTGTGCCATCTCCTGCAGCGACCTACTGCGCTGTTGCCCCCATGCGCCTACGATGCCCCAGTGCCACAACGCCATACAGGTGAACAGTGCTGTAGCACCACTGGCAAAATGGTGGCCATGCCCTGCATTGCCTCCCATGCACAGAACGCCAGCAGCGTGGCAGGCACCTGTGTCATCAACCAGGGCATGCACAGTTAGGTGTATACTGCGCATGCCACAGAACTGCACCCTTGGCTCAGCACATTCAACACAATTGGGCAAAGCACAACAGAGCAATATTCAGCCGGCATATGCAAATCAGCTAATCAGCCTTTCAATGGTGCAGTCACTGCATTTGCATCCACTTAAAGATGCGCCTCGCCTCATTTGCATGGGTTGCGCTATAAATGTGCGACATTGAGCTGCACTGGCCATAGTCGGTTACTGCTGTCTATTGGTGAGTTGCATGCTGTTTGGGAGTGTGGACTGTGGATTTTGGGACATGCATGGGACTGCACAGTCACAGGTAGCACTTGTCATTCTCACAGGCTGAATCATGACTGAGCATGTTGTGGAGGAAGAGGAACACAGTCGTGGGAGGAGGAGGAGGCCAAACTTCACGAAGGCCGAGATGGATGCCCTGTTCGAGGCCTACCTAGACCAGGATCCGCTTCTCAGTGGATGCCAGGGAACACCACAGGCCCATGCTGCTGCATGGGAGGAGGTGGCGCATGCTGTAAACCTGCATGGCAGCCACCAGCGCTCCATGCAGGAGTGCAAGAAGAAGATGGGCACAGACAGGTGGAGGATTTAGGAGAAGGTGGCTGCCATCAGGGCAGCATGGTCTGCAACAGGTAGGGGACAGCTGGAGGTGCTATGCCTCACCCCACAGAAGGAGAGGGTTGCTGGCAGCATGCAGCGTTGTGCCATTGAGGGTGTTCCAGGTGGTGGATTCCAGATGGGTGGTAGCCCGTCACTGCATGGTAGGTCATGGTCTGTCTATTGGGGAGGACAGGGTAGGTCACATGAAGTAACGTGACTTTGTTTTCCCTTACAACTCCTGAGCATCTGCATGGGTCAGCAGTGGTGGGCTTCTCCACTGAGGCTGGTCAGATGGAGATGGAGGAGGGCCCATCCACCTCCACAGGCATACATGGCTCAGGGCAACAGTGGGCCCACCTGGATGTCCGGACTGATGTTGGTGGAGCAGGTGCAGAGGAGGCCCTGCCAGTGTCCCATTGTGCCAGCATCCATGGATGCCAGCATGCTGAGACTCAGGCTGGTGCCGGATCCGTCACCGATGATGATGTCGCTAACGTCATGGACAGTGACATGTGTGTGCCCCAGGATGGCCACACAGCAGGTTACATCGCAGCCATGGCTGTGGGTGGTGCCACCGTTGAGACCTGCATGTCATCACAGTCCCAGCCTGTGCCTGTCAGCACCAGTGGGACAGCACTGTTGTGTGTACAGGACAGTGGGACTGTTGCGGCCACTGCGGCAGCACTATTGAGCCCTGGGGAGTGGCAGCCTGAGGGGCAGCATCAGCAGTAGGCCAATGGGCATGGGGGTACAGTGTCAGGGGGTGGCGTCAGTGCACCACCTGTGGACATGCCCAGACCTGGCCCTGGTGTGCAGCGCCCACCCTCATGGGGTGATGAGCATCAGGGCTGAAAACACCCTGACGGACAGCATGCCGATCAGGCAGATGACCTCTTGGATGAGCACACCCGCATACTGCAAGCATCAGTCAATCAGCAGATGCAGCTTGTGATGACGGTGGATGCACTCAGTGCGGCTCTGCACCAGGCAGAGAAGCATCGCAGCTGAGAAACCACTTTGCTCCTGGCAGAGATGGACCAGACGCAGGAGGATGTGACCGCTGCCATTGACAGGCTGACACAGACAATCACAGCTGCCATGGCCACAGTTGGCACACAGTTATTTTCCCATGCGTCGCAGACACCGCGCAGTGCCATGTCCACCCCCATTCATGGTGTCATGTAACACCATCCTTGTTGACACCGGGTTCAGCTGTGGGCATTCCGAGCACGCCTGGTGCAGGCATGTTCGGTGTGCTGCAGACCCCTACGCGAACACAGTCACATCCATGCAGTGGAACCCCTGGGGGACCATTGGTGCCACCCAATGAGGCCAATGGTCAGCCTGTCACTGCTGGCAGGTCTCGGTGGGGCTGCCCATGCATACATGGTGTTGGGGCACTGTGGTGCGTGACTGACCTGTCTCCCAGCGCGGTTACTGTCTGATGCTGCCCTATGTGCATTGTGTCATTCAGCAGGCAATGCATGGGTGGGTGCCTGGCCCTGCATGCACACACACACACACACAGTCCATCTGCACACCCTCCCGGCTGCTGTCCACAGTTGCATGTGCATGATGATGCCTGCATTGCACTGTACGCCAATGTGCAATGGTGCCCAGCGTCTGACACACGCACAATGACAGGCAGTGGGCGTGGTGGTCTGTGACATGTGTGTGGCTAGGGGTGGTATTCTGGGTCGGCCTGCCTCCTACCCTTTGTGCATGTCTGGTGAGTTGTGTGTGTGTGTGTCTGGCCACGTGCCATGTTAGACCTCACGCATTCCTGGCAGTGTATGTGGTTCCATGCCTGGCCACTTTCCTTGATGGCATGCAACCCTGGTGTGTGTCCACGTGTGTTTGTGGGTTGTGCCTTAGCCACTGGTGGTTGCACATGGCCCCATGGCTTACCTGGGTTGGCTGAAGTGCTCCTCCATGATGGTGTCCCGGTGCAGCTGTGCCAGGCGGAGCAGTCGGCGGTCCCGTCACCCAAGGGGGGGCTGCCCATCACCATTGTCACCGGCGTCCTCATCATCCCCATTGCTGTCCCCCTCTTCGACCTGTACGGCTATCCCACATTTGTTGGCCATGTTGTGCAGGATGCAACAGGCAAGGAATAGCCTGTAGGCCTTTGAGGGGTTGTACTGTAGGGCACCGCCGGAGGTGTTCAGGCAACGGAAATGTGCCTTCAGCATACCGAACACCCGCTCAATGACATTACATGTGGTGGCATGTGCCTCATTGTAGCTTTGCTGCGATGTGGTCACAGGCCGCCAGTATGATACATAGATACATAGACAGTGTCGGCAGATAAGGGCCTATGACCCACCCAGTCTGCCCATTTGAGCTTGTAAGTTCAGTTTGTTTTCCTAGAAGTCTGTTTCCCCTTACCCCTGACCTCTAGAATTCCTTTATGTCTATCCCATGCATTCTTAAATCCCGTGATTGTTTCAGCCCCCACCACTTCCTCTGGCAGGGTGTTCACTTGTCCACCACCCGTTCTGTGAAGAAATTCTTTCTCATGTTTCCTCTGAATCATCCTCCTCCAACTTCATCCCATGCCCTCTAGTCCTGGAACATCTTTTCGCTTAAAATAGTGTTTTCCTGCACCCTGTTCCTCCCTGTAAGATACTTGTATGTCTCTATCATATCCCCTCTCCTCCTCCTCTCTCCAGGAGTACATGTTCAGTTCCTTCAACCTGTCTTCATAGGACTTGTTATGCAATCCATGCACCATCTTTTGTTGCCCTCCTCTGAACCTTCTCTACCTGTCTATGTCCTTACATAGGTATGGTCTCCAGAACTGTACACTGTACTCCAGGTGGGGCCTCACTAGTGTCTTGTATAGCGGAATTATGACCTCCTTTCCTGCTGGTGATGCCCTGCCTATACATCCCAGCATCCTATTTGCTTTACCTGATACCTTGTCACACTGTTCCCTACCTTGAGGTCATCAGAGATGACAACCCCAAGATCCCTTTCCTGCTTGGTGCATGCTATATCCTCACCCCCCAACTGATATATTGTGCCAGGGTTTTTGTACCCCATATGCATTATCTTGCACTTCTTTGCATTGAATTTCAACTGCCAAACCCTTGACCATTCTTCAAGTTTCTGCAGGTCCCTTCTCATTCTGTCTACACCCTCTGGTGTGTCTACTCTGTTACAGAGCTTTGTGTCATCGGTAACAGTGAAATTCTGCCTTCTAGATCCTGCACAATGTCACTGATGAAGATGTTGAATAGGACCGGTCCCAGCACTGATCCCTGTGGTACCCCACTGGTCACTCTTCCCTCTGTGAGTGACAGCCATTTACCACCACCCTGTGTCCTGCCACCCAGCCAGTTACCTACCCACCACACTACTGTCCTGCCCACACCCATATTCCCCGTTTGTGTAATAGTCTTCTATGTGGCACAGTGTCAAAGGCCTTGCTGAAGTCCAGATAGGCCATGTCCACTGCCCTCCCTGATCCACCTCCCTAGTCACCCAGTCAAAAAATTCAATGAGGTTGGTCTGACATGACCTCCCCTGGTGAAACCATGCTGCCTTGGGTCCTGTAGTCCATTGACAACCAGATGTTCCACCAATATCTCCTTCAGTAGTGCTTCCATGATCTTTCCCACTACCGAGGTGAGGCTGACTGGTCTGTAGTTCCCTGCTTCCTCTTTGTTCCCACTTTTGTATAAGGGGACTACATCTGCTGTCCTCCAGTCTTTGGGTACCTCCCCTATTTCCAGTGATTGGCTAGGGATAGCCAGAGGTTCGGCCACCACCTCTCTTAGTTCTTTAAGGACCCTGGGGTGCACCCCATCTGGCCCCATTGCTTTATCAACTCTTATTATTCCAGTTCCTTCAGGACCCTTTTCTGTAAAGGGACTGTGTCCATTTCTGCACCATTCTCACCCTTTGTACCCTTCAGACCCATTACCCTCTCTTCCTCAGTAAAGACTGAGCAGAAATACCTGTTCAATATGTCAGCTTTACTGTTGTCATCCCCCATGCGGCTCCCATCCTCCCCCTTCAGTCTCACTATCCCTCCCTTTGTCTTTCTTTTTTCACTTATGTACCTGTAAAAGGTTTTGTCCCCTTTACCCACTGATTTTGCAATGTGTTCTTCTGTCTGAGCTTTGGCTTCCCTTACTGACTAGTATGGTGTGAGCAGCCAGGGATGGAGTGGGTATCCACTGTCACCTGTGTGTAGAGGGTGGAGGTTAGTCTGGTGATCAGCATCGCCCTGCCCCGGGCCAGGTAGGCCACTACCCATGTCACCTCTGACCATGCCCCTCCCAAGCCCTATGTTTTTCCATGTGGTTTGCATACTCACCCACTAAGTGGAGAGTGGGGATGTCCCCACTCTCAAATCTGTGGCACACTGCTGACTGGTGCAGATGAAGGCATCGTGTGCTCCCCCAGGGTGCGTGGCACAGACATTGATTATGCACCCCCTGGCATTGAACACCACCTGGCAGTTGATGCTAGCAAAGCCCTTCCGATTAATATGTTCAGCCCCCTCGGGACCAGGTGGTGTGCAGATGGCCACATGGGTGCAGTCTATTGCCCCTGGCACGCCAGGCATATATGCTACCCTGTGGAACTCCTGTATGTTTGCTGTGCACTCCACCGGTGTGCTGGGGAAATGGATGTACTCTGCAGCATGTGGCAGCAGTGCGCTGAGGAATTGGGTGAGGTGGCGTGATGCGGCCAACTGGGTTATGCCTGTGGTGTCCCCTGTTGGTCTCTGGAAGGTACCTGTGGCGAGCAAGCACATGCAAGCTATCACTTTAGTCTCCACTGTCCAGAGCATGGCTCCGTCGTGTGGGTGCCTGCATCACATCGCTGCACAGCTCACAGAGCTGCCTCAGAATTGCCCGATTCAGGCGGTACTGTTCTACGATCTCAGTATCACTGTACAGCTCGAAGCTGGTGCGGGCTCAGTACTGCCTATTGAGAGCATACCGCCAACCGGCCATTCCATGGCCGCGCATCCCTTGCTGCCCGCCTTCTCACCCCCCTCATTACTGCCTCCATCTGGATGGTGGCACTGGCCATGTCCCTGGCTTGTGTTCACCCCCCCAGCAGCTGTTTCTGTGTTCCACCCGATGTCCTGTCTGCTACTTCCCCTGCACCGGGAACACCTAACTGTGGTGGCCTCAGTGCTGTGTGGCACTTCCCCCTTCTGCACTGTGGCTGTGGCTCCCCACACCTTTCCTGTGCCTGTGGGTTCCAGGTGCCCTTTCTCTGTCCTGCCCTGTGTGTGTGTGTGTGTGTGTTGCCTGTGTGGCTGGCTATAGTTCAGCAACATGTGCCTTCCCTGTAGCGTTCTTATGCCTCTCCTTTGTTCCTTTTTATTTTGGCTCATTTCCGTTATCACTCAACTTCCGCTTGCTTCCCTATTGTGCATGGTGCATGTTGTTGAATATCACACTGCGCCATTTATGTATGGTTCCTCCTCCTTCAGTTGTGCATACATTCATTATCGATGCGTTATTGCTCAGCATGATTTGGGGTCGCAACTGCCTCCCGCTGAATATCGCAGAATGGTGCATTTTCAGACATACGCTGGCGCAACCCTTTTGCGCATGGCGCAACCCTTTTGAATATCTGGGCCTATGTAAATAAAATGTTTAGTGAATCCACAGTAACCGCAGAAGCTATAGAAGGTTGGCTACAACAGTGTACCTTACCACAGTTACTGTCTTACATAGAAACATAGGAATTGACAGCAGATAAAGACCACAAGGCCCATCCAGTCTGCTCATTACCCTACCTATATTAGGGCCACTGACCCTACGTGGCCATCGGCTTTAGCCTCTCCTTTCCATCTCTAGGGTTCCCTTATGCCTGTCCCATGCATGT
Organism: Neoceratodus forsteri; assembly: GCA_016271365.2. Taxonomy (NCBI): domain Eukaryota; kingdom Metazoa; phylum Chordata; order Ceratodontiformes; family Ceratodontidae; genus Neoceratodus; species Neoceratodus forsteri. The sequence continues at coordinate 608,541,428 of CM057454.1, read as the reverse complement.
TTAAATCCCCCCACTACGCTTGTACCCACTACCTCCTGTGGCATGCTATTCCATGTATCAACCACCCTTTCTGTGAAAAAAAAAACTTCCTCACATTTCCCCTTACCCAGCCCCCTTCCAATCTCATATCATGCCTTATCATTCTTGTACTATTCCTATATTTAGAAATGTCACCCCCTGGCACCTAGTTTATGCCTTTAGATACATGAAGATTTCTATCATGTCTCCCTGCTCCCTCCTTTCCTCCAGTGCATAGATATTGAGGTCTTATAATCTCTCCTCATATTTTCTGGTGCAAGCCTTGTGCCATCTTTGTCTCTTTTCTCTGAACCGCCTCCACGCTGTCTATGTCTTTGAGAAGATGTGGCCTTCAGAACTGTACACAGTACTCCAGATGAGGCCTCACCAGTGTCTTATATAGTGGAATCACCACTTCCCTCCTTCTACTAGAGATACCCCTACCTATACACCTCAACATGCCACTGGCTCTCCCTACAGCCTTTGTACACTGCTGCTTGGCCACCTTTAGGTAATCTGAAATGACAACCCCAGATCCCTTTCTTCCCTCGTGACTGTCAGCACCCTCCCCCCGTCCTGTAGCTTTCTCTAGGGTTTCTGCATCACAGGTGCATGATTTTGCACTTCTTTGCGCCGAACCTGAGTTGCCACACCTCAGATCATTTTTCCAGCTTTCCTAGATCCCTTTTCATTTTCTCCACCCCATCTGGAGTGTCCACCATGTTGCAGATCTTGGTGTCATCTGCAAACAGGCAAACCTTCCCTTCCAGCCCTTCTGCAATGTCACTAATGAAGACATGGAAGAGGACTGCCCCAGAAATGATCCCCTAGGTACCCCACTGGTCATCCCCCTCCCCAGTTTGGATTCCATTTATCACCACCCTCTGCTTCCTGTCCATTAACCAGTTTCTAACTTAGTTTACCACCTTGTGGTCCATGTCCAGGCAACCTATCTTGTAACCAGCCTTCTGTGTGGGACAGTGTCGAAGGCATTGCTGAAATCAAGGTAAGCGATGTCCACTGCTCCCCCTTGATCTGCCTCCTTCATTAACCAGTCAAAAAAATCTACCAGATTTGTTGGACATTCCTACTGTGAATCCATGCTGTCTTGGAACCTGGGCTCCGTTGGTTTCCAAGTGTCCCACTATCCTTTCCTTAAGCAGTGCCTCCATAATCTTACCCACTACTGAGGTGAGGCTGACTGGCCTATAGTTACCTGCCTCCTCTCTGCTACCATTTTTGTGAAGAGGAACTACATTTGCTCTCTTCCAGTCCTTTGAAACCACTCTTGTCTTGATCAACTCACTGAACAAGGCTGCCAGTGGCACTGCTAGCTCCTTTTGTAGTTCCTTTAATAACCTGGAATGGATGCCATCAGGTCCCATTTGCCTTGTCCACCTTCAGTTTTGCGAGCTTGTCCCAGACTCTCCCTTCCCCCCTTGTATCTGATGGTCAGCTGTGGTCCTTGTCCCTCCCCTTCTTCAGTGAATACTGAACACAAGTATTTATTCAGTATTTCCGCCTTTTCTAGGTCTTGATCCACACCCTCCCCTTCATCCCCTTTAAGTCTTACAATCCAATCCCCCCTTGGATTTTTTCCTTCACTGATGTACCTACAGAATGTCTTGTCCTCTTTCTTCACCGTCTCTGTTCTAATCTCTTCTCTGTTTGTGCCTTTGTATGCCTAACAGCCTTCCCTGCTTCTTTCAAACAATTTAGGTACCCCACCCTATCCTCTTCCTTATAGAAACCTAGAAATATAGACTTTGATGGCAGATAAGGACCGTTTGACCCACCTAGTCTGCCCATTTCCCTACCTACAGGATAAGCTGCAGATCCTAGTTAGCCAACAGCCTATTTCTTCCTACCCTCACACGAATTGCTTTATGTCTGTTCCATGCATTCTTGAATTCTCCCATAGTTTTAGACACCACAACTTCATCAGGAAGGCTGATCCATGCGTCCACCACCCTCTCTGTGAAAAAATACTTCCTCACATTGCCCCTGAGCTGTCCCTCCTCCTCATCAAATTATGTCCCCTTGTTCTTGCCTGTCTCTTTTTCTGAAAAATGCTACCCTCCTGGGCTTTGTTCATTCCACTGAGGTACTTAAAAGTTTCTATCATGTCCCCACTATCCCTCCTTTCCTCAAGGGTATACATATTAAGCTCCTTTAGTCTCCCCTTGTGTAGCTTCTCTTGCAGAACCAGCACCATTTTAGTTGCCCTCCTCTGCACTTCCTCATTCCTGTCTATATCCTTGCAGGGATGGGGTCTCCAAAACTGGACAACAGAACTCCAGATGGGGTCTCACCAACTGTCTGTACAGAGGGACAACAACTTCCTGTTTTCTGCTGGTGATGCCTCTACCTATACATCCCAGTATACACCAAGCCCTCCCTACTGCCTTCTCACATTGCTTGCTAACCTTAAGGTCATCTAATATGATTACCCCAGGTCCCTTTCCATTTTTGTTGCTGTTACTACCTCCCCCCCATTGTGTAATCTTCCCCTGGATTTTTGTTTCCCAGGAGCATTATTTTGCACTTCTTTGCATTGAATCCAAGCTGCCATACTTCTGACCATTCCTCCAACCTTGCCAAGTCCCTTCTCATCCTTCCACGCCTACTTGTGAATCAACCCTGTTGCAGATCTTTGTGTCATCTGCAAAGAGGCATACTTTTCCTTCCAATCCCTCTGCAATGTCACTTATAAAAACATTAAAAAGGACTGGACCCAATAGTGAACCCTGCGGTACCTCACTAGTAACCCCTCTTTCTTCAGAGTGGACTCCATTTACAATTACCTTCTGTGTCCTGTTGTTCAGCCAATGTTTTACCCAGGCTACCAACCTGGGACACACTCCCAGGCTGGTTAATTTGTTTATTAATCTTTTCTGTGGGACTGTAGCAAATGAATTGCTAAACTCTAGGTAGGCCATGTCCACAGCCCCTCCCTGGTCTACTACTTTGGTCACCCAGTGGAAGAAACCAATTAGATTCATCTGATAGTGACCTTCCTGCTGTGAATCCATACTGCCTTGGGTCCTGTGCCCCACTGGCTTCTAGTTACTCAACAATTCTTTCCTTCAGAAGTGATTCCATCACTTTCCCTACCACAGGGGTCAACATGATGGGTCTGTAGTTTCCTGCCTCTGTCTTGCTCCCACTTTTGTGAAGGGGAATCACATCCACCTTTCTCCTGTCCTCAGGTACCACACCATCCTCCCATGATTTGTTAAAAAGGGTAGACAGTAGTGTCACAAGTTCTCCCCTTAACTCTTTTAGTATTCTGAGGTGAATTCCATCAGACCCCATTGCTTTGTCCACCTTCAGTTTTAGGAGTTCTTTCAGAAACCTTTCTTCTGTGAAAGGACTGGGATCAACCCCCCCCCCATCCAGAGTGCTTCTGTTAATTGGATTAGGCACCTCACCCTCCTCTTCTTTTGTGAATACTGAGCAGAAGTATTCATTCAGTGTCCCTGCTTTTTCACTGTCCCTTTCTGCCTACCCACTGTCCTTTCTATTCAGCCTCACTATCCCTCCATCTGTCTTTCTATGCTCCCTGATGTACCTACAAAAGGTTTTATCCCCCCTTCTCAAATGAGTTGGCTATCTTTTCCTCAGTTTGGGCTTTTGCTATTCTGACTTCCCTCCCTGCTTCCTTCTGCCTTAACTGGTGCAGTTCCCTGTTCTGCTCCTTCTGTGTTTCCTTATGCTTTCTAAATGCTATCTTTTTCTCCCTAACCTTCCCCATCAGCCCTTTTGAGATCCATAGTTGCTTTTTCTTTCATTTTGATTTTTGTTTTTGCTTCACACAAAGGCTTGTTGACTCTGTGATGGCAGTTTTGATGTTTCCCAATTGTTGCTCCACCCCTTCTTCTAGCCTGTTTGCTTGTGCTTTTCTAAGGCACTCTCCCATCTTGCCAAAGTCAGCCCTCCTGAAGTCCAGTATCCTCACTTTTGTATTGCTTGACTCTGTAACTGAGTTTATCATGAACCACACTGTTTGGTGGTCACTTGTTCCCAGATGGCTGCCCACGTCTAGATATGAGATCCTCTCACTATCCCCATTTGAGAGTACGAGGTCTAAAATTGCTTCTTCATGAGTGGGTTCCAAAACTAGCTGACTGAGGCATTGAGAATGGCCCTGTTCTTAGATGTGGCTGCAGCAAAGGTGCTCCAGTTAACATCTGGCATATTCAGGTCCCCCATCAACAGTATCTCCCCTTTCTCTGCCATCCTAAGGATGCCTTCTATCATATCCCTGTCCATTCCCTCCCCCTGTCATGGGGGTCTGTATACAACCCCTGTGCAGATTGTGGTGCCATTTCCAGTCTGTAAGGTGACCCACAGTGCCTTCTCTCCTCCTTGTTTACTCTTTTGTTCTGTTGCTTTTATCCCTTCCCTTACATAGAGAGCTACTCCTCCCCCTCTTCTGCCCTCCCTGTCTCTCCTGTAGGTTGTGTACCCTGGTATGTTAACATCCCAGTCATGGTTCTCTATGTACCATGTTTCTGTGATTGCCTCGATATCCAGGCATCCCTCTTCAATCAAGGCCTCAAGTTCAGGGAGCTTGTTGCCCAGACTATGGGCATTGGTACTCATTGCCCTCCATTTCTTGATGGCCTTACCTCTTTTTGCCCCATCCCTGTCCTTATTGCCTTTGTCATTTTCTCCATTTATCCCTGCCCTTCTCCCTATCGACATCTCTATCTTCGTGTTTACTTCACTTACTACCCTGGTTTTGTTTTGGGGGGGGCTAGGATTTCCCTTCTTCTTTCCAGTGCCTCCCCCTTGACTAGTTTAATTGCTTGCCAATGAAGCATTTAAACCTATCACCTAGGATCCTGGTTCCCCTGCTGGACAGATGCAGACCATCACACCAGTATAGGCCTGCATCACTCCAGGTGGACCCCCAGTCCCCAATGAAGCCAAATCCCTGAGCTCTGCACTAGTTTTTCAACCACTGATTGAATCCCATGGTGTGGAGCACCCTAGCCTCATCCATGCCACAGATAGGCAGCACCTCCGAGAACATTACCATGTGTGTTACTTGTCTAAGGCCTCTCCCCAACTCCACAAACTCTTCCTGCACTGCTCTGACCCCTTTCTCGGCCGGTCATTTGTCCTAGGTGGACAATGACATCCAGCTCCCTCCCCCGTGCAGCTGCTCCAGTGATCCTGGGGATTCATCCCCTGTCCTTCCAAGCCATGGCACCAGGCAGGCACCTTACCTCCATCTCCCCTTCCTCCCCCAGTTCTACCCCCTAACAATGGAGTCCCCCACCAGGAGTTGTTTCCTTTCCCTGTGGGGTCCCATGCCACCCTCCTGTGGGTCTCCTTTGTGGAGGTTCCCAGCATTCTCCTTGGTCTCCACTGTAGGTGCCTCCATAGAGGAACCACACTTTGCCAGAATGGCATATGAATTGTGGAGAAGTACAACTGGAGGGATACAACTCTGTTCCACCACCTTCACCCTCACTGAGCCCACTGTGGTCTAATTGCTCCTCTTTCTTGGCAACATCTGAGGCAACGGCAATGGCCCTGGTGGTCCCTGGGTGGGAGAAGAGGTCCCCCAAATCCTGGCCAACTCAGCCTGGAGATGAGCACCCTCCTCCCTCAGCCCAGAGAGGTGCCTACAGAAGGGACAAAACCGCATCCTCCAGAACATTTTCAGGAAGACAGTTGCTTCACAGCCACTGCACTGCATCACTCCCATCATGTCTTATTTCTGGTCCCTTAACTGTTGTTTGGAATACTTACTCTTTCCTGTTTATTTTTTTCTCCCTACTTAGTTACTGCCTCTGTGCCCTTTAAGCTCCTGATCTTCCTGTTCTAGTTATATTTTGTTATATGTGTCTAGTTATATTTTCTGAACCCCAGCCTTTTGGCCCTTACTTTCACTGTTACATCTTTTTAAGAACCATTGTAGTTTCTTCCTTCTCTTGCCTTTGTTTCTCAGCTTAATGCACTGGTTCGTCACCTTACACGAAACATGAGTTGATTAGATCCATTTCTGAACTAGAATTGGAGAAAACTATAAATTCATTACATAAGGGAACAGCACCAGGACAGGATGGCCTGCTAAATGAGATCTATTTTTTAGTTTCTTCAGTCCTTTAACAGGAAATTATGATACTTTTTAATGATCTCTTACATACTGTAGCACAACACTACCTGAAAGCATGAACAAAGGGTTATTAATCCTACTTTATAAATGTGGGGATAAACAAGACCATGTGAATTGAAGACCTATAACTTTATTGAATTCTGATTTCAAAATCTTGATCAAATTATCGAGTGAGAGAATGGCAGAAACATTAGAATCTAGCATTCACTCTTCCCAGATATGTGGGATCCCTGGAAGGAAAATAGGAGATACCCTTATCTTACTGTGTGAAATTATTGAGCGGGGCCATAGTGAGAAATTGTTAGACTTTGTCATTAGTATAGAGCAATCAAAGGCTTTTGACAAAGTCTCACACCTATACTTATGGAAATGTCTCTCAGCCTATGGTTTTCCTAAAGAATTTGTAGGGTGGATACAACCCTGTTATAAGGAAGCAAAATGTGCTCCTTGCATGAATGGGTGGGTGGATTGTGCAAAATTTTTCAGGGGGTCAGGCAGCAGTGCCCCCTAAGTCCAATACTGTATATACTTTCCATGGACCCACTCCTACAGAGGTTAAATATAGCAGAGGACATAATAGGACTGTCAATCCACTATGAGGACCAAGAAATACAGACAGCAGCTTATGCTGATGATTTGTGTTTGGTACTGGCAGATAGAAAATCTGCCTCTCAAGCCAAGGCAATTTTATATAGCTTCACAGAGGGAACAGGGTCTCAGATTAGCCTCCCAAAACGTGTTTGTCAATGCATAGGAGATCCAGGAAGAAATAGAACATCTATAATGGAGTTATCAGTGACAGAAGGCTATTGCAAAATACTGGGCATTTATTTTGGTCTAGGATATGTGGCCTATTAAAACTGGAATCTTGTTACAGAAAGCTACCTCCAAAGTTAAGCAGTGGAACAGGCACATGTCAAAACAGAAAAGGGTATATATGATTCGAATGTATCTACTAACCATGTTTTTATACCTCAGTGTGGGTTTTCCTCCTCCAAAATCTTTGGAGACCACAATGTTTAGTTGTTTTTTCTCATGCATATGGGGAAGCAGGTTGAATCCTATTAAACGGGGTATAACATATTTAGAAAAAAAGAAAGGAAGTCTTCATGTGATCAACCCTGTTTTGTCTCTAGCAGTATTTTTTATATAACAATATTAGGCCATCATTAACAGCTTCAAACTCCATATGGGTACCATGGGTTCGAGATCAGGTAGAACAGTGGCTGAAGGTGTGGCCACAAAATGGACCCATAGCTAGACAAAAATCATTAACAAGATTACCACTATATTTTCAAGCCTGTTTTGGGAAGGTAAAATCATGGCTGGTGTCCAAACAACAGGTGTACACTGTACCCAGGAAAGCCTTTTATAAACAGATATTGGAACAGGTTTTTATTGATACTCCGCACTTGTACAATAGACCTCAAAAGGAACAAGAATTCATAGGGAGAATGTTAACAAACAATAGGGTCCTAGAACAGATGTGGGATGTTTTATGGCTTAGCATCCATGGAAAACTAAATGTTACATATAATCTAAAAAATAAAGTGATAGAAGAGTGCAATTGCCCCAGGACATCCTGTGATGGTATTCCAGAAACAATGAAACATTTAAACTTTCAATGCCCATTTGTAGAACGTTTCTGGCAAATGAGAGGAGAAAAGTGGAAAGGAGCTTCTTTCCTACCTATGCCTCAGGAGAGCCTTTTCCTAGGCAAAATGCCTAAGGGGTGGCAAAGATATAATGTTTCCACACTCCAGATTATAATTTTGTGTATTAAATCTCATATCCGGATAACTAGATGCAAATTAACCTTGCAGCAAATGGAACTTTCACAAGAACAGCTGTTAGGTCTAATAAGTACCTTAATAATAGAAATCGGACTTAATTAGAAGCTGGTGGTTACTCATCAGAAGTTTCTATCCTGGTGGGGGAATATAAATTGCATAATATGATAGTCCAGTAGGTTGACACGGCTAGGTTTCAGGAGTTTTGAAGAGGGTGTTTCCACATCTGGGTACAGTAGACAGTATGAAGGTAGTACTAACTAAATGCTCTTTGCATGGTTAGGTTCCAGATTTTAATTTCATTACTGTTGCTTTCATCTACTTTAAATATACCCAGAATGCCTTTGTAATTTTCCTGTTTGGGGGACAATGAGAATGACTGGGGAGGGTAAGACTTTATGTTTTTGGTTGTAAGAAAGGTTTTATATAATGTTACACTCCCATATATGTGTCAATCTCATGATTTCCTTTGAAGTCTTAATAAAACTTTCCTCAACTCTTAAAGATGTAAGAGGGCGGGTAGAGTGGTATGCAGAACTATGTATCTGATTTAAGATATGGGTTGTATAATATTTTAAGTGGACACAAATGTATTGTGGTATGATTTAAATCTTTAGATATCTTAACAAAACATTCCCCTACTCTAAAGTAGTGGGTGGGTGCGAAGGGGGTAAGATTTAATATTAATAATAATATATTAGAGGGAGGGTGAGGAAGAAAATGTACCATTTTTCATTGCCTAATTAAATAGCAATGATCTTGGACTTACATTTACCTTTAAACAAAATAGACAAAGTATAACGTTCCTGGACCTGGAATTAATATGAACTATAGGTAAACCTACTGAAACAAAAGAACATAGAAAGGACACAGCAGCAAATACTATACTGCATGCAGATAGTTCCCATCCCAGAAAACTGATTCAGTCAATACCATATGGAGAAATGATAAGACTGAAGTGAAACTGCAGTAGTAGAACAGAATACAATGAATAGGTAGAAAACTTGAAATGCAAGTTAAAAGAAAGGGGTTACACTGAGCAATTATTAAATGATGCTAAAGAAAAAGTAGAGAAAATTGAAAGGAGGGAGTTACTAAAACCAAAATCAGAAAGAGTACAGGGGACAAGTATCCTTAAAGAAAAGGAAAAAAGTGATGATGGAGTTGTTACTTTTATGACTGAATTCGACCTGCTAGCTGGCAGATTGGGTGGTCTAGTACACAAATATCGACCATTGTTACGGACTGATCCTGTCCTAAAAAATGAAATAGGACCAAAACTAAGAGTAACTTTTTCAAAAGGTACAAATATAGGGGAAAGAATAACACACAGCCATTTTGTGTAAACCAAAGAAAACTTTAAAAGGACACTCCATCCTGGAGGCTCTGGGTGCCATACACAATCAAAACATTTACAAAATTAAAACCAACAATATTATGAACATTATAATAACTATAACTAGGTTGAAGCATGCTATTATAAATTTTTTAAATAAATTAATCAAAGAAATAAGTAAAACTATCTGAACACATAGCCAGGGACAGAGTTAAACCACAGAAGTCAGGCATGGGTAGAATTAAAAAACAAAGTCCAGAAAGGCCTGATTATACAGAAAGACCTTGAGGTGGGCTTTGAAAATCTCTACTGAAGGGGCATCTCTTACAGCTGGAGGTAACAAATTCCACAGGACAGGGCCAGCTACACTAAATACTCTGTTGTTGGCTGTTTTTAACCTCATCCTGGGAATCACAAGGAGGCACCTCGAGAAGAAGTGAAGGGAGTGAACTGAGACAGCAGGTGCAGGTGCAGGAAGGTCCTTCAGGTAACCAGGGCCCAGGCCTTGTATGGTCTTAAAGGTGAGGAAGCTCACCTTAAAGAGGACCCTCCACCTGACCAGCAGCCAGTGAAGTTCATGCAGCACTGGGGTGATGTGACAGTACTTAGACTGCCCCATCAACAACCTGGAAGCTGCATTCTGCACTAGCTGTAGCTGGCGGAGGGTACCTCCAGAGACCCTGAGATAGAACACATTACAGTAGTTAAGCCAAGACATCACAAAGGAGTGCACCAAGGTGCGGAGGTCCAGGGGCAGAACTAGGGGCTTTATCCTAGCAATATTCCTCAGATGGTAGAAACAGGTATGGACAATGGATGATACCTGAGACTCAAGCGTCAGTCCGCTGTCAAGAATAATTCCCAGATTATGCACCCTAGATGAGGCCTTCAATGGTACAGACCCAAGGAAAAGCCCCGTTTCTGCACCAGAGGCCATTCTATCATCCCTCTCTTTTTGGCTTCTCCACCAGTATCTCCATCTTCTTGGGGTTCAGTCATAACCAGCTGGAGGCCATCCAGTCATTGATCTTGGCAAGGCAGGTGTTTAGCACATCCTCTGCACTGGATGTCCCAGGGGCAAAGGAGAGATACTGCTGGGTATCATTGGCATAGCACTGAAAACCTAAACTGTACTTCCTAATGAGCTCTCCAAGGGGCAGCATGTACATGAGGAACAACATTGGCAACAGGACCAAAGCCTGTGGTACTCCACATGACAGGATGCTAGGAGAGGAGGAGAAATTCCCCATCATTACCATTTGCCACCTATTGGTGAACAAATGCTCAAATCAGCAGAAGACAGTGCCGGTAAGTCCACAGAATTCCCTCAGGTAGTCAAGTGACACATGATGGTCCACCATGCCAAATGCTGAGGAGAGATCAAGAAGAATGAGAATTGTCCCCTTTTCCCGATCTCTTGCCCTAAGGAGGTAATTATGCACCCAAACTAATGCATTTCTGTGCTATGCCTCACACCCAACCCAGACTGGAGAGGCTCAAATAGATCATGGACCATGAGGTGCTCCTCAAGCTGAAGCACTACAACCTTATCTACAATCTTACCCAAAAATGGAAGATTGGAGATAGTATGGTAATTTGCCTTGACATCAGGGTCTAAGGATGGTTTCTTCAGAAGAGGTCTCACCAACGACTCCTTCAAGACATAAGGAAAGACCCCCTCCATCAAAGAACACCAGACAATCAAGGCAAACACCGGGCCAACAGAGTGAACACATCTCATTAAGAAACATGTCGGCACCAGGTCCAGTTCACAAAAAATGTGCTTCAGCTTGGAAGCAACCTCAATGACCTCAGCCACATCCACCTGTCTAAACTTGCCCCAACTAGGCGGTGTGCTCTCTGGACACCCACGGTGATCACTGCTGGCCACAGTTTGGCTCACTGGTGGGATTCCTTGCCAGATGGCAGACACCCTGTCCAAGAAGAATTGAGCAAACTGTTCACATAAAGCATTAGAAAAAGCTTTTCTTGGCTGTAAACAGGCTGGATGAAGAAGTCTGTCCACTGTCCAAAAAAGTACAGTTGGTCAGTTCTTCCTGGCAGCAATCTTCCTGGACAGGAACTTTGCCTTCTTATGGTTGATTGCCGCGGTACACACCATAATGTGTACGCAGGGCCAGTTTGTTTGCCTCCAACCCGGTTTTCCTCCAGCAGTGCTCTAATCTCCAACCCATAATCTTCATCACCTTGAGCTCCCCATCATACCAAAGGGACTTCAAATGAAAGGATTTTGGTCATACATGGACCGGTGTGAGGGAGTCGATGGCACCAGACATCGCCTTACTATAGGCAGCAGCTGCTGTGCACACCCTCCAATTCATGCACTGTCCACACTAGATAGATCAACCACAGCCAGAAAACCCTTGGGGATCATGCCCCTCAAAGGGCAGTAGCCAACCATCTCAGCAGAGGGAGGGCTCTCAGGGGGGTCCTGAACAGGAACTCCACTGTGCAATGATTGGACCAAATGACCTGATCAGTTCTGAGATTATTTATCCCAGGCCCCAGTGAGAATACCAGGTCCAATATGTGGCCACCCTGGTGGGTCATGGGAGAAACTTCTTGTGACAGGCTCAGAGATTACATCATTTGGAGGAAGTTGTAACCAAGCTGAGAAGATTCGTCATCGGCCCAAAGAAGAAGAAGCCAAATGGCCTATTTCGATGCAGCACATGTAACATCTGCCAATATGCAGATGTTTTCAGATATTTTATGAAAGGTGGTAAAAGATTTGAGATAAACCATTTCTTAACTTGTACAATCCTTTTTGTGGTTTACATATGCTGGTGCACTTGCCCCACCTACTATGTTGGTAGAACCACCCCACCAGCTAAGCAAGTGATCCAGGAACACATCAGAGCAATAATTAGTTGTATTTTTTTTTATTTAGTTGTTTAACCAGGTATAGCACACTAAGCTGAAAGCTTTTTTACAGGAGCGACCTGGGAGCACAAGTGACTTGCTCAGGGTCACACAGTATGCAAGTGGAAGCTGTGGGATTCAAACCCAGGTCTGGTCTGCTGGATGTCACCAGATTTGCAGCTCAGAGCCTTAGACCACTGCACTATACTGCCTCCTTGGTCATACATGGACCAATGTAATGCTCTGGGAGCACATTTCCTGGAACACCACAACAGTAAACCAGACTGTTTTCAATTCAGCATTCTGGAACATGTGGAAAGACACCCTAGGGGTGGGAACAGAGTTAATACTCTATCAGAAAGAGAAACAAAATTGATAGTTACAATGGATATAGCAACACTATTAGGGCTGAATGAAGAGGTGGATTTTTCATCATACTTATAAATAAAATATGATAAAACATTTTTAGAATAAAAAGAAAGATTGTGGTAACTGGTTGAATATTTTATTAATTTGTCTAATTATTTTTGTCTTGCTTTCCTTTGTTTCCTTCAGGAATCTCCTGACCCAATAATCTGTGAAAAGCAAAATATGAGATGCAGACATGTATGCCCGTGGAGCTCAGATAAAGTTCTTCACTGTGTTGAACTGGGAAAAGGTTGTTTCTTTTGTCTAAATCCTTCTTTTTAGAAGTGCAGTATAATTGTCCCCGGACCCAGGCACGTTTCTAGGATTTACCTAAACAGGAATAATACCTCCACTTAACACCTAAACCCTCATAAGGAAGGACATGATGGTAGCAACAGTATTGCAAACTTTAGGCACCATTGTTCCTTTACCCTTGTCAATGTATCATGGACAGTCCCATTAAATCCACCCTCTTGCTTCAGCATTTACTTAACAAATGTGAGAGTTTTTTTCTTGGAATGCCTGTTTCCTAAATACATCTCATACTCCAATTTTTGAATAGATTTAAATGTTTTTAAAAATTAAAAATACCCCTCCCCCGTTTTTCCTTTCTTTTCTCTAACTCTGACTGTCTAAATCTGACTATATGTGCAACATTATGAACTTGAAAGTTAAAATAGTCATTTGATATTGCAAAAATGAATGATGGAAACTGCAATGAGCTTTAGCACCAACTGCTGACCTTCCGTAGTAATGAAGTATTGATTTCTTTCTTGGTTAGTTATCTCTTTACTTTAGTTTAAAAATACCTTTTTTGACTCTGGAGTACATGAAGAGTGATCCTCTTATGTTTAGTGATCAATTATATTTTGTCTTAGCAGGAAAGGCACTGCATTCTTGCTTAAACTAGGGAGTCGGAACTGTAGGTACTTGTGCATCATTACTTTGAAACTGCTCATTATGATGAACTACAGTGTTTCGTTGCTAGCAGGTAAATGTTTTTGACAATTTTGTTACCTTTAACAATTTTTTATTCCACTTCTAATCACTGTTACTCTAATTTTTTGTATAAATATACTGATGTTTATCACTTCCTTAGACCCACCCATAAGGGAGGCCCACTTGAGGGTTGAAACACAGGGCTAAGGTTGTACGAGGCACCTTTCCTGGATTAAATTTTCACCTTTGCACTTTTGAACAACTGAAACTGAGTGTTGACTTTTTCTTCTTTTAGTGATACTCATAAGCTGGCTGCTTTATTTCAGCCCCACCAATCCTGTACGCACCACCTACTTACAAGATTTAATACTTGTTTGACTTATTTGATTTGTATATTAATTTGACGTGAAGAAATGTTTTTGAATTATTATTTTTTTGCTGAAGTCTTAATAAAGAAATTCCCTTACTCTTTAAAGTAGTGGGAAGGGGAAGAGAGTATGATTTTGATGTGAGTTTAACATGTTTGTATGATTATTTGATATTTGAAAGTTATAAGTAAAAATTCCCTTACTCTTTTGTGAAGAGTGCCTTGGGTTCTTTTATTTCCACCTGGACACCCACCAGGACGGGTAGAAGGGACCTCAGTTTAATGTCTCATACATAGGACAGCATACCCCAACAGGACAGCATCCCCTAATACAGCACTTGGGTGCCAGCATTTAGGTATGATTCCAATCCCGATGTGGGATGAGAACCCATGACCTTCTGGCTCAGAGGCAGATATGCTGCCAACTGAACCATGCTGACAAAGACTTGCCATTCCCTTCTGACACCTGTATTCCCCTTTTTATGGATGCAGTGGGCATAGTTCTGCAGGCCTCTTGCAATCACAGTAGAGAAAAGTGAGCTTACCAGATATCAAATGGACTTTTAAATAACGGAGGTGAACGGCAATCACTGCAAGTCAACCGCACTGTCTTGTCCATTTCCATTTTCAGCACTGCTGATCCCAGCAGCTACAGAGATACACTTTATAGGCACCACTTTGCTTCCAAGAGGAGGTACTATTGGAAGTGTTCCAGTTAAATTAATAAAGCATTCCATTCCAGCCCACACCACAAAAACACACACTAAGAGAGGCACATTTCCTAAGTCTTTGGGAGGAGTACCATTCAAAATTGATACGGCAGCACACAGTTAACTGACCACTTCAATACTGAATGCTCAACTACCCGTTCCTTTACTTATTTCAGCCTGTTTATCTTCTTTCTGTCACCAGCATGGGCATATGCTCTTCCTTCCCCAGCAGCCTCACACATAGTGTTCTGCCTTGCTCATGCAGTTTGACTCCAGCTATTTAAACCCCTCAGCATGTCAGGTTCTCAGATGAAGTGAATGAAGATGGACAGCACACTGGAACAGCTGAAGCAGCACACCATGGTGGTAGCTGACATGAGCGATTTCAATGTGAGAGTCAGTAGGGAGGGACAGGTGGTGCATCAGAGTAAGGGGAATCCAAGCGGGTAGTTATAATTGGTGGGGTCCTTGTGTGGACTCAAATCTATGCAGCGTGGCCTCATGGCTCGACTTCAGTCAGTTGTTCACTTAGGGACTACAATTGTGTGCAGTTGTGTCTCTGCCTTTGCAGGGTGTGTTTGTGTATGCTATTGTGGAGTGGCAGCCTCTGCTTCATCCAGTGATACAGTACCCTTAACAGCAGCCCCCCCAAAGGACTAATGTATGAATGATCCTCTTTCAGTAACAAGGAAAAGTTTGTCTGGTACAGCATCACTGGGGTGGATACTCATAACTGTGACACTTAGACAGCTGGTTCTGATTAATCTATGCTTTTTGTAACATAAAAATGTGTTATTGAATGTCTCTCTTGAGACATGCTGTGTTCGTGGGATGACCCCCCCCCCCCAGGTTTCAACTACACGCTTTTAACCTAAAAGCCAGGAGATAATTACAGGCTAGAAGAGACAAAAATTAAGGATCTCCTGTTTATCTGGCTTAATTGTAGCTGCCAGCTGCTAGGATGGAAATCATAAAATGTTATGACGTTTAGAGGAAGAATACAGGTTATGTCACTTGGGTGCTAAGTTATAAAGGTCCTTTGATGTCTGTGAAGGACAGGAAGACACTCAAGATCAAAAGGACATGGGGAAATGAGTTTTTGCTGATGTCACTTTCTGAATGATGAGACATCCTGGTTGTATGATTTTTTTATAAACAAAGGAGGAGCTGGGTGACATCATGGAGAAGGCAGGTTCAAAACAGTGTTTTAATTATGCTGTGACTGACCTTTAGAGTGAGAGATATACATGTTTGGACTCTTAAGAAGAAACATCTATCAGCACTATTAGAAGATATACATTAGACAGACCAGTCTAAGTGTATGGTTGGTAGGAATTTGCACTTTTAAACCTTGTTCTTTTAAGTGATTGTATGGTTTTGTGATATATATTGTTCTGTATTTACAGTTTACATATATTTTTTTTCTATTATAAAGCAAGCCTCTATTTTAAGAGACTACTTGGTGTGTCTTCAAAATTCTTTATTTGACAAGTGAAGCATATATGGTTAAAGTTGACACTGTGCAAAAGCTTACTGGTTTACTAAACTGGGAAAAGGTAAGAATTTAATCGAAGGTCTTTCATAGAGTTTTTATGGGTTCATTTTGTACACCTGGTTAGGTGCCCGTAGGCAAAAGATATCTGGCATTTCCCCAAAGAGCTGAATTATCTGAGCCTGTACATTGGGTACACTAGCAAGAGGTTCACAGTTTGAATCCCTCCAGAACTTGAGACCAAAGGTTGATTCTAACCCACAAAACAGACAGGAGGGTTACTCTGTTTCTGTTCACAATACTGCACTCAGAGGTTGGCACTGTGGGAGCAGAGGGCCTGACCTGCTGAGTGGGGTTGTGACAGTAACCTCTCAACTGTCCTGTGTACCAGTATGTTGAACGCTGTGAAGCTTTATTTTTCATAACGGGATGAGTTGCAAGTCAGAATACTGACTTAAACATTAACAGTTTCAGGGGCTTGAGTGACACTGATGTGAATTTTGTAAGTCCTATCTGTTGCGGTATGGGAGGGAGGACCAGTACAAGACATTTTCACAGTTCAGCTTTGCATTTAGAGAATAAACTTCTACAAGGCCCAAATCACAATGGATTTTTAACTGGTGTTTCACATTCTATTTTTACTCTACTAAACCCCAATAGTTGTAAACTGCAGTGCATGACAGTGGGATGGTTAAAAATCTCACTCTTTGTGCCTCCACTCTGATAATTTATTTTGATCTGTTTTTGACAGCTATCAAAGTGTTTGAGGAACCAATAGAGGATTGCCTTCTGTTTTAACTACTTCAGAGAAATAGATTTATCAGCCTAAGCAGTATAACATGCAGCTGATCCTGAAAAGCAGTTGTGCAGTGTCATACTGAATGGAGAACATTTTATTTAAAATGTGTTAACTGGGTAATACCCAAGGGTATTGAGTGCACATTTTAATTGGAGACCCAAAAATAGAAAAATAAAAATAATTCATATGCATTACAGTACCCAGTACATCATGGCGTATTACACGAAAAAATTCATAGTAATCAAAAAAGCTAAACCAAATATAAACTTAGCAGGAATGAAGTCACTACTTTCCACAGGGTTCCCAGCATGTATTCCCATGATTAGATGGCGTGTCCCACATTTTGTGATTGCCAGTGTTCCACCTTTCCATGACTAAAGGGTGAGCTATCGATACAGTAGAATAAATGACAGGCAACTGTGAGTTGAAAAGTGATAGTTCAATCAAGGGGTTTATACAACACAATAGAGTAATTGATAAGTGAATCGTGATGTTCCATAAACCTAGATATGAATTACCTTGTAACGCAAGGTTTGCCTGTCTTTTACTTTTTATATGATATGGCTAATTCAGCAAGGACAGGGAGGAAGTGTGTTAGGGTGGCTCACTGGCTGCAGCAAAGTCAGGTGCTCTTAGTATCAAAGAAAACTGCTGCGGTTGTATTTTGAGCTCCCTGGCAGCCTGCTGCCCTTGCTGCAGTGTACCAGGAGGCATGGGTGAGTGGCGTGAGTAACCATGTGCCTTGCCAGCTGCTTACTGTAAGGCACAATCAGCTCCAGGAGTGTGCTGCAGCTTGTGGTGTTCCCCAGACAGATTTCAATAGTCGATGGGGCTTGGAGAAGGAGTCGGAAAAAGGGACTGCATGTACCGCAGTGCACAGGGTTCCCATTTTGTTTTAATTTAGTGCACAATGAGTTAACTTTTTAAGCGCTCACTCAAAGGCACATAACGATTCAGATGACATTTGTATAGGATCATAGCTCACTTCAGAAGAGTAACCAATTTGAGTGACTGATGGAGTTCTATCAGCTATGCAAGTGTTTGGTGCACAGGGAGTTAACTTTGTAAGTGGTGGTCAGGTCCCCATTAACTATCCCTCCATTGAATGGAGGATGGTGTCTCCTGTTGATGTTGGGAGAACTGTTTGGGAGTGGAGGTCAGGGTTAAGGACATCAGGACACTTTCTTACCATAAGAGGGAGATCTACGATTTTGACAAGACTTTTTTTCCAGTGACTCACACTGCAGCAGCATTACTGAGAGAAACTTGGATACAATAAAAGCAGCCTCGGTGATCCAGCAGGATCAGCCTCCAGCAACACACCAGCTCCTTGTTCGCAAGTGCTGCTACTCTCAAGGGTTCAGGAGCAGGAGGTAAGCCCCACACGGGGGGGAGGGGGGGATACAAGCATACTGAAAGTGCGTGAGTTCAGCCAGGCTGATCAGGACAGTGAACAGCTGTTTGTTGGGCAGTGGCCTGCACATCAAAGGAAAATGCCACCATATGATTGGTTTGGATTTTTCTTTTCAGCTACACAAAGTTTCTGCCCATAAAGGCAAAACACTGCCATAATCAGCCTGGCTGAAGATTGGTGTGGCACTGTCTTGCTCCTTACTCCTTGCAGACCACTCTGCATTGGACAGTGTCAAACATTTCTAAAGCCACTCTTATGGCAAGAAGTTTGCTGCACTTACGCACATAGCAAAAAGGGGGAATTAGCAACTTGACATTTGTCTTGGTGATATTTATGTCTAAAATGCAATAATTGTACTTTGATGTTTCACTCTATGTGGTGTCCCACGGGAGTCCATTTGGGTAGGGAGTGCTAATCTGCACCATCTAACTTGCAAACTGGCAGACCAAGAATGTAACAACTTCTTGATGTCAAAAGACACAATTTGCCTTCAAGAAACTTGGATGGTTGATAGTCAAGCCCCACTGCTCTTGTGTTTCTCAGGATATATGATTCTAGCAGTTAAAAATAAGAAAAATAGGAGACCAAGTGCAGAGTTAATAACTTATATTAGAACATCTT
The DNA here is from genome assembly GCA_016271365.2 of Neoceratodus forsteri. Taxonomy (NCBI): domain Eukaryota; kingdom Metazoa; phylum Chordata; order Ceratodontiformes; family Ceratodontidae; genus Neoceratodus; species Neoceratodus forsteri. The sequence goes on along the minus strand of CM057454.1, from coordinate 608,522,521 downwards.
TAAGAATCACAGTTATTCCTATACATTCCCAAATGAAAGAAGTCCAAGTACTAAAATTAATAAAAGACAGCTTTACTGCAATTCTAGTAAATGTATATATCCAACCCCCATCTAAGACATATAAAGATAAGTCCAGTTGGGAACAATTTCAAAAATCAAATTGAATGCATCCAAGAAAGCAATGAAAATAAACTTATTATTCTTATGGCAGATTTAAATGTAAGAATAGCCAGTAACATAAATACTACTACACAGGAGAGTACGCTTATAGAAAGTATAAATATTATAAATAGTAAAATACAATTTACCAGGAAAACAAAAGACAAATTTACAAATAAAAGGGGGAAATTTTACAGAAAATTATGGATAACCCACAAACAACTTACACACTTGGGGGGGGGGTGAAATGAAGGCAACTGAACAGGAGAAGGATCAGGGATCATAATTACAGACAGCCTAAAGGTGGGGACCCAGTGCAGCAAGCATTGGGCAATGTGAATAGAATGATGGCATATATAGGAAGAGGTATAACAAGTAGAAAGAGGGAGGTGCTGATGCTTCTTTACAAATCCATGGTGAGGCCTCACCTGGAGTGCAGGGTTCAGTTCTGGAGACCTCACCTACAGAAGGACATAGGTGGGACAGAAAGGGTACAGAGAAGGGCCACTAAGATGGTGCATGGGTTGTGTGGGAAGCCCTATGAGGAGAGGTTGAGGGAGTTGGGATTTGTACCCACTGCAGACCAGCAGGGAGAGGGTGGATATGATAAAAATGTTTAAGTACGTGAAAGAGATTAATAAAGTGGGGGGAGCTTATTCACAGGAAAGGTAGGAGCTAGGATTGGGGTCATGGTCTATGGGTGGAGGGAGGACGGTATCAATCAATCAGTCAATCAATCACTTTATTTAACCAGTTATGGGGGAATGTGAGGGGTGTTACTTTGCTAAAAGGGTGGTGCAGCCCTGGAACAGTCTGCCAGAAGAGGTAGTGGGGGTCAAAATGGTGAAGAGATTCAAGAGGGCAAGGGATGGATACAAGGGGCTGACCTTGGGGTGGAGAGGGGGGTCTCAGGAAGGGGAGGACAGTAAGGAGGGGAGGCAAAGGGCAGACTAGATGGGCCAAGAGGGTCCTTTTCTGCCATCATATTTCTATGATTCATGAATACAATTTTTGCATAGTAAATGGAAGACACCTAAGTGATCAAGATGGCAAATTCACATTCCTGGGTTCAAATGGATCATCTGTAACAGATCTAGTGATTTTCAACTTAGAGGCAATTATACTGTTATTAGATCTAGCCACACTGTTTCGGCCCGGATTTCATGCCCCTTCCTGTCCAAATAACATGGAGACTAAAGGGTTCTGATGAGGAGTTACATAGTATAAATTTAAGAGCACAAACTAACATGGAAATTATAAACAATTGTAGAATCAAATGGCAGAGATCGGAAGCAAATTTTTTCTCAGAAATATCTGAATCAGACTTAATTAATAAACAAAAGATTAAATTAACAACATCAGTAGAATCAGCTAAAACAGTTAAACTATGGGATGAAATAATACCATACATTTGACTTCTATTCCTTAAACACAAATAAATTTAAAAAAAGGAAGAAATGAGAAAATGCAGTTTAATGCAACTTGCAAAACATCAAGGCCTGGATATTCAGAAATGTGCCATTTCCTGTCACAAGACCAGTACACAGCAAGTCAAGTGTGCCATGGCACACCCACAGCCATATTCGGAAGATGCGCCACCAAGAAATCCCATGTTCAAGCCAGCTGAATATGGCAAAGATATGCCATGGGGCAACCAAGGATGCACCAGCGCAACCAGGGATGTGCAGAGAAGACCTGAGCACAGCACCAGTGATCAGGGCAGGAGCATCAGGCAGAAGGAACAGTGCATCAAGACAGCACAGGGAAGGGGCCCAGGAGACCCATGCAGAGCACACCCCAGACACAGTGACCCCCAGCCCCCTGGCACAATGACACCCATGTCCCCGCCCCTTACACCAGTGCTGAACCACCCCTGCACAATACTACAGGCAGGCCCCCCCATGCAGAACAGTGCACCCATGGATGGTGGAATACCAACAACCCCAGGGGGACCATGCCACCAAGAGGACTCATACCCTGACCATGGCACCCCCACCCTCATGGCCGCACACAATGGAACAGCACCCCAATGTGTCCATGAGCCAGCACACCCTACCCATGTGCACCAAGGTAAACACGCCAAGACCATGGGACACAGCAGTACACCCAACACATACCCCACAGCCTCCATGGCATTGCCAGTGACCTGACCTACACCCACAGTGACCCCAGAAACAGGGAACAAACAGCTGCAGCATGGCTCCCCACACCACCTACAAATCAGACACAGACACAGATATATATCATGAAACCCTGTTTATATTAGAAAAGGAAGAACAATAGTAGAAAAATGGGGCATGAGAAGGGGTGAGGGAGCTGGGGAGGCAGGGTCTGTACAAATGGAGATGGTAATGCCAAGGAACAGGAATGGGAAGGAAGGGGGCAATATAGACCGGACCCCCTCAATGTCTATTCAGGTACCTCTCTAGGGCCCTCAGTGTACTCCTGATCCCCACTGTCACCTGCAGGATCTTCCTCTGGAGAACGATGACAGTCACCAGGCCTTGAAGTCTCAGCAGGGCTGCCCTCCTGGCAGCAGGCTGACATGTACCTAGGGAAAGGGACAATAGAGGCAATCAGTGCACTGCACATATGTCCATCACCCACCCATGGCGTGCAGTCAACAGTGGAGGAAAGCACCACAGTGGGTCCACAACGTACCCGTGCCATGTTGTCTACCTCAGCAATACAAGCGGCACACCACAATGATCCATACAGGCTGACAGTGTAGCCTGCTGGCACCATGCATGCATGGACATGGGCACATGGCACAGGGTGGCAGCACTGGCACAGCACACAATGAGGTGGCCAGGTGCATAGCCCCCTCACCACTGGCTACATGCGGCCAATGGACATGCCATGGTGGAACACCAGATGGACCACGCACAGCCAACCTGACACAAGGCTGGTTCACCCATGCCTGTACCCTACGCCTTATGCCTACCCACAGTGACAAGTACCACCAATGTGACCACTCATACCTGCACCTCTCTGACCCTTGTGCACAGTGTCCTGTGGCCTATCCTGGGCCCTCCTGCTGTCTGCGGCCTCCCTGGCCTGCCTGCAGTCCTCCAGCCCTGTGGACAACATGTAGAGAGGAGGCCATGAGTACACATGCAGGGATGATCCCCCGCCACCCCACGGCCCACAGTGCACATGGCCAACACCCAGCATAGCCCTCGGGTCAACACACCAGCACACCTGCCACATGTGCTGTGGACATGCATGATGCCTGTGGTCACAAGGACAGTCCCACCCCAGCAGCGGAGCATGCCATGCAAAATGCAACACACCACGGTTGGACACATGGGCATGCATGCCAGCATCACACACCTACCTGGCTGTGGGACAGCCCCATGCTGCACCCTCAACTGCATCCTGTGCAGCACATCTGTACTCCTGTGCTGCAGGTCCCCATACCTGTGGCGACACTGCTCATCAGACCAGACCACACCCATGTGCCTCTTGAGAGCCCATGATATGCTCTGCCACACCTCCCCCTGCACCTGCTGGAGTGGCACCTGCCCATAGAGCTGGGCCACATATGGCTGAACCACTGCCACCAGGTTTACAAGCTCAACATCCATCCAGTTGTGCACCCGATAGTCTCATCTGCTTGTCATTTTCATACACAATGGTGTTTTGGACATCCGCGGTGGAAGACACACATGGTGGCAGGATGTGTGCATTGCACGATAGGGAGCAACAGCATGCAATCATGCATTGTGGAGATGCGTGATGTGGATGTGCAATGCAAGTCCACATTGCATGTCTGGGTATGCACACCACACCATGACCCACCCCTGTGGGGTGTCATGACCCTGAGGTGGAGGTTACAGGTCCTGACCCCGTGCAGTTTTGTGCATGTGCAGGAGATGTGCAGTATGATGCATCACACACATGCACGACTAGGCCTTATGACAGTGTGCACGGGCATGCATGATGCCAACACAGCAGCATGTGCGCAGTAGCACAGTATCCGCAAGACACGCCGGGAGCAATAGACCTGTGCGATGGGGTGCGCACGTGCGCACTGTGGGTCCATGCAACATGCATGCACAGGACATGTGCCGTGGAGTTGCTCTGGCACAACACTGTTGAGCATGGTGCAACTTCGCGATATTCAGCTGCCCTATGCAAATGACCTCATCAGCCGATGCGCAGTGCAGTAGGGTGCATTAGCATATCATTACCATTGTGCAACAGCTAATTTGCATGTGATGTGCCTTATAAGCATCACAGAACAGCACAGGCCATGAACCTGCAAACTCGACAGGTAAGTGGATGCTGCCGCAGGAACACACAGAGATGGAGCAGCACTGCAGGGCGGGACTGCCCAAAGCCATGCTGGCATGGGCACACTGTGCTGTCAATGTTCACAGGTGGCAACATGTCAGAACAAGAGGAGGCCAAGGAGCATGGATGCAGGCCCAACTTTTCCAAGGGAGAGAGTGATGCCCTGTTCAAGGTCTATCTTGACAGGGAGGCCCTGTTGAGTGGTGCCATGGGCACACCACACGACAGATCTGTCAGATGGGATGAGGTGGCAGCCATCGTGAACCAGCATGGCAGCCACCAGTGGTCTGCACAGGAGTGCCACAAGAAGGTTGGGACAGACAGGTGGCATATCAAAGAGAAGATGGCTGCCATAAGAACATCCTGTGGTGCCACCTTCACAGGGCCATCAACCACACCCACACTGACGCCCACGGAGGAGTTAGTGGTGGCCACCATCCACCACAGTGCAGTGGAGGGTATGCCCAGAGGGGGCTTCCAGATGGGTGGCAGCCCATCACTGCATGGTATGTATGTTACACACACACATCTACTGCCCCAGAGGGTATGTACATGGGCATGCCGGTGTGCATGCTGCTGTTCTGCACGTCACATGCATGTGGGCACACCCCCACACATGGCACAATGCTGGCCATAGACACCAGCAGCATTGACAGGGGGGCACATGGGGGCCTACGCACCACTGACACTCCCTTCTTCTTTTGCAGCACCAGCATGCCTCCATGCAGAGGATGGGGTGCAGGCCACATCTACAGCCCCTGTGAATGGACCTTCAACATCCACTGGCATCTGTGGCCCCAACAGGCTACAGCAGAACATCACAGTGCCAGTGGATGTCCTTGACCTGGGGTTGGATGAGACCCTGGATGTGTTCCTGCAGGATACCAGCCTTGATGTGCTGTGTGCAGAGACACAGCTCGGGGCGGGGTCCGACATTGAGGATGACATCACCCTGATCCTGGAAAGCAAGGGTGACATTGTGGTGGAGTCACCCCTTCCTGCATCACAGGCATCATCAGGGCCCAGTGCCATGCCCATGATGGCACAGCCATCTGCCAGCACCACAGGTGCAGCGGTGTGTGATGCCACCACTGTTCCGGTGGTGGTGGTAGTGTTGCTGTGGCTGCACAGGAGCAAGGCAACACCCAGCAGATGGACAGGCATCAGCGGCAGGCTGCGGGTGCCACTGGGCAGCCAGACACGGGTACCACCACCGGTTCACCTGCTGTACCCCTTCCCCCTGTAGACCCCACTGTGCAGCATCCACCGGAGAGGAAGGCTGGGCAGTGTGGCAGGTCACCCACAGCTGATCGGTGTCATGGCCAGTAGGTGCAGGATGCGGACTGGCTGGCTGGGCACACCCAGCTGCTGCTGCAGGCATCTGTTGAGCAACAGGTGCTGCTAGCCACTGAGATGTGTGCATTGTGGGTGGAGGTGTGTCAGCTGGCCGAGCAGCAGGACAAGGGCACTGTGCAGATCCTGGAAGGGCTGCAACACATGCAGGAGGCCATGACTGTTGCTATGGACCGCATTGCCAGTGCCATTGCAGATGGCTTTGCGTCGCTGGCTGCCAGTGGGTGTGGCCATGTGCAGGAGACTCCCTACAGCATGCTGTACACCCCACTCGCCCGGTGTTGGGTGACCCCATCACAGTGGACACCAGGCTCTGATGTAGGCATCCTAGGCATGCCCAGGGCTAGCCTGTCTGGCCACCTACATACCTCCATGAGGACAAGGTTATGGTCCCACACATCTACCCCTGGGGGGCATCTGACACCCCCCATGGCCGATACACAGCCTGCAGCTGTTGATCTGCCCTGGCATGGCCACCCATGTGGCAGTGGTGGCTGTGGAACTGCGTGGTTGGCCTGAGGTGTGTGCTGCCCTGCCTGTAGTCTGCTACTGCTGCCCTGTGCACACATGGGCAGTATAGGTGCAGCATGCATGAGGTGGTGCGCATGCATGTTGTGCCACATGCAACCTGTGTGTGCATGCCAGGCTGCTGGGACATGTGGAGTGGGTGTGATGAGGGCAACCCAGTGCTGGTTGTGCCTGTGCACTGGTGTTATGTGTCTGATCCATGCCATGTTACATTGCCTGTGTGGGTGTGGGTGTGTGTGCACATGCCTGTGCAGCGTGTGTGTGTGTGTGTGTGTGTGTGCAGGTGTGTGCCATTGCCTCCCCATCCCTGCCATGTGCTGCATTCTGTGAATGCATCTCACCGTGCATGCCCCTGCATGTGTGTGGTGTGCTGGTCTGTGTGGCCCATGCATGTGTGTCACACCACCTACCTGCATTCACCAAAGTGTTCCTGTGCAATCATGTTGCAGTGGCAACATGCCAACTGCAGGAGTTGGGGGTCCCTCCACCCAGAGGGTGGCTACCAACTTTCCTCCAGCCTTTTGTCACCATTGATCCCACTATTGTTGCCCTCATCAGCCTCAACAGCTATCCCATGGTCACTGGCCATGTTGTGCAGTATGCAGCAGGCCAGGAATAGGCGACAGGCTTTCAAGGGTCTGTATTGTAGGGCACCGCCTGACCTGTCTAGGCAACAGAATTGCACCTTCACATGCCAAAGTTGCACTTGATTATATCGCGCTTGCTGGCTTGTGCCTCATTGTACTTCTCCTCTGCTGGTGATGATGGTTGCTGGTAGGGGGTGAGCAGCCAGGGCCTCAGCGTGTACGTGCTGTTACCTGTGTGGATATTGACATGGTTAGCCCTGAGCTATGCTGTTCTGCACCCCTTGCCATGTCCCTAGTGCCCACTCCACCACACACACCGCGCCTTATCCCATCCCCAGGTCTGCCACACCCCTCACCCCTGACCCGTGCCCTACTCACTCACAAGGTGGCCCATGGGGATGTCCCCACATTCAAACCTGTAGCACATTGCAGAGCTGTGCTAGATGAATGTGTCGTGTACACTCCCAGAGTGTGTGGCATAGACATTGATGAAGCATCCCGTGGCATCGCACACCACCTGGCAGTTGATGGTCAGGTTCCTCTTCCTCTTTATATATGCAATATCCTCTGGGTCAGGTGACATGTGGATGCCCATATGGGTGCAGTCAATGGCCCCAATCATGCCAGGCATGTGTGCAACCATGTGGAAGTCCTGCATGTTTGCTGTACGCTCCACCTGTGTGCTGGGGAACTGTATGAACTTTGAAGCACATGGCAGCAGGGCTTTGAGAAACTGGGTGGGGAGGCAGGATGTGGCTAACTTGATGATACCCGTGGTGTCCCTTGTTGGTCATTGGATGGTGCCCATGGCAAGAAAGCACATGATGGCAGTCACCTTGGTCTCCATGGACATGGCACGACTATGTCTGGTGGGTGTCTGCATCTCCTCACTGCATAGCTTGCAGAGCTGCATCATAATGGCCCCATTCAGGCAGTACCAGCCCACAATCTCTGTGTCACTATAATTCTCAAATGTGATGTGGGCACGGCATCACCTGTGTTGGGCATACCATTGCTGGGCCCTTCGTCGGCCACGTAGCTGTTCCTCCTGCAACCTCACACCCCTCATTACTGCCTCCATTAGAAATGGTGCACTCTCCATCCCTCCCTCCCTCTCTTTGTGTGTCCCCCTGCACAGCTGGGTGCCTGTCTGTGTGTCTGTCTGCCTCTTCTGTCCTCTGTTTGTGTGTGTGTGTGTGTGTCTGTCTCTCTCTGTCTCTCTCTTCTCTCTCTCTCTCTCTCTCTCTCTCTCTCCACCTCTCTGTCTGTCTGTCTCTTTCTCTCTCTGTCTTTCTCCCTTTCTCTCTCTTTTGGTGCAAGGTTGCACATCTGCTGTCTGTGTGTTTCAGCCCTATTTTTATAGGAACAAATCTGGACGGCACATCTTGGGTTTGCTCCGGACTAGCGCCATGTCTTCACATTTGAATATCCTGTTGCACTACATGTTTATGGGAATGCCCCTGCACTTGCACTGCATACATTATAGTTGAGCATTGTCACAATGGGATTTGAGCTGCACCACGGCTCCCTTTGAATATCACTCAGTGGCGCATGTTCATACTTGCACCGGCACAACTCAGTTGTGCCATGTACAAGTGCTCTACATATCCAGACCCAAGTAAATAGACTAATACGGAACTATAAGAAATATTCGAATAATATTAATAGGAAAATAATAAATAAACAAAGGAAAAATTACAAAGAAATATTAGAAAAAGAGAAAAGAAATTATCATAGTATTATGTGGAAAAAATTAAGGATAACAGTTGTTAAAAAAGATGTAAAACAATTTTGGCATTTAGTGAGGAAAAGATTTGGACAATATTCTAAGCCAACTGAAGCATCAACTTCACCGATAACTTGGGAGGAAAACTTCAGAGCCTTGTATTTTTCCACAGAAGAACAAGTTATTAATGAACAATTAGATTTAATAAACCAAAAACAAATAAAATAATTTCCAAAGCCCATATACATGACAATAGCTAAAATAAGAGATTCTATAGAAAACATTTCACCAAATAAAGCCCCTGGACCACACAATGTGCTGGCAGAGGTTTACAAAACATTTCAAGACTGGTGGCTTCCAATATTATACTACTTGTACAATTATACTGTATATCTCAATATAATTTAGTACTGAAAACATGGTTAGGTAGTATCATATGCCCAATTTTTAAAAAAAGAAAATATTAATAACATTAGTATATATGAATCCATAAGTCTCTTAGACACTTCACAAAAAATATTTTCTAGAATCATTCTAAACTGTTTACAAAATTGGTTTTAGGGTGGGCCATTCTACAATCCAGCACAGTTATGTATTAAGATATTTCATACGAAAATATGTTACAATAAAGAAAACAAAATTATATTGCTGCTTCGTTGATCTCTGAGTAGCATTTTATTCTATTAGTTGTATTCTTCTGTGGGGAAAATGAAACAATATACTGTATTTAATGTAGTGTCTTTTACTGGATTTTAATTTTTTAAATTGTATTTGTATGTTATTGTTGAGTGTTGCAACTTTGTAAACAGGACAGCCCTGAAAAACAAGCTTTCCTAGTGCCCTATCCTGATGAAATATACAAATAAATGAAACAATTAAGGAATAGACCCCAATTTATTAGAAATTACTATACAATCACATCAAGGTACATGGTTTAGAGTAAGCTATGATCAATACAGTAATCTTATATTCCCAATAAACACTAATTTAGGAGTTAGGCAAGGTTGCCTTTTGGCATCACTTCTTTTTCAACCTGTATATGAACTCCATATTACATAGATAACATAGGTAATTTCAAGCTTAAATAGACCTTCATCCTTAGTGCTTGCAATTTTTTTTAGTCAAGTTTTGTTTTGTTTGCACTGAACATTTCCAACCTTTTTTAAAAAATATTCATTTTCTCAGTTGTTGCTACCTCGACAGGTAGACTATTTCATAGGTTAACCACCCTTTGACTAAACCAATACTTCATTTTTAACTGGTTCCATTTCCCTAGAGTGAGTTGCAGTGGGTGCCCTCTTGGTTTGTACACACTGTTTTTAAGTACTAACCCAGATTCTTCCCATAGCGTTTTATTGTATAGGGCCCTATACAACATACACATATCACCCCTGTTCCTTCTATAGTGGAGTGTATAGAAATTAAGATTGGTCAGCAATTCTTCATATGGGATATCTTTTTTGTATTTGTTCGATCCTATTAATCTCTCCATTTTCATAGGATGACCAAACCTGAGCACAGTACTCAAGGTGTGGCCTCACCAAGGACTTATACAGTGGCATTAATACAACACTATTCCTACTTCCTATTGCTAACATTGGAACAACCTTAATTTCATTCTCCAGTAATAGCTGGTATTACGGTACCACGTATGTAGCAAGTAAGACTGAAGAAAAAAAGAAGGCCTTTAAGCAATAGAAAGAATCTAATAAGGAAGCAGACAAGGAGGAATACAGGAAGCAACTCAGGGAAGTTGGAAAAGCAATATGGATTGACAAAGCCCAGAGGAAGAAAGAATAGCACAGCAAGTTATGAAGGGAGAGAATACCTTTTTAAGGTATATATACAAGAAAAAAGAGAGAGTAAGGGGGGAATAGTACAACTGGAAAACAAAGTAAGGCCAAATATTAGAGAAAGACAAAGACAAGACAGAATTGTTAAGCATATTCTTCTGCTCAGTCTTCACAATAGAAGATAGTGGGAGTGGACCCCAACTAGGTACAACTGAGCATAACAGTAGAAGGGTGGACACTAGCCCCTTTACAAAGGAAAGGTTCTTAGAAGAATTAAACAAACTAAAGGTAGATAAAGTTGTGGGACCAGATGATATCTACCCTAGAGTTCTGAGAGAACTTAGGGAGGAAATTGCTGCACTACTAGTCTAGCTATCCAATAAATCATTAGAAAGTGGCAGAGTCCCTCAGGATTGTAAAATGGCAACAGTAGTGCTCTTGTACAAAAGTGGATGCAAAGAGGAACCAGGGAACTACTGCCCTGTTAGCCTGACCTCTATAGTGGGAAAGATTATGGAGATACTGCTGAAGGAAAGAATAGTGGACTACCTTAAGGAAAATGGAAAACTAGACCCCAAGCAATATGGCTATACAACTGTGTGCTCATGTTAGACAAACATGATTGATTTCATCAACTAGCTAACCAGAATAGAGGACCAGGGTGGGGTGGTGGATGTGGTATATCTGGATTTCAGCAAAGCATTTGACATCATTCCCCACAGGAGACTGACCAATGAAATAGAACATACTGGAGTCAGGCAGAAGATAGTCAACTTGATTCAAAATTGGCTTGGAAACAGGACCCAGATAGTGTTGGTCAATGGATCACTACCAAGGGAGGGAAGGGTGATCAGTGGAGTGCCACAGGGATCAGTTCTGGGTCCAGTCCTCTTCAACATATTTATCAACGATATCACAGAGGAACTGGAGGGGAAGGTTTGCTTGTTTGCAGACAATACACAGCTCTGCAACAGGGTGGATATGAAGAAGTGGGCCTCAGGCATGGCAGCTGACCTCAGAAAGCTGGAAGAATGGTCCAGAGATTGGCCGTTAAAATTTAACGCCAAGAAGAGCAAGGTCATGCACATGGGTAAGAGAATCCCGGGAATGAAGTACACGCTTAATGGACATCAGTTAAGGGAGACAAAAGTAGAACAGGACCTGGGCGTATTAATCAGCAATGACCCAAAGGTAGGAAAACAATGCAAAAAGGCAGCTCAGAAGGCAAGTGGTATACTTGGATGCATATGTAGGGGTATTACTAGCAGAAAGCAGGAGGTGATCATGCCACTCCACAGATCGTTAGTGAGGCCTCACCTTGAGTACTGTGTCCAGTTCTGGAGACCTCAGCTAAAAAATAACATTGACCTCTTGGAGACAGTACAGAGAAGGGCCACAAAGATGGTGCAAGGACTGCACCATAAACTATACGAGACAAGGGTAGAGGAGTTAAATTTGTTCTCTCTGGAACAGAGAAGAGAGAGAGGGGACATGATTAAAACATTTAAATACATTAAGGGAATAAACATGGCCCAGAAGGAAATCTTCTTTCAATATAAGAGGTCAGCACATACAAGAGGGCACAGCTTGCATCTGGTGGGAGGCAAGTTTAAGATCAACTCTATAAAGTACTTTTTCACAGAACGAGTGATAGACCCATGAAACAGGCTACCACCAGACGTGGTGGCAACTAAGACAGTAGAGGAATTCAAATCTACATGGGACAGGTGGGGGGGGTGGGTAGCCACCATGGGCAGACTAGATGGATCACACAGTCCCCATCTGCCATCATCTTTCTTATTTTCTTATGTTCTTCTTATGTTCTTATGTCTAGCTTATACAGATGATGTGATCTTAATATCTACATCTAAATCGGGGCTTCCGCGTAAGCAAACTCATTTTTCTGAGCAATGTAAAATTAATAAATTACAAATAAACAGGGATAAAGCCAACATGGTAGTATTTAGAAATAAAGTGAAAATTAATCCTGTTAAATATTTAGAGAGATACACAATCAAAACCACTACTAATGATGTATATTTAGGGGTAAAATGTGCATAAAGCCTATCTTGGACTCCTCATATAACTCATTTGGTTAAAAAATTAGATGATGTGTTTGCTGCCTTCAGGAGATTCATTGCCAAATATAGACAAGGCTTGGTAATGGGTCTCCTGAAATTAATAAATGTTAAAATTAAAACAAACATCTTATACACTACTGAAATTTGGTTTATTGCTAATTTAAAACTGTTAGAAGTAATAATCAATAAGATGTATAGCTATTTGTTAAGGGTTTCCCAATATGTCCCAGCAGAAATTCTGAGACATGAACTGGGTCAAACTTCATTTACAACACTTATATTGGAAAAAAGAATAGTTTTCATTTTATAACTATTCTTATTAGAAGGAAATTGTCTCCCGAGACACTACTTAGAAGGGGAGCTAACTTATAACCAAAGAAACTTTTCTTTAATAACAAGTAATATAATCAGACAAACAATAATGCTCTTAGGACTGGGCCTTCTTTTATATGGACTCTATATCAGACCATTGCCTGAAATTATTGCCCAGATCAAGAATAGATTGGCAGACAATGCATATAATAAAGATCTAATCAAAATTAAAAATTTGGTAAACTTTGTATGGTGCAGTGGATTTCACTTAAGTGCACTTTGGATTTGTGCACATTCTGGTTTAATGCACAACTTTCTTGTTTCCCATTTTTTTCCCCCTGTATACCTAATGTTAAATATGACATTTAAATGCACGCCGGATAAGGGCACATTTCGACTAAGTACACTTAATCGCAAATCATTAACACATCTCAGGTAATGCAATTAACACCTGTTAAGTGCAGAGGTTTTTTAATGCCATTTAACTAGGCGTTGCAGCTGTATTTAACACCCTTCCTAGCTCAATTCATTCATCCCATTCAACAGATAGCCAGACAGCCAACAGCATGAATCAAAAAACAGTAACACTTGCACTAGGTCAGTAAATCTCTGTGCTCCAGCATTTGGAGCTCCCTAATGCTTTGGGTCATTCCTATACTTCTCTTGCAGTTATTAGAGGTTCTTATGTTGCTCCTGAAGGTCCCTGGATCTAACCATCTTAATGTGGGAGACATGACTGATACACATGCATCAAAATATTTTAATGTGTCCCACCACATTGCTGCAGTGCTATCTGCTTCATGATTTACCTGCACTATCGACCAGATGTCAACCTCTAATGATTTGTAGAACTCAAGGTCTCTAAGAAAGGAGGTGCATTTTTTGGTACTGCAAATACGGGGGGGGGGGGGACACAGAACTGTAATGGAGTTAGAAAACACTTCTAAAACCTTTCTGTACTTTATTATTTTAATTAGTGTTGTAGAACAAGCTGATTAACTTAAGCAACACACAGCCGTTTAAGCAACACACTACTTTTTTAACAATCTTTCTGTTTTTATTAAGTATGACATTTGTATGAAGCCATTTTAAGGGAAAATAAAATGTACATGCTTTAAATATGTCCCCGGCTATTTAATACAGTGGAAATTTCGCAATCTCAGTTAAATGCACATTCCGCTTTAATGAAAATTTTTTCTGCGCAAAACAGGTGTGCATTTAAACAGATTCCACTGTATAATAAATTGAAAACCCAAAGAGGTTTAGGACTATATTTAATCATTTTAATGGACCCAGCAGAACAAAGGGTTGTAACCAGGTATAGGTTAGAACTGTCTCAAGAGAAAAGGTGGTTCAGGTTTCCCCATGCCCTTTAAGAGTCTCATCTTTATTTCTTTGTCTTGGGTCATCCTTATTGTGACTAGTATCAACCTAGTGTACTGAAAAAGCTGGGATGAACTCTACTCAGAAAAAAAGTTTTTCTTTTGTTTATTTACTATTTTGCTCACACTCTGTTGGGCTATGTTTCATGGTCAAGCCACTTCTTTAGGCCCAGAGTGTTGATTTCTATTAATAATGAACAAACTAAAATGTAAGTGTACATGTATTTTGCTACCTTCAAAAAAGTGCATACAGCCTGGGTGTTAACCCCAACAATAAACCTTTCAGTTCATACTTAATATTATGGTAACTTGAATCTTTCCTGTTAGTCAAAACAAAATATATTCTTCATCTTATATATCTAACAGACCAGTCTGAGGTAGGAGAGGTTGCCATTTCCTCACAGTCAAACACTTCATTTCTATAAAACCTTTTAAATTCTGCACAAACTGCTTTTCTTCTTATAACATATATACATCTTTTTTATTGAGTTTTTCTGTATAAACTTTACCATCTTTCTTGATTTTGAAATCTTAAAGCAGTTCCTTTCCCTTTAAGGATTTCTTTTTATAGGTTGTTTACATGGCATCTATCAAACAATATCTAGTTTAGCTTTATTGTCCTGTGTTTGCTTTTTAAAAACATTCAGAGTTGGTAGCCATTTACTCTTTAATGTTTACCTTATTTTAGTGTTTTCCAATATTTAGTACTTCTCACTTATCATGCAACTTCTCACTGCTTTAGCTCTTACCTCTGCCTTCTATCACTTTCCAGTTGGTTGCAGTTCTAGTGGGACAAAAACCAAATTGGTCCTCATGTAAAAACTAGGCTTTCTCCTTTCCAAACATTTTTATGCTAGTATCATCTCCTCACACAAGTACCCACTTATCTCTTACTCCTACTTTGACAATAAGTTAAAATGCCCCTCTAGTACTTTCTGTGCTGCATTAGGAAAAAAAAGGTAAACACGGGTGCCTATTTCAACTCCATTTTAGGATCGTCCCTTTACAGTCGGTGGGGGGTAACATCATCAAGTGACATCAGCAGTGATGCTGCCAACACTGTTGCTGATTAGGAACTGTGTACCCTAGTGCACGGGAGAGGTAGTGCTGTGGTGAAGGTGTTTAATGAATACAGCCCAACAGCTCAGTTCC
The DNA here is from genome assembly GCA_016271365.2 of Neoceratodus forsteri. Classification (NCBI taxonomy): domain Eukaryota; kingdom Metazoa; phylum Chordata; order Ceratodontiformes; family Ceratodontidae; genus Neoceratodus; species Neoceratodus forsteri. The sequence goes on along the minus strand of CM057454.1, from coordinate 608,507,152 downwards.
CACACTCATTCAGCAGTTTGCTCCCCGCCCTTGGCTTAATGTCTAACTTGATTTTTTAGTTGTTGATGCTGTCTATTATTATAACTTTATTTTAATATTTCCTGAAAAGTACTTAATATATCTATTGTCATTCTGTTAAATATATTCAAAGTTATAATCTCAGGCAGGGGCTGATGGAAGGAAGTCTGGCATCCGCAGAACAGACCTATGACAGCTTTCTCTCTCAACTTGGATGCTAAACCTTTTTTCTAGCATTCTGATGACTACTTTTTTCCATTCATACAGAAAAAGACATTATACTCCATTTTTCACATTGTTCGACTCCTATAAGATTTACACTTTCATATAAAGTATTTTCAACATTTACTCCCAGATTTTAGTAATTTCACCATAAAAGTCATGTTCTGGTATTATTTAAAAAGTATTCTTTCCACTCATGTTCATCATTCAGACCAGAAATCATTCCTTTGTATAATCAAAAGTATAGTGACCAATCAAACAAGGGTTGGTGCTGTCCAAAGAGAATATCCAGAACACATATTTTTTTAGGAGGGGGTCATCCCATTTGATCCCTGCATTTTCTGGTTCCAACATCCTTTCCCGTCCCCAGAACCTGAAAGATGTGGCTGAATGTCCCACACTGCTGTAATGCCTTGCAACTAAGGAATCCTTATCGTCGGTATGAATGTCACTTTTGTGTTCACTTATTCTTGATTGTAACTCTCTTTTTTCATTTTCACCTTGTAAAGTTTGTCACAAGGACATCTTAACACATACACAACATGATCTGATGTGCAAGTTACATATTGTTTGATCTCATGTTTCTTATTGTTCCAAGGATGTTCAAACAAGGTTTTCCTTGATGTACTGTATTTCCACATTGAAAGCATCTTCCGCATGGCCAGCTGCCATTTACCAGTGGCCCTAACAAAAGCTGTTTCTCTCTTGTGGGTTCATTCCTTTTGTGTCTTGTGTAAACCAATTTATTCTTTAAAGTGTTTTTTATTTGGATGCTGTCAGTGGAGGGATTTTAAATTTTGTGTTACTATTTGGGCCTGCCTGTAAAATCTTCTAGTTACTGGTTACTATGTGTTTTGTTTTTCCTGTCAAATGGCTATAATCTGTGGATAGAACTATTCTATCTTCCATCTTTTCCTTTTCTTTTGTTCTCAGACAGTCATCTCATGTCTTACTTTTTACTTCCTCTCTTGCTTCTGCCACAAGTGTGTGTGCATACCCTCTAGCTATAAATCCCCCTTCCAATTCTTCTGCTATCCTATCAAATTATGTTTCCTCATTACAATTCCTATGGAATCTCAATAACTGTACTTTTGGTATACTTCGTTTTAGTTGTGAGTTGTGATTACTAGTGTAGTGCAATGTTATATTTCTAGCCTTTGGTTTTCTGCACCGTTTAGTCTCCAGTCCTATCTCACCCTTATACTGTATATTATTAAATCTAAGAAAGGTATTCTTTCTTGGTCTTTTATCATAGTAAATATGAGGTCAGGATTTCTGGTATTAATGTATGTCATGAACCTGTCTAAATCTTGTATGTCACCTGTCCATATTAGAAAAATATCATCAACAAACCATTTATAGAATATTTTTTCTAAAACTGGATTATCTGTGGGGTTGAAAATATATTTTTGCCCAAATTCCCACATATGTAAGTTGGTGTATATTATACAATAGCAAAAAAAAATCTTGGGCTCTGATTCGTCAGTCTGGGACTGGACCCGTGATGTTATCCCAGTACAACATCACGGATCTAGTCCCAGCACAGAAAAGACCGCATCAAATGTTAAAAAAAAAAAAAAATCACTCCATGACGCGATTGCCTGCCCCACTACCCTCCTCGCTAACAGGACGATCAGTCTTACTACCTGGTCTGCCCCTACACTGACAACACTGTGTTTACTGAACACCAAGTTCAAATCTGCTCCTAAGTTACCCAATAAAAAGAAAACTACATCAGGAACCCTGTAATTTCAGACACGAGTGAGCCTGCATTTTAAACAGTGACCGTGCGGCTCTACTCATAACGCTCACTGAGTCCTCTCTTGCCATAACACTCGCTGACTCCTCACACTGAGTGAGTGAAGTGAATCACCACATTGAGCGATGAAATGCATTGCCAACGTCTTTTCTAGATGCACAAGAAATGATTCGAGGAGCCAGCGGCGTTATATGCAAGAGAGGACTCAGCGAAGCGTTATGAGTAGAGCCGCGTGGTCACTCTGTTTAAAATGCAGGCTCACCAGCGTCACAATACAGGTTCGCTGGCGTGGTTTTCTTTTATCAGGCCAACAGGGCAGATTAACTCAGTGCTCAGTAAACACAGTGTGTCGAGAACGAGACACAAGATAGTCGATCGTCCTGAAGGAAGGATAATCAGAGGGAGCCACTAAAGACAAACATTAAAATGAATACAGAGAAACCATGTGGGGGCGGCGCCACCTCCTGCACAACACAGGAACTGTGCACTTTTTTCAATAAGTATACCTGCCCAAACAAAAATGAAATAAATTTATATTTTAAACAGGTTTTCCTATCTTTTCTACTTAAAATAAAATGAGCCATTGTATAATAGCAATAAAGGCACTTCAGGGTGTGTGTTGTGCTGGGATAACGTCTTCTGGGGTGATTAGTTCACTTTCCGGCCCGCGGCCTCATGCCTAATCACCTCAGGCGTGACGTTATCCCAGCACAACACACACCCTGTCGTGCCTTATTGCTTAAATAGTGCCACGGTGCTCCCCATCGCTGTCCCTTCTATTTGGAGAAAAAAATCTTCTTTAGATTTAAAATAATTATTTTTTAATACAAGTTCTACTTGTTGGCATATGTATTCTTTTGGTGGATTTTCTTCTGTTCTGTTTCTTAGTGTTAGTAATATTGAATCTAATTCTTCTTCATGGCTAATTCTAGTGTACTAGTCTTTTACATCTAGTGTAACTAGATACGAGTTTGTCATATCCATTTGTTGTATGTTTATATCCTTCAACAGGTCTATTATATATATTGCCATTTTTGAAACTTCTGGTTACAGGAAATAATCAACATATTTTGAAATAGGCTAAAGTACTGAGTCCATCCCAAAGACTATTGGTCTCCCTGGTGGTGTTACTGGATCCTTATGAATTTTTGGTAGCACATAAAATGCTGGTATTTTTTTTTTCTGTGTCATCATTTCCTTCTCGTGTTCCCTAATCCACCCTCTATCTACACCAAAGTCTAGTAGCTCTCTAATCTCTTCTTGTATTTCTGGTGTGGGATCATTGTCTAGTTTCTCATATCTTGCTGTGTCATTTAGCTGTCTCAAAGATTCCATTTTATATTTCTGGTAATCCCAGAGAGCAATCCCACCCCATTTGACTCCTGGCTTAATTATTAACATCTTGTCATTTTCCGGTTCTTTAAGAATTTCTCTTTCTCTTTTAGTCGAATTATTATATTGTGGTGTTTAGTAGTTTGTCTTCACTAAATTCTTGAATTCTTTTTCCACTAATTTTATGTAACTTTCTGTTGTGTCACTACCTCTTAGGGGTTAAAGGTGGACTTGACCCCTAGTGCCTGTTTCAGTTGTTCTTTCTTAGTGACTGGCTCAACATCCTGTAAATGTTTTGGAGGTCTATAGCTAGACGAAAACTATCAAATGTTTTAGTGAGTGAAAATGATAACTCCTTTCTGAGTATATACTCTATTCCTCATCACTAATGCTCCAGTTAGTGAGGATACAAATTACTGCTGGTTCCTCTCTCCCCATTCTCTGCCTCCCCATCCTTTTCCTCTGCCTCCTCCTCCTCTACCTAAACCACATCCTCCTATGGAGCCTGTGTATTGGCCCCTTTGGAACCTCACCCCTTGGCACTGTCTGTTTCATAATTTGTATTTCTGGAATTGGGGTTTTGTTTGCTCCCTTCTCACCTGTGTCTCCCCTCATTCTGTATTCTCCTCTAAAAAGGACTCTATTATGCTTCATTTCAACTTTGTGGCCCACATCCTGTAGAGATGTAACTGTCACTACTGTCTGAGTCACCGAGGTAACCTGATTGTTGGTACTGTCTTTGTGTATAGTTTCATGGTCTAATATTCTAACTGTAAACCATATTCTCCCTATAGTCTCCTATGTCTCTCTTATATTTTTAAAATTTTTGTTGCTTGATAAAATCTTCATATTCCTCTAATTCTTTTTTATTTTTTTGTAGTGTGGCTGTAAATACTGGACCCTGCCCTTATATTCATCCTTAGTTTCCTGAATTTCTTTTCCTAACCTGTTCCATCCTTTTATGATAGCCTCTATTTGTGCTAACATAAAGTCTGTTGACTATCTGTTCTTAATGCCTATCCATGTCTCACTTATCTCCACTGTCATGAAGCCTACATTTGGCTCAATTAGGACTCTTAGACCTCTTGGTATTAGTTTGTTTTTGATATAATCTGCAAATGTTAAAGCATTCCATTCAGGTCTTATATATTTTGTTCAAGGTGTTGGATTTTGTTTAGCAGTGTTTTATTGCTTGTTGCATTTGTCCAACTTTTATCCTGTTTTTTTAACCAGGAGAGACACACTAAGCTGAAAGTGTGTTTACAGGTGTGACCTGGGAGCAAAAGGAAGTTAGGTGACTTGCACATGGTCACACAGTATGCCAGTGGAGGCTGTGGGATTCAAACCCAGTCTCTAGGTTTGCAGCTCAGAGCCTTAAACCACTGCACTATACTACTCCCCAATGTTGTAATACACTTAAGACTTGAACTTGTTGTTCTGGTGTGAATTGGCAAGTTAGGTAGGTTATTTCTGGTCCATAATCATTTTCTGGGAATAGGCTGGCACCAGTGCCACTACTACTACTCTGTCCTATATTCATCTTTATTTCTAGTTTCCCTGTGTTTCCAGTTTTTCTATATTTAGTCAAAGTTGACTTGGGGGAGGGGGTGGAAAGTGGGGTGTGTGAGGTGGAGCAGAAGTTTGGTGTGTTCCAGATGTATGAACAATTATATGCTGATCCCTCCTGGGTATTTAATATACAGGGCCACAGAAATTTGGCAGTCTACCACAAGTACAATCTCAGGAAATTGTAAAATAAAATTATGATAATAGACAACATCAACAACTAAAAAATCAAGTTAGGCATTAAGCCAAGGACGTGGGCGAACCGGCGACTGATTGTGGGACTTTTGCTGTTGGGCTGCATGCATTAAACATCTACTGTACACCACAACACTACTTCTCTCACACACAAGTGAATACAGTTCCTAATTGGCAACAGTGTTGGCAGCATCACTGCTGGCATCAGTTGATGATGTCATCACCCCTGCCATTTTTTCAGTATTTAAATTGAATAGTAGTGGGCGTCAGCAGTCCCCAGCTACAGGGAGACATGCTACCTCACCCATACTCAGAGACCGGCTCTGCAAGGTAAGAAAAGCCTTTTATAAACAAAGAGAAGCAGTGAAGATATTTTTTATAACTGTAAAGGGACAGTCCTAAAACGGAGTTGAAATAGGCCCATGTGCTTACCTTTTGTTCCGTAATGCGGCACAGAAAGTACTAGAGTACTAGACATTTGAGCTCACTGTCAAAGCAGAAATAAGAGATAAGCACGTACTTTTGTGAGGCGCTGATACTAACATAAAAATGTTTGGAAAGGAGGGAGCCTAGTTTTTACATGAGGACCAATTTGCCTTTTTGTCCCACTAGAACTGCAACAAACTGTCAAGTGACTGAAAGCAGAGGTAGGAGCTAAAACAGCGAGAAGCTGCACGATAATTGAGAAGTACTAAATATTGGAAAGCACTAAAATAAGGTAAACATTAAAGAGTAAATGGCCACCGACTCTGAATGTTTTTAAAAAGCAAACACAGGACAATAAAGCTAAACTAGATATTGTTTGATAGGTGCCATGTAAACAACCTATAAAAAGAAATCTTTAAAGGGAAAGGAACTGCTTTAAGATTGCAAAATCAAGAAAAAAGGTAAAGTTTATACAGAAAAACTTAGTAAAAAAGATGTATGTTATAAGAAGAAAAGTAGTTTGTGCAGAAATGAAAAGGTTTTATAGAAATGAAATGTTTGATTGTGAGGAAAAGGCAACCTCTCCTACCACATACTGGTTTGTTAGATATATACAATGAAGTATATATTTTGTTTTGACTAATAGGAAAGACTCAAGTTACCATAAATATTAAGTATGAACTGAAAGGTTTACTGTTGGGGTGAACATCCACGGTGCATGAACTTTTTTGAAGGTAGCAAAATACAAAAAGATGTATGCATATACATTGACTTATTGTTTACTATTAATAGAAATCAACACTGTGGGCCAGAAGAAGTGGTTTGACCATGAAACATAGCCCAACAGAGTGTGAACAAAATAGTAAATAAACCAACAAAAACCTTTTTTCTCAGTGGAGTTCATCCCTGCTTTTTCAGTATGATAGATTAGAACTGTACCAGGCAAATTATATATATTCTAGACAAAAAAAAGCAGATGTCACTACCCCCAACTATTAATGCAAAAATGAAGTTCTGGATGACTTAAAACATATAGTTCTACTATGCCCATTATATGAGAAACAAAGGAAATTCTGGGTGGGCCCAGTTTTGGCCACCCTCGGTCTTCCCTCAGAACAGCTGATTATTGATTGTTAAATTTAAAAGACATAAATGTCTTAAAAAGACGTTATACATTTTTGTGCTGGGTCAAGTTATAGAAACTTGTCCATTTTTATTTGTAGATATGTAGTATTGACCTAACAGAAGTGACTGTTAAGAGACAAAGTTTTAAAATTGTATTATGTAACAATGTGCAATACTGTGACAACCGTTTGGATGTAAATATTGTAATAATGTTTTAGAAATTTGTAAAGGCATTTATGCTGAACAATAGGCTTTGTACTTGTGCTAATCTGTACCCTCATGAGGTTGTTTCACTATGCTAGGTGTTACTTGATGCAGGTAAGATTTAGTCCATGAACCCTCTACCTTGTGAAAAGTGTCCTAATAGTATTTGGGAGAGAGGACTGCAAAGTGAAGCTAATCAGTTGTCCGCTGAAATGGCACAAGATGAGGCTCTTATTCCATAAGAGCTATGACCCAGGCACCCCCATAAACCTAGTCTAATACATGGTTAAGTCTTCCTGTCATCCTCATAGGAACACATGCAGAAAGTAGGCATGCCTGTTTTACAAGGTCCTGATTTAAAGGAAAACACTGGAAGAGACACAGCTTTCCCCAGACACTACAAAAACTCTTGATTAGCACTCAGACAGTAACAATGCTTTTTTTTAACGATTTAAACAGCTATCCACAACTTCCACTTTCTATTGCTGGCAGCCACCATCTCATAAGCAGAAGACTCCTGAGCTCACTGTATGCTAATCTGTCTGTTTGACCTCTGATATTGGTTGGCAGGACAAATTAGCATAAAGTGAGCTCAGGAAGCTCTCTGCTGCTCATGAGATGGTGGCTGCCAGCAATAGAAAGTGGAAGTTGAGGGTAACGGTTGAAATCATTAAAAATCATTTAGAGGTAATTAAAACAAAATGTTACTGTCTGAAAGCACTAATCAGGTATTTTTGTATGACCAGGGAAAGCTGTACCTTTTCCAGTGTTTCCCTTTGAAAACTGCTGGATTTCAAACCTGATGGGGCCTGGTATGATTGCTACTTAAGCTCTACACCATAGGAGCTGCTATTCACTACAGTGCAGCTTGGTGGCAGAACATACTAAAAGTAGCTATGAATGCAAGGGACCAGGGGTTCAAATCCTGATTGAAACCTTGCATAGTTTTCAGGCAAATGCTAGGGTGTTGATCCACACAGGGGCTTAACACTTGAATAAGGACTATTTTTTAAGACAGTTTATACCAGAATGGTGATTCACGGTGGCTTGTTGTTTAGTTAATATACAGTACAATATAAGGAGGGGTTTCACTTTTCCTGTTAACTTTGGAGGTCCCTCTAGAGGACTTCTCAGAACATTTACACATCGTGCAGGATGCAACCTGTAGCCAACCAAGTGATCAGGTGTAGAGTTTGCTAAAAGCTACTTGTAACAATCATACATGAGTGCAGTGTGCATATTTATGGAACACATACAGTACAAACAGAGGTGAGAAAGAAGTAAGTGCCTTCACTGGGACTTGAACCCAGGCAGCCCGGGATATTGTTCCGATTATGCTAACTAGCTGCGCCACCGAGACAACTGGAACCTGGGCTGTCCCCGAGCACATTACTCTTTTTCAAATGCACAACCCAATGACAACACAAACATTTACTTGTAACAATCACACAGGAGTGCGGTGTGCATATTTATGGAACACATGCAGAGGTGAGAAAGAAGTAAGTGCCTCACTTCTTCCTCACCTCTGTTTGTGTAACCCCTAGATGGCGCTATCCCAGGGGCTACTACCCCTGCCTGATTTGCCACTAACAGGTTGAGGGGCCTGGATCCAATGGCGGGTGCCTCCACCCAGAGGTCAGGGTTTGCAATAGTTAAACTAACTTGGTCACAGCCCTCTGGGACACTGCAACCCCCCTTTCTTCCCACTAGTGGCCCACACAATATATCAGAATTACCTTCACAGTATACACTTACCCCCAGGTCTGGTTCCAGCACTGGGACCTCCTGTGAAATGAGATACAGTGCAACAATCACAGTACAGTACTTTAACATAGACAAATACCTCAGGCAGTATAACTTTGCTGAAACAAGCAGCTCTGATTTATTTAGGGGATATAACAAGGACGGAAATCAGGTTAATTAGCTTATCACTTTAATAATCTACCTATGGCTCTGTGCACAGGCCTATCCCTATCAGTTACTGTCCTGGATTTTCAAGCCTAGTGGCTAGTCCAAACCGTGGCAGCTGGTGGGGCCCTTTCACACAGAGAAAGGAGAATTAAACAGTCAGCAGTACAGTAATTCCATTTGGATTTAATGTGGCAATTCAACAGGGAAGCGACCCTGAATTAGTACTCACGACCTCCAAATAAGATAGGGTCCTTCAATGTCAGCAGGGCTCACTTGAGGTGCACAAACCTCTTCACACATCCATATAAAAGAAAGCACTATACCAGGCAGGCTGCATCTGTATCCCGATCGCAATTACTGCACAATACCCGGGAGAACACACAGCAGATTCAGTTCCTGACAGACCGAGTGTAATTTTCAGCAATTCCTCCAGTCTTCTACAGGGTGAGCCTGGTTTCTACTCTTCAGAGATCCTTTGATTCTTTTCACAGGACGGATTCAGTCCTAACAAGCAGTTACACAAGCTGCAGACCGGAACTCTGGGCCTTACACACGTTTTTGACTAAAACTGCACACTGAAAAGCACAGGGCTCCTTCCTTCTTCACTGCCAAAGCTCAACTGAAACTCCAACCGACAAAACCGGGCACTTCCTTTGAGTTCCTCCCAGTTCTTGACTGGATTGGCTGTCACTCACAATAGACTGCTGCTGTTGGTCCAAAAGGTGCTGAAGTCTAAACTACATCTCCCAGAGTCACTGCTCATACAATCCTCTTGTGGCTGGCTCAGATTATGAGTCCAAGTTCTGATTAGTCCAAGGCACCATTTTAGAGCTAGCTTACCCCAACTGATTGGTCCAGTTCAGCAGTTCAAAACTAGAATGGGGAACTAGCAGACACAGTTCTGACTGCAAAAAAGCAGGTTAGACAAACTGTAATTTCATTATTACTCTAAATAATTTCTGGCAAACAGTTACATCTGTCAGATAGGTTCCTTTGCACTCCTAGTGACTGCAAAAATGAAGTAATTGGCAGCAGCTTGAGTGGTACTCAATCAAAGAAACACACAGTCCCCCATACAAACTAATTATGTCTGCAAGCAGACAGCTCTTAAAGAGACAGTACCAGAGGTTCTAAAAACACTCACTGATAAATGGCTTAAATGCCAAACACCATTCAGGCTTGGAGCATTCAAGCAAGCTCCTGGAAGTCTTTTGGGAACCCCCATTTGCAGGGGGGTTACATTTGTATTTGCTAAAAGCTAGCCTATGAGGAAGAAGAGCTGGCCTGTTGGCAGAGCAGCATGACTGCTGCTTTCAAAGCTGATTACCTAAGTTCGGTAATGTGTCTGGAGCACTGGGGGCTGGCCAGTCAAGAGGGAAGGATTGAGCGTCTGAGAGGATGTCCTTGTCTGGGGAAGGAGTGAGCTGTACTGCACTGTGATACTGCCACCTGGGTGACCACAGGTGGCAGTGCAGCTGAAGACATTCAAGTGAGTGGAGATGCTGCTAGATGTTAGAACATCAGCAATCATGATATGTGTGTGCACCATTACATCCATCAAGGTGGCACCCTTGCTTAGGAGTAAAATAGGAAGTAAAGCCCAGATTGCAGTAGCTTAATGGACAGACTTCCTCAGTTACCACACCTACAGAACTTGGCTTGCGATGCCAATGGATAAGTGCTACAGAGGGGTATGTGTCAGGCCTCGATGGCCCCACCGTGGAGGGGGTTGGTAGGCCATATGGGTGAAAAGAACAGGAATTGGTATACATTTGCATAATATACTGTATTTATTTCCTGCTAATCAAGTGTGGAGGACTGGGTGAACTTAGGGAAGGGAAGCATCTCTAGCCAGATGTTTGCTTACATGTTGGTGTGTGTCTAGCAGAGTAGCAGTATGCCACTGCACCAACGGCACAGTGCTGTGACATACTGCAAGTATGCGGTTGAGTGGGTGACACCAGAATGGCAGGGCCTTCTTTAAGACCTACTTGTTTGCCATTGTTCCCGAAATTTATTGAGGCAGTTTTTCCCTGGTAGTCCAGAGGCTGCTGTCTTCCCCGTTACTTTAACACTGCTAACATTCAGTGGAACCTCTGTCCCTAGCTTCATTCCAACATACTAACAATAATTGAAGGTAGTAAGGGACTCTAGGTTCATCATGTCTCTGGCATCCCAGCTTCACATGCAGGAATGATATGAATATGCTGTGCAGATGAATCAGTTTATAGGGACTCCTACTCAATTTACTATCTAGGTCATCTGGGGATTATCTTAGTAAGCAGATGTTTATCCAGGCTCCTTTATTTTTTTGTTTTTAGACCTGTGCTGTCTTCATGCCCACTGGGAGAAATTCCCTGGGAGAAAAAGGGCCTCCCGATGTTACCTGCTGAACTTCAGGGTGTGTCCCTGTGTTCTTCAGCAGGATGTCAGAGTCTCTGTCTGAGCTCACTGCTCACAGTACCATTATTTTGCAGCCATACTGACTCTTGCTAGAATTTGTTGTTTTGATTTTCACTTAAGAAAAATATTGGAATACTCTAATTTTGTTTTTATTGTCAAAATGTCCCTGTAAGCTTGAAATGAGAGCCCATAAGCTCTGACAGTGAGCTGTAGTATGGAATGGCTCGAATGTTGCTGTCTGTTGCTGAAACCCGCTACATGTCTGTCAGAACTAGAGATGCAGAAAAGTTTTAATTCGCGGTCGAATATGATGCAAAGTCGGAAAATTAGCCCCGAGGAGCACTTTGCATAATTTTTGAAAATTACCCAACCAAAAAGGTGCAGTGACTGCATCAAAAAACAAATGAGGACAGATTAACGGAGCTCAATATGTATACCCTAGAGTAAAGGAAGCACAGAGGTGATTTGATCGAAACATTCAAACACCTTAAGGGGCATTAACAAGGTGAAAGAGTCTAACATGTTTCAATATAAGAAAAATATCAGGACAAGAGGACACATCATGAGATTAGAGGGAGGCTGATTAAGGGGGAATGTGAAGAAGCTCTTTTTCACAGAAAGGGTGGTGGATGCATGGAACAGCCTACCTCAGGAAGTGGTGGATATGAATACAGTGCAGGGCTTCAAACAGGCATGGGATAGGCATAAGGGAGCAATACAGATGAGAATTAATAGATAGGCCATTGACAGAGTAAAGGCCTATGGCACATTCATGAGGTAGCAAAAAATGGGCAGACTGGATGGGCCTTGCGGTCCTTATCTGCCATCAACTTCTATGTTTCTATGTTTCTATGTTACCCCAAATTTGCCATTTGTAACTTTGCCTTGCTTTTGTGGTTTTTAAGTGCAAATTGCACTTAAAAGACCCAAAGCAAGTAAAGGTGACAAATGAGAATTCCCTCAACACCACCCCGATCTATCCCTGGTGTCTAGTGGATCTACCCCCTACATAATTACAACAATCAACTTCCTTCCCCCCCACACACACACACTGAACATCAGCCAGTTGGCCACATCATGTAAAAATATTAATATTTTTTTATTAAATTCCACATTCCCTGGTGTCTAGTGGCCCCCAACACAGTTACAACAATCACCCTCCACCCCACCCCCACACACACACACACCCGATTGTTGTACATTTGCCACATCATGTAAAAATATTAATTTTTTTAAATTAAATTCCCCTTTCCCTGGTGTCTAGTGGACCACCCACCAGACACAGTTACAACAATCATCCTCCCATCCCCAAACACCCCCACCGATCCCTGATCAGTAGTCCACAGCCCACATGTAAAAATATACCCATTTTTTTAATTAAATCCCCTATTCTCTGGTACCTAGTGGACTCCTCCACCCACCCCACCCCATCCAGACCACTGCCACACCACCCTGCTCCCCCCAGTCCACCCTGAGTGGGCCACCGGAACAGACCTCCACTCACCTCCACAGCCAGCAGTCCGACTGAACTCTAATGAATGAGCATATGCTTGTACAAGCACACTCATTCATTTACAGCTCATGGTCTTTTGGGCAGCTTTTCAGAGAACTAGAGAATAGAAGAGGCTGATCGGTCTGCCAGCGAGAGTAGTGAGAGATGAGGGCAAAAGCGTTGTGGACCCCTCCGGAGTCCACAGCACCGTTGCCCCCCATCCCCCTCCACCAGGGATTGGAGCAACCCCCTCACATTCTCTAGCCCCCTGAAAAGCTGCCCAAAAGACTGTGAGCTGTCAATGAATGAGTGTGTGCTTGTACAAGCATGTGCTTATTCATTAGAGCTCAGTTGGGGCTGCCGGCCATGGAGGTTAGTGGAGGGCTGTGCCGTGGCCCACTCGGGGTGGACTGTGGGGGAGCGGGGTGGTGTGGCAGTGGTCTGGATGGGGTGAGGTGGGTGGGGATCTACTAGACACCACAGAATGGGGTATTTAATAAAAAAATTATATTTTTACATGTGGGCTGTGGCCGACTGGCCAGTGATTGGTGGGGGTGTTTGGGGGTGGGAGGGTGATTGTTGTAATTGAGTCTGGTGGGGGGTCCACTAGACACCAGGGAATGGGGAATTTAATAAAAAAAATATTAATATTTTTACATGATGTGGCCAACTAGCCAACAATCAGAGAGTGGGTGTGTGGTAGGGAGGGTGATAGTTGTAACTGTCTGGTGGGATTGGGGGGTCTGCTAGACACCTTGTGGCCAAAGTTGTGTGGTAAGTGTGGAATTTCAGCAACAAAATTCCACACTTTGTATTTGATCTGGCCTCGGTGAATTTGGCAAATTTTGTATATTACGTTTCGTATATTGAGCGCAATACGTAAAATATTTTGCAGAGCGAAGTTTGTTGACTTCGCCAACTTCTAGTCAGAATCCCTGTATGCCTCTGGTCTGAAAATAACATGTGGGATAGAATTATCTGGGAAAGATATTTATTATTAAATGTAACAGAATGTTAAAAAAAATAGGTTCTTTTGTGAGACATGCCTAGTGCTCCATGAAATAGAGTTGTATACAGTCATCTGGGCTAATCAGAAATGACAGCTCTTCTCATGGCACAACAACTTGCTGGCTAAGTTTTCCATACCCCTACTAAAGAAAAAAAACAAAGTTTTTTTTTTATTTGGCAAGCCAGAGTTTTTTTTCGTCCCAAACCTCAGTCAATAAAAAAGGGAGAGCTTACTTTTAAGCACGTGAGGGAGAACAAGGAGAAAGTACTGCAGGTCGGGGTGTTGGCTGGGTGCTATCTCTCTCTCTCTCCCTCTCGGCATTCTCTGGAGCAGCTAAGAAAAGGCTACAGCCTGCTTTCTAAGTTGGGGGAAAAAATTCCCATAAAAACCCAAAGCTCTCCCTAAATAAAGAAAACTGGTCCTGAACATAAATAAATATGTAAATGAAATATTTATAAATAAAAAAAGTGAAAAATACATTGCTTTGTTACTCCTCTCTCTCTGCTTATTTTCTTTCATATTGAACTGTTTAGGCACCCTGTTATAAGAGACACTGATCAAATTCATAAGTAGGATAGAATTCATAAGTTCAGTACTGTGCTTTAATTCATTTCATTTGTTGTGCTTTGTTAAAAAGGTGCCTGAAAATAAAATACTTTATACCCTTAGCTTGGGTGAATCTCTGTATAACTCCTTTAGGAGCCACCAGCCTCCAAGTTTGACAATTTATCCTAAGGTCCAGATGTCAGTCACAACCACATGGGAGGGGCTAGAGTTAATTAAGCCCCATTACATATGCATGATCATTTTACATATGAAATGTAAATGAAAACATTTGGTTACCAAGAGAGAAGGGTCCTGACCTTATGAAAATGTAACCACTTATATTTTTTATCTCTGTATGTATCTTATTAGCTTAGAACATAAATGTATTAGAATAGTGGGTGGATCACATGACTGATGAGAGGCATATAAAAAGCCTGAAGACAGAATGAACCTCAGATTAGCCTTTTAGATGGTCTCAGTATACCCAAAGCCAGGATGAGAGGAGGATATACAGTGGTGTATAGTCCTGGGACACACAGAGGAAAAGGGATCTGAGAGTTTGATATGGTCCAGACTGTGTGAATACTACAAGAAGTAATAATTGCTCATTACTTTCATTATTTTTCTTTTAGTTCATTTTTTGTAAACAAAACCACACTTTGGTGTATTATACCTTACTTTGGTCGTCCATGTTATCCTTATCCCACACCCTATGACACTGGCCTTGCAAGGATGGATGGTTGCCACCCCGGACAACATGTTGGCCACCCTGAATAACGTGGCTGGGACACTACGTGAAACTGTGCATCAGCTTCCCCCACCTCCACCACCAAATGCCCCGTAGACACACCCAGCAAGCCCCTGTAGTTATTGTCCCTTAGTCCCCCCACCTTTCCAGCCCCCATTGCCCTACCCCCTTTTGTACATAATTACCCCTACATCCTCTGTATGTAGTTGTGTCCTTATGTTTCCTCAACCCATCCCCTTTTGATTATAGTGTACTCTTTTTTCAACATTGTTGATTCTTGCTTTTATTTTACATTTTCATAGTAAAGTTTTGAGGAATCTACTTTATCCTGTGTGCTGTGTGTGTTATTTCCTCTTGCTTTGCTTCCCTTGTGGGTTTCCATTGTTCCACCCACCACCAGTGTGTGAACTCAGCAGGTGGTGGGGACCCAGCACATCTCCCCATGCCACATGTATCCCACCATGGATGGACACCTTTGTGTCACTGTGCATCCACCAGAATGGGATGCCATGTGCCAATGTTTTCTGTACCTTTGTCAACGTGTATATGATCTGCTTGATAGGATGGGGGACAGTAAGGTACCACAATGTATCCTCAGAAGTTATGCCTGTCTGCTGTAAATAGACATCAGTCTCTAAATGGGGATGTGTGAGGGGAGGAGAAGGAGGAGGAGGAGGAGCGGGAGGAGAGGGAAGGGGGTTATCTATTGATGTTTGTTGTTTTGGCAACTTTATATAACTTTATCATGATATTTATGTCATAAGCTTTTTTATAAACTGCAAATATTTAATGCCTATATACATTTCTTCATTTTTTAAAAGGAAAATAGACTTTTATTGCTGTATTTAATTATCTAATGTTTGGGTATTAATTGCACATATGTCTGAGTGTTTTGTCCATAAAGGGCTGGGAGTTACACCTTGTTATTTTGGGTATTGGTTTCATGTGATTGGAGCTGTGTGTGACCCCTTTAAACACTCTTTTTAAAATGGTACCTGCACTTTTAGTTGCCACTGATGATGCCTCTGGGCGAAACCTGTAGGAGGTTGTGGGTTTTTCACTGTGTCGCTCCTGTAAGCGGTATCTGCACTTTTGTAATAATGCATTTTACTTGCTTTTTAATTTATCTGGTTTGTTGCTGTATGGTGTGTGGTGCTGGAGTTTTTTGTCTTGGTGTTTGTATTTCTCCACACCACACCCAGCTTCTGGGAAGGTTTTTTCATTGTGGCTACAGTTACATATGGACCATTTAGGGGTATGAATATCATTTCTGTAAACTGGAACATTATAAACTGCCTCCAATGAGAAATAATCTCCTGTCCTCTTTATGTTCTGTGAGGCCAGGATTGGAGAGCATGCATGCTACCATGCAGGGTCTGGCGGCCTAGGAGATAGACAGCATGTAGACCATATTCTGCAGCAGATGAGTCAGCCTTTTTCCTAGTTTTCTGTGACCCCACTTACCTACCAAGGCACATTCATCATGGCATCCTGGTGCCAGAGCGCACTCAAAGTGCGGTAACCTACATCATGTGCACTACCTCACATCAACAATTATAAGCCACTTCAAGAGCAGAAAGCTGTTCCACATTCCCTGGGAGAAGAGGATTCACATGGGCACTTTGTCACCCTCCAAGCTAGCCTCCGATTCTAATGTCTTGAGCTTGGGTTGTGAGCCTGGGTCACCAGTGTGCTGAATGGGTGCCTCAACACTTAATGCCACGGAGCCTGCTCTGGTCAGGAATTTACCAATGTTCCTTCAATTCCATTGTCACTGACATTAGGTAGTGTGCAAGCTCTATGCACACAAACAGGCAGAGCATGTCACAGTCAGTGTCCCCACACCCAATATGCTGCTCAGTGTGTGCTGCCACCTGTGGTCACCCAGGTGGCATTATTGCATTGCTGCTGACTGCCCTCCCTCTCCTGGAGGAGGAGAGCATCCCCTGGGAGGCCCAATTCTCCTCCTCCTCCTCCTCCATGACAAGCACCTGATGACCCAGGCTTATGCCAGGATGTGGGTTGCTTTTTTTTGTGGACTTTATTTCTGCACCGGTTCTGGGGAACTCTCACCAGCTACCCCACTCATCTGCGGCTCTACCTCTTATCTGAAGCCTGTGTCTTCCAGGGTCAATGCAGCACAGTGAATCACCTAGCTCTGAAACCCCCAAGGTGGGTCTTCCTATGCCCTGGTGCTCTATCTGGAATCTAATGCACCAGATTGGAGTCAGAGAAGGGCCCCTGGATTGGTGAGCCTGACTGTGGGAGTGTGGCTGAGACACTGGAGGTGCCTTCACCGATCCCCAAGGCTGGGAATTTTCCTGTGTGTGCAGTTTCCCCCTAGGAGAGTGGGCGTGCAATGACACCAGCATGAATGAGCCATAGGCATCCACCGTGCTCCTCCCCTACACTGCTCCAGGTACTAGTAGTACCTCCGTTCTCCACCGGGGGTCTCTACTGCTGCGGAGAACTCTGGATCCCTCCCCAGGGAGAGGAGAGAAGTCCATCAGATGCTCAATCCTCTACCTCCCCTGCCAACCCCCAGCGCCCAAGCTCATTTCCGAACTTGGATCACCAGCATGGCGCGAGGTGTGGTGTCCAGTGCCTCAACCCTCAGCGCCACCGGGCTGGCTGCCAGGATGTGAGTTGTCAGTGTTGTGTGCAGTAGTGCTACTGCTGTGCAAATGGGCCAGCTTTATATGGATGCATTGTAGTGTTCTTTATTATCCAAGTCTCCCTGTATGAAATCAGTATGTTTTTACTTGCCTATGCCAAGCAAACATAAAAAAGGGTGGAGACATCATACTTAAAATTTTGTGGAGAGATCAGGCGGGAGTAGTGTATTTAAAATGGAGAAGGGAGTTCAGCAGAAATAAAATGGACCGAGTGGACTCCTTAAAGGGGGAGGGGCAGGACATTGAATGTACTGACTCCCAATGCAAGCAAGTTGCTCTAGTCATCTCTTGCTTTCACAGCTGCTTGTTTGATCCGTTTCTAACTGGCAGATAACGAGGAATTAAAATAGGCATCAGTATGATCAATTATGGTTAAATATAATTCTATGATGTCAACTGTGTACAATGCTCTGACCAAGCTAAGCTGGCTATAATTTGCCACAAAGGTCAGCAACCACAGTCAAAGCATGTCTGACCATTTTCAACCATGGTTCAAAGGGTCATTGGGCTCCTGAGTAGATTAGGAGGGATGGAGACTGAGTAATATGTGGTGCTTGTGCAACTGTGAACTTTGGCTTATAGTTTTTCTGTCCATGATACAGGGACTGCCAGGGGTGTCACAAGAATGTGGACCTCTGATGAAGGGTTTCAAACTCTCTAAGTGTCACAGGGATGGGATCCAAGGACCAAAGGCACCTTAGGGAAGAAGGCTCAAACCCCAGAGAGACACAGGTACCGCAGGAGGAGGAGGAGGAGGAGGAGGGGAGGAAGGGGGCAACAAAAAATTCCAAGCCTCCAAGGGACACAGACATGCACATTTTTAACAGCATGAAGGGGGCATGGCATGTGTCACCTGCTGCCCCTACAAACCTAAGGCAAAGCCTTTTGATTCATAGGATCATCGGGTTCTTCAGAAGGTTATGAATGATTGAGACTGAGTAGTTTGTTGTGCTTGTGCAGCTGTGAACTTTGGCTTATGATCTGTTCCTGTTACAGGGACTACCATCCTATTATGGTGTCACAAGGACATGGAACCCTGATGAAGTCTTCCAGCCCCCTCCAGATATCACAGGGATGGGGTACTAGGACCAAAGGCGTCTTGAGGAAGAAAGCCCAAAAGTACAACAGAAGACTGACAAGTAAAAAATTCTTCACAAGGAATAGCAAGACATAGCCAAACTGAGACTTGAATATTGACAGCAACCAACCAGCTCCCAACTCCTACAGAAACTGCATAACTTTTTATGACCTTCGGCACAGAGGAGAGAAAAACTCCTCTGCTAAGGAGGAAACCTCTGGGGATCCAAGGCCTTGGTCACCTTTGCTCCGGGCTAGGGATTGAATGTGTGATGGCTTGGCTACTGCAATTTAGAAACCCAATTCAGGGGACGTATTTTGGAGGAAGATCTCTCACTCGATCTCTCTAATGGAAACACCATAAGGGTGCCACAAGCCAATCTCTGCAGCTGAAAGATATTCCACACAAATGAGGCCCACCTCTCCAGGCAGGAAGGAGAGCAATGGCTTCTAAAAGGCACTCACCTAGCCTCCAACCAAAGGGTGGCCTAAGGAGGAAGCTGAACCACTGAGGGGCAAGGCATATAGTCACCTTAAATAGCCCTCTGACCAGCTCCACTGTCAGACTGCAGCTATCCCCTTCTGTCTGTTCTGTCCACAATGAGCAGAGCAGCAGCTACAGTGGGGGACACTAAAGATGGCTAACCAATCAGAGGGCATCTGCTTAAAAAAAGGTGTCAATATTACATCACTGCTGTGGTGCCTTAACTAGCACTCTGATCAGCCCCACTGTCAGATCATGGATTGTCTTTCCATCTAGTGTTGGAGAACACCACTGATTGAAATTGCAGGAGCTGCCTGTCAGTACTTTAGGTGCCACTCATCAGTTTTACATCTGTCAGCTGCAGGAGAGATCAGGCATCCCATTGCCCAGAGCAGCCCAGAGCAGCACACAGCTAAGTGAGCAGAGCAGAAGCTACAGCAGAGGACACTAAAGAAGGCTAACCAATCAGAGGGCAGCTATTGAACTTAAAAAAAGGTGCCAATAGTACATCACTGCTAAGGTGCCTTAGGTAGCCTTCTGATCAGCCCCACTGTCAGATCACAGATTTCCCTTCCATCCATTCTGTCTGCAGTGAGCGGAACAACAGCTACAGTGGGTAATCGCACTTCCCACCCACCTGCCCCTCCACCCAGCCACCCTGTTCATGTTTTTTATTTGCAGGCATTAAACTGATTGACATGTAGTACTTTCTGTTAGGAACAGGAACCTCCAATCCAGTCTTCCCTTTTCACGAGTCCATTGGGTGCTGCAGTCAACAAATGTGCCCAACAGGGCACAAAGGGAGCTTGAATAACAGCAACAACTTCCGCTCAGGAGGTAGGCACCAACTTTGTCTCTCTTTACTAGGGGCAACAACTAACAAGGCTCAGGAAAACTAAATAACAAAATAAATAAATAAAAACTGCACTATAAGGAAATCCAAATGGAAGTGGTTGATTGCAACAGTTCTGGGGCACTATTCTCCAGGTATCATCTCTGGAACATGGATCACTGCCCCATATGTAAAACACTGCATATACTCAGGGCTCAGCTGGATGCAGCATGAAAGTTCAAGTTCAAGTTCAAGTTTATTGCAGGAAAGACTCCATTGAGCAAGCTCATTCACAAGGAGGTCCTGAGGCACATACACATACAGTTTGCAATTACATAGACAGGAGATATAAAATGTAAAACAACAAAGAAAAAAAATATATAATACAAGAGGTATACACAATAGAAGTCCTTATGCTATATATGCAGTACATAGTATATAGCCTAGTATATAGCCCAGCTGCAGCAGGAGCTGTACTGGTGTTCTACCCTGTCATATCTGTTCCCTCGGAGGTCAACTGGCCCAGGGGGATGTAAGGTGGTAGGGAAGGGGTGGTAAAACTATTAGGTTGAACCAAGCAAACCCTGTTCCACCCTTGGCAATGACGACTGCAAACCGCTTCACACTCCTGTCAAGGGAGAAGGACCCTGACCTCACAAGGGGGGACACAACGTCCATCGAACATCCAAAGTATAACAGGGCAGTGGCATCCGATATCAGCAATAATAAAAGAAATGGAAGTAAATGTAAGCAAGTTCTCATCATAGGGGACTCAATGATAAGAAAAATTGAGCCCCACTTGAGTAATAATACACATATCAAGGTATCAGTCAAATGCCTCCCTGGAGCCTCGGCCAAGTGCACTGTAGAATGCATAGGGAGTAGGGCTGGGCAGACTGTTCCACTCAAAATCTGGACCCCGGGATTGAACCCCAAGTCTATGGACCCTGATACATACTGACTTCACCACAGAAGTCAGGCTCTGGGTCCATGGAAAGCAGAACTTTTTTTCTGCATGCCTGGCACCCCACGGAAGGTGGTAAGGAGGAACAGATGGCACCAGGTGGATCAAGAAGACTGAGAAGAGGAGAGAACCGAGCCCAGGAGCAGGAGAACCACACATCACAGTCACGTGTAGTGTGGTGGAGATCTGAGTGCAGGCTGCAGCTGCTGTGGTTGATCAGTCAGTGACTCTCCGGGTTGGCTGTCGGTCTTGTTCTTAGAGTGGAGATCGGTAAGTAGTACCTCAGAAACTGTCTAGTCTTGTAGCCTATCCTATGTGGGTTTGGAACATACTGAATACCAGAAAGAGGGGAGAGGAGAGTTGTGTGTACAGGCCCAGGGCAAGGGCAGGCTGGGAAAATAAATTATTGATCTGTGCCAGAGGAGAAAGTGAGAAAGAGACTACTGGGGGACAAAGAGAAATGTTATAGTTACAGAAATCATAAACAAAATTTATTCCTGGCCCCAATGTGGCTGTGTGTGTATGTGTGTGTGTGTGTATGTGTGTGTGTGTGTGTGTGTATGTGTGCATGCACAGGGCAACAGCAGGCTGGCAAAATAAGTCTTTGACTTGTGCTATCATCCAGAGGAGAAAAAGAGAAAAAGAGAGAGAGAGAGAGACTATTGGGGGCCAAAGAGAAATGTTATAGTCACAGAAATCACAAATAAAGTTTATTCTTGGCCCCAGTGTGCCTGTGTGTGTACACAGGGCAAGTACAGGCTGGCAAAATAAATCTTTGACTTGTGCAATCCAGAGGAGAGAGAGAGAGAGGGAGGGAGGGAGGGAGGGGAGGGAGAGAGAGAGAGAGAGAGAGAGAGCCTTAGACTACTGGGGGCCAAAGAGAAATTTTACAGTCACAGAAATCACAAATAAATAAATTAATCTTGGCCTCAGTGTGGCTGGGCAGTATGTATAGTGTGTAAACTGTACAGGGTATGCAGCCAGGCAAAATAGTGCTTGCATCTGTCTGTCTGTCTCTATATCTCCTTCCGTCTCTTTCTCCCAGCACACTCACATCACAGGCCCGAGCAGGATATGCCACCAGTACAGCCCAGTCATGAAGCAGCTAACAGTTATTGCTTTTTTTAGCAGTTTTACTGTAATTTTGTATACAAATCATGAATTAATTGTTTCCTTTTGGCCCATGTGTTGAATATGACTGACTTTGGCCACTTTTATGCATTTTATCACACTTTTTTCAAATATTTATAAATAATCAGAACTAATCAGAACAAATCAGAACTCCACTATGTTCGAGTTCTTATTTAATAAGGGTCAGAACTTTACTGAGTTCTCCCAGCCTTACTAGGGAGTTTAGTGGATAGAGCAGAAAATGGACTTGGAGTACTGGTGCATCTTGATACTAATGACCTGGCCAACTAGTCAGTGGAGGAGGCCAAACAAAGCTTTGTTTGGCTGAGTGAATGGTTGGCAGCTCATTCAACCACCCTAGCTTTCTCTGAGGCCCTCCCAGTGTGGGGCAAAGGAGGAAGTGTTGATAGGATCAGGACTAAAAAGGTTAATGAATTCAACACTTGGTTGCAAGGATAGTGCCAGGATAAAAGTTACCAGTTTGTCAGTGCCTGGAGGAACGTCTGGGAGAGACAGTTGTTTAAATTCAAAGGACTTCACCAAACCCGAGAAGGGAAAGAGCACTTGGGCACAAATTTGATGTCTGTGTGGAACATTTATACTAGGAGTGGGGGAACTCATGGCTAAGGAACCCATTGGGGAAATCATAAATTATGGAAACTTAACCGACACTCCCCCACAAGCAACAAACTTCCAGACACATTCTGGAAACAAGTGAAAGGATCAAAAAGTGAGTAAAAGGGTATGTAAAAAGGAGGAAGCAATTTAAACTGAACATATGAAGCCTAGAATGGGGAAAAAGAGCACCCCAGCTAGTTCATGGAAGGGGTGCGCTCCAACGCCAGAAGCCTGGGAAACAAAATGAGTAATCTACAGGCAATAATGGCAGACACCCAAGTGGATCTACTTGCCTTCACGGAAACATAGGCCATAGACAACAATGACTGGGACCTCTCGATCCCAGGTTAGTCTCTCTATAGAAAGGATAGAAAGGGTGCAAGGGGAGGAGGGATGTCACCATATGTTCGTGAACATATAACAGCCACATCAGTCATTACAGACCAAATGGAGGGAGTAGAATTACTATGCATTCAGATCAGCTCAGCATCAGGAAAAAAAGATATGCACTGGGTGATTTACAGACCCCTGGGGCAATCAGAGGTGATGGATATGGAGTTCATAGAGGAAATCAGAGGTGCAACACAAAAATGGGAAACTGTGGTGGTTAGAGACCTAAACATGCCTGACGTCAACTGGGGTAACCTAGCTGCGAGATCATCAAGAAGTTAGATAGTGGTATATGCCTTACAGGGCTGTCTTCTCAACCAGCTGGTGAGCATGCCAACCAGATTGGGCACTCTCCTCGATGTGATCCTCACTAATTCTGTAGTGGCTGAAAATGTTGTAGTTGGGGAACCACTGTCAAACATCAACCACAGCTCTATTTGGGTTGCATTGTCATCAGGGACTGTTAAAGCTCAGTCCTGGGCAGAGGTCCTGAGCTTTAAGTTAGCTGACTTTAAAAAGATAGGAATGATGGTCAAGGACAACCTGTCTAGGGTTCACAAAAAGTTGAAGGTAGAGGATATCTGGGGGCTGATTAAACAAGCCATTCTAGAGGCCACAAAATGTTGTGTTAAAACACTGTCTAAAAAAAAGACAACACAAAAGACCTATATGATTCACTAACCAGGTCAAGGCAGCAATTAGAGCCAAAAAAGAAGGTTACTGCAAATATAAAAGGAACCAAAAAGATGGAGACTGAGACATCTTCAATCAGAAAAGTAAGGAGGCCAAAAAGGTAGAAAGGCTGTCAAAGGCACCAGCTGAACTTTGGAATGCAACAGGCATCAAATCTAGTGACAAACCATTTTTTCAATACATCCAGGAAAAAAGAAAGAAAGGAGGTGGGATAGTTAAACTTGCCATGGGGGACAGGATCATTGAGGAGGACGGACAAAACGTTACTGTCCTTAACAACTTCTTCAGCTCAGTGTTCACCAAAGAGCACAATGGAGCATTGCCAGAATGTGGCATAAAAGCAACTGATGGAGGGTACCTGCGGATGGAGATGCCAAAGATTGCTACAGACAGAGGTAAAGAGGCACTATGCATATAAGGAATGACAAAGCACCAGGGCCTGATGGACTACACCCTAGGGTGCTAAAGGAGCGATATGCAGAAAAAGGCTACCTGGAATTTTGCATGCGGGGGGGGAGCTGTGCCCCCTCGCACCCCCCAAAATAAAGATTCTCAACTCCAAGGGAGTGCATGTTGGGAAGGGGGGCACATCCTGGCTCCCCCCAAAAATGAGGTCCCGCAGCTCCGGGAATCTCAAAATGAAACACCTGCCCCCAGTCCCAAACCCAGGACCTGCTCCATCGGAGCCATGCACCCTACCCACCACACCCCATGACTGGCTCGGCAGAAGCAGGTTCCCCGTGGGTCACATCCCTGTTCCCCATCCCTCCACATCCTGTCACCCACCCTCCCTTTCTGTCGCCCATCCTAGTTTCGCAATCGAAGCAGTCGCCATCCCAGTATGGTCGCCCACAATGAAAGCATTGTTATATGGGTTGCCGTTATGACAGTCACCCATATTCAGTCACCATCATCACAGACTACCATCACTTCTGACAGGTGTGGTGCCAGGAGACTTGAGAAAAGTGTAAGTGGTACCTCTCCACAGGGGGAGGAGGGAGTAGGGAGGAGGCTGGCAACTACAGGCCAGTCGGCCTCATGTCTGTCTCAGGAAAATTAATGGAAATCTTTATTTATTTGTTTATTTATTGAATTATGTTGACTCAGTAAGCCCACTGGGCCTAGAAGTCCCTTTTTCAGGGGCGATCGGGAGGAGGGGGAATACAGATGGTAAGCAACTGAAAGTGAACCAGATTAAGCTGTTGGTGGCATTTTTAGTGAAATACATATAGTGGATTACCTAGAGGAACACAACCTCCTGGATGACAGACAGCATGGATTTATGGTGGACAGATCATGCCAAGTGAACCTTATCACATTTTTTGACTGGGTGACTAGGGAATTAGATAAGGGACACCCAGTGAATCTCCTGTACTTCAGTTTCAGCAAGAGTTTTGACTAAGTGCTGCACAATCACCTAATAAAAACGCTGCAAGACCTAGGCATTGCTGATAGCTTAGTCAAGTGGGTGAGAAATTGGTTGAGGGATAGAAGTCAAAGAGTGGTTGTCAAGGAGGTGAGATCTGGTGAAGGTAGAGTCACTATTGGTGTGCCCTAGGTCTAGGTCTTGGGACCAGTCCTGTTTAATATGTTTATCTGTGACACTGGCACAGGCATTCAGGATAAGCTGGAACTCTTCATGGATGATACTAAACTGGGTCATAGGGTAGACAGCATGAAAGTGTTAAGGGAACTTCCAAGTGATTTACAAAAGCTAGAAAGATGGTCCAACACCTAGCAGCTGACGTTCAATGCAAAGAAGTGCAAGATGCTGCATCTGGGTAAAGGGAATTCCATAACAGACTACTGGCTCAATGGGGTCAAGCTCAGAGCATCTCAGGAAGAAAGGGACCTGGGGTCATCATATGTGACACCCTGAAACAATTGAGCAAATGCAACAAGGCTTATGGCAAGGCAAATAGAATGCTAGGGTGCATAGGGAGCGGATTCAACAGCAGGAGCAGGGAGGTGATCCTCCCATTACACAGATCTCTGGTAAAACATCACCTGGAGTACTGCATCCAGTTTTGGAAACTGCACCTGAAAAAGGATAGGGATAGGCTGGAGACTATACTGAGAAGCACTACCAAGATGATACAGGGTCTCCATGATCTCTCATATGAGGAACGCCTGAAGGAACTAAACTTATTGTCACTGGAAACTAGGAGGGAGAGGGGGGGATATGATTGAGACTTTTAAGTTCTTGAAAGGCATAAATAAGGTACCATACACAGAACTATTCCAGAGGGTCTCCAGCTCTACCACCAAGGGGCACAAATAGAAGCTACAGAGAGGAAGATTCAGAAAAGAAACATAGAATTTGATGGCAGATAAGGACCGCTTGGCCCACCCAGTCTGCCCATTTCCCTACCTGATGGATAAGCTGCAGATTCTAGTTAATCAACAGCTTACTTCCTCCTACCCCCCCACTAGAATTGCCTTATGTCTGTACCATGCATTCTTGAATTCTCCCACTGATCCTGACTCCACAACCTCCTCAGGAAGGCTGTTTCATGCATCCACAACCCTCTCTGTGAAAAAATCATTTCTAACATTACCTCTGAGCCATCTCCCCTCTATCTTCAAATTGTGCCCCTTTGTTCTTGCACATCTGTTTTTCTGAAAGATACTACCCTCTTGTACTTTGTTAATTCCCTTGAGATACTTGAAAATTTCTATCATGTCCCCTCCCTCTCCCTCCTTTCCTCAAGGGTATGCATATTAAGCTCCTTTAGCCTCTCTTCATATGTCTTCTGGTGCAGACCCTGCACCATTTTGGTTGCCCTCCTCTGAACAGCTTCCACTCTGTCTATGTCTTTGCAGAGATGGGGTCTCCAGAATTGTATGCAGTACTCTAGATGGGGTCTCACCAACTGTCTGTACAGAGGGATAACAACTTCCTGCTTTCTATTGTTGATGCTTCTCCCTATGCATCACAGTATTCCCCCAGCCCTCCTTACTGCCTTCACACATTGCTTGCCCATCTTTAGGTCATTTGATATAATTACTCCTAAGTCTTTTTTGATTTTTGTTGTTGTTATTATCTCACACACCCCCATTGTGTACTTTTCCCCTGGGTTTTTTTTCCCAGGTGCATTACCTTGCACTTCTTTGCATTGAATCTGAGCTGCCATATATATGACCATTTATCCAACCTTGCTAAGTCCCTTTTTATCCTTTCCACCCCACCTTGTGTATCAACCTTGTTGCAGATCTTTGTGTCATCTGCAAAGAGACATACTTTTCTTTCCAGGTGCTCTCCAATGTCACCTATAAAGACATTAAAGAGGACAGGTCCCAGTACTGAACCCTGCGGTACCCCACTAGCTACCCTCCTTTCTTCACTGTCGACTCCGTTTATTAGTACCCTTTGCATCCTGTTGTCCAGCCAGTTTTTTATCCAGGCTACCACCTTGGGACTCATTCCAAGGCTGGCTAACTTGTATGTGAATCTTTTGTGCGAGACTGTATCAAATGCTTTGCTAAAATCTAGGTAGGCCATATCCACAGCCCCTCCCTGATCTACTACTTTGGTCACCCAGTCAAATAAATATATTAGGTTCATCTGACATGACCTTCCTGCTGTGAAACCATGCTGCCTTGGGTCCTGTGCCCCACTAGCCTCTAGGTACTTAACAATTCTTTTCTTCAGAAGTGATTCCATGGTTGCATTTGTGTTTGCGCTAAAATTTCTTTGCTTGAAAATAACTAGTTTTACAGTACTTAACAAGTCTTTCCTTCAGAAGTGATTCCATCATTTTCCCTACCACTGAGGTCAAACTGACAGGTCTGTAGTTTCCTGCCTCTGTCTTGCTCCCACTTTTGTGAAGTGGAATCACATCTGCTCTCCTCCAGTCCTCAGGTACCACCCCATCCTCCCATGATTTGTTAGGGAGTAGTCAGAGGCGTTACTAGTTCTACCCTTAGTTCTTTTAGAATTCTGGGATGAATCCCATCAGGCCCCATTGCTTTGTCCACTCTCAGTTTCAAGAGTTCTTTCAACCCCCTTTCTTCTGTGAATGGACTGGTATTAACCCTTCTATTCAGAGTGTTTTTCTTGTTTGGTTTAGGTACCTCCCCCTCCTCTTCCGTTGTGAATAAAAAGATCTAAGAAAGCATTTCTTCTAAGAAAGAGTGGTGGAATCCTGGAACATCCTGCCAGTGTAAGTGGTGAATGCAAAGACCATGTAAGCTTTCAAACAGGGGTGGGACAAAGCAAGGGCACAAGGGGAGGTGCAGGATCTGGGAAGGGCAGAACTCAGAAGGTGGGTTAGGCCCCAGCACCTATAACAGGGCTTGGGAACTCTTGGGCAGACTAGATTGACCAACGGTCTTCTTCTGCAGTCACTTTTCTATGCTTCTATGTAACCACAAAGTCCTCTGAGGTTACTAGTATCCCATCAGTGTTAGATTAGGAAGGTAGTGTCAGTTGGCAAAGAGTTTATTAGAAACTCTCTACAGACTTCTCATGGTTTACTTGGCTGTGCTGAGTGAGAAATGAATGAGGTCATTTAGAACTCTCTCAGCAGCCTGAGCCACAGCAGAATCAGCTGCGTGAGGACAGTTTAGAATGTTCCAATAGGAGTTGTGCAGTTGGAGTCAGAGTGAGCAGTAATGCTCTGTGTGGGGAGGTGCCTACCAGCCTGTCCAGGGCTGAGTGAAGGACCTCTGGTCATTTTGTCTCACCCCAGTGTGTGAGACAACAGTACTATCACAGGAAGGTGTGGAGACCGGTAATTTTTGAGACCCCAGTGGGTCCCTTCTGTGAGACGTGTATGGGACTGTAAGATCCAGTGGGTCCAAGGGACAATCTCTGAGGGACCAGAAGATTGTCCAGCTGCCCAGATCAGGGATGGAGAGACTCTCAGTGAAAGCTACCAGAAAAAGGAAGAAGTGTTTTTCTTCAAAGGTCTGTGTCTGTAACAAAGGGAGAACCAAACTGTGAGTACAACTACATTCACATGTTCTGTGGAAGTCATCTGGTGGTGTATGTGCCCAGGATAAAGCTAGATTACACTTCTCAGGACCCCAGTGTCACCACAACTGTGTGCTGAATGTAAAAGTTTTGCGTGGATGCCTTTTGCAATCCAAGGGGGTTGAAGGCTCTGTTTGTGTAACCCAGAAGGAATGGCAGAGGGTGGTTGGGGCCAGGGTGGGAAGAACCTCTTAAAAATTCCAGTCAGGGTTAACTGGTTCATGGATGGGCACAAGGTTACCCTGCAGATGTTAACTAAACCAATCATGTCAGGAAGAATGTGTTTCAAGTGTGTGGAAACCTCCACATAACAGACACTTAGAGAGAAAAAAAGGAATGTTTGAATTTAAAGTGTGTGGAAACCCCCACATAATAGACACTTATGGGAAAATAATGTCCTTGAGGTCCCTAGCACAGAGGGATGGACTGTTTGAGGTTCTGTGAGGAAAAAATCTAAGAAAAGCCCAAACTGTGTTGTGCTGGAAAAGAAAGAGCTTGCTGATTGTAATGTGCAGTACCAACCTGGGGGACCACCCCTTTCTGCCTTCCATCAGTGTCAGAATAAAGCCATACTGCAATCCCATTTCTAGTATTGGACATCTGTGTTTCCCAGTGTGAAATTATTTATGGGCCACCTCAGATAGGAGACATAGTATAGCCCTAGCACCTCTCTCCAAGAACTTGGTGTAAATATAAATATTATTTTGTGCTCTAACCCCCCCACCCTCTTAAATGCCAAGCCAGATATTTGCCCCAGCAGCAGTGGTGATGCCTATTGTTATGCCAACTTGTGATTTGATGCCTTGTCTGTGTACAGGTTGGGGGGTCCCGGTTGCAAGATGCTGCTTTTGGCCGGGGTTAGGGTTACACCTTTATCTAGAAAACACTGCCACTACTTATTACCCAACCTTAAGTTACCCAACTTGTTTGCCAGTCTGCTATGTGGAATGGTTCTGAAAGCCTTGTTGAAATCCAGGTAGGCCATGTCCACTGCTTCTCCCTGATCCAACCTCTTGATCACCCAGTCAAAAAAATCTCAGATTTGTGTGACATGACCTCCCCCTATGAAACCATGCTGCCTTGGATCCTGTAATCTGTTGGATAAAAGGCATTCCACAGTTCTTCCCTTAAGTAGTGTCTGCATTAACTTACCCACCACCAATGTCAGGCTGACAGGCCTGTAATTGCCTGACTCTTCCTTGCTACCACTTTTGTGAAGTGGGACATCTGCCCTTCTCCAGTCCTCTCTGACCATGCTGGTCTCCAGTCATCTGTTAAATAGATCTGTCAGAGGTGCATCTAGTACCACCCTGAGCTCCCTCAGCACCCTTGTATGTACCCCGTCTGGCCACATAACTTTGTCCACCTTCAGGTTAGCGAATGCTTTCCGGACTCTGTCCCCAGAAAATGGACTAGTGTCCATTTTTCTCCCACCAAAGCTCCTGGTGCCTTTCCATGATCTCTTGCCTTCCCCTTCTATTGTGAACACTAAGCAGAAGTATTTGTTCAAGATATTTGCCTTTTCTTGGCCTCCCCGTATAGTCCTTCCTTAACCGTACAATCCCTCCCTTTGTCTTCCTTTTTTTTTGCTAACAGTATTGAACTGACGAAGTTTGACATTTCATTTCATTTTTATTTTATACTTGTAGGCAAAATGAGCATGTCTGTCCATTTTCATATGCTACAAGTGCAAACAAATACATATATTGACAAATAAACAACACATTCAAACAATCAATAATCACAATCAAAACACCGTTTCACAAAACAATTACATTTATCCTTATCATACAACCATTTCCATAAAAATGTTTTTTAAAGTAAATAAAGATGTGCACTTTAACAAATAAGGGGGGAGAGAATTAAAAAAAGAGGGAACTGTAAATAAAAAAGATCTCTGACCAATTTATTTCTTACGTAACAGAATTAAAAAAGTGGGTTTACTCTGAGAACGGGTACCACATATATTTAGCACCTTAGGAAATAATGAAATTATAGACTCTGGTAACAAACCAACAATCCCCTTAAAAAGAAATTGAGCTGACCTAAATAACACCCTGTTATTAAATGAGATACAACCCAAGAGTTTAAGCAAATCACAAGTGTGAATACACGGTGCAACACTCATCATAAATCTTAAAACTGAATTAAATGTTACCTTCAGGTGACCCAAAATACTATCTGTAGTAACAGAATAAATAATTAAACCATAATCAATTAAGCTAAACAGTGTAAGTCAATAGTTTTCAAGATCTTTGAGTGAAAAAGGGACGTACCCTATATTACATTCCTAATCTTCGATGAAGAGACTTACAAAGAAATTTTAAATGAAACTCAAATGTCAAATGGGAAATCTAGGTAAACAACCAAATATTTGAAAGATTCAACTTTCTCAATAATATTACTCTTAGATCTAAAACAGGAGGTAGGTGTAAGAGTTCCATTCTGGGCTCAGTGAAAACCATCAACTTGGTTTTAGTTGAATTAAGCACCAAATGTCTAGAAATAAGCCATTTCTGGAACCGAGTAAAATCATCTTGTACATACTTCAATGCTAAGGTGTAATCATCATCAATACAGTACAATACAGCATCATCTGCACATAAAGGCATTGTACAGTTGATACCACTGAATGGAGCAGAATTAATGAACAAAGAAAAAATCATTGGGCCCAGGATGGAACCCTGAGGAACACCTCACAAATTGTCATGGTAATTAGAAGAAACTCTATTGACTGTGGTACAATAATATATTTTCTGTAGATAACTAGAAAACCATTTAATGACATTCTGAGAAAAATTAAATTCAGAAAAAAATAAAAGGTACTAGTTCATGTTCAACTAAATCAAAAGCCTTGGTGAGGTCCACAAAAATGGCCGCAACAGAGCGCCTCTTATCTAGGGCGCCATGTATGTGACCAGTGAACCCCACCAAGGCTATTTCAGTGTTATGTTTCTGTTTGAAACCATGTTGTACCTCTGAAAGTAAGCCAGTGCTAACTAAAAACCCAGTGGTTTGGTCCAAAATAATCTTTTCTAACACCTTGGAAAGCGGGGCCAGAAGGGACATGGGGCAGTAATTAGATAATAAGGACGGGTTTCCATTTTTAAGGATTGGTTTAATACAATATTTGCCTTTTTCCATTTAGATGGAAAAGAACCTGAATTCAAAGACAGATTAAACAGAACTGATTGCAGAGATGCAAAAGAATCTATTCCATGTTTGATGAACCTATAATCAATATTATCATGAGCTAAATTTGGTTTTGGATTTAATTTAAGTATATAATCCCGAACTTGTAAAGAAGAAACTGGTTTAAAATGAAAACAGGATTGACCTTTATGATCCTCTCCCAGTTAAATTCCATGTGAATTAGGGAAATAAGGGATCCTAAGATATTCTAAATCACCAAAGTGATTATTAAAAATCTTTGCAATCTGAAACAATTCATTTACAATAACACCACCCTTATTCAGAGTAATGGGAGATTCCTTAGGGCAATTCCCTATAAGATCATTCAAGATCCACCAGGTTTGCCTAGAATACCATGAAACTTTTCTTGTTGGGATATGAAATATTTTCTTTTTGCACTCCTGACTTGAGTTTTACACTTGTCATGCAACACTTTGTATTTCTGCAAAGCAGCAGGATCCTTATTAACTTTAAATATTTTCCATGCTCTATCCCTAATTCTGAAAGATTTTAATGAGTCTGAAGTAATCCATTTGCTTTTCAGGGCTTTAACCCTAATCCATCTCATTGGGGCTACTGTATTAACTATTGTGGTATAAATGCTAATAAAAGTTTCAAGAAATGAATCAGCATCCCCTGTTGGGTTCAATTGCAACCAATCAACAGATTTACAAGCTTCTTTAACCTTAAGGGGAGTACATTTTTTAAAATCCCTATATTCAGTGTGCACTGCAGGGACCCCCAAAAGATTTTGCAGTCTACTCACAATAGATTGGACAATGGTCACTGATGGCATTAGGCATAACCACAGCATTATGGATTTTATTATTGGAAGGTACAATAATCCAATCAAGAATAGACCCTCCACCTGTTCTATGGTTATGCCTGGTGACATCAGTGATCAATTGTTCTAAACCTTGATCAAAAAGAAGTTCCTGGACACCATCTCTATCTAATGAACCCCAATCCTTATTAAAATCTCCCATAAGAACTCATTCTCAATTAAGGGGGAGACAATCTTGTACCCTAACTGTTAAATACCACCCATCCCCCCAAAAACCTGGGAGGTATATACATAACACTCAGACTAAGATGTTTTTGTTGTCCAAGGATTATGTCTATAGTTAACATATCACATTTTGTTTCAATCAAACAGATATCTAGAACTGTAAGATAACATTTAGAATCAATCACAACCCCTTCCCCCTGGACTCCCAAACAATCTTTTCTATAAAGGTTGTGCCCTGGTAAAGATTCCTTATTATCAGCAGTGGTGTTGTTGTTAAGCCATGCTTCTGAAAGTGTGATTATATCAAACCTATGTTGCTCAACCCAAACATTCAAAAAATCCCACTTTGCTTTAAGGCTTTGCACATTGAGATGAACAAGACTAATCATTGATCTATTTGAAATTGCATTAACATCAGGAGAGTCAGCCAACTTAGAGGCATTACAAACACTAGGTCTGGGGTGGGGATGAACTGACCCAGAGATTAATAATAATAAAAATAATATTCTACGAGACAGAGCTTTTGGAATCCATCTTCTTTCCTGCTTGGTTAGGCCTCTTACATCACTTAAGGTAATTTGAAAATCCTAAAATAAAAAGTCCCTTTCTACAAAAAGTTATATGCCTTGTAAACTCCAAAATCAATATGCTGGCAAAAGAAAGACTACCTTCTCGGTCGGGAAAACACGCCCCCATGTCAGCCCAAGCAGCCCTGTTTCGAGATGTCACAAAACAAAGGTTGAGTGAGCATGCCACATTGACTTTTATGGGGCTGGTATTTTCAAATATATTTATACCCTTTAGTGCTGGGATTTTATTATATTAAAGCAATGAATTGACTAAATGGGTCCCTATTAAAGGGTCCTCATTGACTGATCTTATAATGTGGAGAGGTTTAGTTAACCAATGGTGTGCTCTCAAAATTTTAGAACAAACAGAAAGTAATCATTTTCCGGTTATATCAAAAAGTAGCTCATTAAATATGAATGTGCATAGAATTCAACCAGAAGCATGTTTGTTTACAGAAGTAAGGTCGAGAAAGAGGATTTCTTGGAATTTAGATGTAGAACCAACTATCTGTAACACGTACTACCCAACTCAATTATTTGTAAAGAGATCAGGTGGTTACAAGATTGTTCTCTAAAACAATTTCTAAAAGCCTTCCCAATATTATTTGTGGAGATAAAAAATACATTGGAAAGGCCCTTGTTTAAAACTAACCAATGCAAGAAGTGGGATAGCTGGTTCGATAAGGACTGTAAGAATTTCAAAATTTTATTAAGGAAATTAATTAAAAAGTACGAGTCGACTCAGAGTAAAAAGGTATCACAGGAAATTAGTAATAAAAGAAAAGAGTATAAAACACTGTTAAAGGGGAAAAAAATCATCATATCATAAAAAACAATGGGACTGGATGTTAGATGCAGTTGTACAAAAATATAACAAGAAATGCTGGATGCTAGTAGCTAAAGGGACCAATAACTGCAGCAATACATTGGATTCCTATATTTCAGAATCAGATTGGATAACTTACTTTAGACACATTTTTATGACCCATTAGTAGATGACTCTGACTTAAAATGAGAGAATGCTGATTGCTCTGCTGTACTATTTAATACAGGAGTATATACTGTAGAAAAATTCATTCATTAAAATTGCATAACGCTCCAGGACCTGACAGTGTGCCTGCTGAAATTTACCACTGCTTCACTGGATCATGGTGTAAAACTATAACAATTTTTTTCTAACAAATATATAAAAGAATCTACATATCCTGCAACCTGGAAAGGTGCGAACATCATTCCACTACATAAGAAGGGAGATAATGCGAACCCAGCTATGTACTGTCCTATTAGACTGTTGGATGTTAAAAATATTTTCTAAAGTTGTTCTAGAAAAACTGAATTATCAAATTGCACAAAATGGGGGCTTATCCCCCTTTCAGGCTGGATTTAGATCAGACTATTCAACTTTGGATAGTGTCTTTATACTCCACTGTTTGTCAGAGAAATAAGTTAAAATTAGAAAGCAAAATTTATTTGCAGTGTTTATAGATCACTCCACAGCCTTTGATTCTACCTCAAGAAATGTGCTTTGGTCCCAGATGATTGATAAGGGCATAGACAATGCATTAGTAAATGTTATACACAGTCTCTACTCTGAAAATTAAGCAAAAGTCTGGCTGGGAGTAGGAGGTCAGTCATCATTCTCATTTGTTATAAACAAGAGGGTCAGACAGAGCTGTGTGATGGCCCCATTCTTGTTTGCCATATGTATCTATCAAATGTTAAGAGATAGTTCAGCCTGAATCAGATTCGCCTAAAGTAAAGCAGCATAAATGTAAAGTTTTAGCCTATGTGGAAGGCTTAGTCCTGTTATCATTAATGAAAAGTGGTCTTCAAAAAGATGTGTACTTCATAAACAAGGAGTCTATAAAACTAAAGTTAAAAATAAACTTGACAAAAACAAAGGTGGTAGTTTTTTGGACAAAATAGCTCAGGTGTAAACCAAAATAAAGGAACTTGATACCTTGGAGATCAAAAAGTAGAGGTGGTTAAGTCTTATGTATATTTGGGTACAAAATTTAGTGTGAACACCATGTGGAATTATCATTTTTTAAAGAGCCTAGAAACACTAAAAAAACAGTACTAGATTAACCAGATTTAATTTTAAATATGATGGACTAAGTCTTAAACTCTTAGTAGAAGTTATAAATGTGAAACACCAGGTACAGCTGCTTTATGGGTCGGAGGTCTGGGATATCAATAACCAAGACTGGTCAACTATGCCATTGAATAAAATGTTGAGAAAAATTATGGGACTAGGTCCATCCTGCCCTGCTCAATATATCAGGGCAGAATTGGGCCCAGTGAATACAAATGCCAGCATTGAAATAAGGAATTTAAACTTCTGGCTGAAAATAACAAGGCATGAGACAGCTAGGATGACCAGCCTCTGCCTTCAAGAGAAGCAAGATTGGCATAACATGGGCATTGCCAGAAACTATTGGTATAGTTTAATCATGAAACTTCTTGAAAAAACATGAATTACAGGCCCTAAGTAAATATGTGGCAAAAGGGGTTAGGATCAGTTTAAAATATAAAAAGTATATCTTCAAAAAAGTTTCAAAGTATTGGGAACTTAAGGATTTAGAACATATTAAAAATTCAGCCTATTGGAAGTGGTTCGCAAAGAACAACTACTACTATGGTATGAAATCCTATTTGGACATCTTAAAGGATCCCAAAGTAAGCAGAACATTCATTATGCATAAATTTGAAAGGTTCCCTGGTAGTGTCTTAAAATTTCAACTCGATAAATTATACTTGGGGACGATAAACTGTACTTGTCAGGTGGGTGGAACGGAGGATCTTACCCATATTTTGTGGAAACGCTCATGGTTTAACAAAGAACAGGTTTATTGGTTAAAACCTTTTCTGAATACTCAATTTGAAATAGATATAGATATGTTGCCTAATATTCTCCTTCATACAGCAGATAGGTAGGGTAGCCAAGTACTTTATGGTAATAAATAAGGGGAAGAATAAGACTGAAAAATGGGCAATAAATTCTTTGATCTATTTAGTCTGACATATAAGTATTTTGAATATGTGTACAATAGACTCATAGATTTTCTTATCTGAAAATTATCTCTAGGAATGTGTATATAATATCATTGCAGTCCTATTTTATATATTTATGCACTTTATCTGAATTTGTGAATATATGTGAACTCCTTTTTGTTTGTTTTTAAATAGAAGTTTTAATTGTTGATGACTATAATAGTCAAACAATAAAAAGTAAATGAATTAATTGTTTATTGTGATGTGCTTTTTTGTTTGCATTCACTTTTTAGTTGTGCTCTGTTTTTGGTATGTATTCACTTTTTAGTTGGCCGAATGACCTCCTTGCTGCAGTCCTGGAAGTACCCAATTTGGGCCCTTTCAAGTGTGAACTACGTCGTCACCTCACTGCACTTAGCAGCTGTGACTGTTCTTTCTCAAGTCATTCTCACTCCCATACTACTAATGCCTAAGGCTGCCTCCAGCTTTGAGTCCATGCTTCTCCTCAGTAGGGCCACTACCCTCCTTGTTTTCCTCCCCCTGCCCCACCCCTCCTTATGTAATCCCTCCACATAATCCCCATATATTTCCAACTTACCATGGTCCTAGTCTGCACCCCTTCTACTCCTACAACCTCTCCACCACAACCTGCCCTTCTAACCCTTGCTCCCCCCCCAACCTATCAGCAAGGCTTTAACTGGCTGCTACTTGTTTCTGCATTCTAACTGTATTGTTTTATCGAACTAATTACTGCTTATGCTATTGTCACTTATCTGTCTTGCCATGGTTGTTCCTATTGTTTTACATTATTTGTTGAGAATGATGTGTATATTGTTGTTTTATTTTGATTGTGTCCATTGTTCTGTATGCTGACGTGAAGCCTTTGTAAAAGAGCCTGTGGTTCAAAGGTCTTGTAATCTGAGAAATAAAATAATAAATAAAATAAAATAGTTTGGCCATTTTTTTTTTTGTTGAACTCATCATGTGTTTACTGTTTTGGTTTGCATTTAATTTTTTGTCATTTTCTTCACAGTAATTTTTGTTTTGTTGCTTTCTTTTTGTGGCATCCCAGTGTACCCCACGTGTGTGGCTTACTTTAAATCACCTCCCAACTGCTGGTGACAATCGTTTCTCAGATTATTTCCAACTACAGGTTCAAACCCAAAAGTAGCTTTCTCATGTCCAGCTGGCTTTCCCCAGACGATGGGAGTTTTCTGCAGGTGTTTCCTGACTCTAGTTGTTGGAACCCAGGACAGCCTTTAGGCTCTTAACAAGAACACGGTCCATCCCTGTTTACAAGCTGAGAGCTTCTCTCAGATGGCTTTGGGATCTTAGCAACAAACAGCTCTTCAAACACACACTCTGACTTTCCTAATGTATAAACTTTTATGCAAGTCTCCTGGAGCTCGGCTACAGAAGCCTTAGGCCGACTTCCATAACTTTTTTGTGCACACTGGCTATACACCCTCCTCACTCGTGAAGAGCTTCTGGTGGACTGCCCCAAGCTGAATCTGTCCCTGGGATCTGAGGAGAGAATGGCAGCTTCTGATTGGTTGACCACAGCTGTTCATCTGCAGAATTAATATGCATTAAGTCCACACAATGTCTAATTGGTAGCCTGTTTAGGTGCCAAGGGCACTGTCCATATTCCCTAGCCAGGAGCCATTGCTAAGTCCTCCAGGGCTCCTCAGATATTGATTGGTGGAGACAAGGATCAAGGGTAACAAATACAAATATGGCTGCTGCAGTCCATTTTGAATAAAGTCCCAACTTCAACTTCATTTTGCTAGCAAACAGTACCACTTTAACTTAAACTGCCCCACATTCCAAGAGATGCTCCTCTGTCCTATTGTTTAGTGGCAGAGTGGGGCATAACAGAGGTTCCCACTGCCTGTTGCTAGCACCATAGCACTGTCCTCCCAAGAGACAGGCAGAAGCATAATACCATAGCAGCCTCAGCTGCTCTTAAAGGTGGTAGCACTCCTTAATTGGAATAGCACTTAAAAGCACTTTTTTAAAGTTTTTTTTGTCTCCCCCTGCTGCTGCTGCTCATGAGCTGCAGAAGTGGCTTTCACAATGAGCTGTAGGACCGCTAAACAGCTGAGCTGCCAGCCACCAGCTCACACATTCAAGTATGTTTCCTGCTCAGATGCTCACACACTGTACTGTGAGATGTTTATCAAACTGCCTAGTGGGGGACTTCCTTTTACCCACTTCTCCAGTCCCCACAGCATATATAGGTACAATGGGATAGCAGGAGAATTTAGGGGCCCCATGCAGGGCTGGTACTGGCAGGACAGCCCCAAAAGGTACTGTACATAATTCAGACCATATTCCAAAAAGTTCCACATTTGCTAGCCAGCAGAGAGAAAAAGACTGTGTGATCCCATAACTCCAGAAGAAGGAACTTGCCAGTGAGAATGGTCTGAGGAACTGGCCAGATAGTGCCACAGCTAAGCATTACCCATCATCTTCCCCTGGGAGTTAGATGCCTAGATGTGTGGGGTAGGCACATGGTCCTGGTTCCCAGTACTGGCCTGTTCCGGCATCCTCGAAGAAGCTGCAGGAAACTGTTACATCTCAGAAGGTGACAAGCTGCCAGAGTCTGCAACATCTCAGAAGATGACAAGTTGCCAGACCCTACGACATCTCAGAAGGTGACCAGCTGCCAGATCCTGCCACAGCTAAGCAAGCTGCCACCCAGTTCATACAGCTTAAGGCTCCAGCATGACTGATAGCACCTCCCCACCATTGCCAGACCCTGTGAGACTGTTTACAGAACCATGAGTAAACAGAGGGCCTGCCCTGCATGTAGGGATTGTACAAAGTTAATTCCAAACCTTGTTCATTTTAAAAGTGCACCAACGCCAGATACCCAGCTGCAACATATCAGGCCTACAACTACCGCACTACCTGGGTACCCAGACTGACTCTAGAGAGGGCACTGGTACCTGTGGGGGAGTGAACCATATGGTGTGTCTATTGTTTGGGGGGTGGACACCATGGTTATTGTTATTATTATTGCATTTTCCAGTCCATTCCATATCTCTTCATCCCCTTTTCCCCTTACCCTGGTTTCATAAATTAACTCTTGATCTTTTTTTGAAATATGTCTTGTGAGCATGTCATTGCATGAACATATTATTAGCTGTTCTCATTA
Organism: Neoceratodus forsteri; assembly: GCA_016271365.2. Taxonomy (NCBI): domain Eukaryota; kingdom Metazoa; phylum Chordata; order Ceratodontiformes; family Ceratodontidae; genus Neoceratodus; species Neoceratodus forsteri. The sequence continues at coordinate 608,467,433 of CM057454.1, read as the reverse complement.
ATTGCATGTGTTTTAAAGTATTACAATTTAAAGCAACTTTCCATGCATGGGGTAACTGTGAGGGGAAGTGCGCAGGCATGGCATCCCAGGGGGTTGTGCCACACCAACAACTGGCTGACTATAATCAACTCTGGGCGGAAGCACCACAGTATTTATTTTATATCTGGGAAAGAACCCCCCCCCTTTTCCATTTGAAACAGAGCCCAAGCCCCTCAACCTTGTTGAGCGCGCAAGACAGGGGTTGTAACTGTAAGTTACGTGGTGACTTGGTTGCACCAGTTTACATTTTGTTTTGTTGTTTTATTTTTTTGTTTGTATTTCTTTTTTTTTTTTTTGCATTTTACTTTTTTTGTTTGTGTTGTGCACTTCAGGGCCACCATACAAGGAGTTCCTGGTTAGGACAGGCAACACTACAATGGGTAGGAAAGCAACAGCATAATATAGGAATCAATATTGACAGGTAAAGCAAATTGAAAAATAAGATGACATGAAGGATTGCTTCCTATCCTTACACCCCCCCCCCCCATTGCAAAAGTGTGTAGCTATATTATGGGGCCTCAAACCTTTAGCCTATGCTCTCTTCTGTAGCTCTACCCTTGTTCTTTCCTGTTCATTCTCTCCAGCAAGCAGGTTTTCTCAGTACAGATGTTCTAGATGTGCTGTCTCTGGACACTCACAGCTGAACTATCACCCAGTCCCTTCTGAAGATCCACTCAGACAATTTGGCTGCAATGTTAAGAAACCTTACGACCACTACTTAAAAGAATGCTGGATTGTCTGCCATTTATGTGGTATTGCCAGCCTTGCCAAGGGGTTTGCAAAATCTATTACTCCCTCTTCCAGCCAGAATAAAGCCCATCTTTCAAGTCTTTGATAATCAAGTTCAGAGGAGATATAGAGCAGTCTCAAGCATTAACTGTGAATCAAAAACTCTAGCAAAGGTTACATAGAAACATAGAAGTTGCCAGCAGAAAAAGAACCATGGTCCATCTAGGCTTCTCAAATCATCCTACCTATCCCTATAATCTATTCTCTTAGAAGTATATTTAGCCCTGATAACTACCACCACCACCCCACCAACTACCCCTACCTCCAAATATTTGGCATTATCAGCCCTGGTATCCATTTTACCCACCTTTGAACCTATTTATAGACACCACCACCTCATCTGTGTAGGTCAGAGGCCAGAGAGTCCCTGTGAGTGGAGCAGTTATAGAAGGCCTGCTGGGCTTGGCATGGTGGCAGGGCGCTCTTCATCCTCCTGGAATAGAAGTCAGTGCAGGGAGTAGTTCCATGTTAGGAGGCATCAAAGAGGCTGCCAGGTCAATTCAGGGTAGTGAGAAAGGATCTGGTGGGCATATTATGGGGCAATACATTACCACTCTGTGACCTACCCATATCATTGTATACTATAGTACATCATAATAAGACATTGCAGGGGCTGTACTATTGACACTATGTGCTATAACTAAATTACTAGTGTCACCATGGCACACTGAGAGGGTAATTTGTAAGAAATGGCTCCTCACGTGCTAATTTATTTTAAATGATATTACAGGATGGACCCTCTAAATAGTACTTCTCTCACAAGCATGTCAATTCTGTGGTGACCAAGATGACAGTTACATTTGCACATAAAGTTATCATTAATTTAAAAACTATATATTTAAAATTCGGTTTGTTGAGTGACGACTAGAGGAATGCCACTGAATCGATCTTTCTGAAGGTGTCCGTGTACATAAATAGTAAAGAATCACTGTATGGGAAATGAGTAAAATGTGCAGGCGAAAGAAAATGATTGTTCAGATAATTTGTGTGTTTATTTGTTTTTGGTTACACTGGGTAACAGTACTTAGTACAAGAATGACTCAGTAGGTAAAAAACTGCATGCATTTGATCAGGTGCAAGTGCCAGTCATAACTAAAGAACAGCTGTCCATGCAGAGAATCATTGTACTTAATGGGTCTTTAGAGTACAATTGAAAGAGAACTGGTGAAAGGAGACTTGTAAGTTGCATCATTCCATCAGTGACAGTGTGTGTACTGCTTTAATAGAAAAATAGCAACAGTTTTTGAGAAAGGAAGATCATTCTTTAGATATGCTCTGCTATGAACAGCAGTGCAACATGTAACGTCTTGCCTTACTAACAATGGAATCTTGAATTTATAATTCTGCTAGTCTTTTGCATCTATCTTTGTGCTTTTAGAATGATTTTACAGTATCCAGAATATTCAGGCTCAGTTCACCTTAAATTTAATTTCCTGCATTTCTCCCTGCTTGTTTATTATTACCTAGGACACTAGCTTGAAAATTAATGCTTTGTTCCCAGACTTCAGCCACTTTCTGCTTTTCCCTTCACTGAAGTCAGACTGCTTTGTTTATAACATCATAATCTGCTGTTGTAGAAATAATTATGATATCACAAACAGAACATTATAACTTCTGTGGAAGGAAAAACTGCAGGTACAGATAAAGCCTGAGGGACAAAAACACTGGTTTTCCTGTAAAAAGTCATGATAATAAAGAAGGGAGTGATTAAAATACAAACAATAATTTAACATTAATTTAATAAAAAACAATATATGCTGAATTGAGCCTGACTGATAGGCATTACAAAGTAGTCCTAGATAATGGAAAATACTGTAAGAAACTCCACTCAGTAACATGCCAAGCATTTTCTGGTGATTAGTGAAAAACTTGAGAAGCTGAGTGCTTGAAAGCAAGGCCCTTGGTTGGTAAGAAGTCTTACACCACAGCTCATTATAATTATTAAGAAGTAAAAAGAAATTACTTTTTTGCACCATTTAAAATAGATGAAACTGTTTGTTTATAATAACCATACATATTTTAGGATTAAGCATAAAGCAATGTGAAAGGCATCCAATCAGATTACAAGTTTTGTGATCTAATTTTCCATTCTGTATAATATGCTATAAAATGATTTCAGATTTATTATAAAATTATCACCTGTTTCTTCAAATTATTGACTATTTGACTCAGAGAAAATTATATCAATTATTCAGGTTGTTAGCTGCAAAAGCTCTTTTGTTATAGAACTGAATCATGGAAATGACATTTCCTCTCCCCCTTTTTTGTAACTTTTTTGGGTGCAGTAATGATCTACATTATAGGGTGGTTCTTTAAAATTGTATTCTAATGTTGAGTAATGCAATAATTTAGGTTCTTCCCTTTCAAAGTAGAACAGCCCTGCAATTCACAGTAAACATAATGACAATGATAATAATAATAATAGTAAAAAAGAATATGCAAATATTTTGAGGAAAGCTTGGCATTAAATTATGAATGAGCTTCCCTGAAGGTATAAATTAGTTTAATTTAGTTTTTTTGTGCAACCTGGGTAAACGCCCCAGAACAAGTTCCTTCTTCTGGAGCACCCAGGGCTAAAGGTATTAGCATACATAACAAAACATCAATGCATGCTCAAAAATAAGATGATGACTATACAGGACACACAAATACTGTATTGAAAGGTGTGGTGGATTATAGAGTACTAAAGGGTGGATTCTACTATAAGGAACATTGGCCCTGTACAGCTTGTGAATGTATACAAATAAGTATTTAAAAATACAGATTTCATTTATAAACTTGGTACAGTATTTATAACTCATCAGAACAGTTCCTGCTATCTTAATGATGGGGGATAGATCTGTCTGAACCAGTTGGAAGCCTGGACTTTTCGAAAGCCATACGCAGGTCCTTTCTGCTAGAGAAACAGGTCAACATTCTTCCCCATGAATCAGGTAACCTTTATAACATGTAACTGACATTACAGGGTCTGTTCCCATCACTCAGAATATTAAAAAAATTAAAACTATATAGCAGTTTCTCTTCTCGGAACTTAAACTTTTGTTCTTGAATTCAAGATGACATTTCCTCCGTGGTCTGAAATGGAATTTCTGCATTGGCAGTGATCATAAAAACAAAACTTGTGACTCATTCTCCACTTTTAAATAAGAACCTTTTATTCCCACACCTTGCTACAAGACTGCTGGTCAGAATGCTGTCAGTGAGTTTGAACTAAGACAGAGGCTGCCTGTAACCCAAGAATGACATTAAAATAAGGAACAACAAGACAGCCTAATGAAAATAAGATATAAATGAAAAATAAAGGATTATGGTAGATAGCAGGATCACCTTCAATGATTAAGTGAACAGCTACTGTATGAAATGTCAGGGCAAAGTGGCCATGAAAATGGAGGAATAAAAGTTATGACTGGAGAGTGGGCATTGAGTCACAAGTTTATTTTCATGGCCTTTGATCATACTGTAGACTCTCCCACTTAAAGCAGTGGCACAGTCCTTGGAAGGGCACATGGTCAGCCTTGACAAAGTGCTGGAATCTGTGTAGGCAGTGATGTTGCAGTTTCTACATTTGATTGAATGACTCCTTGGAGCTGGAAGCAGTGCTGCCATCATTCACGTGTCTGAGAAAAAGATGTCATCACTTTTCTCATGGACTACAGTACATTAACCTTCCTGTGTTGGCAATAAAATCCAAGCCACTCTTCTGATGCAGAATGACCTCTATCTGTTGGTAGCAGTGCATGTCACAGTTCCACCACAAAACTAGAATGACCTTTCCAACTGATGATGTAGTATTGATCCAGAAGGACCTCTTTGTGTTGGGGGATGATGTTACAGTTCTTCATCTGACCCTGGATGAACTACTTGAAGTGAGTTTCCCACTTTGAGAAAACTTTTAAAGACACAGAGACATAGATACAGTACAGACAAGTATCTGTATGGGATAAATAGAGTGAATGCAACAGAACTCTTCAAAGGACCATCTGGACAGACTGGGTTAGCCAAGAGGTCCTTTTCTGCCAACAGAGTCTATGTTTCTATGTATCTCCTTGAGTTCAAACACAGGGATGAATGGGAAGTCACTGAAGCTGGCAGGGGGGATTCAGAATGGATGTCCATGAGCACTTCTTCACAGAAAGGGTGGTGGACAAGTGACATAAGCCACCAGAGGAAGTGGTACACGCCAAATCAATCAACATTTTCAAACAGGGATGGGATAATCATGTGGGTTTTGTTAGAAAAAGGTGGGACAGTCACGGAGGGGAGGATTGCCACTAGGGAAAGAAAGAAAGAATAGTTTGGTAGGGTATGCCACCCTAACAATAAAATTTCTACGGTGACATGCATTGATATCAACTACAGCGCAATGTCACCATAGAAATTGTACTGGAAGGGGGCAACCACTCCCCCGACCTGCACCCCCTCCCTGAACTAACTCCTACCTGGAGTTAGAATCCTTTAGTTTGGGCAGTGTGGGGTTCATGGAGCAAAGCCCCCCTCAATGTAAAAAACAGAGTTGAACTGGGTGGCTCCATGACAACTGCAACTTGTGATTGACATGGAGCTCGGCGCTGAAATGCCAGTCACAATCTTTTTTGTCGTGCCGGCATATATAACTTGTTTGGTAGGGTGGGCACACTGGATAGGCCAACAGCCTTTTCCTGCCAGCAGCATCTATGTACCTATGTAACATTATATTTAGACATAATTTAGATAATATTTAAAAGACTGAGTGCCATTCTCTTCCCTTTGTTCCTTATTGCTGGGTTAATTGGGATGGGAACAAGATCCTTTTTCCCTAAAGTACATCTATGGTTGCTGCTTAACCCTTTGCTGAAATCATAATCCTCTACTTTTGACATTCTAGTTTGCTGTTGTGGAAAGGATTGCGATGTCACAAATAGAGGACTGTGACTTCAGTGAAAGATTAAACAGCAGGAGAAGATGAACTAGGGGGAAAAAAGGTTCCTGTTTCTACATAACTGTGACCTGTTATGAAAAACAAAGGGAAGAGACATGCAGACAATATTTAAAATATCAACTGAACCTTATTTAAAAATTATTTTTTTTTTATGTTTTTGGGAAGTGGGAAATCCACTTTAAGTTAGCTGTGAGCTAGGCTCATCCCTTCACTATTATAACCTTCTTGAAGTTTAGAAAATATCAAAGTTTGTCTCCTGAGGGGATTGACCTTAGATGAGTGCCCATCTTCAGATTGGGGATAGTCACTGCCTCACGCGGGGGGACAAATTGCCACCTAAGTCCATTTCATCATTACAGTACTATGTTACTACACTATGTTACCATCCAGAATTTGAAGTGATATCACAACATGATTTCTGCAGCCCACATCAATGACCTTTTCTAATTTGAATTTATACTTTATGATCCTTCTGCACTCAGTGCCAAAACCCTCCACTCTGTCAACCTCCCAGCCCTGTATTCTTCCACTTATCTTCTGTCCCCATGGCTTATCCCCCCCCCACCCATGGGACCTTTGGGTCCACATCCCCCTCAGGAAACAGACTAATATTTTTAAAGATGAGAGTGATATTACAATCCCACAACAAACAAAACAGGAACATGTAGCTAGGATCTTCATGATGCAGCCGATGGCTTCAAGACCACAGAGAGAATTGGTGTACAAAAACAAGACATTCATGAGCTGTAATACAAAGGTGACTTTAAGAGATAAATCTGAATACAAAATACAGCTAATGAGTACAAGGACCAAATACACAAATATTTTGCCTTACATTGTCATTTCTACTGGGGGACCCTATTATTTTAATATTAAACTTGCTTATATGAGCTGAGGTATCATTGCTTTCTCTCTGTCTGTTAATGGAAAACGAAACCCTCATATCTTGTAAATGTTATTTGTTTCCATTTCAACAGACAACTCTTTTCCTGTAGCTGTTAGGGATCTATGCAGGACCCCAGTTTTTTGGCAGTACTTTGGGATCAAGTTCTGTAACAGGATTACCATTTGCTGCAGAACTTCTGCAGCAGTAATTTGTAATTTTTGCAGAAGTTCTGCAGCACCAATTAACTGCCATATCGCAGCATCTGCTTGTCATCCTGACACCACATCCATGGCAATGGTCACTGCAAAGAGGATGGGGGAATGTACAATACCACTACTTCAAAAAATAAAACCACAGACTTTTAGAAATAATATTTTTCCAAAAAAAGCTAAAAAACAATCTGTCAATTAAGGTTCTGTCCCATTGCATTAATGAAATGCACATAGGGGATCTTGTGTGATAAATGATTTCTCTATACTCAGTGTTAATGCCATTTGTGAGGTCCACACCGGGTATCATATATATATATATATATATATATATATATATATATATATATATATATTGTGTGTGTGTATATATATATATATATATATATATATATATACACACACATATACATATACATATTTTTATTTCATATGTAATTTCTGTTTTTCTATGGGTTTCTCCCATCCTCTACACCCATGCATCCCTGATGTGGTGTGTGTGTGTGTGTGTGTGTGGTGGGCACATGTGCACATGCCATTTGGTATGCCCCTCCCTTCCAGTCACACCACTGACCACCTGCACCAGCATCGAACCTCCATTCGGTGATGGTTGGACTACAGATGGCTGACCTCATCCCTTACCTGGGAGAGGAGAGCCAAAGCTCGATCCTGCTCCCACCCTCCCTCCCTTCCCAGCACCCCGGTGACCTGAGGTCGTTCCCAAATCCACATTGCCGGTTTAGGGTGAGGTGTGGCATCCAGCGTCTCAACCATCAGTGCCACCAGGCCGGCATCACTTATATATTTAAATGCAATCTGTAATGTATTTTTTTAAAACTAAATTTCCTTTTCTGTTACAGGGAAATTGTATCCACATCTGTACAGGTCCCTTTGGAAATGGAATAAACAGAATAGTGGAGACACTTCAAGAGTTATTTTTCATGCCAGTCTCCATTCCCCCAGTGCAGTTCTTTGCCCATCAGGCCATCACATGTGCATGAACTCCTTGTGATGGAAGGCTCCCCAGCCTGTCACAAGGTGTCACCTGTGGGACAGGACTCTGCACCATAACTTCCCAGGCTCAGAGTAGTGCACATTGCTGCCCCCCCATCCTCATGCTGCCCAGCCAGCATCCTGAGCTCATCCCCGAGCTTGAGTCTCTGGCACAGGAACACAGCCTGCTACCCACTAGTCCAATGGTCAGCTCTGCACACAATACTTCTGCATAACTTTCAGGTCAGTCTATCAACTTGTAATAACATATAATCAATAATCCTGGCAAAAATATGTACAGCACAATTATTCATTTAATAAGTCTGTTCTTTCAACAGGTCTATGCATCATTATATTCCACCTTTCTGGGCATAATTCCTTTATTTTTAAAGACAGGTTAATTAATTTTACCACTTATTCATTTCCCAGGTCTTCTCTATACCTTACAGGCTCAAATAAATCTGTACAAAATAAGGTATTCAGTTAACAGGTCTATGCTAGTGTCAAATATTTGTTTAAGTTGACCCGGTGTAATAACTTAAGACTGAAAATGTTATTAGGCTGTAGTACAGGATGAACAAATATCACAGTACCTGATGTGATGTGCCACTTCCTCGGGGAGTGGGAGCAGTAGTAGATAAATGACTGTCCTGTCTTTGGCAGAATGCAGTCCTGTGATTAGTTAATGTATGATGTGATGTCATTGATAACACCACATGCTGAGGATAGGGAGGTTTTGGATATTAAAGAAGAGGAAGGGAATCAGGTGCCATGGAAAACTTGTAAATATTAATAATTACCAAGAACAGTGAATTCTGCTGCACTGCAGAAATTCTGCAGTAGGTTGCAAGTTCTGTGCAAAATTCTGTGGTTGCAGAATTCTAGGGGCTTCGGATATATCACTGTTCATTCTAGTCCTGTAATTATCCTGGGGTCTCCATTTTCTGATTGTTGAAATCTTATTGTCCCTGAGAACTGCATTAGCATATGAGGAAATGATTTGCTAGCACCCTTTAGACTCCAGAGTATTCACGTCTGCTTAATTAGAGTACAACAAAACAAAATGCAGCAAGGTGTGAAATACCACATTTACCTTCAAATAGTTTGCAAACTGTCTGAGTTGTAATGCAGGGTTTTTCCCTTTCAACAGGTTTCAATGTGTATGTTTCCAGAGAGTTTTGTTGATGATATTAGTACTTTTAGCACAGAGATGCATGGTATAAATGACTGCTTTGACATCATGTTCTCATACGTTAATGCAGCTCGGAGGGACAATGAGACTTCAAGAACCATAAAATGGAGATCCCCAGGCTAGTTACAGGGGACTAGCATGAACAGTAAAAACAAACTAAACCACACATGCATATCCTCAACAGTTAGAGGAAAAGAGTTGTCTGTTGACATGTAAACAAATATAATTTACAAACTATGAGGGTGTGGTTTTTGTTTAAAGGAAAACCATGGATTTGTTAAATGATTATATTTTCATTAGAACAAGCCTGATATAGGACATATCGCCAGTTCACCCGTAACAGTTTTGTTACTCGTGGTTGTATTTTTTTCAATTTTATGATCCCACGCATTCAAACTGACAGGTGCCATCTTCTTTATTTCTTCTCCTCACTGCAATCTGCTTGGGGTCACGACGTGGTTCTTGGAGCATGCTGGCATTTGCGTGTGCACTGTGAACTGGTGAGGAGTGCACGTTCACTTTGTTGGTCGTGAGCTTCAGGTCCCATGTCCCATTCCCATTTCCTAGCAATGAAGCAGAGTGTGTAGACAACTATCCTAGTAGTTGTCCTTACCCATGGTGTCTCTGACTTAATTTTGTTCCCCGGTCCTGCCATAGAGAAGCCCTCCAGCTGCACAAAGTGTTTTTTTTCTCTCTGCTTAGTCCCACTGCGATTTATTTTCCATGATATACCTTTCCTGCTGACTGCCTCCAACATGCTGACACAATTACCCCATTCAGCCAATTGGGTTAATGTCTGTGCCTAGCTCTGTCCGTCAACTTTTTATCACCTCCTCCCACGTGCACTTGAACCTTTGTTTTCCCCCCTCAGGTCCATTCACCGCACATAAAAATGGGGTTCTTGTGATCTGGAACTCCTACTACCGCTGAGAAAAGACCTCCTTGCCACATCCTGTGAGTGAAAGTGCTGATTCAAGTAGGTGAAAGCAGCAGTCAGCGTGGTATTGTTGTTTTGGATGAGCACTGTGCCTTTAAAATTTTTCTTAGCAATGCATGGCAGCTATGGAGTGCATGGCAGGGGCAGCCCACTGAAGCGCCCTTCCCACATGCAAGAGAGGTCAAGTCATGTAAACAAAGGGATGAAAATGGCGCCGCACATTGAAAGGGATGCGGAGTGTAAACAAATTGATTTTAACACACGATAGCAATGGTAAGTTGAAATGAAGGTTTTCAGCTTGGTGACTGGATAAAAGGTGGCATTAGGCAGGACAGGTACTAAAAAGGACATGTAAACCATGCAGGTGGATGCCGTGAGAGATGTTTTCATCACTTGTGCCTGCGTGTCTCCCACTGGTGGAGTGAAAATGTCTCTCACAGCTTGAAAGTAATTTGCATAGCAAGAGCTCACAGTGAGCAGTACTGAGTCTCTAAATGGTGTGGTTCATGGGGAACAGAAAGACAAAATAAAAAACACTTCAGAGCTAGGATAGAACATAATGGCCTAGGTAGTGAGACTAAACTAATACTAAGACCAATAAATTATTTATTTATTTAATTATTTATTATTTAGTTTTTGTTGATCGGGTAAGTGCACTAGACAAATCATGCCTATTTTCAGGCACGATCCGGGGAAGGGGGATACAGATGAATGCCAGCTGACCTTGAATCAGATTAAGCTGTATTAACGCAGAACATAGATATTCACGGTTTCCCTTTAAGACTACTCTCTAGCTTCCTAGTGTTAACTTTGACATAGAGTGCAACCCATAATAGGCTCACAGGTAGCCCGTGAGGAACATCCTAAATGGGGAGGGCCACACCTCTCCTAATTATTTGTCAATGCAGACTATGCAGTAGCAAGCTCTACCCTGGCTCATTCACATAGTTTCACTTGAAGTGTTTTATTCAGTTACTCACATTCTTCACTTACAGCTGATGACAGTTTCACTTTGTCATCAGTCAGTAGTCTTATTCACATCTCAGCTGATTTGTGAACCAAGAGAATGTCATTTCAAAATCATGGCCTGATGAGCGTGTGTGAGCAAGAAAATAAAATAAGAAAATAAAACAGTGAGTGACTTGCAGGTTTAAAGGCTGTTTTTTTTTTGGTTGGGGGGAGGGGGCACTGGACTTAGTTTATTGCTAGCAGCAACACAACAGCAGCCCTGCAACAAAACCCAGACATTTATGAGAAGTGTTACATAGAAACATAGACTTTGACAGCAGATAAGGACCGCTAGGCCCATCTAGTCTGCCCATTTCCCTACCTACAGGATAGGCCGCAGATCCTAGTTAACCAACAGCCTATTTCTTCCTACCCCCCACAAGAATTGCCTTATGTCTGTCCCATGCTTTCTTGAAATCTCCCACAGTTTTAGACCCCATAACCTCCTCAGTAAGGCTGTTCCATGCATCCACTACCCTCTCTGTGAAATAATACTTCCTCACATTGCCCCTGAACCACCCTCCTTCTATCTTTAAATTGTGTCCCCTTGTTCTTGAAAGTCTCTTTTCTGAAAGATGCTACCCTCTTGGACTTTGTTGATTCCCTTGAGGTACTTGAAAGTTTCTATCATGTCCCCCTCTCCTTCTTTCCTCAAGGGTATACATATAAGCTCCTTTAGTCTCTCCTCATCGGCCTCTTTTGCAGACCCTGCACCATCTTAGTTGCCCTACTCTGGACTGCCTCTATCCTGTCTATGTCCCTGCGGAGATGGGGTCTCCAGAACTGGACACAGTATTCAGATGGGGTCTCACCAACTGTCTGTACAGAGGGATAACAACTTCCTGTTTTCTGCTGCTGATGCCTCTCCCTATACATCCCAGTATACCCCAGCCCTCCCTACTGCCTTCTCACATTGCTTGCTAACCTTAAGGTCATCTGATATGATTACCCCCAGGTCCCTTTCCTGTTTTGTTGTTGTTACTACCTCCCCACCCATTGTGTATTCTTCCCCTGGGTTCTTGTTTCCCAGGTGCATTATTTTGCACTTCTTTGCATTGAATCCTAGCTGCCATACTTATGACCATTCCTCCAACCTTGCCAAGTCCCTTTTCATCCTTTCCATGCCTCCTTGTGATTCAACCCTGTTGCAGAGTGTTAGTAAAAGTACTGTAAGTGAATGAGCCAGTGTTGAGCTTGCTAGATCCTGAATTGCCAATAGATTAGGTTGGGTGTGCATCCTTCCATTTAGGGTGTTTCCCCAGCTACCTGTGAGGCTCTTGTGGACTGCACCCTCTATGTAAGGGAATTCTAGAAAGTTAGAGAGTGGTCTGCACAGATAGACAGAGAGAAAGCAGAGAGACCACAGCTCATCTAAGCCAGTAAAATATTAAATTATTAGGGCTTGGTCCAGGCATATGAGGAGGTCATCTTGTTGCTGGTGGTCAGGCTTATTCACATTTCAGATGATTTATGAAGCCAAGAAGACACTTTTAAAATCATAGAGTGAAGAAAGAATGGCAGTAAGAATTTAGAAAAATCCAGGGCTCCCAGATCAGGCAAAGCTTTTTCCTGTAGTGCACCCCAATTTTCCCTGTATTTTCCCTGTAGAACTGAGATGAAATTCCTGTAGATTTTCCTGTATGCACAAATCAATGTAAGTACACAATTGGTGTTATTATGCCAGTCAATAAAATCACTAGGACAAATGTTCAGGCTGTTTTATGTGTTCTTATTTATTTTAAATATAAAAAATCACCTACAACGTATCACGTAACAACTCTATTACTATAAGAACTTTATATGTAACAATATAATACCATCTTGAGGTTCTGGGGACATGTTGGAATCTATAAAGCTCAGTTCTAAAGGTTCACATGTCTCCAGAACCTCCTGAAGGTATTATAACCTTGTAATAATACAGTCCCTTATACAGTATTCTGTTTATAGTATGAAATGCCTTAACTTCAAATTTACCCCTTAATCACAGACTGATACATTTTGTGTTCTGCTCACAATACATGAAAGGGCCATTGGGATGAACAAAATGTGCATACCCCACCCTTGCCCCTGCACCTCGTGGACAGGTGCACCCATACTGGAATTCACCAATGCTGACCACCTATCCATGGCTCCTCCCCCAATGCACAGGACTCTGCAGGGTGGCTGGGGGAGGAGTTGTCCCAGGCAGACATCCAATGGGATGCCCCCCAGGACCCATAGTGGATCTCACACATAGGGTGGCATGGGTCTGGGGCTGTGCATGCTGATAGCATGCACCCAGACCAGTCCGGCACCCTCCAGTCCCAGTGTTGCCTCACATAAACTTTCTAGATGCTCACCCATCCAGCTGCTCCTGCCACCTCCTGCTGCCCAGCAGTCGGGAGCAACACAATGTGCACTGTCCTGGTCCCCCAGTGACCGAATACCTGTATTCATGGGGGCATGCTGTGGGTTATGGCAGGGTCTCCCTGGTGTGCCCTGCACCACCCTTTGCACCCATGTGGCCAGCACTACACAGGTTAGTGAATACACGTAGTGCTGGCACACCCCCGGAATGTCCCTTTCACGGAGCTGTCTGCAGACATGGGGGATTGGGTGCAGTGTGTCTGCATGTGCCCCCTTCATGCATGCTATGCGGGGGGCACTGGAGGTGTGGAGTAGCTATTTGCCCCAGATATGCGTGCATAGCCACTGCACACCAATTGTGCATTGGGCCTACAGCTCTGTGTACCTGTAGTGCTCCATTAATAAACATTGTTTCAGTGTATTGTTGTGTTTTTCATTGGCATGCTTAAGCATCCCTCTTCACACACACACAACTTTGTGCACTGAACTCTCAGAGGTAAAAATAAATATTCCCTTTTTTTTCATTTATTTTACTAATCTTAGGCCAGACCAGGGTCTATGGGTCCTTTCTGATCTCACACATATAATTCATAACTCCTGTTTTTCTTGATGAAGAGACGCCATACCTTTCCCAGGCTCACAATTAAATAGAAACACTGTCTAATTTTTTTTTTTTCAAATAACCTCAGCCTCTAGGCTGGTCAGAAGAAGTGCTGCCTTAGTGATCTTTTTAAAAAAACACAACTCTGCTCTGTGCACCAAACAAGCCAAGTAACACTTGAGCACTCTTTGTGTCCTTGACACCCTTTAAAGCCCACCATCATCAAGTCTCTTGTCTGGCTCACTTTTTGCACTTCATGTATTTAAAATAGACAAATTTGCAAAACAAAATGTTTGTTTGCCTTGGTGGTTTGGGGCGCTGCTTCTCTCATGTAACACTTAAGCACTCTTTCTTGCACCACCACCCCCAAAGCATATCATCATCAAATGGTTAGTCTTTCGTCTGACTCATTTTGCACTTAAAATGAGTTTAAAATAGACTAACTTGAGGCTGCCCACAAGAAGGCTAGTTTACCTTCAGTGGCTTAGGATCTCTGCCAGTCCAGAACAGTGGCATTTGAGATGCAGCTCGGCTGACTCAACGGTGTTGCTGTTTTGAGTGGGGCCACATGGCAGGTTTTGGATCATGCAGCAGCTCACTGGTTCTTGATCAGAAGATCTGAATTCATCCTCAGAAAGATGCACTGCCAACACATTACCTTACTACCCCAGAGAAACACAGGCTGCAAATGCAACAACAGAATTGCTTAGTGTAGCAAAGTCAGCAAACTGAGCACCAACTGGAGGGCTCTGTCTGGATCTTGGCAGCCATGAGATTCATAGTGGGCATTTTCCCGTAGTGTTTGTCCATTTCCCTTGGTATTTTAAAAACAAAAGATTTCCTTCCCGTTTTCCATTTTTTAGTAAAAATCCCTTAAAATACAGGAATCCCTGTAGATCTGGGAGCACTGAAAACCTTAAGGGATTTGGAAGCTCTTTTGGGCACCTTTTTTTTTTGGTGTGGGTCACTGGACTCGGTTTGTTTACTGATATGGTCCTCAGACCAGTAACACCCCTCTAACACCTAAAAATGTATGAGAAATGTGAGTAATCCTGAGTGAATGATCCAGAGTTAAATTTGCAATATCCTAAATCGCCAAACTTAATGCTGCAGACATGTGCATGAAAACTGAATTTTCGTCCTCTAGAATTCATATTTGTTTTTCCTCATTCCCCAACTGAGGTTATAAACTATTGTTTGAAGCATGATAATGATTTTCATGGCAACAGATTGATGATGTCACAAGCAAAGGGTTATGCCCTTTGCTTGGGAATAAGGAAATTAATTTTAGAGGACAAAGTTCTGGTTTTCTCAGAAATATTCTAGTACAAAAGCTGAAAAGATCATGGAGGTGAGACCCTCAGCTTGGGGGGGTTGCCTAAAACTTTTAGCGGAAAACAATAAACATGATGTTGCAAGGGTACGGCCATGGATGAGGATCTTTGGAAATCCTATTGCAAACTGATTCTGGAATGCACTTGCTGAACCCTCTTGGAAGGCTGATGAAGACTGATTCAGAAATATACTTAGCACAAGGTGCTGGCACACTGCAATGTAACTGCAATCCTGGGACAATTACACAGTTCAGAAAACTTGCACAGTTTCAGTAGTTCGGGTAAGTGTCACCGTTCAAACAGTTATGCTCAATATTACAGTTCCAACAGTGGTGGTAAATATCACAGTCTCTGCATGTCCAGACCACAGTAAATGAGCTGATATCTGATTATTCTTGCTATGGGGCACTTCCTTAGTTAGGCCCTTACTGGCTGTAGACTTGATTGCAATGGGACCCTGCTAACTAAATTGAGCTTCCCCTACCTGAGTCTTTATTTATGTGTATCTTTTTACATGAATACATCAGTAAAGGCTGCTTTGGACAAAAACGAAAATTGTGCATTATTTACTGCTCATTACCTGTGGACATTTTTCCTTTCCTTTCCCTTGCCCCTTTTCCTTTTCACACAATTTATTCTTTATTTATGCACATGGTTCTGTATACTGGGGCCCCTTTAACTCATGGGCCTTAACTGGGCCTCTCTGCACTTGCTGGGCTTCTCTTGCTGGGCCCCTCTCTATTTGCAGGGTTTCTCTTGTTGGACTCCTGTCTACTTGCAGGGCTTTTCTTGTTGGGCCCCTCTCTACTGGCAGGGCTTTTCTTGTTGGGCCCCTCTCAACTTGCAGGCCTTTCCCTTTTTCCATTAATCTGTGGGCTTCACTGCTGGGCCCCTTTATTCACTCTGAGGCTTGCCTTGTCTCTTTAATGCTCCTCTAGTGCATGGCCCCTTTGAACTAATGTCTGGGCTTGGCAGGGCCTAATGTCTCTGGTTCCTCCCCTGCCCTGCCTCTTCATAAATATTTATAGCTTGCACTAAAGGCTTCTATGCTGTAGCCCCTCCTTAGCACCGCCACTGGGAGCACTCCTATTAATATTTAAAATGTGGGTCTTACCCTGCCCACCTCTCCACGGCTCTCCGGCAATCTTGCAGGCACCCTAAGCACTCTAAAACAATTTATATTTAACTGTCAAAACTTCTGGTGGCCAGCATCTAGGCACTGGTGCTGCTGCTGACTCACCGTCCCGGGCTGGGGTAAAGACTGGGGAATTCAGAAGGCTGGGAGGTGCTGTTGGCAGTAGGGGAGCTGCAGGGAGGCCAGCACTACAGTGGATGACAGGGGGCCTTTCAGGACCTCACGACACCCGGTGGTCTCTTCTTCCTTCTTGATGCACCCCTTCACACCCTGCCAACGAGGGACCAGATTAACTTTTAAAGTAAATAATAAAACAAAAAATGGGGCAGCTCACTGAGCCCACACTGCAGAATGGTAACACTCCTCTTCCTTCTCCAGCGGCTGACGACACTGCAGCCAGACAACAGCAGGAATCAGACCTGGCACAGAGACCTGCTGGTGGGTCAAGAGCTGAGGCACCCAGAAAAAAGAGCTGGGATGGCTTCAACACTCAGGTAAGCCCTATCAGTCCCTCACTAGTTCTGGCGTCCTCACTCCTTCCACCCCAGTCAGCAACAACAACAAAAATGATACTTTTATTAAAAAATGCAACACTCAGAATACTAATTCTCAAACCCTGAGCTCCTGCCACTAGTCACTGGCTTCTATTTTAAAAAATAACACCATGCACTGGGCAGGGACAGCAGTCTCAACGCACAGGGAACCTCAGCTCGTGCTGCCTGCTCAAGAAGGGGGGTTCTGCGCAAGCTGCAGCAGCAAAAGAGCATTTTTTTCCTTTTATTTATTTTAAAGCTTTCTGCCAGGGAAGGGGAACATATGAAAGGAGGAGCCCTTACCCACTATCCACTGCCTGCATTACCCTACGCTGGGGTCTAAGGCACCTGATTCACTTAATTTTTCTTTCTGTGGTGCCTCCAACTCTGGGGCACTACACTTAATCTTCCCAGTGCTCCCAGGCCACCCCTGAAAAGAAGCATTGTGTTTTCATGGCCTTACCTGCTTACCAGAGAATAAAATGAAAATGGAGAGTAGCAACAATTTGGGGAGGGGGCATGGACTGGTGAGGGAAACGATAGAGATCAAGTGTCAAACAGTGGATAATGTGAATCCTTCTCATGAATATGCACTGTTCACATTTTTTGGAGCATATGCATGATGAAGGAATAACAAAGTAAAAATGTAATTTGTGAGAATGCAAGCAGCGTTCTTACAATCAAGAGCTTAGTAAGAATGCACATGGTGGTGCACAAGCTAGTTCAAAAGCAGAATGATGCACTTCAATCACCATGTTACTGATATGGCAACTACTTTTAAAATAATCAGACTTTACCCTATGAGAGGTATGCAATGGCATTATTAGTAAAGTGTGTACTTAGGGGACTATACATGCTTACATACAAGACATGTAAATTATGACAAGTAATGTAGAAACAGTGGTGACTGTATGACAATTATGTCCATTAACAAACGCTGCATGAATGACATTAGTTGCACTGGGACTGAATCATTGAAATAATGCAATGTTTATGACATTGCATACTGGTGTTGTGTTGCAAATTTGTTCTGAACCACTTTTATTCAAGTTCAAGACAAACTTTGTTACAAAGAAGCATTGGGGAAGACAATGGCAAAGGGAGGAGAAGATGGGGAGATTAGCTGAGAGGTGTGGTGGGCAGAAATTAAAGCTGAAATATTTGTACCTCTTATTGAAATTTATAGTAGAAGGTATCAGGTTGCAGGCCAAGTAATGAGCATGATTAGCTCATAGCAGGATAAAGGAAGTGTAGGTATGCACATTGTTCCATAAACAGAAGAACGTTAAATATAACAAATGAGGACAGTTTGAAATGGAAATGTACTAAATGAGAACAAATTAAATGGAACAGCATGAGAAATGTAGATATATATGAAAGGAGGTGTACCTAAAGACAGCAAATATATAGCGGCACTGTATTGGGTAGGGTACAGTACAGGAAAAAAGGAATGTGAGCAGTAGAAATGTATTATAAACATTAGAAACAAGAGTAGCAAGCAATAGAAAGTAACAGATAATGTACAGGTGGCAAAGATCAGGTGGGGAGATATTGAGGAGGGGGAGAGAGTGAATACCACAGAGTGACAAATGTATATGGAGAATGGTGGCATGTTTGGGGAATCAGAGGGTTAAATGGGGGAAGCAAAGATGGGTGAGGGGAGGGATACAAATGGCGAGCCTTGGATAATATGACTTAGTGGGAATGAGGGACATTGTGGAGGGCAAAGATTATGGAGTGGAAGGGGAGAAAGTGTTGCACAGCAGGTAATGAGAATTATGAGGAATGGCGGTATTTTGGGGTGGGTGTATAGATTGTGGAGAGTGGGAGACAGCAATTGCTGCAGAGTGACAAGTGTATAAGGACCCTGGCAGTATGTCATCAATGAACAATTTAAATGTTACATTGGCGAGCATTTAAACTAGCTGAGGGCAGTGGCATAAGGAAATGGGGAGATATAAACTATCCCCTCCTCTACAACTGAAGTAGGTAGTAGGGAGAATCCTAGGGGAGAGAAATCCCCAAGGGTACCAAATAACAAAAGAAACAAAATGGTAGAAATGAAGAGAGATGGGAATGAGAGCAGAGGAGGTAAGGAGAGAAGGCAAAAAGGGAAAGAGGAGGTTGACAAACCAGGTGGTAACAGATTCTGGAAGGCCATGTATGTAAATGCTCAAAGTCTGGGAAACAAAATCCAGGACCATGAGATCATCGTGGCACAGACTGACTTGGACATTGCCGCCATTATGGAGTCATGGTGCACCGAGAACCATGACTGGTATATAGCCATACCAGGATTCACTCTGTTCAAAAAGGACAAGGTGGGAAAGAAAGGGAGAGGAGTGGCTCTTTGTGTGAGGGATAGCATAAAAGCTACTGAGATACAGGAAAATCAGGAAGGGGCAGAGGTACTTTGAGTCACCCTAGAAACAGGGAAGGGAGATGCTGCTCACACTGGCATGATCTATAGACCTCCATCATCGGAGGGGGGGTTGGATAAGGTTCTATTGGAAGCCATCCAAAAGATGGCAAACAAGAGAGAGGTGCTGCTGGTGGGGGACTTAAATCTGCCTGATGTAGATTGCAGCATCCCAGCTGTAGCTTCAGCTAGAAGCAGGGACATCCTGGACTCCCTGCAGGGGGCATTCCTCCGGCAATTAGTAAAAGAGCCCACTTGTGAGGGGGCAATACTGGACCTTGTACTCACCAATGGGGAAAGTGTTTCAGATGTCATAGTGGGTGGCCCCTAGTGGTGGGCAAAGTGGTTGAAATTCACTCCGCAAAGTGATTTGCGGAGTAATGCAGAATCCGTTAAGTACTCCGCAACGTGAAGCGGAGTACTTTGCGTCATAATGGGGAATGCGAAGTCTATTGAAAACAATGACTTTGCATTATTCTGCCTTCCCCAAACCACTTCTCCACCAATTTTAGGGTGAAGTACATTGAAATCAATGTACTTCACCTCACTTCGTCTTGTTTTTGAGCTCCAAAGGTGAATTTTGCAGTGCTTCATGGGTTGCAGGTTACATGGGCTCTAGTTGTTTCGCACAGCCTCAGTTCTGTGTAGTGTGTGTGTAGTGGAAGATGGAGACAGTTTCCTCTCAGAGCTCTGTTATTCAGATCCTATAAAAGCTGTTAAAAAAGCCTTTTTGAGCTATTTGTCTTGCTCACAATTTAGTACATCAATTGTAGGAAACCCTCCTGTGGTCATATCATCTAGTGTTTGTTGTTTGTGTGTGGATTTTGAATGTTAATTTAGAACAGTCAGTCTATGTACTGTGAAGTGTGCTCTGGGGGAGGGGTGTATCTGTAGCACAGGTTGATTAACTGGAAGAAAAAGGCAGTCTTTCTGTTTTGGTTATATTTTTCTTGTATAACTGTGTTAATGTACACATAGTAATATTTTCAGTAATTCTTGACAATTTTTTGCTGATTGTTGTGGTGCAGCAGTGTATAATTTCAGTTTGTTTAAAACATTTGGTTATATTACTAAAGGTTTTCAATTTACTGCGCATTACTTGTAGTGTGTGTGTGCGCGATGCGTGCCATTAAATCAGACACCTTTTATTGTGCCACAGAGTAATTGCAGTAGTGTGAACCTGCTATCCACTGCACCTGCATGAATTTTTATACTGCTTTGTGGTATCTTTATTGGTAGTACACTGTTACTGCTGTGCACTACCTCCCTCCAAAACCGGCAAAAGGTATTCTTTTCCAGATTTGGATTTGTGACTTGTGAGCACTGGTTAGGTATTGTTGTGCCTTTGCGTCTGCATCTCTTGAGTGTGCAGCACAATCTTAATCTGTCTGTGTGTTTGCAGTACACCATTAATTCTGGGAGCCTTTGCATTTCTTGTTACATTCTCATTTCACTTCGTCAGCACTGGGGAATTTTCTGGACACAAGACAGTAGCATTTTGGTGATGCACATTAATTCTGGTGACCGAGTGACCACTGTGCACATGATGGAGTGCACCATTAATTAATTTCTGGGAGACTTTACATTTCTTGTTACGCTCTCATTTCACTGTCAGCACTAGGAAATTTTCTGGACACAAGACAGTAGCATTTTGAGGATGCACATAAATTTGGGTGACCGTATGTGACCACTGCACGCATGACGACGGAGTGCACCATTAATTCTGGGAGACTTTGCATTTTTTGTTACCCTCTTATTTCACTTCATCAGCACTGGGGAATTTTCTGAACACAAGACTGTAGCATTTTCTGGACACAAGACAGTAGCATTCTATCCCCCCTGTGCACCCTATCTCCCCATGAAGCCAGGCCACACCTGCTAAAAGCCCTTGGTAGTAATAACCCCAGCCATGACCCCTTGACTCCAGAATCCTCCGCCTGGTCCTGGACATTGTTCTAGTCCCCCTGATGGACCTACTCAACCATCCCTATGCCTTGGACAGTTCCCCAGTGCATGGAAAACTGCTGTAATCACTCCAATACACAAGAACGGTGATCGATCCTCCCCCAACAAGTATCAGTCAATCTCCATCCCCCCCCAGACTTTCCAAAGTCCTTGAAATAGTGATGTCTATCCAAGTATCTGAGTACTTGGCTAAAGTACGACATTATGTGCCCAGAGCAGCACGGCTTCCACCCAGGAAGGACCTGTGTAGCTTGCATTTTCCAGCCTTGTGACTGGGCAAGGACTTCAAAGAGAAATGGAGGAGAAAGATGGAGAGTGGGTGGAATTAGGAAGGAGAGCTGGTATTCTGAAGCTGTTATAGGTGGGGGAGGGGTACAACCCAAAAAGACCATTCCCCTAAAGTGAGGGGGATATCTATGTAGGAGCCACACTCAGCAATGATCCAACCTGCTCACCTTGGAAGAGGTGGCATCCATAAAGGAGTTGTGCTTCATAGTGATCTCGTGTCTGTCTCCCTCATACCATTAGCCCAAATAATTTATTAAGCAACTGGACCCACCTTTACAGCCCTTCCTGCAGCACAAAGTTGTGCTAACCCCCCCCCATGCCATATATTTCCTTCATACTCTTGTTCATACCACATTAACATTATAAAAACATGCAATCAATGTCTTTGGCATTGACCAATGTTTGTTTTGTTTGCATTTACTTTTTTCTGTTGTGCTGTTCTTTTCTGTTCAAATTCAATCAGTTGTGCTGTGCTTTTTATGTTCACTTCCAAAGCATGCAGACATATTGGTATCAGTCAGCTGTGTTATCATTTCAGATAACCTGAATGTGTCCAAACAGAGTGCAAAGGTGGCGGGGAGGGCCAGTGGCATGCTTGGGTGCATAGACAGAGGTATCACAGGCAGAAGGCGGGAGGTAGTGATGCCATTGTACAAAACACTGGAAAGACCTCACCTGTAATACCATGTGCAGTTCTGGAGGCCACACCTTCATAAGAACATCAACAGGGTGGAGGTAGTTCAAAGAAGGGTGACAAAGATGGTGCAGGGCTTGTACCAGAAAACAGATGAGGAGAGACTAAAGGACCTACACAGGCTTCATCCACAAATCTCTCGATCTTGGCCAGCTAGTTGGGGCTATCTATATTGACCCAACAAAGGCCTTTGACACTGTCAACCATGCCCTCCTGGTTGACCAACTCTCTGCCATAGGCCTTACCCCTGAGGCGACTGCATGGTTCCACAGCTACCTGCACTGCCGAGCACAGCAAGTCAGAATAGATACCTTTCTCTCTGACACCAAGCCTGTGTGCTCAGGCATTCTACAGGGGTCAATACTGGGCCCCCTCCTCTTTAATCTATTTCTGAATTGCCTCCCCCTAGTCAGTCAGTGCTGTATCCTCCTCTACGCGGATGATGTGGTTATCTTTACTAATGGCTCTGACCCCACTGCTCTTGAGCAACAGCTACAATGTGACTTCACCAGCGTTGAGTCGTGGTTCAGAAATCATACATTGAAAATGAACTACAAAAAAACAAAAACCATGTTGTTCACCAGCCTTAAGAACAAGCACAAAAGCTACCCGCTATCAATATGTGATAGGGGTGGTGTTCCTCTTGAATGTGTTCATCACTTCAAATATCTTGGAATTACTCTTGACAGCCCACTCTCCTACGTCCTCCACATAGACATCACAACTAAAGCAATCAATAAATGCTTAGGGCTACTTTATTGTCATAGGCAGAGCCTGACCCCTGAAGCCCTCAGCATCTACAGTACAGTTCAGTGGATTCCGTAGTGGACTACAGACTGCCAATATATGGCTCTGCCACAGATACTGCCCTCCAATGTATAAAAACTGCCCTTAACAATGCCTGCAGGCTCACCTTTGGGGCACACTGACTAACCCACACCTGCGTTCTCTATGCAAAGGCTCACTGGCTAACGCTCTTTGGTCACTTAAAATATCAGTCCTGCCTTCTGGTCAAAAAGATCTGTCTTGGTCAGCTCCTGACTGGAGTCCAACAACTCCTAGTTCCCAGCACTAATCCCAGGCCCACCTGAAATTCGGAACTGCAGTCCTTCCTGACTTCAAAATGTTGGACATCTCAAGGACAAAGATCCATTGCCTATCAGGCACCATTGTGGTTCAGCTCCCTCCATGAGAACATTATTAGCCTGCCCACTCTGCGGACCTTCAAAAAGAACCTAAAGAACCATTTAATACAGGAATCTCAATGTGTCTGCCATCGCTAGTACCTTGCAAAAGCATCTCCTACCATCTGCCCTTCTGCCAAACAGATCTCTCTCTCTCTCTCTCTCTCTCTCTCAGACACCCTACACTTGGGGTTCAACCCACCATCCTGAGTCTCCAGCACTTCTATGAGCTAACCCCCTTATGCTGCTGACAACTAATAGGCTTCCTGTTGGGCACAGTTATTTAGTCTGACCAAAGGTACCTAAATGTTCTCATTCTAATTCTATTGCCTTATTTGTCTCAGTCCTCTGTATAATCACCTACTTGTTCTAAATGTACTAACATGGAACCTATGTAAAGAGCTCTGAACTCAAATGGTTAACCTGAGATCAGAAATAAATAAAATAAATAAATAAATGCACTCGCTGGAGGAGAGGAGAGATCAGGGTGACATGACAGAAACATTCAAGTATCACAAGGGAATAAACAAGATTCAGGGGGAGGCACCTTCCAGTATAGGAAGAGTACAAGAACAAGGGGGCATGATATGAAATTGGAAGGTGGCAAGTTGAGGGGAAACATGAGGAAGGTTTTCTTCACAGAGAGGGTGGGGATGCATGGAATAGCCTGCTGCAGGAGGTGGTGAGAACAAGGACAGTGGAAGGATTTAAACATGCTTGGGACAGGCATAAAGGAACCTTAGAGGCAGGGAAGAGTGGGAAGAGGCCAGTGACCAGGTAGAGTTAGTAACCACACAAGTGTAGGGTTATGGACAGACTGTATGGGCATAGCCATCCTTATCTGCTGAAAATTTTTATGTTTCTGTGTTTCTATGTAGCAGAATACATCTAATACAGATGGCTTCATGGCAAAACTGAAGATGTTTCAAAGTGATAGCCCACAAACACTGAGAAAACTATGTTCTAGCTGTGACCTTAGCCCTGGCAGGCCCTCCTGTATCACGGACTCTCTGGACTCACATAGCGAACTTAAAGATGAATCAGAGAAGACTGTCACAATATTCTCCCACAAACTGGTAAGAGAGTTCAGAAATATTAGCTCTTCTTTGTGGCATTTGGACACTGGGCTAGTGGACATCAAACAGGATATCCACAACATAAATCAAAAATGTCTCTATGTGGCCCCCCCCAATCCCTTTGATCCCTCCAAACTTGACACTTTCGCCAGGATTTGGCCTTGCCCACACAGACTGATTAGGTCGAGCTATTAAAGGTTCCCTTGACCTTAGAGGAGGTGTTCAAAGAGATTGATTCTCTGGCTCCTGATAAATCACCTGGTGGCTTTTCCTCAAAATTTTACCAGAACTGCTAGCACCACATGATATCTTGATATATTCCGATACATTTTTTCATAAGACCTCTCCAATGCGTCCCTTATGACTGCTATCATAGTGGTGCTACCTAAACCAGACAGGGACCATGTACTGGTTTCCAACTACAGACCTATATCTCTAATTAATGTTGACTTAAAACATTTTGGCAAAATGATGGAATCACTTCTGAAGGAAAGAATTGTTGAGTATCTAGAGGCCAGAGGGGCTCAGGACCCAAGGCAGCATGGATTCACAGCGGGAAGGTCATGCCAGACAAATCTGATAGATTTCTTTGACTGGATGACCAAAGTAGTAGATCAGGGAGGGGCTGTGGACATGGCCTACCTAGACTTTAGCAAGGCATTTGACACAGTCCCACACAAAAGATTAATATACAAGTTAGCCAGCCTGGGAGTGGGTCCCAAGATGACAGCCTAGGTAAAGAATTGGCTGGAGAATAGGACACAGAGAGTAATAGTAAATGGAGTCCACTCTGAAGAAAGGGGTGTTACTAGTGGGGTACCATAGGGTTCAGTATTAGCACCGGTCCTCTTCAATGTCTTTATAAGTGACATTGCAGAGGGACTGGAAGGAAAAGTATGTCTCTTTGCAGATGACACAAAGATCTGCAACAGAGTTGATGCACAAGGTGGGGTGGAAAGGATGAGAAGGGACTTGGCAAGGTTAGAGGAATGGTCAAATGTATGGCAGCTTAGATTCAATGCTAAGAAGTGCAAGGTAATGCACCTGGGAAACAAAAACCCAGGGGAAGAGTACACAATGGGGGGTGAGATACTAACAACAACAATAATGGAAAGGGACCTGGGGGTAGTCATATCAGATGACCTAAAGGTGGGCAAGCAATGTGAGAGGGCAGCAAGGAGGGCTGGGGGGATACTAGGATGCATAGGGAGAGGCATCACCAGCAGAAAAGAGGAAGTTATTATCCCTCTGTACAGACAGCTGGTGAGACCCCATCTGGAGTACTGCGTGCAGTTCTGGAGACCCAATCTCCGCAAGGACATAGACAGGATGGAGGCTGTCCAGAGGAGGGCAACTAAAATGGTGCAGGGTCTGCACCAGAAGTCATATGAAGAGAGACTTAAGGAGCTGAATATATATAGCCTTGAGGAAAGGAGAGAGAGGGGGGACATGATAGAAACTTTCAAGTATCTCAAGGGAATCAACAAAGTCCAAGAGGGTAGCATCTTTCAAAAAAAGAGGTGTGCAAGAACAAGGGGGTACAATTTGAAGATAGAAGGGGGGCGGCTCAGAGGTAATTTAAGGAAGTATTTTTTCACAGAGAGGGTTGTGGATGTGCGCTTGCTGGAGCTTTTTGAAGAGAGAAAACCTGGGTTCTTTTACTACTGGGACCAAGTCCTTCCTTCTCAGATGGGCCCCTGTGACTGGCGTGACATCTGGAAAGCTGTTTACAAACACATCAAATGGGACAGATATCATTTCATGCAGTTCCAGATTTTACATAATATGTTTTATACCTCGATTAAACTTTATAGAATGGGCAGGTTGGCATCGGACCTATGCACCAGGTGTCAGAAAGAGAGGGGTTTATTGCTTCATGTTTTCTGGACATGTGAGGGAGTCATGCCTTTTTGGGATAATATTAGGCAGCATCTGGATCCCTTACTGGGGCTGGACCAAGCTTTTACTCCAGAGATTTACATATTAGGGGAATTTACTGGAATCTTAATTAGCAACCAGAAACCACATATTGCTCTAATATCGGCCTGCACCAAGAAGATTATTCTCTGACACTGGTGTGACCAAACCACTCCCACTTATGTAAAATAGCATTGAAAAATCCTGTTTACTCTGCAGGCTGAGTGTATTACTGCGAATATGTCAGACTCCAAAAAAGAGATACACCCAGGTCTGGGAACCCCTTTACACTTTGTTGACCCTTGATAACAGGAGATGGTTGGTCACTCATAGTCCCTGTAACTTGTTGCCTGGGAGGAGGTAGGAATAGGCCATTTCTGAACTTTCATTTAGGCCTCGTGCACCCACTTTTCTTTCAGGAAGAAAGTGTTTTTGTTTTTTTCCCTACATCCAATGTGCACTTACATAGATACATAGATACATAGACAGTGTCGGCAGATAAGGGCCTATGGCCCACCCAGTCTGCCCATTTGAGCTTGTAAATTCAGTTTGTTTTCCTAGAAGTCTGTTGCCCCTTGCCCCTGACCTCCAGAGTTCCTTTATGTCTATCCCATGCATTCTTAAATCCCGTGATTGTTTCAGCCCCCACCGCTTCCTCTGGCAGGGTGTTCCACTTGTCCACCACCCATTCTGTGAAGAAATTCTTTCTCATGTTTCCTCTGAATCATCCTCCCTCCAACTTCATCCCATGCCCTCTAGTCCTGGAACATCTTTTTCGCTTAAAAATAGTGTTTTCCTGCACCCTGTTCCTCCCTGTAAGATACTTGTATGTCTCTATCATATCCCTCTCCTCCTCTCTCCTCCAGGAGTACATGTTCAGTTCCTTCAACCTGTCTTCATAGGACTTGTGATGCAATCCATGCACCATCTTTGTTGCCCTCCTCTGAACCTTCTCTACCCTGTCTCTGTCCTTACGTAGGTATGGTCTCCAGAACTGTACACTGTACTCCAGGTGGGGCCTCACTAGTGTCTTGTATAGCGGAATTATGACCTCCCTTTTCCTGCTGGTGATGCCCCTGCCTATACATCCCAGCATCCTATTTGCTTTACCTGCTGCCTTGTCACACTGTTTCCCTACCTTGAGGTCATCAGAGATGACAACCCCAAGATCCCTTTCCTGCTTGGTGCACGCTATATCCTCACCCCCCAACTGATATATTGTGCCAGGGTTTTTGTGCCCCATATGCATTATCTTGCACTTCTTTGCATTGAATTTCAACTGCCAAACCCCTGACCATTCTTCAAGTTTCTGCAGGTCCCTTCTCATTCTGTCTACACCCTCTGGTGTGTCTACTCTGTTACAGAGCTTTGTGTCATCAGCGAACAGTGAAATTCTGCCTTCTAGGTCCTGCGCAATGTCACTGATGAAGATGTTGAATAGGACCGGTCCCAGCACTGATCCCTGTGGTACCCCACTGGTCACTCTTCCTTCTGTGGAGTGACAGCCATTTACCACCACCCTCTGTGTCCTGCCACCCAGCCAGTTACCTACCCACCACACTACTGTTCTGCCCACACCCATATTCCTCAGTTTGTGTAATAGTCTTCTATGTGGCACAGTGTCAAAGGCCTTGCTGAAGTCCAGATAGGCCATGTCCACTGCCTCCTGATCCACCTCCCTAGTCACCCAGTCAAAAATTCAACGAGGTTGGTCTGACATGACCTCCCTGGTGAAACCATGCTGCCTTGGGTCCTGTAGTCCATTGACAACCAGATGTTTACCAATCTCTCCTTCAGTAGTGCTTCCATGATCTTCCCCACTACCGAGGGTGGGCTGACTGGTCTGTAGTTCCTGCTTCCTCTTTGTTCCCACTTTTGTATAAGGGGACTACATTTGCTGTCCTCCAGTCTTTGGGTACCTCCCTGTTTCCAGTGATTGGCTAAACAGGATAGCCAGAGGTTCAGCCACCACCTCTCTTAGTTCTTTAAGGACCCTAGAAGTCCCCATCTGGCCCCATTGCTTTATCAACTCTTATTACTTCCAGTTCCTTCAGGACCCTTTCATGTAAAGGGACTCTGTCCATTTCTGCACCATTCTCACCCTTGTACTCCTTCAGACCCATTACCCTCCTCTTCCTCAGTAAAGACTGAGCAGAAATACCTGTTCAATATGTCAACTTTACTGTTGTCATCCTCCGCTCCCCATCCTCCCCTTCAGTCTCACTATCCTCCCTTTGTCTTTCTTTTTCACTTATGTACCTGTAAAGGTTTTGTCCCTCTACCCACTGATTTTGCAATGTGTTCTTCTGACTGAGCTTTGGCTTCCTTACTGACCTCCCTGCCCCCTTTGCTTCTCCTGGTACTTCTCCCTATCCCTCTCTGCCTGTGTCTTTTTGTATTGCCTGAATGCAATCTTTTGGCTTTCACTTTTTTGCTACCTCTTTGGAAAACCATAATGGTCTCCTCTTCCTTTTCCTCTTGCTAACCTGCTTAATGCATAATTCTGTTGTTCTTGTAATCCCCATTTTAAATACTGCCCACTGTTCCTCAACCCCTGATTCCTGTCCCATTCGTCCTTAATGCCTCTTTCAAGTATCTCCCCATTTTCCCAAAGTCTGCCCCCTAAAATCCAGGATCGTGTTTTGTGTGGTTTGGTTCTGCTCTTTCTGTGATTTCAAACCACAATGACTGGTGGTCACAGTTTCCCAGGTGCTCCACACTGTTACCCCCATCACACTGTCCCTGTTTGTGAGCACAAGGTCAATGTGCCTTCTGCCAGGTTGGTTCCATGACCAGTTGCTTGAGGAAGGCACCTGAAGAGTCCAGGATAAATCTGCTCCTAGTTGATGCTGCTGCTGGGATGCTCCAGTCCACGTCGGGAATATTGAAGTCTCCAACCAGTACTACCTCGCCCTTGTCTGCCATCTTTTGGATGGCTAGCATCAACTCCTATCTGTTTCTTCCTCCTGGGCTGGTGGTCTATAGACCACACCTGTGAGACAGCTGTCCCATTTTCCTTTCCAGCTTAACCCCAGTATCTCTCCCCATTTTGTTCCTCCTGGATCTCTGTGGCCCTTATGTCATTTTCACATACAGTGCCACTCCTCCTCCCTTCCTGCCTGCTCTGTCTCTTCTGAATATTTGTAGCCAGGTATGGTCATCTCCCAGTCGTGGTTATCATTACACCAGGTTTCAGTGATGGCCACAATGTCAGGTCTGACTGTACCATGACAGCCTCAGATCTTCCATCTTGTTGCTAAGGCTCCTGGTATTTGCACATGGCTTTCCATGATTTGACCTCCCTAGACTGTATCACTGTTCTACTCCAGCCCCTTCCTTGGTTGTCATTTATCCCTGGTTCTCCTTGCTGTCTGCCCTTCTGCTGAATTTTGCCCCTTTTCTGCTTATCCACCTCTTGGGCACTAATCTCCATCTTTTGCACACTGCTTTGCAGAGATAGCCACTCCTCTGGTTCACTGGTTCCACTGCTAGCTGTGGGGGGTGAGCAAGTAGGTACCCTCCTTGCTGGCCTGTCACCCCCCCTTTGCTAGTTTAAATGCTTGTCAATGTAGCATTTAAACTTATCATTGAGTGCTTGGATTCCCCTCCAGGATGGATGCAGGCCGTCAGGCTGAACAAACCTCTATCCCTCAGGTGGGTCCCCAGTCACCAATGAATCCAAACCCTTCCTCACAGCACCAGTTCTTCAACCATGAGTTAAAGTTCCTGGTGCATGCACTCCTATGCTCTCCTTGCCTCTCACAGGTAGTACTTGAGAAAGTGACAGAAGTAGCTACTTGCTTGAGACCCTCCCAGTTTCCTAAACTCTTCCTGAACTTCCTTTGGCTCCCCATTTGCCAGATCATTAGTACCTAGGTGGATAATGACATCCAGCTCACCCTCCCTTTGCCTTCCCAGTGATCCCCAGGATCTTCCTTCCATCCCTCCATGCCGTGGCACCTGGTGAGGCACCTCACCTCCTGTCCTCCCTCCTGTGTTCCTAGCTGGATCCCTCTTGTGATGGAGTCCCCCACCAGGATTCGCTTCCTCCTCCTCCTCTGGGGTCCACTGCTTTCCCCGCTGAGGTCACCTCCTTGGCTAACCTACACATACTTTCCTTCCACTTCTCTGGGTACCTCTATTTGGTTGTCCTCATTTGCCAGTGTGGCATATGAGTTCTTGAGTGGAATAGGATCTTGGATGTGCCCCTGCCTAACTGCTCTAACTCTCCCTGAGCCCACTGCCATCCAAGCGCTCCTCGTTCTCGGCATCCTTTGAGGCAGTGGCATTGGACACTTGTTGTTATTGTCTCTGGAATTACCTCAGTCTCCAGAGAGAGAAAGAAAGAAGGGAGGGTGGAGGAATGCTTTTGTTTTCTTTTTTTTGTTTTGGGTTGGGGGAGAAGGGAAGGAGTGTGGTGGGGGGAGCTCTTGTATAGCTTGATTGGAAAGGTTACATATTCTGTATTATCCTCTTTGTAATTATCTCTCTGTGAGAACTAGGTTAATGATCATCTCATCTATCTTTTGAACTGTACTTCAAGTGATTTGTTTTTCTTATGATTATGCTGTACAGATTTCTAATCAAGTTTAATAAAGTTTATAAAATTAAAAAAAAGCAAAAATATCCGATATCGAAACAGGCCTCACAGATATCATGGAACAAGTGTAAAGTCACCATGCAGCTTTACTATATCTATATCTATATCTATATCTATATCTATATCTATATCTATATCTATATCTATATCTATATCTATATAAAAAGGAGAGAGAACAACTGCAAAGTTTAAACACATGGAAGATTATTCAAGGTATAATTTTATGCATACATTGCATGCCAGAGGCATGGAACCTGGAGACATTGAGCACTTCATCATCACATGGCTCATGGCACCCCTCTGCATTGAAAGAGTACAAACAGCCTTGCTCCCAGACCCACCAACCCAAAAGCCTGCCCTAGACAATTTCTGGCCAAGTTCCTTAATTACAAATGATGGACTTTCTCAAATTTGCATGGGGGAATAAAGAGCTGTTTGGTGACATGAGGCTGTATCTATACTATGCCTATCCTCACCAGATGCAGGCCAAATGGGTAGTTGGCCTTGAAGTACAGAGACACCTGAAAGTCAAAGGAATAAAATCTCATGTTTTCTTTCCTGTCCAATGGGACATTTTCTGGGAGACAGGAACGATCTACTACATGTTAGAGGATGCGATCCAAGACTTGAAGCAAGGTGGAACTAAAATAGAACAATTGGGGTTGAACCTTACCCCACTCATGCAGGAAATCCACCATGCCACATGGCAACTACAAACATCGATGTAGTGGAAAATGCTGCAGGCCTCACCTCCACATAACAGACATTGGGATTTGATAGAGAGAAGAAGGTAACTTGGCCAAGACCACCAGGAAGAAGAGGATTCAGCATCATCTGGATTGCAGACAGCAGCAGCGCATGGCTAAGTAAGACATTACCCTAGGTTCAAATAACCTCACTTTTATTTTTCTTAAAATAGGTTGACTGCCACCTAGCCATGCTGCTGTACTGCTCTAAAACAACTTTGATGCCCACCCCCACTATACATAGGCTGGCAGTATAGTTTAGAGGTTACAGTAATGAGCTGTGGACATTTTAAACTGCATTAATTTACTGAGAAATTGCCATAAAGTTGAGTGGCTCAGGGACTCATTCAGATGGTAAGGCTTCTGATATGTTCCTGTAGCTGAGATGCCAAATTCAGGCAGCTCTGCAATGTGGGTTGGGGGATACTAGAAAATACTGTAAAAAGAGTCAAATATGGGCATAACACCACAAGCGGGATTAAAAAGGGATGATAGGGACTCCTTGGGACCATTCTTTTTTCGTTGGCACTAAAAAATTACTATCTTTCTCAGGGATACCATGCCAGATACCTGGGCTGCCATGAGGGGAGCGAAGTTTCTGTTGATTATTTCACTGATGTTGGATTAGGCTCCTAATTTCATGGCACCTGAATGTTGTTGTACATCTACATTTATACTTCAATGGGTGAAGTGGTTTCGGGGCCTGTCTGTGAAGGGGTGGGAGGCATAATTGTATCCAGTAGGCACATGGATGTGACAGGCATCACACCATCCTCATCCCAATGGGCAGGGCATCCGATAACTACAAATTAAATTATTAAAGCAATGCAGAGTATGGCTCGATATGAGCACAGCACTCTAGAGCACCAAGCAGAACCCAACAATCTCATGGGTTTCTCAGAGCCCCACTGATCCACTGATCATTATTGGCACTGGAAACTTTAGCGACAGCGCCAGAGGAGTGCTTTGCGTTAGCAGGGCACCTCTGAGGGAGTATTCTCCTTTTCATTCTCCTCTCAGTGCCCACTTGAACCTCTGATCCCACTGTAATGGGTGCGATGTGCTTAACTTGATACCTTCACAAGCACAGTATGATGGGGCCCTGGCAAGGGGAGTGGGCACTCACATTGATGACACTCCCCTCCAGTAGTGGGTGAACAGAGACATAATATCCTGTGACCTCTCCTCTCCCTTCAGAAAAAGTGAGGGACCTTCCAGACTAAGTTACTTCACACAAAGGACTTCCTCATGAGGCCTCTCAGGCACACCCCACAGCTACGCTCAAGAACTATCGCAGTGGAATGGGAAGAAGGGGCCTGCAAAAATGTATCTTCTTCTTTTCTATTTTTTAAATTTAACAAAGGGTACTACTGATGGGGACTAGTGGGATGCACTGCAAGCCCCTGCTACTGGACTGCTCAAACCCATTCTACCCACGCTAACTGGGAAAGGGGAACTAGGACACCAACCAACAGCATTTACTGATCTCCAAGCCTGGTGGAGGTGGGGATTGAGACATTTTTAAGTTACAGAGGTAAAAAGTTTAAGTTGTAAAAATTGTTAAAACTGTTTGTAATAGTTACTTGTTGACTGTTTTATCTGTTCATTTTCCCTGCACCTGCAGTACAATGCCTTAATGCTGCTCTTCTGCTTTGCCTTCTTGCTACCTCTTACTTACACTTCCCTCCCTGCCTTGCAACACCCAGTTGCTACACTATACCTCACTGGTTATAATAAGTATGTTGAGTTACCCTTCAATGCTTTTTAAAGAATTATATGGCTGATCTAATGGTATTATCTTACAATGTTAAAGGACTGGGTAGTAGTGGTGTGTGGAAGTTTCATATTCCCACACAACTGAATTTTGCAGAATTTTCAAAATTCTGCCAAATTTTGATAGAAATTCCACGGCAGAATAGTGCTGAATGGGTTTTCCACGTCACTTCCACGGAATTAAATTCCATGGATGGCAATATTTTCTGTGGAATGGTTGTGAAATGATTTTCCATTGAAGAATGCTGTTCCATGGAAAATAATTCCATAGATCACAGCAGGCAGAATTCCACAGAAGGATCAGTGACATTCTGATGGAAATTCCACCAGCAGAATGGTCACTATGCACTAATTCTGCTGGTGGAACTCTGCATTCCCCACAGCATGACTGGGTAGCCCAGTTCAGTGGGCCAGGGTACTAAAAGTATTGCAGCAGGCAGGAATAATGCCTGCCCTACTTCAAGAGGTCTATTTGATCCAAACAGAGAATAAAAACTAGCCAGAAATGGGTGATCAATACCATTGCAAAGGCATAGCAATTTTAATAAGAAAAGTCTCCTCTCTGACAGTGGATGCCTCCGAACTAGATCACGAGAGTAGATCTGTAAGAATTACAGGGCTGTTTAGGGGGACACCCTGCAATGTGTTAAATATCTATTTGCCCAACGATGACTCAGAGAATACATTTTTCTTAAGTAAAGTCTGGGAGACATCTGTGGAACCACAGAGATGAACAATAATAGGGGGCACTTTTACTGTGTAAGGACACCTCTGAGGATAGATTGGTGACAGGACCTAGCACATAATCCAGAGTGGGAAAGACATTGCATAAAT
Source organism: Neoceratodus forsteri (assembly GCA_016271365.2). Lineage (NCBI taxonomy): Eukaryota > Metazoa > Chordata > Ceratodontiformes > Ceratodontidae > Neoceratodus > Neoceratodus forsteri. The sequence continues at coordinate 608,433,017 of CM057454.1, read as the reverse complement.
TGTCAGTTAAGAAGTTCAGGGTCAAGGATCAGTGCTACAAGTGGATAACTCCACACCTAAAGAAACTAATTGTGTAGAGATGGGCAGCAAGGAGGGCTGGGGGGATACTGGGATGCATAGGGAGAGGCATCACCAGTAGAAAACAGGAAGTTATTATCCCTCTGTACAGACAGCTGGTGAGACCCCATCTGGAGTACTGCGTGCAATTCTGGAGACCCAATCTCCGCAAAGACATAGACAGGATGGAAGCTGTCCAGAGGAGGGCAACTAAAATGGTGCAGGGTCTGCACCGGAAGACATATGAAAAGAGACTTAAGGAGCTTAATATGTATAGCCTCGAGGAAAGGAGGGAGAGGGGGACATGATAGAAACTTTCAAGTACCTCAAGGGAATCAACAAAGTCCAAGAGGGTAGCATCTTTCAAAAAAAGAGGTGTGCAAGAACAAGGGGGCACAATTTGAAGATAGAGGGAGAGCGGCTCAGAGGTAATTTAAGGAAGTATTTTTTCACAGAGAGGGTTGTGGATGCATGGAATGACCTTCCGGAGGAGGTTGTGGAGTCAAAAACAGTCGTGGAATTCAAGCATGCATGGGACAGTCATAAGGCAATTCTAAGGGGTGAGGGTAGGAAGATGTAGGCTGCTGGTTAACTAGGATCTGCAGCTTATCCAATAGGTAGGGAAATGGGCAGACTGGGTGGGCCAAGCGGTCCTTATCTGCCATCAAATTTTATGTTTCTATGTTTCTAGAGATACAAGGCTTGGGGTTAGTATAAGAAGTCTGGCCACCAGGTGGACTGGATCAGATTCAGGGAGCTCCATATTTCCTGTAAGAGGTGCACTAAGGCTGTCAAACTTCAATACATCAGAGACCTACAACAGCGCAATCTGGCTGATCCCAAGAAATTTTGGGCCCAGGTAAATGCCCTTACCATGGGAGGTTCCTGCTCCACAAATGGCCTGATCACTCATTATGGCCGGATACTCAATGACCCCCAGATATCCACCAATGCCTTCAATCAAAACTTCACAAACCTAGAGAAATACAAAAATGGGTCCAACCACCCCTCCCCCCCTCCTCCAGACCTAAGAAGTCTGGCCACCTGCCCCCTAAATTTCACCTCAGGCTAGTTACTAAGAGCAAGGTACTAGTTCTGCTCAGAAAAATAAAATCGAGTGGCTCCATGAGCCCCGACAATCTGGAGCCTAGACTACAGAAGCCTGCTACCCCCACAATGGCATTTCCAATCACAATGTTAGTCAACAAATCTTTCCTGGTCAGACAAATCCTAGGAAAATGGAAACAGGTGATAGTAGTTCCTGTCCAGAAAATTGATCGCAGGGAACCAATAGAAAACTACAGGCCCATCTCTCTCCTCTGTATTCCGGGAAAGTTGCAAGAAAGACTACTGTACAATTAGTTATGGGACTACCTGGAAATGCACCACTGTATTTCTGCTCAGCAGCACGGATTCAAGAGCAACTACAGCACTGACACTGCATTAATCAGATTTACTCTTCCACCTTTCTCTGTACCTGAGTGTTTCCCAGGAATATCAGGAGATAGTGTGCACCACAAAAGCAGGAAACTCATGACCTTAGAAAATTTACAGTATTGGCAGTAAAAGTAGAAGGCAAACAGAGAGTCATATCTAACCTATACAAAATACTTTTACAAGCACAAAACTTTAACATACAATGGCCCAGATATTCAAAAGGGTTGCGCCATGCGCAACAGGGTTGCGCATGCGCAACTCCAAAAATGCGCCATTCTGCGATATTCAGAAGGGGCCAGTTGTGCCACTAAAAACATGCTGAGCAACAGCGCAATGGAAATGAAGGCATGCTCAACCGAAGGGGGTGGGTCCATGCATAAAGTGCGCAATGCGATATTCGAACACTTGCGCAATGTGCAAGAGTGGCTCAGCTGGAAGTTGCGCAGTAGCGGAATTGAGCCAAAATAAAAAGGTTCAAGGAAGTGGCACAAGAACCCTAGCAGGCCGCAAACTGGGGGAGAGAGACAGAGAGAGAGAGACAGGAGCTGGAAGGGCGGAGAGGGACAGTGGGTCCAGGAGGACAGAGAGGCCAGTGGGGGTGCCGGTGCAGTGGAAGCAGCAGTGGGGGCAGCGGGGGTAACACAGGAACAGCAGCCGGGGGGGGCAGAAGCCAGGGAGATGGACAGTGCCAGCTTCCTCATGGAAGCTGTAATGAGGGGGGTGAGACACCATGCTGCAGGGGGACGTGGCCGCGGAGGGGCCCATCGGCGGTATGCCCCCGACAGGCGGTATCGTGCCCGCATCAGCTTCGAGCTGTACACAGACATCGAGATTGTGGGCCAGTACCACCTGAACAGGGCAATACTGAGATGGCTCTGTGAGCTGTGCAGTGATGTGATGCAGGCACCGTCACGACGGAGTCACGCTCTGTCCGTGGAGACCAAGGTGACAGCCTGCATGTGCCTGCTCACCACGGGCACCTTCCAGAGGCCAACAGGGGACACCACAGGCATTACACAGTCGGCCACATCACGCATCCTCACCCAATTCCTCAGCGCACTGCTGCCTCATGCTGCGGAGTACATCCATTTCCCCAGCACCGCGGTAGAGTGTACAACAAACATGCAGGAGTTCCACAGGGTAGCGCATATGCCTGGCATGCTAGGGGCCATAGACTGCACCCATGTGGCCATTCGCACGCCACCTGGCCCTGACGGCCAGGCATATCGGAACCGAAAGGGGTTTTCCAGTGTCAACTGCCAGGTGGTGTGTGATGCCACTGGGCGCATTATCAATGTCTGTGCCACACACCCTGGCGGAGCACATGATGCCTTCATATGGCACCAGTCTGCACTGTGCCATCGATTTGAGAGTGGGGACATCCCCACGGGTCATCTAGTGGGTGAGTACACATGAATGGAATGCAAACTCTGGGCAAGAGTGGGAATGACACAGGTGCCATGGTAGTGGCACACAAGGATATGGGCAATATGGACCTGACATGACACTGATCTCCACTATCTCCACACAGGTGACTGCTGATACCCACTCCGTCCCTGGCTGCTCACACCGTACCGGCGCCCCACAACCCCAGCGCAGCTATGCTTCAATGAGGCACATGCCGCAACACGTAACATCATAGAGCAGGTGTTTGGGATGCTCAAGGCACGCTTCCGATGCCTGGACACCTCCGTGGAGCCCTACAGTACAGCCCCCAAAAGGCCTGTGGGATATTCCTGGCCTGTTGCATCCTGCACAACATGGCCAAAGACCATGGGATAGCTGTACAGGTCCAAGAGGGGGACAGCGATGGGGACGCCAGTGGCGCCGGTGATGTTGGTGATGAGCATCCCCCCCTAGGACGGAGGGACCCCCGACTGACCCAGCAGGCCCAGCTGCACCGGGACACCATTGCAGAAGAGCACTACGCCCAACACAGCTAAGCCAAGGGGACATGTGCAGGCAACACTGTCCATGTGCAAACCACAGGCACACAGGGGAACACACCGTGCATGAAGGTCAGGGGAGTTGAAGGTTCCAGGCATACCAACACACCATCAGAGAGGGGTGAGCACTCATATGGACACACACACACACCAGGCAGCGTACATGGGCAGCAGCACAGCACTGTGGAAATGACATTGCCAACACACAGCACCACCGACCACCCCTACCACCTGTACCATACAAGTGCGTGTGTCAGGACCTGGGCACCCTTGCACCTTGGTGTACAGTGCAATGCAGGCATCATCATGCACACGCACCTGTGGACAGCAGTTGGGAGAGTGTGCAGGTGGTCCGTGTGTCAGCATGGTGAGCAGAGCACCCAGCAGTGCACTGCCCACCATGACACACATTGCACATAGGGCAGCACCAGACAGGGCCCGCACTGGGAGACAGCTCAGTCAGGTAGCACTGTCCCACGGCCACCACGGATGCATGGGCGGCCCTGCCATGGCCCAGCAGCCCTGGCAGGCTGAGCAGGGGCCACATGGCGTGGCGCTGTTGCACCACCAGGGGTCCCACTGTGCGAACGCGACCTTGCCTACACAGGGGTCTGCATCCTGCCAAACAAACTTGCCCCGGGGTGCTCGGGATGCCCACAGCAGAACCCGGTGTTGACAGGCCTGGTGTCGCATGACGCCGGGAACGGGGAGTGGAGAGCGCACTGTGTGGGGTGTGTGGTACAGGGGCACCTGACAGTGTCGCCAATGCATCCACGACAGAGACCACTGCCTGGGTCAGCCTGTCAATGGCAGCGGTCACATCCGTCCGCATAAGGACCAGCTTGGCTCGGTCCCGAGCACACTCCCTGCTATGCCATTCCACGGACACAGACAGTGCCTCCACGGACCTTGCAACCCACCCCTGCAGCTGTACCGAGTCCTGCAGCAGGCGGGTGTGCGCATCCAATGGGTACTGTGCCCCAATGGCATCGTGACCCCCAGGGTGTGGATGGTCCTGGTGCACAGCACCCCTTGAGGGTGGGCGCTGTTCACCAGGACCAGGTATGGGCGGATCAAAGGGTGGGGGACATGTGCCACTGCTAACACTGTACCCCCAGACCTGGTGTGCGACTGCTGCTGCTGCCCCTCCAACTGCTGAGCCCCAGGTCCACCTGTTCACATCCGTGCTGACAACAGTGCCAGACACCTGCACAGCCACCGTGCTGCCCCACGGTGCTGACAGGCACAGCCTGGGACTGTGCCAGCACTGCTGGTACACAGGTGTGAACCAGGAAGGCCCAGGGGCACGTGCTGGCCTGCCATGTGTCCGTCATGGGACACACACCTATCACTGCCCATTGCAGGCCTGCTATCATCAATGGTGCAGGTGCGTGCCACTGCCATAGGCACAGCATGCTGGCATACCTGCATGCCAGACTGCTGAGACACAGGCTGTGCACCCCCTGCACCTGTATCACTGACACCGGAGTTGTTGGCCCAGCGTGCATGCTGCTGCAGTGCCTGCAGGCTGGTGGCGGAGGTGGATCGCCCTCCTCCACGTCCAGCAGGTCTGCATCACTGTCTGGACCCACCACCACCTGTCTCCTGAAGATGAACAGGATCTGTAACAGAAAGAGAGTACATGTGAGTGCATGTGGACAACAGCCCCCAACAACACCACCATGTCATACCGTGCAGTGATGGGCTTCCACCTGTCTGGAATCCTCCACCTGTGCGCCCACAATGGCACTCAGCTGCATGGCCGCGACCAGTGTCTCCTCTGTGGGGTCAGCTGCAACACCACTGGTGGGCCCCCACCAGTGCCAGCACGTGCCGCCCTGAGGGCTGCCACCATCTCCTTCAGCCCCCTGCGGTCAGTCCCCATCTTCTTCTTGCATTCCTGCACGGAGCACTGGTGGCTTCCGTGCAGGTTGATGAACCGAGCTACCCCTTCCCATGCAGCTGCACATTCCTGAGGGGTGCCCCTCTGTCCACTCAATAGTGGCTCATCCTCCAGGTAGGCCTGGAAGAGGGCCTCCGTCTCTGCTGCGGTGAAGTTCGGCCTCCTCCTACGCCCGCCGTCCACACCCTCAGCTTGGCTCTGGTCAGTCATGGTGATCTGTATGGGTGGAAGTGGACACCTGTCACTGTGCAGTCAACAGCATTTCCCCATGAGCTTAGCTGCCGGCCCGGGGGGGCGGAAGCCCCCCACGTTTCCTCTCCGCATGGCAGATACTGATAGAAAGGGTGCCCTTTGTCCCTTTCTAAGTGCCCTTTTCATGCTCAGCCCCCTCAGCCTTTATCATCCTCCGCCCATGAGCATTGTCCTGAGCATCACACAGCATGTAACTCACCTCTCACCTGCAGTAACCAAATCTGGCCAGCACAACCCACTGTCGCATTTTATAGCGCAACACATGCAAATGAGGTGTGGCGCAACTATAATGACATGCTAATCGCGCCACTGTGCCTATGAATGGCTGATCGAATGATTGGCATATGTCGGTTGAATATCGCATACGGCGCTGGCGCAATAGCCGGAAGGTCCGGCTGAGCCAATGGCGCAGGTTTGTGGCTGCGTGCTACACTGCATTGCGCATGCCCAGACAGCTTACGCATGCGTCTATCATGCTGCAGACCTGCTGAGCGCGATAGGTGATTCAGGCCATGGCCACCATTGTGCCAGTGGCGCTACAGCACTGGGCACTATATGGCGCTGTGGCACTACTGCGCGATAGTCCACTGTGGCACTGGTGCACAGCTTGGCAGTCGCGCAGGATGCCTATACGTCCGATGGTGCTGTGCATAGCCTTGCATTATTGCCGTGACCTTGTGTGTGCCCTCTGACCCCTGGCGCTTTTGGCATGCCATGTGTACATCCCTATTGCGCTGTCTGGGGACAGCGCTATGTGAAGTGATGGCACTGTTCGAACAGCGCGATTGGAGCCTGTGGTGGTCTATTGCACAACAACTCCACGTGGGGTTACGGCGCAGCGGGGTGCCATATTGCCTGCTGTAAAGTTGGTGCCATGGCTAGGAGGAGGGCGGTGTCCTGGAGCCAGATTGAAGTGGCCAACCTGGTGGCCCTAGTTGAGCCACACTATGATGGCCTGTATGGTGAGGCCCCTCACCAGTGCCAGGACTCATCTGTGGCAGCAAGTGGCCACTGACCTGGTGGAGGTCACTGGACGGGCCGGTCTGCTGAGCAGTGCCAGCACCGGTACAGTGACCTCCGCGGAGAGACCAAAACTTTTTTCGCAGCTGCGGTCACGTGCCAGGCGGGGTGTAGTGCCTAGGCCAGGTGAGTGTACCATCTATGCACCTATATTCTCTGTAGGGCTGTGTGTGTGCTTGGGTGGCTGTGCATAGGTGCCGGCTCGGACACGGTTGGCTGTGTCAGTGTGTGCAGCTGTGCGATGGATGGTTATGGCTGTGTGGGCAGGCACTCTCACTGGGGCAGGGAGCACTCTGCTTTTGAGTCACACTGATGTTTGTCTCAACATATGTCTCCCACAGGCCGGAATCTGAGGACGCAGGGCGATGGTGACGTGGGCCGTGCCAGGGCCCCGGTGCTGGGGGGTGTTGTGCCCCAGCAGCAGCAGCAGCAGCAGCAGCAGTGGCAGAGCCAGCTGCTGGAGGAGTGTGAGTATCATTACTTCATGGATGCTATTGCATGCTGGGGGTCAAGACCACCAGCCATGCACAACACAACCATGCAGGAAAGGGAGGTCATAATTCCACTATACAAGACACTGGTGAGGCCCCACCTGGAGTACAGTGTACAGTTCTGGAGACCATACCTACGTATGGACATGGACTGGGTAGAGAGGGTTCAGAGGAGGGCAACACGGATGGTGCATGGATTGCATCACAGTCCCATGAAGACAGGTTGGAGGAACTGAACATGTACTCCCTGGAGGAGAGGAGGAGAGGGTATATGACGGGGACATACAAGTATCCTACAGGGGGAACAGAGTGCAGAAACACTATTTTTAAGCGTAAAAGATGTTCCAGGACTAGAGGGCATGGGATGAAGTTGGAGGGGGGATGATTCAGAGGGAACATGAGAAAGAATTTCTTCACAGAACGGGTGGTGGACAAGTGGAACACCCTGCCAGAGGAAGTGGTGGGGGCTGACCTGGTCACGGGATTTAAGAATACACGGGATAGCCATAAAGGAATTCTGGCGGTCAGGGATAAGGTGCAACAGACTTATAGGAAAACAGAACTTACAAGGTCAAATGGCCAGACTGGGTGGCACATAGGCCCTTATCTGCCGACACTGTCTATGTATCCATGTATGTATGCACAACACAGGTGACATGCATCACTGTGCAGTATCACAGCATGTCTGTGTATGCGTCACTGGTGGTCCAGGCATGCACTGGGCACATTGCTGTGTAACTGGCATCACACCACGTTGCCACATCACTTGCCAGCCTTGTTTGTGCTGTGATGGACATGGGCAGTGTGTGTGTGTGCAGTGGTGCACATAGCTGGTGCCGCCTGTTTGTGATGGCCATGTGCATGTTCACTGTGGGTGGGTGCATGCCATCACAGGTGCGGGACATTGGGCTATATGGCTTGCAGGTTGGGTGGTGTTCAGGGTTGTAGTCAGTCACAGCCATTGACTGTGTTCCCATTTTCCTAGGCCTCAAAGTTCTCCGGAGGATAGATCGAGGCATTCGGGGTCTGACACAGGTGTCCCTTGAAACCCAGGCCATCCTGGAGTCATTAGGTGACATGGCCTGCGGAGAGGCGTCACAGGGAGAGCAGAACCAGGCACAGGATAACCAGCCAGCTGGGCCTTAGGACACAATACCTTTCCCACTTCTCCATCCCTACCACCCTGCCTTCCCTCTCCAAGTTGTTCATCCTACCCTTGAACACCCCTACCTTGTACCCGTTCCCCCTTGTAAATAGTTGTTGTTTATTGTTGTATTTACTATTTGAGATTTTAAAAATACATTTATATTTTGAAATGAATACTGTGTTGGTCTCTGATTTGCAGCTGGCTATGGGTGCTCAGTTGCAGTGGTGTACATGCCATCTGGGGTGGTATGGTCCTGGGTGTGTGTGTGTGTGTGTGTGTGTGTGTGTGTGTGTGCGTGCGTGTGCTTGGGAAGGTATCTCCGGCATGGCAGTGACTTTCTGTTGGTTTTGCCGTCTGCTGCCACCCACTGCTGGGTGCACAGGGTGTGTCTGGCTTGTATGCTTCTGTGCTGCACGGGGCTGACGTGTGCTGGGGGGACTGCACGGTTTCCTGCAGTGCCAGTCACTGCACATGGGTGGTGTCTTGGGGTCACAGTGCAGGGTGTGCTGTGCATACGGGGGGGCTGATGTGCACTGTGGTTGTCAACCCCCTGTGTGTGGCACTCTCCGCCTGCCAGTGGTTGTGCTGGGGTGTCAGGGCTCTGCTATGCTTTGTTGGCTTGTCCCCATGGGCACGTGGACCATCTGTCCCACCCCCAGTGATGCTGTGCTTGGGGTGTGCAGGTGTGGTGTGGGTTCTGCAGTGTGTTCCTGTGCCCATGTGTGGCATGGCTGGTGGTGGGCCCCAGCCTGCCTCCCTGGATGTGCAGTTCCATTGCTCTGGGGGGCTGTGCTTGCGCTATGGCAGCTCTGGAATGCTCAGCTGAGCTTCCCTGGTTGCGCCATGGCGCAACATTTTGGCTCAGCTTCTCCTTCCTGGTTGTGCGATGGCACAGTATGTGCGATATTCAGACGTTGGTTGCTTGCGCAATTTGCTCTGCTCCATGTTTGAATATCGCACCTGTTGCGCATTTGCGCAACTGGTTTGTGCTTGCTCCTGCTGTTGCGCTACTTTTGAGCGCAGTTTGAATATATGGGCCCATATGTGAAAGAATACTAGCAGTTTGTGGCCCTGGATACTATACTCAGAATGGAACAATATGATACTGATGGGTGGAATATTTTCCTTCTCCACAATGTGGAGGGACTACAGGTGGAAGATTATGCATAGATTCTTCCTGACCCATGACAGAAGCAAACATCTAGGCACCACGAACACAGGTACATGCTTGAAGGGTTGTGGTAAGAATGGAACTCCCCTACTTTGGTCCTGTCCTTTCATTTTTGAATACTGGAGAGACACCCACCAGGAACTAAAGACAATGTGGCACTTGACCTATCCCCTATAAACATTTTATTTTGGGACTGTGAAGAGTGGTCCACTTATCATCTTATACAGCCAGGGTTATACAGTTCCTTATCACCTTAGCTATCAAAGGAATAACCATAAACTGGTTATCCAAGGACTCCTCACTGTTAGATAGACAGCTATCCAGGATCCAATCCACTTATTGCATGGAAAGCACCACCACCACCACTACATAACCAGTGTTTTGCATGGGTTGTCACTGGGACCTCATATCAATTTAAGGTTAGAAATGCCCAGAACTTCAAGGAAAAATGTAACTTGGAAAATATTAGACTATACTAGGCTTTCTGTGTTTTTTTATCTCTGAGAAAGAAACACGCTTAGAAAATCTACAGTGGTAGTGGCACCTGAATTTTCTTAGAAAAGGATAGATCATTTGTAAGTCTTAAGATACGTTTTGTTGAGCTTTTGCAGTAGCTTGGCAAAAAAGTTTACTGCAACTCAAATTTCCTTAGACAAGATTGTCTGTGGTCCTGAAAGGGGCAAGGGGGAGGGGCTGAACCTGCAGTCCACTGACTTACAGGTTTGTGCTTTTACCCTCTGTACCATTCAGCTAGATTGTTCTTAACTGCAGAGCGACCTATATGTTTTCACTGTTCATCCTAACTTTTCAGAAACTTTCCCACTGGCAGCCTCTGTTCTGGGTTGATTTTGTTGAAGTTTTTCACCTCTAACAGTATCAGCTTTAAATTGCTCCTCTCATACATTTAAACAGAAGCTATAACATAAATTTAAATGGGCTACTTTATTAGTGTGAGGTTCAAAAAACGGGGCTAAGGAAGTTAGTAAAAAATTTTGTTCATTATCTGATGCACAGCAAGACGAATGTCAAACAGAAACTTCTTGCTATATGACAAAACCACAACATATCTTAAAATATGCAACATATATTTTAAAGACTGGTTGTCAAATGAGTCCTGAAACCTAAACAACTTGCCTCTATAATATCCTACCCAGCTTGAGGGGACAACTTCTGTAAACTGAATTACAGGTATGTGACAGACCCAGGGATCAACCCTTGACTGATCTCAGAAGCAGCCGCTCTATACATTAAGGTTCTTTGTGATAATAGCGACTGCCAAAAGGCAATCCCTATTATCGCAAGCTGCATTATCGATGAAAACATTTTTGGCGCTATGCAGTAAAAGGCAACCAGGAAACTGTGGATGTGGTGGGGCTGTGTCCCCTGCACCCCCTAACTAAAGATTCTCAACTCCAGGGGGGTGCATGTCTGGGATGGAGGTACAGCCTAGTTTAAAAAATTAAGTCCCACAGCTGTGGGGCACAGCAAAATTGTACCTGCCCTCAATCCCAAACCCAGGACCTGTTCCATCAGAGCCAACCACCCTACCCACCACACCACATGGTTGGCTCGACGGCAGCAGGCACACTACAGGCATACAACCCTGTTCCCCATCCCTCAATGTCCTGTCACCCACCCTCCTCTCCTGTCACCCACCTTCCCCTTCTGTCGCCCACCCTACCCTCACAGCCACAACATTCGTCATTCCCCTACCATCGCGTATGATGATAGCGCCGTTATATGGGTCACCGTTTTGACAGTCATCCATATGCAGTTGCTATCATCACAGTATACCATACTTTAAGCTCATAAAGGCAACACAAATTTATTAAGGCTTACATTCCTGATATTAAATTACATTTAAGCAGAGGTGTAAGCAGGAATTTTAAACTTGTACTCGAGATTCAACAGAACTATTGCTCCTCCTCCATAAACACAAACCAAAAGATGTGCTGCCTCACCACACAAAAATTGCCCCACGCCTCATTTCCGGCAACAATATGTAGTAAGCCAATGAACCTAATAGATTCACATTTTGTTTTGTCTAACACACATACACTACCAAACAGACAGAAGTTGGACGTCTTTTAGTTACAATATTTAGGATATATTAAAATTCTGTGCTCCGCATCAAGGTAGTGAGCCTTACAGAAGTCCATCCACACCAGTACTCATGCATACATACTTGATCAGGTCACTTATACAATCATGGCCTCTAAGTTTAGCACCCACACATCTTCCAAAGATCATTCACAAACTCACACCAAAGCATCCAGGGAGAAGAAAAACAGTTCTTCAGGTACATCAGGCTCTGTTTATGTTTGTTGCCTTGGCCCAAGGCTTATGTTGCCCCTGTATTTTTAGATTTTACTACATTCAGCAAAGTACATGGAGTATTCCTGCAGACACCCATGCATTTAAAAACAATTAGAAAACAGACAGATACAATCAGAAATGTATAGCAACCAATTAAATGTTATAGAAACTATTGTTTCAACTAGTCAAACTATAGTTTACCTCTCATTGCCTACAAACTACAGTATACTGCATGTACCTTTTTCATTCCTGTAGTCATTTCTCTTTTGTACTTTGCACTAAGTTACTCAAAAACTGATAAAGTGTAACTAAGATTGTCTGTACTTTTATCTGCTAATTCCGCCCTCCAATTTGCTCATATTAAAAGACCAAGAGTTTCCCAGAACATTGTTTGTTCCAAGACATTCAACACTCAGAAAAGGTGAGGGTCCAAGAATTTCTATGCTCTGAAAATGCCTAAGCTTTTCTAAGCACTGAAACCCTGAACAGATCTCAGAAATCTTCAGGCTTCAGAAGAGTTCTAACCTTTTTGTGAAAAGCTGGGAGTAACATTCTGCATCATCAGACAATTAGGTATTACTATGGGACAACTTCATTATTCGTAGGCTTACATGGAGTGAAGATGAACGCAATGCAAGCTGCTCAACCGTGGGACCACAAAATTTGAGTCAGACAGCTCTCTCACCGTGACATGACCTAAAGGTATACATTTTATTGGTTGCTATTGGAAGGGAAGTGGGTGATAGTGTGTGCGTTGGGGGGTGCTTAATTGAACTGGGGCTGTGAGCCAGTGATTTATGCCAATGTGGAGGAAGGGCTTCTGATTTAGTGTGGGTGAGGGTGGCTTCATTATAAGGACTGAGGTGTCTGCAGATATTATAATAAAGGACTTGGAATCAAGAAGAGAAGGAGGAACTAAGGGCTAAAGAATTTTATTTATTTAGTAATACTTTACATTCAGTTTCAGTTAACTGTGTACTCCAGGGGCTTGGAGGAGAGAAAGGAGATTGGGGCTTATGGGTGGTTTATGTGGGGGATTTTACAATTGTAGGGTGAAGGACTAGTAACAGATGCCAGTGGATGCCAAATTGGATTACATTTCCATCTTTAAATCAGATCTGGTATCATAATATTTAGGATTTGGGATTTTTGGCAGCTTTATGCAAAAATACAGTCTTAAGTTTTTGCAAAAGCCCTAGCTACTATGAAAAAGCCTACTAGATTAAACAATATCATTCCCACTGTCATCCACCCGACCCAAGCAGGGTTTGTAAAGGGCCAACTAGGCTTTGATCACTTCCGTGCATCCCTCAGCCTCCAATTTTAAGCCTGCTTGGTGCTTGCTCTTACTGTATTTAATCCTGTTTTAATCATGTACTTTATTCCACTTTACTGTAAGTATGAACTTTGTCAGTTCTATGCAATTTGCATTTAACTGTGTACTACATTTATGCTATGTATTTGCTCCCCTTTTTCCTTCCCCCAGGTCACACCTGGAAACAAACACCTTGGCTCAGTGTGTTTTTCCTGGTCACCCATTTTCAAATAAATAAATAAATCCCTCACATTCCCTGTTGTTGCATTAAGAATACTTTGAAAAACATTTGACTTTAAAACAAAGATACATTTTTGAAGTACTGCACCACATTTGTTTTGGACCATCTTATTTTGGGGGGGGTTGTTAATACCCTGTACGCACTCCCCACTGCCAGAGTCCTAACCAAAAGTGTATTGTCAGACTCCTTTGCCCTCCAATGTGGCACAAGACAAGTATGCCTTTTATTCCCCCCTCCTCTTCCTGCTTACCATTGAACCCCCTAGCTCTCACCATCAGACAACATCCCTACTTAGTAGGCATCCAAATAGGATCCTCTGATCAAAGAGACCTACTCCATGCAGATGACATTATAAGTCTCCTATCAGATCTCACAAAATTAATAGCACCCTTACAGAAGTTACTTTCCAAGTTCTCAGAAATATCCAGCCTACAAATTGACCATGGCAAGTCTGAAGCACTTCCTCTTAATAGGAACTGCACCCCTCAATCCCTATCTGGTGCCCCCTGGCAGAGGTGCACAGAAGGACATACGTATCTTGGTACCAAATGTACCCCAGGAGTAGGCAACTTATGCAAAGCTAACCTCTCACCCCTCCTAGATGCCACCCGCCTAGATTTTACCCACTTTAAGCTCCTGAACTTCTCACTTACTGGCAAGATAGTGGCCATAAAATTAATGACTACCCCTAAATTGCTACACAATATAGCCTACCTACTGATCCATATCACCCAGGCCTGGTTCTCTAAAATAGACTGCCTGTTAGGCAACTTCCTCTGGGAGGACCACCATCCATGCTTCAGCAGAGCTAAACTGAGATAACACTGGTCCAAGGGTGGCTGGGGTCTCCCACATCTTTCAGACTACCATAAAGAATTTGTACTTACCCAAATTACTAAATGGTTCCTTTCTGCTGAAGCTTCTCCACTGCTATGTGTTGCCATGGAAGGGGCGATCTTCTCAGCCCCAGATTGCAGATGTACCCTCTGTGCCAAAGGACAGATTAATCCTGCCAGTTACCCCACTACTCCTTTCTCACTTAAGTACTGGAAATAAATCAGCTCAGCACTGCACCTTCCAGGACCTTCATTTATCTATGTACCTCTGTGGGACAATGACATCTTCCTGATTGCAAGAACATCTATACATGGAGGGTGCTGGGAAAAGAAAGGTGTTCAAACAATTCACACTTCTCTGCCCAGAAAATCAAACATACCTCCACTCTTTCATCAATCTCTCTCTGCCCGATATTTCACTAAAAGAGACTTCTGGCTATTCTTACAAATTAGATCCCTCCTTTCCCTCTTGATCAAAACATACTTGCAGAGACATAGTGGGCACCCTCTGTCAGCCTGACTAAAGACACCCAGAGGGTTATTTTATTTATTTATGTATTTGTTTACCGGGTAAGTGCACTGATCCAAAGGACTCTTTTCAGGCATGACCCAGGCCATAAAGATGGCACATAGGTCACACAGTTACACAGTTAAGAAATACAATTTCAACAGGCATAAGTGGTACATAAATATGACAAAGGGGATATAAAGTGCAAATGCTTTATACCTGAGCAATTAAAAAATGATAAATTACAGTGTGGTGCATCAGGATGAGGAAAGATGCAAGAGGAAAGTGAGTTGAGGAACCCAGAGCAGCAAGTGTCTTCCTGGAGGACAGGTGCAAGTGGGTCTAGCCATTAAGATGGATTTTAGGTGTGATTTGAAAGTAAGGTGTGAGTTTAGTGAGTGGAGGGGGGGCAAGTAGACTATTCCACAGTTTGGGTGCACAAAGGAGAAGGCTTTACTCCCCAGGCAGATGGATATCTGGGGAACTTCTAATGTGCAGATGCTGGTGTTTTGAAGGTCATGGGATACTTTATTTGAGCGGGAAGAAAAAGGGGGATGCTCATCACTTCTGAGGGCTTTGTCTATAGTACAACCAAGGAAATAGCTGTTTCTGTCTTGGGGGGGCAGCCCAGGAACTGGTACAGGGAGCAATGGTGAGTGGAGTAGGGTGCCACTAGTACAAACCTGCATTTGTTGTAGGCTGTGGTAAGTCTTGTGAGAAGTTGGGAGGAAGTATTGATGTAGATAGGGGCACAGTAGTCCACAAGAGGAAGGAGACTGCATTGGGCAAAGGCAAGCCTAGCCTCAGGGGTCAGATACTGTTTTTGGCAGAAACCCACCTCCAGTTTATGGCTGATTTGTTTCAGAGTGTTGCTGATGTGCAGAGAGAAGGTTAGGGAAGGATCAATGGTGACACCCAAGTATTTAAAAAGGGAACATTTTTGGGGGGAGCAGGGGATAGGACAGAATGAGAATTGGTCAGTTTAGTGGTCTTGGGATTGGATCCCAGGAGCATTGCCTTTATCTTTTTGCATTTACAAGGAGTCTGTTCTCCAGGAACTAGTTGTGGGCAGCTCCGTAGTTCTGTGTTAAGGAGGAGGAGGAGAGGCTAGACAGCGACTTGGCACTGTGATACAGCACCAGGTCATCTGCATCTAAGATGGCCTCACATGAGAGGCTGTCTGAAGGTAGGAATTTAATGAAAAGTAAAAAGACAACCAGGCCCAGGATGGAGCCCTGGGGTACACCAGTGGTCACTGCCTTAGCTGCCAAGGTAGTATCATTAATACTAACTGTTTAGAGTCTGTCAGAGGGGTAACTCCAGAACCAAGTAGCCATCCCTGCTGTACAACCAATGTTCCTTAACCTGTCAAGGAGCAGGTTGTGGTTAAACAGGTCAAAGGCCTTGGTTAGGTCAACAAAGATGGCACCTGTACAATTACCTATGTCCATGTTTCTGAGGACATGGTTAGTGAAATGGGCCAGGGCAGGTGTAGTACACTAGAGTTTCCTGAAACCATGCTGGTGTGCTCAGAGCAGGTTGTACTTATTGACATAATCTGAGAGTTGGTAGTGAATGACCTTTTCTAGGAGCTTACTCAGATGTGGCAGTACAGAGGCGGGCCTATAGCTATCCGTGAACAGGGAATCCCCGGCTTTGAAAATAGGGACTACTTTGGCAGTTTTCCATATGGCAGGTGTAGTCGAGGTGAAGAGTGCAAGATTAGCCAGTTCGATCTGTAGGGTGCTTAGAGATACAACCCCACATCCACTTCACTTACCCAGCAACATTGGCAGCAAGAACTGCTGCTGCCTATCTCAGACAACTAATGGCACTTTTACTGGTATTGTGCCCACACTTGCTGCAGAGATATAAAAGTGCAGCTGATTCAACTAAAATACTCTACTCATGGTACAGGATGCCCAGGTCCTTAAAAATATGGGTATCCTATCCTTCTTTTTAACAAATGTTGGTGTTGTAACCAATGGGCAGACTCACTTCCCCACATTCTGTGGACCTACCTGCTACTGACTAATTGCTAGAACCCTGTCCTAGCTTACTGCAAAAAGTTATGTCTCCAGACAATAAATCTGATGCTCTGCTGGCATTGTTGGGAGTCACTCCCTCTTCTATTCCAATGGCGGACATCTCCACCAAATGGGCTATCATTGCCACCACTGCCACCTAGGGTATCATACTCAGGTGATGGAAAACAGTTAAACACCCATCCTTCAATGAATGGCAACTGGCCATAGGTCAACATGCATTACTAGAGCAGCTCTCCCACCTTGCTATGGGGAAAATCAAACAATACTCAGTGGCCTGGGCACCATTCCTCCTGCTTCAAAGGGACCCCACCACTCCCCAGCTTAGTATAGGCCTTGGCTGAAGAGTCCCAGTCTCACTTAGTCCTAAACTTGCTTGCCACTCATCACCTTAGTCAAAGGCTCCCTAGCCCCCCCCCTTGCAGAAGGTAGGGGGATAATGTGACTTGCATGTACTTGCTTATATTGGAATGGTAGAATACCCTTGTTGTTTATTTATCCACTCTCCTTTTTTATTCACATACATTTCATCTGTTGATGTGTTTTGCATTGACTGTTTTTGTACCCTTCACATACGGCTGTATGCATCATGTTTGATGCTGATAATATTTGTTCCAGTAAGTTGAAAAATCATTGATAATAAGTTTAACGTTAAAGAAATCCCACATTTTTTCTGAAATCTGAAAAATCTGTTTAGCAAAATAGCTTTATGAGCAACCCTAATGTCTAGTAACTGTGTTGAAACTGTGTATTATGTACAGTACTTAACCTATACTGTCTAACCTGGGCCTTACTAATTGAAATCAGATTCTGCCTTGATAAACCATCGCAAACGAGTCAGTGACTCAACAGTGTATCCATTTCTCAGGAATAAAATTAGAAAGAATTTTTCATTGCCATAATAGTCCTTGTACAAAAAAATAAACAAAGTGAGTGATTGGATACCTTTTGTTGGACCAACAAGTGATTTACAGAATTTTAAGCTTTCAAACTACACAGAGCTTTTCATTAGAAAAATGACAGATTATAAAGAACCCACTTTAAGTACAAAAAAAGCTATAGAAAGGGTCCGAGAAACAAAGATTTTTAGTTGGCTATAAGCATTCTATCAGCCTAATGTTAATCTTGTTAATGTACATGTAGAGACTAATCACCATGGTACAAACACTCCTTACATTTTATTATAATAGCAATGGCATTCCCAGGGGTTATGTTAATAATCTGTTAATCACACATTCTACAGCAGAATAGTCTTTAAATTGGTCTGGATTAAAACCCATATGTGACCAGAGATTTTGATGGAAATTATGTAGAAAAGGCTCCATTTATTTTAAGCACCTCTACTAGATACTACAGTAAGTGATTTTTATGCTGTTATTTGTTTGTTGTATTTGGAAGACCTTTAAGCTCGAGAGCCTGTGTTCAAAGGTGAACAAGTCAGAGGTATATAAACAACATTATACAATGGCAAGAAAAAATCCTGGACTCTGATTGGTCAGTCTTGGGCTGGACCCATGCTGTTATCCCAGTACAACATCACGGGTCTAGTCTCAGCCTCACTGTGAACCTGTAGATGAACTTTTGCTTGATTATGTGCTGCTTGATGTGTTTGATGATGTGCTTCTTTGTTTCATCTTCTTTTAAAAAACTAAAATATTTTTCCACACAAAAACATCTTTCAGATGATTTATTTATTCTGTGTAACAACGAGCCATTATATAATAGCAATAATGCCCTCCAGGGTGTTTGTCATTTGGAATAACGTCACGCCTTAGTTATTGGATGCACTCGGCCTGCGGCCTTGTGCCCAACCAACTATGGTGTAATGTTAGTCCAGCACGACACACACCCTGTCGGGCATTATTACTTAAATAAATAACAACTGCAAGATCAAATGCATGATAAAAAATAAAAAGTACTGTAGAGGTGTAAGATTAAAAAACTAGTGCTGTGCGGAATGCGGAATTCCACTGCTGGAATTAATGCGGAATGACCATTCCACCAGAATGACCATTCCACCAGCAGAATTTCTGCCAGAATTCTGCTTGTTCACCTGCAGAATTTGACCTACTGTGATCCAAGGAATAATATTCCTCGGAACAGTATATTTTTGCGGAAAATTATTCCGCAACAATTTCTGTTGAAAATATTGAGATCCACAGAATAGAACAGTAATATTTCCACAGAAAATCATTCACAACTATCTTATGCTGTGGAATTCTGCCATTCCATTTCCGGCAGAATTTGGCAGAATTTCAGCAGAATTTTGAATATTCCGTGGAACTTTGTTCAGTAAGAATTTGAAAATTCCGCACAGCACTAAAAATAACAGTTAAACATCTTGTTATATACAATTACAGTTAAGTGTCTGGAGGAGAAGGATGATGCTTGTGTTTTGAATGAGTTACAGGGGTTAACATAGTCACTTCCAAGGGTAGTAAGTTCCATGCTTTGACAACTCTGTTCTCTACTGAGGGAGTATGTGATTTTAATGTATGCACTTGCTGTACAGTTTTATTAGCTCTGTCACTTTTATTGTGTTCACATAAAAGGGGTACAAGAAGTAACATCTGGGACTCTTTTTTTAATGAATTTAGTTTATTAATTTTTGAAAAAAAAATCAAAATAACACAACAGGAAACAACAACAAACAAGACAAACAAACTATCTCCCACCCTTCCAGAGTCAGCACAACTCCACTACACTAGGCAACAGTATAAGCATAAACATGAAAAACAGCGAGTAGAATCAACCACTACCAGGACAGTCCAAGAGGGATAAAAGGGCTTCCAAAGCACCCCTTCATTTGGTATACAAATCCAGCCTATGCCACATAGAAGCAAGCATCTGTTACATGTGGAGCAGCTGCATAACTTTCTGGTGTCTTTCAAACGGTAAGGGTACCTTACTATCCAGCCAATGCCTCAGCATAATCCACTTAACCACCATGACCGAAGGTTAAAATGATATTAACGTTGGCCCATGAGAGGCTACAGACCTAGCCACAGTAAACATCTTACTCTAGTGAATACCTCTGTCTTCCCAAGCATGGGATCAAGAATGTCCTGCATTGTCCACCACAAGGGTTAAGCTGTTATGCAATCCCAAAGAATATGGGAAAAGGTGCCCATCTCTGGTACACAATGGGTACTGAGAGGCAAATCCAGGAGTCCCCACTTATAGAGTTTCTGTGGGTATAAAATGTGTTTTGAAGAATTTTGTATTGCATAGGGTGGTAACTATCCACTTTAATATATTTATACAAATTAATCTACAGGGACACCCACTGTGTATGCACATCAGCCCACCCTACAGTTCACTCCCAATAAAGAGAGGACATACCATATCTATGTGGCATAGAGTCCCAGATGAAAGAGTATAACAGAGAAATCTTGTGTCTTTGCTGAGCAAGATCTCTTAACTCAAGTAAAGTATGTGGAGTGGAGGTATACCTCACCACTCTACCCAAGGTACCAGTAATCATGTGCTAAAACTACAAAAAAAAATCTCTATTGGTCAGGGTAAAACTTGAATTGCATCCACTGGAACGATGCCCATCCATCCAAATGCCAGAAGTGCCATAAAGTGGTAATGCTCCTATCTCTCCAATA
Organism: Neoceratodus forsteri; assembly: GCA_016271365.2. Lineage (NCBI taxonomy): Eukaryota > Metazoa > Chordata > Ceratodontiformes > Ceratodontidae > Neoceratodus > Neoceratodus forsteri. The sequence goes on along the minus strand of CM057454.1, from coordinate 608,412,721 downwards.
GGCAAAACAGGCTGGCCTCCCTGTAATTTTGAAATTAGTGTTATTCCAGAGTGGCTGGTCCAAGGGGTCAGCCAGAAAAAATTTAAGTAGGTGGCAGATCTGGCTGAACATGTAAACAGAAGTTCCAGTTGGGGTGTCTATAAGGGATTTGGGAAGCTTAGCTGGCATACAATGAAAGAGGGAGGACAGAGATATAGTCTGTGCTTGACACAGGGGGCTCGATTTTCAAAGCTCTGGGAATGATGCATGGTGCCTACATCAAAAAGGATTGACACAAGGGGCCCCATGTACCACACCATGCTCTATTCCATATTTTAAATTGGAGCCAGTGACAGATAGGGGCCACCTGCACCAGCAGAGCTTGCACCATCCTTGCAGTTTTCACATGTCTGTTACATAGCGGATAGGGCTGTGCACCACACCGGTGCTGCAGTATCCCCCACTGTGGGTTTTCAGAGCTCCTCAAAGCCCAGAGGTCCTGCTGGGGTTTAACCCAGCCACAGCTGATCTAACGGCCCCATGCACCACCACCCCACCTGCAGAGTGATAGGCAGTGTGAATGTTCATGGCCAGGAACTCACATGCTATAGATTTCCAAGAGGCCATGAAGTGCAGAGATGCATGATGGCAGTCCACATACTGCACAAAGTATGCAGCCATGCTGGTGACCCTGGCACGACTGTGGAGGTCAGCAATAGTCCACATAGGCACAGCAAGCACTGCAACATGGCAGATGGCAGTGTTATGGAACACATGGTCCCATTTAGGTGCCCCCATAGCTGCCCCTGGCAATCTCACCCATGCAGCCCCAGAACTGGTGACATCTGGTACGTACCACTGATCTGCCAGCACACCCACACCTGCAACTCTCACAATGCCATACCTGATGTTCCAGCAGGTCCCACTCTCTCTGCCTGCCCACTGTCTGCAAGTGTAGTGGCACATGGAACTAGTGGCCACTTAACCCCAATGTGTCTGTTCCACAGGCTATGGAGGACCTCACATGTCCTGTACAGATGCTGGGGAGGGGTGTTCCAAACAGCTGACATTTGCCACAAGTGATGTCGCAAGAGGCGCCTGTGGTGGACACTGGCAGGGGAGCTTCCACATTGGGGGCATGTTGGGAGTCAGGTACATGTACAGTGCCTGGGGCAATGGACAGCAGAGATGCCTGGACAGTCGGTGGCATTCACATGATGTGGTCAACATCATTGATGCACCGGAGCTGATGATCACCCCCTGGAAGAATGATCAGCCATCTCACCACAAGTGCATCCCTCTGGGTGTCTCCAAACCAACAGCAAAGCCAAGTAACAAAGTGGAGCAAGAAATATCTATGTTAACAATGACACTGTACAGGGAGAGACCAGGGGGAGAAAGAGTGTGAGAGACAGCGAGTGTGCAGTGTGCATGTGAGAGAGAGAGAGAGAGAGAGAGAGAGAGAGAGAGAGAGAGGGAGATGAGAGCATCTGGTGCAGCAATATGAACCCACTACTGTCAGATTAGTGTGTGTCCACAGCACTGTACAATACTAGCATGACTTTGAGGTATACATACAACTGAAGAATCAGGCAATGCACTCTAGTTGAAAGCACTAACAGTGCTATTTGCAGCAATGAGTACAGCTCAAAGGACATCAGTCCTATAGCTGCATCAGATTACACAGCAGACAGAGAGCAGGATAGTGATACGAAACCACCAGACTGACAAAGATGGTACCCAAGACTAGTCTTGGTGCAGGTGAAGGCATCTAACCTTGGGTTGTCTGAACTAAGGCATGTTTGAGACAGAGGAGAGATGTGCCCTGGGCAGTCCAGGCATCCACAGGTGAGAGATGTGGCCATCACGGTTCATGGATGCCTGTCTAGGTAGGCCATCTGAGTGCAATACCAGTGGCCCAGTGGCTTCAGAGAGGGGGGCAGCATGCATTGTGTGTGTGTGTGTGTGTGTGTGTGTGTGTGTGTGTGTGTGTGTGTGTGTGTGTGTGTGTGTGTGCATATAGAGATAATATAGGACAGTTCTCTGGAGAAAAAGACACAAAGCAGTTCCAGCAGTAACTGTTGTGTGTTGTCACCTGAAGAGTGGCATCAGATGGACTGATGTTGAGTAGGGCACACATCACACAGATGCCACTGGCAATGCTCTACTGTGGATGTTAACTCCTTCAGATACCATCAGTGCACAGCTGGAAGGTACCCCTCTACCCCAAAACATCTGAGCTGTCATGCCACACAGCTGATGAACTGTGTTGGTATTGCCTCTCTGTGAGTGTGACTGGACTGGTGGGAGGGGATTCTGGAGCTAGTTAGGTGCTCCAGGTGGTGTTGGGAGGAGTAACCTCTAGAGCCGGTTTGGTGTTGTGGGTGTTTGGTTGCATTGCTTGGCTGCTATTGGTGCTCATGAGCAGCTGGAGCCTAGGTGCTGGTTTGGTGCCCTGGGTGTTTTGGGGGGCAGAGGACTCTAGAGCTGTCATGAGGCTTGTGGTGTTACACAGGGAAAATAAATAAACAGGCAGTGATGCCAGCTGACGATATTTCCAACCACCCTTCCACTAGCCAATCCCACAATCACCCACCCTCTGTTGCACCTGGGAGCTTCATCTTTAGGGTGGTAATAGACTTCCTTGATATAGTTACATAATTCTATGGCATGGGCAGTATGTGCCATGCTTCCATCTTCCGTCATGATATTTGCAATAACAGTCTTCTGATTTTGTGTTTTTGAGGGCATGGGATGGTAGGTACTGTTTCTGTTTTATTGCCATACCAGTATAATTTGATTTTTACTTCCAGCATGTCTTGTCCTACTTGACATAGAATTTGACTATTTCTATTCAGTATTTCCTTTTTAAACAATTTCTCTAGCTTGCTACAAGGGCCTTCTTGGAGCAGTCTGAGTTCTAGCTTTTCTATTTGATATTCTAAACTTTGCTGAGTGAGTTTGTTCTCTTTATTTATGTTTGTCTGACAAGACATAGTTATCCCTCAGAACTGCCTTAGAGGCATCACATTTAATGGCCATCGAAATGTAAGGCAGATCATTTAACATCCAGTATTTTATGATGACATTCTCAATTAAATGAATATGCTTGGAATTTGACTTCTCCACTCATGTAGATAGAAACATAGAACCATAGAATTTGATGGCAGATAAGGACCGCTTGGCCCACCTAGTCTGCCCATTTCCTACTTAACAGATAAGCTGCAGATCCTAATTAACCAACAGCTTACTTTCTCCTACCCCCCACTAGAATTGCATTATGTCTGTCCCATACATTCTTGAATTTCCCCACTGTTTTTGACTCTATGATCTCCTCAGAAAGGCCTTTCCGTGCATTTACTACCCCCTCTGTGAAGAAATATTTCCTCACATTACCTCTGAGCAGTCCCTCCTCTATCTTCAAATTGTGCCCCCTTGTTCTTGCACATCTCTTTTTCTGAAAGATGCTACCCTCTTGGACTTTGTTGATTCCCTTGAGGTATTTGAAAGTTTCTATTATGTACCCCCTCTCCCTCCTTTCCTCGAGGCTATACATCTTAAGTTCCTTTAGTCTTTCTTCATATGTCTTTGGTGCAGACCCTGCACCATTTTGGTTGCCCTCCTCTGAACAGCCTCCACCCTGTCTATGTCTTTGCAGAGATGGGGTCTCCAGAACTGTACACAGTACTCCAGATGTGGTCTTACCAACTGTCTGTACAAAGGATAAACAACTTCCTGTTTTCAACAGGTGATACCTCTCCCTATGAATCCTAGTATCCCCCTAGCCCTCCTTACTGCCTTCTCACATTGCTGGCCCACCTTTAGGTCATCTGATATGACTACCCAAGGTCCCTTTCCATTTCTGTTGTTGTCAGTATCTCACCCCCCCCCCCACTGTGTACTCTTCCCCTGGGTTTTTGTTTCCCAGGTGCATTACTTTGCACTTCTTTGCGTTGAATCTAAGCTGCCAGGCATTTGACCATTCCTCCAACCTTGCCAAGTCCCTTTTCATCCTTTCCACCCTGCCTTGTGTATCAACCCTGTTGCAGATCTTTGTGTCATCTTCAAAGAGACATACTTTCCCTTCCAGTCCTTCTGCAATGTCACTTATAAAGACATTAAAAAGGACCAGCTCCAGTACTGAACCCTGCAGAACCCCACTAGTAACCTCCCTTTCTTCATTATGGACTCCATTTACTATTACCCACTGTGTCTTGTTGTCCAGCCAGTGTTTGACCCAGGCTACCACCCTGGGACCCACTCCCAGGATGGCTAATTTGTTTATTAATCTTTTGTGCGGGACTGTGTCAAATGCCTTGCTAAAGTCTAGGAAGGCCATGTCCACAGCCCCTCCCTGATCTACTACTTTGGTCACCCAGTTAAAGAAATCAATTAGATTTGTCTGACATGACCTTCCTGCTGTGACTCCATGCTGCCTTGGGTCCTGTGCCCCACTGGCCTCTAGGTACTTAACAGTTCTTTCCTTCAGAAGTGATTCCATCATTTCCCTACCACTGAGGTCAAACTGACAGGTCTGTAGTTTCCTGCCTCTGTCTTGCTCCCACTTTTGTGAAGGGGAATCGCATCTGCTCTCCTCCAGTCCTCAGGTACCACACCATCCTCCACGATTTATTAAAAAGGGTAGTCAGTGGTGTTACTAGTTCTTCCTTTAGTTCTTTTAGAATTCTGGGGTGAATCCCATCAGGCCCCATTGCTTTATCCACCTTCAGTTTTAAGAGTTCTTTTAGAACCCTTTTTTCTGTGAAAGGACTAATATCAACCCCCCATCCAGAGTTCTTCTATTGACTGGATTAGGTATCTCTCCCTGCTTTTCCAGTGAGAATACTGAGCAGAAGTATTCATTCAGTTTCCCTGCTTTTTCACTGTTGCTCTCTGCCCAACCACCTTCTCTTTATTCAGCCTCAAGTATCCCTGCCTTATTCTTTCTTTGCTCCCTAATGTACTTATAAAAGATTTTATCCCCCTTCTTAACTGAGTTGGCTATCTTTTCCTCAGTTTGGGCCTTTGCTATTCTGACTGCCTTCCCCGTTTCCTTCTGCTTTAACTGGTACAGTTCTCTGTCCTGCTCCTTCTGAGTTTCCTTATACTTCCTGAATGGTATCTTTTTCTCCCTTACCTTCCCCGCCACTTCTTCTGAGAACCATTATGTTTTTTTCTTTCATTTTGTTTTGTTTATTTGCTTCACACAAAGGCTTGTTGCCTCTGTGATGGTGGTTTTGATGTTTCCCCATTGGTGCTCCACCCCACCTTCTTGCCTGTTTGTTAGTGCTTTGCTGAGGCACTCTACCATTTTGACAAAATCAGCCCTCCTGAAGTCCAGTACCTTCACTTTTGTGGCTTGACTTTACAGCTAAGTTTACAGTATCATGAACCACACTGTTTGGTGGTGGCTTGTTCCCAGATGGCTAACCACTTCAAGATCAGAGATCCTCTCTCTGTCCCCATTTAAGAATACCAGGTCTAAGATTGCTCCCTCCTGAGTGGGTTCCAAAACTAGCTGTCTGAGGCATATCCCCTGTAGGGCATTGAGAATGGCCCTGCTCTTGGATGTGGCTCAAGCAAAGGTGCTCCAGTTAACATCTGGCATATTCAGGTCCCCATCAGCTATACCTCCCCTTTCTCTGCCATCCTAAGGATGCCTTCTATTATTTCCTTGTACATTTCCTCCCCCTGAGATGAGGTCTGTATACAACCCCTGTGGATTGTGGTGCCATTTCCAATCTCTAGGGTGACCCACAGGGCCTCCTCTCCTCCCTGTTTACCCTTTAGTTATGTTGCTTTAATCCCTTCCCTTACATAGAGAGCTACTTCTTCTCCTTGTCTTCCCTCCCTGTCCCTCCTGTAGATTGTGTACCATGATGTGTTGACATCCCTGTCATGGTTCTGTGTGTACCATGTTTCTGTGACTGCCACAATATCCAGGCATCCCTCTTCCATCAAGGCCACAATTTCAGGTAGCTTTTTACCTAGACTACGGGCATTGGTGCTCATTACCCTCCATTGTTTTATGGCTTTATTTCTTTTTGCCCCATCCCTGTCCTTACTGCCTTTGTCTTTTTCTTCATTTACCCCTGTTCTTCTCCCTATTGACTGCTCTGTCTTGGTGTTTACCTCACTAACTACCCTGATTTTTTTTGGGGGGGGCAAGGATTTCCCTTCTCCTTTTCAGTGCCTCCCCCTTGGCTAATTTCAATGCTTGCCAATGAAGCATTTAAACCTATCGCCTAGGATTCTGGTTCTCCTCCTGGAGAGATGCAGACCATCATGCCTGTATAGGCCTGCATCCCTCCAGGTGGAGCCCCAGTCCCCAATGAAGCCAAATCCCTGAGCTCTGCACCAGTTTTTCAACCAGTCATTTAATCCCATGGTGCGGAGTACCCTAGCCTCATCCATGCCATAGGCAAGTAGCACTTCTGAGAAAGTTATCATGTGTGCTACTTGTCTAAGGCCCCTCTCCAACTCCACAAAATCCTGTTGCACTGCTCTGATCCCATTCTTGGTCAGGTCATTTGTCTCTAGGTGGATAGTGACATCCAGCTCACTCCCCCTTGCAGCTGCTCCCACGATCCTGAGGATTCATTTCCTGTCCCTCCAAGCCATGGTGCCAGGCAGGCACCTTACCTCCCTTTCCCCTCCCTCCCCCAGTTCTACCCCCCAACAACTGAATCCCCCACCAGGAGTTGTTTCCTCCCCCTCTGGGGTCCCATGCCACCCTCCTGTGCGTCTCCATTGTGGAGGTTCCCAACATCCTCCTTGGTCTCCACTGTGGGTGCCTTCATAGAGGAACCATGCTCCACCAGAGTGGTGAATGGATTGTGGAGAGGCACAACTGGAGGAATGCACCTCTGTTCTACCACCTTCACCCTCCCTGAGCCCACTGTGTCCCAACCATTTCTCTTTCTTGGCAACCTCTGAGGTAGTGGCAGTGGCCTGGGTGGTCCCTGGGTGGGGGAGCAGGCTTTCTGAATCCTTGCCAGGTTAGCATGGAGATGAACAACCTCCCCCCTCAGATCAGAGAGGTGCCTGCAAATAGGGCAACAACGCAGTCTCCAGAATGTCTCCCGGAAGACTGCTGCTCCACAGCCTGTGCATTGCACCACTCCCCACATGTCTGTGTTCCTTCCTGTTACAGATGCTTTTTTTTGTTCTTGTTTTAGTGTGTGCAAGCTTGTGAGTGTCTCTGCCCCCTATTCAGTGTGCTGTGCCTTTAAGGATATGACCAGGTGTATGTTGTTAGCAGTTTTGGGAAGTGATGTCAGTACCCCTGCTATAAAGGAAATTATGCGCGTGGGGTGGGTGGGGAAGGGGCAGAGTGGGTGGGAGTAAACCTATGCCCTCCAGAAACAATCAACCACAACTCTGACCCTCCACCCCAGGGAGTGCCTTCCTTCCTTTCAGACACCTATTTGACAGAGGGTAAGTAATAGGTCTAGTCACAAATGACTGCAAATATCTCCCAACTATAGTTCCTCCCTGGCAAATTGAAGTTAAACTAAGAAATGTCAACCCCAAAAACAGAATCAATACTAGTTACTTACAGAGGTCTAAAAAGTAATAATTTAATTCAATCTACTTGCAACTTCACCCCAAGTTAGGAATATTATTTTGGAACAACGACAGCCTCTCCATCCCTGTCCATCGTGAGTTAATAGCTAAAATGATATTTCTGATATTCGATTATGCAAATGTTGTTTATGGCATTGCCCCTGCAGTGCCCCTTGCCAGGCTTGACACCCTCCTAAACTCATTCTGTCATTTTGCTACCAACTCCCAATTTTGCACACACCACTGCTGTTTCTACACTTTTCTCTTGATCACACCTCTTCCCCTCAGGAGACAGACCCGTCTTTTGGCCCTTACTGCCAAATACTAGTTTGGGGAACTTCCTTCCTTCCTACCTCTCCGCCCTACTGTAGCCTGCCAACCTAGCCTCCTACCGTCTTCATTCCAGGGACACCCACTCTTTCTCCCATCCTCATCCCCACTCAACTCTGGACAGTCTGCTTTTTCCTGTTGCTTCCCTCTCCTCTGGAATCAACTTTCCTCTTACATTCACCTTTCCCCCTCACTCCCTACCCTTAAGAGCCTGCTCCAGCTCACTCCTGTTTCTCCCTGCTCCAGCTTCCCTACCTTCTAGGTCTCCCAGCCTCAACCTACCTAGCCTCCAAGTGTTCCTGTACACAATCACCCCTACTCAGACAATCTGTATTGAATGTTTGTAACTCTTGTGCTTATTTACTGTAATTTTATATTCTACCTTTTGGTGAAAGTTTGTAACTTTGTGCTTATTTATTGTCATTTTGCCTTTTGTAACTACGCAATAATTTTGCATTTTCCCTTTGTTTGGATTTGTACCCCTTCTCCCCAGGTCGCACCTGGAAACAAGCCTTGGCACTTGGCTGTTCCCGGTTACCAGATATTAAATAAAATAAATTTGTTAGGAGAGAGTTATGAAATCTCCACTGTTGTGAATCACCCCTGCCGTATGACAGAATGAATTCACTTGAGACCATACCATAGTATGACATACGAATTGGAAACACAATGGCCTTCATAACATTAGTAGTTTGTTGTCTGTTACTAAAGATATAATTGGGTCTGGAATAACAATTATATTGTTTAGGTTGGTGGCTGTGGCATATATTTTTACAGTATTCCAAAGTATCTACTGTATTACATTATATTGGTCTAACAAATTGTTAGGCACACTGAAAACACATAACTCCTCTGGTTTAAGATTAGTGGATTTATCCACCCATGGATTTTTCCTGGCAATAAAGTTCCCAACCCAGATTTAACTTTTGGGGCCAGGGGTTTCACACATCTAAGACTTGATTAATGCCTCTGTCAATCCCCTCCTGTGTGCCAGTATGTTGTACACAGGACCACTTGCAGCATCGCTGAAGACTTTGGTACTGGAACCCCACTTCTACCAAAATATGTTGCAGAGTCCATGGTGCACTGGAGGTTGCTGTTCAGTGCATCTTGTGTCACTCTGGGGGGGGGGCTCTGAAAATAAAGCCCAGATAGTCCTTAATATGCAACCACTGGGGAATATAGTGTCCCAGGGCAGAACACTCCAGGCTAGCTTATCTAAAATATTTTGCTGCCTGGGCAGCATGAACATAGAAAAACAAAGAAAAAACTCCAGCACTACCCACCTTAAGGAACACAGAGATCAAATGTGGATTCAATTCAAAAATAAGTTTAATGAAGAAACAAAAAATGCTCAGACCTCTTTCTAGGATTAACAGTCACCAGTGGGACCCAAGAACCTCCTACTGATTTCGCATCATAGCGTCATTAAGGAGTGTTCACCTGTTACCAACCCACCCAATTTAAACAAGAGTCTTAAAGTGACATACAATGTGCTAAGTGGAAATAAACAAGAAACATAACATTTCATATGGAACAGGTGCAAACTAGAGTTGCACTAATATATAACAATCTAGAAATAAATATACTCAATGCAATAATGACTGGACTGATCATGTATACTGTAGTACATACCAATTAAATAAATAAATAAGTACATAAATATATCTGGTAAAACAGTAAGATAAATATATAAGCAAATATGTAACAATCCAAAGATAACTGTACTCAAGGCCATAAATGCCTAACTTGATCAGTACAATGCAAACCAGAGTACATAACTATATCAGGTAGTACAGTGACCAACCAGTTCATAAATATATGGGCTTATATGATAAAAAACTATGTGAGCATAGTACTACAGTTAAATGAAAAAAAAAAAACAAATGGTGCAGTCCCCCAGTATGTGGAAATTTATACGAAGAAGAAGCATGCAAAAGGCAGACTTCATAACATCAAGGATATGTATTACAAAATTAGAAGAAGGAGTGTGCTTGCATATATGCAAACATATTACATAATATAACAGGTACTTTTACAAGCAGATCTAAAATACATTCAAGTGTACCAGAATGAAACAGTACCAAGCCAGACATAAATTGCATCACATCCCCCCTCTGTGAGGCTAGGAGTAAATAAAACTATGAGCCATGGGTGTATTTTCTGAGGAATGGTGACAACTCAAAACCTTCAATGAGTCCAGGGGGTTTCAAAGTGCCAAATCTATAAATACAAATGGATTCTCTCTGTGCTAACAGTAAATCCAAGTCACCCCACCCCCGGGCCCATCTTCACTTTCTCGATACCACAAAACGAAAATCTGTGTTGGCCTCGATCTCTGTCTGCCTGCTGAAGATGGCAGGACAAAGAATTTCATTTGTCAGGAAGTCATAATGTCACTCAGATGTTCACCCACCCTCAGTTTGAAGTTCCATCTTGTTTTCCCCACGCAAAATGCACTGCAGCTGCTAACGGCTAAATAAACAACCCCTAGGGTGCTACAATTAATAAAACTCTTAATGGTATATACACCTGTGGCAATCAATGTAGTAAAAGTTTTAGTTTTCAAGATGATGCTGCAATAAGTGCTTCTGCCACAGGTGTAGCAACCCCTGGGTGCAGTTAGTAGCCAGTGCTGTCTAAGCACTTTTGTTTATTCATGAAACTTATTTTTGAATTGAAACCACATTTGGTCTCTGTTTTCCTTATGGTGGGTAGAGCTGGAGTTGTTTCTTTGTGTGCCTTGTTGTTCTCCTTGCATACCCAGCCTGTGGGGTGGCTTTACTTTCGGCAGCATGAAAATAGGCCAGGAAATCCAGCAAAGACAACCCCTCATAAATCTTAGTGACAGCCATCTTCAGGTACCGTGCCATAGAAAGGTAGAAAGTAACACATGTACATTTTTAAACCATGACAGGGGTAAGGTCACAGTCAGCATGTAAAAGGAGTGCAACATCTTTGGTAAAAGATTAGTTTTAACCATAGCAGTATGGCCCATAAGGGAACAGGGCAGCCCCTACCATCTAACAAGATCCTGCTTAGTCACAGATAATAAGTCATATATATTAGCTTTAATTATATGAGATAAAGGCAAATATACACAATATATGTTTTAAGGGCATGCACTAGGACGGAGATGCTCAGCTTATATCAATCAATGTAGCCAAATAAAGCAGCACTCACCCTCATAGTAAGGACACCAACGATTAAATATAGTTCCAACAGAACGTAGTTTATTCACCCATTCATAGTGTATAGCTTAGCTCAGCTGGCAGTTCTTATGTTTCGCCATATGGCTTCATCAGAGAATGACAAGGTCAGACCATCATACCTACTTAAGCCGGTTGTCTTAATTGGAGTGCCAATCCCAATGGCCCCCTCATAATTAATTAAACATGTGACTCTAGCATATGATTTTTAAAGTATTAACTAAGCAGAAAAAGATACAAAATAATCACTAAATAACTAATATATATTGGTGCATAGCTATAACCCCGACCCTTAGTTTACTTAAGAAAAATTCTGCTTTTAAAGTTCTCAGTTCAGGCTGGCAAAGCATTCACCGGGATATTCTGTAAGAAAAACAAATAACAAATATTTAGAACACATTTGTTGATGGAATCTAGGTGTAACTTAACCAAATAGCTCATACTTATATATATATTTATAAAATGGGTAGGAAAAATTACGTCTGCTGATTTGTTGGAACACATCACATGACCGTGTGTATATCAGAGCACGACCACACACCTGCACTTTTACCCCTCCTCCAAAACAATTTTGACATTTTATAAGATAGACCACTCTGAGGTGTGCAGTCGCACTCTGATATATGCACGCCTTGGGTGGTTGATGCACTTGGCCTCATGCGTAACAATGCACACCAAGGCATACGTATATCAGAGCATGACCGCACACCTCAGAGTGATTTATCTATTACACACACACACATATATATATATGTATATATATATATATATATATATTTACATACACACAAGCCATGTATTTACACTTCAAGATCTACAGGCATGGGGGAGGAAGGGAGGTTACAATGTTCCAAGAAGGTAAGGAACCAAATAGGAACAAAGCAAATCTTGCAGATATTGTATATCCAGCATAGACATGATTAAGCGGGTGAAGGGGGAAACAAGTAGTTATACATGTGTGCGATACTGATACATTCTTGTCAAAAACATTTACATACATTTTCGTACAGAGGAGTTATCTAGACAGATTATTTTCTTTTACACAATAATGGTTTTAGTTCAAATTTGCTATTCAAACCAGATATTCTCAGTGCTCCCAATGTACAAATCCATTTCTGTTCCTTCTGATTCAAAATATTATTCATGTCCCCACCTCTTATATCTTTTTTGACTGCCTCAATGCCTATGACCCTCATTTTGTAATGTGTCTCATCCTGTTGGGTATTAATGTGTATGGCCATGGCATATATAGGGTTATTGTTTTTGATTGCAGTCACTTGTTCTATAAGGCACTGTCTAAACCTCCTCTTGGTTCTACCCATATAAAAACATCCACAGCTGCAGGTCAGAAGATATACCACGCATTCAGTACTACAAATAATATTATCAATCACTTTCATTTCTTCCTCATTTTTGGGTTGGTGAAATATTTTGCCCTATTCACCAGGTGGCAAACTTTACAGTTGCCACAGGGCGTAGTGCCCCAATTTGTGGATTTTGTGGTGGAAATATAAGGTGGGATATTCAGAAGGGTTGTGCATGGTGCAACACAGTTGCACCATGTGAACCCACTGATGCACCCCTGCACAATATTCAAAAGGGGAAAGTGCGTGGCACAAATCCCGATGCACTGGGGTGCATCACTAATGTATGCAGTGCAAGTAGGGGGAGTGTGCCCATGCATACCCCCGCACATCCTGATATTCAGCCCAGGATGTGCAGAGCCCATGCAGGTACAATCCCTACATGCGCTGCATACAGTTGTTCCAAAAAATAAAGGAGCAACAGCCAGCCACCCACAGGTGAGCTTTCATATTGGAGGGTGCAACATGGCAGCTGCCAGCTGTGGGTGGCCACCCGAGCTCCCTCGGCACCCTCTGTCGGGTGGCGCTCCCCATGCCCGATCGTGAGCACAAGTCCGAGAAAAAAAACCCTATATCCCTGGTGGTCGGTGGACGTAGCAGTCTGATAAGTGGGCAGAAGTCTAAAAAAGATTAGAACCCATTTCTGGTGGTCAGTGGTACCCTCCTTCCACCCTCCCCTGAGCCCTGCCACTCCTCTCCCCCAGTCAGTGGTGGGTGGCAGCTCCCCACCTGCAAGCCACATGGCCGCCCTGACTGACTGACTGCATACATTACAGCTGTACACCCATTGGTCCACAGCGTGGAAGCCAATAAGCGTGTAGAACCATATTGTACTACACGGTCCAGATATGTGAATGGATTCATTCACATATCTGGACTGTGTAGTATGGTATAGCCAGATGCCCATTGGCCCACACTGTGGACCAATGGGCATAGCTGTACTGTACACTAATCAGTCGTCAGGCAGCCGGGCAGCTTGTGGTGGGGAGCTGCCACCCGCCACTGACTGAGGGGTGGAGTGGGCATAGTGGACCCAGTGGGAGGGTGGGAGGTACCACTGGACCACCAGGGATGGGTTCTGATCTTTTTTAGACTTCTGCCCACGATCGGGCTGCAAGCGATCCACTGGACCACCAGGGATATAGGGGGTTATTTTCTTTAGATTTATGCCCGCGATTGGGCTGCAGGTGGTCCACTGGACCATCAGGGATATAGGGGGTTATTTTCTTTAGACTTATGCCCGTGATCGGGCTGTGAGCAGTCCACTGGACCACCAGGGATATAGGAGGTTATCATTTGTATACTTATGCCTGTGATCTGGCAGTGGGGCACTGTGCTGCTTATGCAGGGGGTGTCGGTCCCTGACGGCTGCAGCCTGGCAGGGCGCAAGTTGCCAGGGATGGGCACACCTGCATGCAAATGGGGCCATAATGACATGCAAATGGACCCATTTGCACCTTGTTTGCATTATGGCCCCATTTGCATGTGTATCTTTGAATATCACCATTGATGCACCTAGCATAATGGCACTTGCGCTAGCACATACCTTTGCCCCTCTCTGGCCACTTGCGCTGGTACAGTGCCACTGCACCATGCGCAGTGCAGGTGGCTACAGAGCGATATTCAACAGTGCTGAGCCATGGCACAGCACCATTAAATATCACTCTGTCAGCACCCTGGCACATCCCAGTTGTGCGGCGCCCAGGCTTGCGCCACAGCCTGTCGCAGTCTGGATATCCCACCCAGTAGGTTTTGGTTGGTAACTGTTTACCAATATGTCTCTGATGTTGCACCCTCGTCTGTATGAAACCCACATTTTTTTTCATCCAGTTATATAACTGTGGAGTATCCCTAAACATGGCCATGTTCTTTTTCACTATATCCACCACCTCTCTGGTATCACCCCCAAAGGAAGTTGCAAAAGTGAGTTTTTTACCTTCTTTTTTCTTGGTATGTCTCGGGTTCAAGAGGGTTTCCCTAGGTACCATGTCAATGTCACTTATTGCTTTTGCAGTATATTTCTCATGATACCCCCATTCTTTAAGTCTCTTTGTTAATTCCTCTGCTCTTTGTTTGTAGAAACTGCTTGTGCCACAATTCCTCTTGACCCTGATGTACTGTCCCCAGGGGAGGTTCAGGGTGATATATGCAGGGTGGCAACTAGTTGCCAAAAGCAGACTATTGTGGTTCGTGAGTTTCCTGTAAAGATCAGTAGATGGTGTGCAGTCATACTGTTTACTAATAGTGATGTCCAAGAAGTTTATACTAGTGGTCTGAACATTTACTTTAAACCTCAAATGTGAATTTGTACTTCCTAAAAATTCAACAAATTCCATAAGTTCTGTCTGTGTCCCCTTCCAAATGAGAAATAATTAATCGATAAACCTCTTGTAAATATCAATTTTTTAAAAAAATTTATTTTTATCACTGTCAAAGACAAATTCATCCTCCCATTTGCCCATATGCAAGTTCGCCAGGCTGGGAGCCAGTGTAGCCCCCATAGCAGTACCACTGTCCTGCTTGTAGTTTTTACCCTCAAAAATGAACACATTATTTTTCAGCATCAGTTCTGTAAGTTCTAGTAAAAGATTGATTTTACTCTGTGGCATATCAGTTAAGGTGAGCAGGTAGTGTTCAATGGCAGAAACCACCCCCTCATGGGGGATATTTGTGTATAATGTATCCACATCAAGGGTAACCAACAACCATTCTTCCTGTATTTCAGAATCATTTAAAAAGGATAGTAAATGGCTAGTATCCCTGAGGGGGCTGCATAGTATGGGGACCAGTGGACAAATAAAGCTCTCAACATAACATGTGGAATTGGGGAGGGGCCTTAGACAAGTAGCACGCATTGTAACCTTCTTGGAGGTGCTGCCCATCTATGGCATAGGAGAGGCTAGAGTATTCCGCACCATGGGATTCAATCAGTGGTTGAAAAACTGGTGTGGAGCTCAGGGATTTGGCTTCATTGGGGACTGGGGGTCCACCTGGAGTGATGCAAGCCTATACTGGCATGATGGGCTGCATCTGTCCAGGAGGGGAACCAGGATCCTAGGTGATAGGTTTAAATGCTTCATTGGCAAACATTTAAACTAGCCAAGGGGGGAGGCACTGGAAAGGAGCAGGGAAAACCTAGACCCCAAAAAAATCATGGTAGTAAGTGAGGCAAACACCAACATAAAGGTGTCGATAGGGAGAAGGGCAGGAGTAAATGGAGAAAGTGACAAAGGCAAGAAGGACAGGGATGGGGCAAAAAGGAGGAAGGCCATCAGGAAATGGAGGGTAATGAGTACCAATGCCCATAGTCTGGGCAACAAGCTCCCTGAGCTGGTGGCCTTGATGGAAGAGGGATGCCTGGATATCGTAGCAGTCACAGAAACATGGTACACAGAACCATGACTGGGATGTTAACATACCAGGGTACATAACCTACAGGAGAGACAGGGAGGGGAGAATAGGGGGAGGAGTAGCTCTCTATGCAAAGGAAGGAATAAAAGCAACTGAACAAAAGAGTAAACAGGGAGGAGAGGAGGCACTGTGGGTCACCTTGGAGACTGGAAAGGGCACCACAATCCACACAGGGGTTGTGTACAGACCCCCATGTCAGGGGGAGGGAATGGACAAGGATATGATAGAAGGCATTCTTAGAATGGCAGAGAAAGGGGAGATACTGTTGATGGGAGACCTGAATATACCAGATGTTAACTGGAGCACATTTGCTGCAGCCACATCAAAGAGCAGAGCCATTCTTGATGCCCTACAGGTGGCAGGTCTCAGACAGCTAATTTCAGAACCCACTCATGAGGGAGCAATTTTAGACCTCGTACTCTCAAATGAGGGCAGTGAGAGGATCTCAGATCTAGAAGTGGGTTGCCATCTGGGAACAAGTGACCATCAAACAGTGTGGTTCACTTTAAACTCAGCTACAGAGTCAAGCCATACAAAAGTGAGGGTACTGGACTTTAGAAGGGCTGACTTTGGCAAGATGGGAGAGTGCCTCAGAAAAGCACTAGCAAACAGGCTAGAAGGAGGTGTGGAGCAACAATGGGGAATCATCAAAACTGCCATCACAGAGGCAACAAGCCTTAGTGTGAAGCAAACAAACAAATCAAAATGAAAGAAAAAGCCACTATGGTTCTCAAAAGAGGTGGCTGTGAAAGTCAGGAAGAAAAGATAGCATTCTGGAAGTATAAGGAAACACAGAAAGAGCAGGACAGAGGCTGTACCAGTTAAGGCAGAAGAAAGCAAGGAGGAAGTCAGAGCTTAAAGGCCCAAACTGAGAAAAGATAGCCAACTCAGTTAAGAAGGATAAAACCTTTTATAGGTACATCAGCGAGCGTAGAAAGACAAAGGGAGGGATAGTGAGGCTGAATAGAATGAACAGTGGGTGGGCAGAGGACAGTTAAAAGCAGGGATACTGAATGAATATTTCTGCTCAGTATTCACAAAGAGGAGGGAAATTCCTAATCCAATTAACAGAAGCACTCTTGATAGGAGTCGATCCCAGTCCTTTCACAGAAGAAAGGGTTCTGCAAGAACCCTAAAACTGAAGGTGTACAAAGCAATGGGTCCTGATGGAATTCACCCCAGAATTCTAAAAGAATTAAGGGGGGAACTAGTGAAACCACTGGCTACTCTTTTTAATAAATCATGGGAGGATGGTGTGGTACCCGAGGACTGGAGGAAGGCGGATGTGATTCCCCTTCACAAAAGTGGGACCAAGACAGAGGCAGAAAACTATAGACCTGTCAGTCTGACCTCTGTGGTAGGGAAAGTGATGGAGTCACTTCTGAAGGAAAGAATAGTTGAGTACCTAGAGGCCAGTGGGGCACAGGACCCAAGGCAGCATGGGTTCACAGTGGGAAGGTCATGTCAGACAAAATCTAATAGATTTCTTTGACTGGGTGACCAAAGTAGTAGACCAGGGAGGGGCTGTGGACATGGCCTACCTAGACTTTAGCAAGGCATTTGACACAGTCCCACACAAAAGATTAATAGTCAAATTAACCAGCCTGGGGTGGGTCCCAGGGTGGTAGCCTAGTAAAACATTGGCTGCACAACAGGACACAGAAGGTAATTGTAAATGGAGTCCACTCTGAAGAAAGAGGGCTTACTAGGGAGTATCGTGAGGGTTCATTTTTGGGTCCAGTCCTTAATGTCTCTCATCAGTGACATTGCAGAGGGACTGAAGAAAAGTATGCCTTTTGCAGATGACACAAAGATCTGCAACAGGGTTGATACACAAGGAGGTGTAGACAGGATGAGAAGGGACTTGGCAAGGTTGGAGGAATGGTCAGAAATATGGCAGCTAGGATTCAATGCAAAGAAGTGCAAAATAATGCACCTGGAAAACAAGAACCCAGGGGAAGAATACACAATGGGGGGGGTAGTAACAACAACAAAAAAGGAAAGGGACCTGGGGGTAATCATATCAGATGACCTTAAGGTTAGCAAGCAATGTGAGAAGGCAGTAGGGAGGGCTGGAGGTATACTGGGATGCATAGGGAGAGGCATCAGCAGCAGAAAACAGGAAGTTGTTATCCCTCTGTACAGACAGTTGGTGAGACCCCATCTGGAGTACTGCGTGCAGTTCTGGAGACCCCATCTCCACAAGGACATAGACAGGATAGAGGCAGTTGAGAGGAAGGCAACTAAAATGGTGCAGGGTCTGCAAGAGAAGCCGTATTAGGAGAGACTAAAGGAGCTTAATATGTATACCTTTGAGGAAAGAAGGGAGAGGGGAGACATGATAGAAACTTTTAAGTACCTCAGTGGAATCAACAAAGTCCAAGAGGGTATCATCTTTCAGAAAAAGAGACGTGCAAGAACAAGGGGACACAATTTAAAGATAGAAGGGGGGGCGGTTCAGGGGCAATGTGAGGAAGTATTATTTCACAGAGAGGGTAGTGGATGCATGAGAACAGCCTTCCTGAGGAGGTTGTGGGGTCTAAAACTGTGGAAGAATTCAAGAATGCATGGGACAGACATTAGGCAATTCTTGTGGGGGGTAGGAAGAAATAGGCTGTTGGTTAACTAGGATCTGCGGCCTATCCTGTAGGTAGGGAAATGGGCAGACTAGATGGACCAAGCGGTCCTTATCTGCCATCAAAGACTATATTTCTATGTTTCTATGTTGAAGGCTCCATAATCCAGCCTATTCCTGATATAATGGGTCTTCCTAGGGGATTTAAGGGGTCCTTATGAACTTTCAGTAACATGTATATTGATGTTTTTTTAGGGCATTCAGCAGATAAATAATATAACTCATTTGTGTCAGTAATGCCATCATGAAAACCCTTCAATAAAAAATTCTCAACTTTTTATTTTATTTATCTAGTTGGATCATATGTTAGACAACTGTAAAATTTCCTGTCATCAGGTTGCTTGTATACGTCCTGCACATATTTAGCCCTATCTTGTACAACCACCCATCCACCCTTATCTGCAGGTTTTATAACAATACTGTTATCCTGCGATAGTCTGTATAAAGCATTCCTTTCTTCATTAGTCATTTTGCAAAAATTCATATATACTGGGCCCCTATAATGTTCTTCTAGATCCTTCATACAACAAACAATACAAGTACTCACACTTGGGGGGGCAGAAGGTGAATGAGGGTTTAAAATGAAGTATAATGTCCTCATCATTATTATGGATATCATCAACTTCCTGACTACTCTCCCATGGTTTACCCCCCCCAGGAGAAGCAATCATTAAAAAAGGAACCTGTACTTCTCCCCCCTCCTCTGGTTCAGAGGCACTTTCCCTGGTGCTGTACTCAAGTTGTGCATGGTCCATTTTCTTCTTTAGTACTGATCTAGTTGTTGTTGCAGTGGGCATGTTCTCCATTCCCTCATTGGATCCTGCTGACATGCTGAGGATTGGTTCCTCGGATACAGAGGGTGTGGTGACAGGTGTGGTGCCTTTCTTCCAATTGTACACCCTGTTTAAACGGTAGTCATTATAGTCCCTCAATACTTTCTTTTTTTTCTGGCCCTTGATTTTTATATCATAAAATTTAAGGTATTCCTGAAACTTAGCATAACACTTCTGATAATCAGGGTGAGTTTTATACTTAGCTAACATTTGTTCAGGCTCACTTAGCTGTTGCTTGACTTCCTTAATTGTTTCCAGACCATCCTGTCTTATTAATTCCATCAGTTTGAATGAGGCATCATCCACGATAGCTTCTGATTTATTGATAAAGGTTCTCTTTTCAGTACAAGAAGTGGGACATTTTAAAATACATAGCCCTCGTGGAATGCATTTTACTGTAATGTATGTGCTCATTGTGCGTTCTTGCCAGTAAAGCCTTCTTGCTCATGTTGCAACTTTTTCAAGTGCAAAAAAGTGTCTCAGATGGAAGTAGTTCTTTCACCTGCATTGCTTGATACTGCCCACCTCCGCGGAAGTGCTCATTGATGTTCCCAAATTAGATTCAGCCCACAGTGGATTACTTGCTTCATCCTCCCAAAAGAGAGAACCATAAATACCATCTCTGTTGTTACCGACTTGCTTGCTGTTGCTATTTTCAGCCTCACTCATCTTGCAGGTAGGAATGGGTTTAGTTGTTTGCCTTTTTGTATGATTTTTAGATGGATACAACCCGTGCACTGCTGTAGGAACAGAACTAATTTGATTAAAGTATTTTATTATTATAATTTTATTATATTGTTAATTGCTATTCTATATCCTTATATTGGCTTAATTATTAAGTACTATAATATGAACTCTAAAACAAGGAGAATGCTGCTTAAGGCTTGAATACTGAAATGGAGGAATGATGCCATGAAAAAAGGGATCTAACATACATGGACAACTTGAGAAAAAAAATGTTTCAAGGATAGTCTGTTTAAATTGAATGGCCCCCTATTCCAATTATTAGCAGAAGAGCTTGAAGCTGAGACTAAGAGATTATTGTCATGGAAACCTGTCATAATTTATGTCCTTGTTTTTCTCGTAACAGCCAGCCCTAGATACCAAAAGTTAACAGAGACTGAAATAGACTGGCTTTAAGAAATTAAGACTTTTATTTATAGAAAATATACAAAAACTCTGATACATTTCAGAATTATACAGGTTATTGGAAATGCATTAACCTGCCCAGTGATTAAGTTTTAAACCTATCAGCAAAATGTAGTGTGAGCTATTTACAAAACTCTGTAGCCTCAAAACAGTTTAAAATATATTGACAAATTTGGTGCCTAACATAAGTTGACCTTACCACCTTTTCAATGGAATGAGTCTTGAGTGTTTATCTAGCAAGCAATACCTAGTCACGTGGTTTGTAATCCTTCTTGATAAACTCCAAAGCAACATGAGGTTATGGATTATTAACCACAAACAAAATAAACCACTCTCTTAAAGAAGTTTGCTAAGATTATAATGTTTCTAATGATAGGTATGCCACACTAACGTCATTTTGAACAGGAAAAAATGTACTTCTGAAATCTGTAAATACTTTTTAGATATCTATAAAGGAAAAGGTTTTACAATGTTTTTGTAAATTATAGATTTTATATTAGAATTGACACCATCATGTTTGGTCTTAAATGCATCCTCTCTTTTAGCTGCATCCAAAAATGTAGGTTTTACATTTGTAACCAGGTGCACATAGATACAAGAAAGAAAAATTGTTTTATATCAAAAATACTTTTTGAAGATGAGGTCATATTGATGAAAAAATGGTTTAGGAGGGGCTAACAGTAAAACCTTCAAAGAGTACTTAGACCAATCATAATTTGATGGTGATATCGCCCAGCAAGGGGGACATAAATGGGATGCTGGCAAAGCCGGCCCAGAACTACCTGATCCTTTGGTGTGTGAGGATCTGTGTTGGCTGCCCTGACAATTTTGGATGAGCTTGGGACTTGTACTAGGCCAAAAGCCTGAAGTCATGCCTGCTTGGAACCAGCATTTGGGATAAGCTATTGCCACCACCAGGGGTGTTAGGTAACAGCTTGAAAGCCTGCACAATGCTACCACAAAGTCCAGCTGCTAAAACTACCTGTTACAGGAAGGAGTCTCTTCCCAGTATTGGATGAAGCAAGGCCTATTGTTTATGTACTGAGAACCTGGACTAAAGTAATGTTTTGGAATTTCTGTTGAAAGCCTGAACATGAGACTGAGTTTGGAATTTATCAGCCAGCAAGCCTGCAGTGCTGATAAATAGCATTGAGTCCAGAGTTGCAGGTTCAAGAGCAGAAATGAACTGAAACAGAAAAGAATCACAGAGTCCAGTTACCAAATCAGCATTGCTGTCCACAGGGAGAGATCTTTCTACAGACTGTGCTGCTAGACTGCCGAAATCTTGCTGTCTGATTTTTCCCACTAAATCCTGAAATGACTTTTGATGATTTGTGATGTCAAGCAAGAAGGATCCAGCCTGCATTGCTTCGTTGATGTCAAGAGATTCTACAGTTCTGGGCTCCAGGGGAAAAGACAGAAGACTACAGCCAAACCACTAAGGACTTTTGCCATCCAAAATCAGAAGTTCTCACCAAGATTTTGAAAGTTAAAAAGTAGATTACCACACCTACAGATAACTAAAACTTAAGTATGCCTTTATTCCACTTTTAGTACTTTTATTTGGCTATCTGGGGTGGTAACTTTGTGCATTTTAGCTCCAAAACCTTGGGTATATAGTTAAGCTAAAATTTAGATGTAAATAATTATCTTCTTGCATGCTAAAGTTTAAAACAATTCTTATGCAAAGATATAACCTGAGACACTAGAGTAATGAGTTGCAAGTTCTTATAGTAAAAAAGCTCATGCTATTTATAAGTATGCTGAAGAAATAATATAGATTGTCATTTAGTATGCTGAATATGGTGTATTCATTTGCATTGCTTATGTGTTGAAATTTGTTTTGCTTATTTGTTTTATTTGATTTACTTGATTTCCTAAAACCTGTTGTTTTGTTTACAGTATAGTTTATGTTTACATTATTTTTGTTATGCTTGATTTTTATGCTAATTATGAATATTTGGGACTTGTACATATGTGAATAAAATATCTCTTTATCTCTTATATAATCCAAAGTGTGGCAACAGTGTTTTTCACCATCATTTTTGAATCTGGAGAGCATAGGATAATATTATATGTGAATTTTTATTATTTCTGGTAATTTATGAAATAATTTTTGAGTAAGGCCTGAAGTGAATCTAGTTGCATTATAAAAAGTGATATTATAAGCCTTTGTTCCGACTGCCTAATTGGAAAGTCAACACTACAAAGTTTTTAGGGCATGCTCTGGGATGGAGGTGCTCAGCTTGTGTCAGTCAATGTAGCCAAATAAAGCAGCACTCACCCTCATAGTAAGGACACCAATGAATAAATATAGTTCCAACAGAACTTAGTTTATTCACCCATTCATAGTGTACAGCTTAGCTGGCAGTTCTTATGTTTTGCCGTATGGCTTCATCAGAGATTTACAAGGTCAGACCATCATACCTACTTAAGCCAGTTATCTTAATTGGAGTGCCAATCACAAAGGCCCCCTCCTTCTTATGTGACTCTAGCATATGATTTTTAAAACAGTCTTTTACATATGCAGCTCCTAAAATATGGAATGAGGTTCCAATTGAAATAAGAAATGTAACTACTGTATAAACAGGTCCTTTTCTACATTTATTTATCAGCACTTTAAGATATTGTCTGAATGCCAATGTCTTAAATAATCATATCTGTTTTATAAGATGTGGAATTTTGTATTCCTATATTGTATGTGGAGGAGGTGGAAGACTAGGTTTGCTGGCCAAGGCACCTAGCTTCACCTGAGCTCTTTCCATCTAGGTTGCTTGAAAGGACAAAGAACCTTACCAGAGCAAGGGGAAGGATTAAGACTTCTTTTGGCTTGGCAGATTTACTTTGCGCTGTTATTTTTATTTTGTACTCACAGGGATTGTTACTGTTTGTTGCTAACATTTTATTGCTTTATTTTTCTCTGATTCAAATTGTTGTTGCTGGGTATACCTTCTGCTGCATTATTTCAAGATGTGCCTACAGGTGTGTGCTAACAGATAGCTGCTGTAATCTTCTGATTAAAATTGTCTTTTGCAAGGTATATCTTCTGTTACTGCTTTATTTTTCTTTGTAGCAAAGTGTTTCTTACAGGGTATATCTTCTGTGAAATTATTACAAGTGGCACTTTACAGGTTTTATAGTTTTATCTGTCATTAGGATAAGCTTTCAGGATCACTGCATTTGTTGCTGACTGATGGTTCCTGCTCTTACCTTCTTGTTTCTTTCATCCGTGGTTCTTCTTTTTTGGCAGGGGAAGGAGCCCAGCCACCCACCCACCCACCTCCCCAACCACCCCACACTACACTCCTTTTATAGGGTAGCCCAGTTGTGACATTTCCTGTGGGAAAGCAGGAAGGGGCAGATCAGTGGGGTATCCACAAGGTGAGCTCATTTACAGGGCACTAGTAATTTAACTTGTTATAACAAGTTATACAAAAACAAACAAACAAAACACAAAATCAAACCTTTACTTTCATTTTCTTCCTTCTAATTACTCTGACCAGGTTATAAACCCAGCAACATATCTGGAATGGATATCATTAACTACAGGTACTGCAGAACACTTTTCAGAAGGGCAGTTTTACAGGATTTAGAACACTATCCTATATGCTCAGCCATTGGAGATCTTTGGGCTCAGCTCCAGACAGCATGGGCAGAGATTGCTAGCCTCAAATTTCATATTCAGGAGTAAATATATTATAAGAACCACCTGCCATTTCTCCAACATCCAACAGAAGCACCTCAACCACAGAGGGTAGTTGGTCCGGGAGATTGGCAGGTGGTTAGGAGGGGCAACTCGGGTGCCCATCACTCGGTGTTCTCCAACATATTACCTCCACAAACCAAATAAAAACTACAAAGAGGTATCTGCCTCTATCTCTGAAATCAAACAAAGGGGCAGAGGACACTGCAGAGTAGGACACTGAAGCACAGGAGCTAGCACAACAGAACTCACCCAAAACAGGAACCAAAACAAAAAAAGCAAAAAGGAAATCCAAAAAACTTCTGATCAAAGGAGACTCCATGATTCGGGGAGTTGATACCTACCTCCAGCCAGTGGTAATGGTCAGATGTCTCCCAGGTACATCACCGTGGAGAGACACTGACCGCATTGCTAAAATTGTTCAGGAAGCAGGAGAAAACATTGACATCCTGGTACACATAGGAACTAATGATCTCGCTAGCCAATCAATTGTGGAAAAAAAGGAATGCCTGATCAGGCTGGGTGACAAACTATCATCCATTTTGTCCGGCATCTCCTTCTCTGAGATCCTGCCAGTCTGGGAGAGGGGGGTAGATAGAAGATCAGAGAAGGAGAGATGGGGAGCTAAACATGTGGCTCAAGGGCTGGTGCCAGGAAAAAGGACACAGATTTGTAGGGAACTGGCAACAGTTCTGGGAGTGAAAGTTCTTTAAATTTGAGGAATGCATCTGACTAAGAAGGGAGTCAGTGCATTGGGGTAGAAGTTTGACATCTTTGCAGAATATTCAAACTAGCAAATGGGGAGAGGGGTGCAGCACCCCATACTTCAAATGGGAAGAACACCCTTCCCCCCTCAGCTAGTAGTCGAACAGGAGTTCAGCATGTTTGCAGTTCATTTGCAGCACCATATAAGGAAAAAGGTCCAGCTCCCCATACGATGCACAGGAGAAATGCCAGACCTCACCCAACAACTAACACACCAAAATCTAGCCAATGGAAAATCATGTACACAAATGCTCACAGTCTGGGAAACAAGATCCCAGACCTGCAGGCAATAATGACAGAGGCTAAACTGAACATAGTATCAATTAGTGAGACATGGTTTACCAGTAACCACACTTGAGAGACTTCAGTACCTGGCTATGTACTGTTCAGAAGAGACCAAGATGCAAAAAGGGGGGGGGGGTGGAGTGGCCCTGTATGTCAATGAAAATATGAAAGCTACAGAAATTCAGAATACACGTAAGGAGCCAGAAGAACTGTGGGTCTCCCTGGAAACAGGAAATGGGACAGCCGTAAGAACTGGGGTTGTCTACAGGCCCCCAGACCAGGGGGAGGACATAGACACATTACTGTTTGAAGATATACAAAATATAACAGCTAAAGGGGAGGTTCTGATACTGGGAGACTTCAACATGCCAGATACAGATTGGTCAATACCAGCAGGAACATCTGCCAGAACTAGAAACCTGGTGGATTCCCTGCAGGGGGAGGGCCTCAAACAACTGGTAGTACAACCCACAAGAGACAGGGCTATCTTAGATCTAGTACTGACTAACAGGGAAAGGATCACAAATCTCCAGGTAGAAGGTCACCTGGGGGCCAGTGACCATCACATGGTATGGTTCAATTTGGCCACTACAACTAAATCATCCCATTCCAAGGCAAAAATATGGGACTTCAGAGGAGCCTACTTTGATAAGATGGCCAACAGAGTTAAGCTAGCCCTGGCAAAAAGAAATACAGGTGAGGGGGTACAGGTAAAGTGGGCAAGCATTAAGGATGCAATACTTGTAGCAACATCCCATTGTGTTAGAGAGAAAAGGAAGTGCAAAAAAAGAAGGAAACCACTTTGGTTCTCAAAAACAGTAGCAGAAAAGGTCAGAGCCAAAAGGCTGGCCTTCAGGAAATATAAGGGAACATAGCGAGATGAAGATAGGGAGGCATACCAAACTTCCCTAAGGGAAGCAGGAAAGCCAGTAATGCAGGCAAAGCCCCAAATCAAACAAACACTAGCACAAACAGTAAAAGAAGGGGACAAGACTTTCTATAGATACATTAGTGAAAGGAGAAAGTCCAGAGGAGGTATTGCTAAGATCAAACGAGATAAGGGTGCACATGAGGAGGAGGAGAGCCATGTAAAAGCATCTATCCTAAATAGATACTTCTGCTCAGTATTTATTGAAGAGAAGGTAGGGCAGGGCCCACAGCTCAGCACCATGGACACAGGGGGAAGGAGGTGAGCACTAGTCCCTTCACAAAAGAAAGAGTCCTACAAGAGCTTGATAAGCTCAGGGTGGACAAGGCAATGGGACCTGATGGCATACATCCCAGGGTACTAAAGAAGCTAAGGGTGGAACTAGCAGAGCCATTATCAGAACTGTTTAGTGAGTCTCTGAGCACAGGAGAGGTCCCAGAAGACTGGAGAAGGGCTCATGTGATCCCGCTCCACAAGAGTGGTAGCAGGGAGGAGGCAGAGAACTACAGACCAGTCAGTCTTACCTCAGTAGTGGGCAAGATTATGGAGGCACACCTGAAGAAAAGGATAGTGCAACACTTGGAATCCATAGGAGCATAGGATCCAAGACAGCATGGGTTTACAAAAGCGAGGTCCTGTCAAACTAATCTCATAGATTTCTTTGACTGGGTAACCAGAGTGGTGGACCAAGCAGGAGCAGCTGATGTCGCCTACCTTGACTTCAGCAAAGCTTTCGATACTGTTCCACCTAGAAGATTGATTAATAAGCTGGGTAGGCTTGGGGTGGGCCAGAAGTTAGTCAACTGGGTGGCAAACTGGTTGACAGGCAGAAAACAGAGAGTGGTGGTAAACTGTATACAGTCAGAAGAGATGCAAGTCCCAAGTGGGGTACCCCAGGGATCATTCCTGGTGCCAGTCCTCTTCAATATCTTCATCAGTGACATTGCAGATGGACTGGAGGGTAAGGTTTGTCTGTTTGCAGATGACACTAAGATCTGCAACAGAGCAGATGATCCAGATGGGGTGGGCAGAATGAGAAGAGATCTGGATAAACTAGCAAAATGGTCGGAAGAGTGACAACTGGAGTTTAATGCAAAGAAGTGCAAGATCATGCACATAGGGTAGAGAAACCTTGAAGCCACCTATAGGCTGGGAGGGGAGTTGCTGGCAGTCACAAGGGAAGAAAGAGACTTGGGCGTCATCATCACCGATGACCTGAAATTATCCAAGCAGACCACTAAAGCAGTAGGTAAGACTAGGGGGATGTTAGGGTGTATTAGTAGGGGTATCACAAGTCAGAAGAGGGACGTAATAATCCCTCTTTACAAGACACTGGTTAGGCCCCATCTGGAGTACTGAATGCAGTACTGGTGGCCACACCCACAAGAACATTAACCTAATTGAGGCAGTCCAGAGAAGGGCAACTAAAAGGGCGCAGGGACTGCATCAGAAAACATATGAGGACAGATTAACGGAGATTAATATGTGTACCCTAGAGTAAAGGAGGGAGAGAGGTGACATGATCGAAATATTCAAACACCTTAAGGGCATTAACAAGGTGAAAGAGTATAACATGTTTCAATATAAGAAAAATAGCAGGACAAGAGGACACAGCATGAGATTAGTTGGGTCCGATTAAGGGGTAATGTGAGGAAGTTCTTTTTCACAGAAAGGGTGGTAGATGCATGGGATGGCCTACCTCAGGAAGTGGTGGATTTGAATACAGTGCAGGGCTTCAAACAGGCATGGGATAGGTATAAGGGAGCAGTACAGACAAGTATGAATAGATAGGCCATTGTCAAAGCAAAGGCCGATGGCACATTTATAAGGTAGAAAAAGAAATGGGCAGACTCTATGGGCCTTGCGGTCCTTATCTGCTGTCAACTTCTATGTTTCTATGTTTCTACATATGTATTATTATGGATAAGTCTCATTATATTGTTTTGTTGTGTGTTGTTTAATTTCTGTGGGTCACACCTGAAAAGGAAACTTGTTTCCTGTTTGCTTACCCATAAAGCAAATAAACAAACAAAGTTTTAACTAAGCAGAACAAGATACAAAATAATCACTGAATAACTAAAATATATTGGTGCATAACTATAACCTCGACCCAAACTTTACTTAAGAAAAATTCTGCTTTTAAAGTTCTCAGTTCAGACTGGCAAGGCATCTACCGGGCTATTCTGTAACAATGAAAATTAAAAAAGATTTAGAACACAAAACCTACTATGTCCACCACAAAATCCACAAATTGGGGCAATAAGCCCTATGGCAACTATAAAGTTTGCCACCTGGTGGATAGGGCAAATGCACCAACCTGAAAACAGGGAAAGAAATTAAAATGATTGTTAATATTTCCTGTGGTACTGAATATATGATATAGCTTCTGACCTGTTGTTGTGGATGTTATTATGTGGGTAGAACCAAGAGGAGGTTTAGACAATTCCTTACAAAACATGTGATTGAAATCAAAAACAATAACCCCAGATATGCCATGGCCATGCACATTATTTATTTATGTATTGAAATGTTTCACCAGGAAGGCATATTGAGCAACACGTTGCTCATCTCCCGGTGCGATCTGGGGGGAAGGGATAAAATAGAAATGAGATATTAAACATTCAAGTTACAAGATCAACATTAGCATACAGTTGTAAGGTAGGTGTTACAAACAGTGTTACAACAGTGTTGTGCATAACATATATAAAGAGTGGACAATAATAAGTGCCGGGTTAATAAGTAAACAAGTGCTTACATGAAAGAAAAGTGGGAAAGGGGAGGGAGGGGTGAGGTGGGGGAAGGGGGAAGAGTCATGTCCTTAAAGACCCCCTCAGGGTGTGAGGAACCCTGCAAGGGGACTGGTGGGACCAGAGAAAAGGGGATAATGCAGTGTCCCTAAGAGACCCCTTTAGGATGATGGGGGAAGGGAGTAGTTCAGAGATACAAACCCCTTGGGGTGGTAGGTGAGGGTAGAGACATAGGGTTTGTCCAGGGCTTAGAGGAGGGAATTAGGAAGGGACATGGCAGAAGCAGATAAGTGCAAGGTAATTATTGAGGGCACAGCTGATGTAGTAGGTGGAGGATGAGTGCGGGATTTGAGGTGGAAGGGAATTCCAGATTTTTGGGAAGTGGTGAGAGCAACCAGATTGACCAATTTGGGTGGATCTGCGGGGGACAACCAAGGTACGGAAATCAGTCAATCTAAGGGAATGGGAGGGTGGGGGTGTTATAAAGGAGGAGGTGCGGTAGGAAGGCAGCTCACCCAACCAGTGCTTGGAGGTGAATTTAGCACAGTGGGAGAGTTACCTATTTGTAAGAGATGGGAAGGATAGGGCACAATAAAGATCACAGTGATGGGTGAGGTGGGGGGCATCCAGGGAAAAGTGGCAGAAGGAATTGAAGAGGGTGTCCAGTCTGGCCAGGGAGGACTTAGTGGCAGCACCATAGACTACATCACAGTAGTGAAAAATGGGCAGTATCATCTTCTGAACAAGTTCACGCCTAGCTGTAGGAGGGATGCAACTACGGTTCCTGAACAGGGCACCAAGCTTGGAGTGCAGTTTTTTTGGGATGGCATCAATATGACCAGAGAAGTTTAGGTTAGGTGTTGGTCCAACCAAACACCCAAGCACCTGAAGGAGGATGTGTCCTCAAGTAAAGTTCCATCAAGGGTGTGGAAAGTGGGTAGGGAAGGAAACCTAGAGAGCCTCTGCCTTGTGCCAAAGGTCATGATGACAGTTTTCTTGGCATTGAGTAAAAGTTGATGGTTAGCAAGCCAGAGCTGAACCTTGTCAAAGTCTTGCTGTAAGCTGGTTGTAACCTCATCAGGGCAGGAGCCAGCTGCATACAGGACTGTATCATTGGCATACATATGTATAGTGGAGGATGGGTAGCAAACAGAGGGAAGGTTATTTCAGAAGACAGAGAAGAATAGAGGCCCTAATATCGAGCCCTGGGAGACTCCAGTGTAATCAGGAGGGGAAGGGAAGTGGTGTCCAAGATCTTAACTGATTGGGTTCTGCCAATAAGGTAGGCCTTGAACCAGTTTAAATCAATCAATCAATCAAAATCTTTATTTATCCAGGCGGACATCATTGAGGAAGCTCATTTACAAGGTGGATCTGCATTACACAAGGTCAAGTAACAGTACATTTATATACAAGCAATAAAACAGTAAATGAAAGTATACATCAGTGCAGGTGGACCTGCATAATACCAGTCAAGTAGTAACACATTGTGTACAGACAAGGAGACAGACAGTATTGATATTTATAGTGATATAGCAGTAAGATAGCAAAGTAGATAATAATTGATACTGGTCTCAGCAAACATACACATGGACAGTATTCCTGTAAAAGATATGGCATGCTTAGGCAAGAGGAGAGAGAAGCCAACGAGAGTGCTGCAAGAAAAGGAGGATTCATTGGCAGTTTAACAAAATCACATACATTACAGAGGAAGTCGTGTGGTAGGAGAAGTTGGCAGATGGGGGGGGGGTCTGGGACTGGGATAATACTACCAGAGGAGATAGGTTAACAGGCTGGGGAATATGGGGATGGGCAGGTGTGGAAGGGAGGACTGAGGACGGTAGGTTGGTAAGTGACTTGAGATCAAATTGTGAGATAATGAAGACTGGAATTATATGGGAGGTATGAGAGGGGTGGGCATAAGCGAACTAGAGTCGATGGAAGCCATTGCAGACGTCTGTGATATATTTTGCATACAAGGTCTTGAACACAGCAAGACTCACAGGAGTCCTCAATTTCAGAGATTTCTGAAGCTCATTCCAGAGCGATGGCAGAACAAAGCCTATAGCAGTTCTCCCAAAACATGTTAGGGCCCTGGGCACTTTCAGAGAGATCAGGGAGCAAATTCTTAGAGCGTAAGTTCCAGACACACTGGGAGGCAGACAATCAACAATATACTGCAGAAGTTTGCCAATAATAGCATTGTATGTCCAGAAGTTTGTTGTGAAGAGAGATAGGCCAGCAACCATGAGTGAGTTGAGGAGAAGGAAGTGAATGACAAAGCTGAAGGCCTTGGCCAGGTTGAAAAAAATGGCAGAGGTTATTTGTCTATTGTCCATCCTGGTTAGGATGGAGTCTGTGAGCCATAGGACAGAGGTGGTGGTTCAGTGGTTTTTCCTGAAACCAGACTGGAAAGGGATGAAAAAGGAGATGTCAGAGAGAAAAGAAGTGAGCTGGAAAGGACAATGTGTTCTTGAAGCTTGGCAAAGTAGGGAGGAAAGAAATAGGATGATAGTTGCCAGGGGATATGGGGTCACCCCATTTGGGTAGAGGGAGGACCACAGCATGTTTCCATGAAGAGGGGACCAAGGCAGTAGAGAATGAGAGATTTAAGATTATTGTGAGGGGTAGGCTATGGCTGAAGCAGAGAGGGAAAGGTGTTTTGGGTCAAAGCCATCAGGGGAGGCACCTTCAGAGGGGTTGATGGTGAGGAGGGCACTTAGGCGTCATTTGGGGTTACAGTAGTGAAAGAGAAGGGAAGGTGGGAGGGTGGTGGAGGGGGCTCATTTGTAGAGGGTGGGAAGGGGGAAGGGTAGGAGGAGTGATTTCAGAAGCTCAGTAGCGCAGGAGGTATAGTAGGAGTTAAATTCTGCAGCTACAGCTGCTCAGACACTAGCGAGCTATTTACTTTAAGTACCGGGGCAGTAGGCAAGATGAGGGAGTAAATAAGGTGTGGACCACCTTCCAGAACTTTGAAGGGGAATTTATGTTGGTGATGAAGACAGATTTGAAATATTCGGACTTGGCTAACCTTGTAGCCCTGGTGCATGCGTTTCTGAGCATGCGGTAGTTTGTGATAGTCATTAATACGCAACAGGATAAGACAGATCACAAAATGAGGGTCCTAGGCATTGAGGCAGTCAAAAAAGATATAAGAGGTGGGGGCATGAATAATATTTTGAATCAGAAGGAACAGAAATGGATTTACACATTGGAAGCTCTGAGAATACCTTGTTTGAATGGCAAATTCAAACTAAAACCATTTTTGTGTAAACGGAAATAATCTCTCTGGATAACTCCTCTGTATGAAAATATATGTAAATGCTTTTGACAAGAATGTATCAGTATTGCACACATGTATAACTACTTGTTTCCCCCCTTCCCCTCGCTTAACCATGTCTATGCTGGATCTACAATATGTGCAAGATTTACTTTGTTCCTATTT
Source organism: Neoceratodus forsteri (assembly GCA_016271365.2). NCBI lineage: Eukaryota > Metazoa > Chordata > Ceratodontiformes > Ceratodontidae > Neoceratodus > Neoceratodus forsteri. Next base: position 608,380,372 of record CM057454.1, on the reverse strand, counting down.
CTTTCCTTACCTTCTTGGAACACACTACCCCCCCCCCAGCCTGTGGATCTTGAAGTGTAATTATGTTGTATATATATATATATATATATATATTCTATGCAAAAAACTTTGTTAATGCATCAGTTAGGATTCTTCTATAGTGACAAAAGTGAGGAAATTCGATTTTAGGGTTCCCACCCCTTGCACTCAGCATGTCTTTGCAGTAGCGCTCCTACTGCACACAGTCGGCGGCTGACCATGGAGATGAGAGGTGGGTTGTGTCAGTCACTGGCTGGGGACATGTGTGGGAGGTGCTGGGTGGACTGGCATGCCTGGGTTGGGGGCCACTAGACTACCCGGAAATTGGTTATCGGTATTTATTTTCTGATGATCGGGGGGGGGGGCTGCTAGACTACCAGGGATATGGAGAACAGTGTTTATTTCATACATATTGCATGTAGCATTATCCCTGGTGTGCAGTGGTTCCCACCTCCCTATACTCACCCAACATACATTCTAAAATGCAGTCCGTGGTGTCTAGTGGTACCCCCCAATTACACATCATACATTCTAAAATGAAGTCCCCTGTGTCTAATGGCACCCCACACCCCTCCAATCACCTGTTCCTTATTATGCAGTGTTATCCCTTATGTATCCTGGTTTCCCCTACACCACCAATCACCCATCAAACTTTCTAAAATGCAGTCCCTCATGTCTACTGGCACCCCACCCCCTGATCACCCATTCCTTAGTATGTAGTGTTATCTCCTTGTCGTGATCCACCAGATGTCACTGGTCACACTGGTAAGAGAGGGTGTGTGATGCACTGTAGTTTGTGAGCAGGCTGGGAGGAGATGAGGAGACACTGGACAGCCAGCGATTATGGGTACTTATGTCAATGGAGTGAGTGGAGAGAACCACTGGATACCAGGGATAATGCTACATACTAAGGAATGAGTTATCTGGGGGTGGGGTGTGCCACTAGACACCAGGGAGTACATTTTAGACTGTATGATAGGTGATTAGGGGGTTGGGGTGCCACTGCCACCAGAGACTGCATTTAGAATGTATATGGGGTGATTGAAGGGGTGGGGGTGCAACTAGATACCAGGGAATCTCAGACATCCTGAGGATGGTCGATAATGGGCTTCTGTGCACCATGCAAATGAGCCTATAATCGGCATGCAAATGGCCCCTTAGCACCTTGCATGCCCAATAGGCTCATTTGCATTTTGCGGCTGAATATAGCCCACAGGGATCTCAGTGTTATCCATTCTGGGTAGTGCTATTCCGTGTGGGCTATATACAGCCCAGGTCCATATCGGGGCAGTGCAGTTTCACTTAGCACTGCACCAACATTGTCCAATATTCAATCGGATAGCACCAATCTGCTATCCAACTGAATAAAGCAGCCACTGGGTCTGGTGCTACCACTAGTATGGCAAAATTATTTGCACTGCACTTGCGCCCCTTTTTCAATATCGGGGGCTAAGGGTTTTTTTTTTAACCTCATTGTTAAAATTAAAACAGCAGTGCAGTGAAATTGGGCAAAAAAATTATTCTACTTTCTTGCACTGTAAAAATTTCCAAACAACTTCCAGTTTCACTTGGTGGTAAAATGTTCTAGTTCCCCACAAATATACATATTTTATAAATGTTATAAAAGGACACTGGAAACCTACTTAGGCCTCAAAGTGTTTTTCTAGTTTAAAACTCACAAGGCTGTACTGAGACTTAATGAATGGACCTTCTCCACGAGGCACAATAATACAGTGCAACAGTACATTAATATAGAAGTCATACACCTCTTTATTACTGCTTCTCTAGGCCAATTGACAATTCTTATACCGGCTTCAAATTGCCTGTTTCTCTACTTAAAGCTTTCCCATCTTCATGCAAGTTCCATTAAAACTAGGACCAGTAACTGTATTAACAGGATGCAAGGCTATGTCATTGTATTCCTATTCACATAATGTGGTACCAGTCTTGTTAATGTGTAGTCAGTAAGTTCATCGTTCCAAGACTGATATACCCTCAATTTCTTCTATAATGTGTGTAAAGGGAAACCAGCTAGTGATGGAACAGCTCCATCTTGAGAAGTAGCCTAGCTGTAATTTCTTCTATTATTTTTAATTTTTTTGCAGTTTTTTCAGCCAATTATCTCTAGTCAGAGTGGAGTTTGTCATTCATTTCTCATTGGTTGCTTTTCGTACTGCAACTCTTAATATATTAAACATATATTTTTTAGTGTTACCTGACATTCTGCAGGAATAAAGACTACACATCAGATGGAAGCCATTAAAATCCTGGGCCAAGTCTAAAACTGTTTAAAGCCAGGTTTCCTTTGTCCAGAAAACTCTGATACCAGTACATCCCCAGTATATGTGCATGGGAGTCCATCTTTTCCCACACACCCTCCATCACAGATCTGTACTAATTGCACATACATGTTTCGTTCTGTACAGTGTTAAGAAGTATATGCTGATGAGTTCCACTTGAATTCCAGCCAGCCAAAGTGTCTCTAGTTTAAAAAAAAAAAAATATGGATTGGTCACATTCTGTAGAGATTGCTGATGAAGCTGGTAGATTGAGTCTGATTCTTTTTCTCTTTTTAAAAGTGAAATGCAGACTGCCTGCAATGCTGGTGTTACCACACAAAATGTTTTTGTTTACATTTTTTGATCAAATCCCACTGCATCTTTCAGGGACTTGGGAAGACACTCAGTACAGTGTAGCCACTCATGATGCAGTGGCAGGACAGGAGACTATTGTATCATGACAGGCTGCACTGTTTGGGGGTGTTCCTAATGTTCTGGAAGCATGGGTGCCAGAAAATGGGGAAAAGTATGTGTGTGAGTGTGGGGGGGGGGGCTGTAGTAATTGCATAAGAGACCATGATTGCTTCCCTTTTACCCTTGCATGTATTAAAAGGGCACTTTGAATGCTCATTGGCAAACATGGGTGGGAGGTCTGCTACTACCCCTTGCCCATAGGTTCCAGCACCTATGTCAGGAAGAATATAAGAAGAGTAGATAAAGGATTTGAAACAAAACAAGACTGGGTATAATTACACCATTTGCATGCATTTCAGTTCTACTTAAAAAGGAAGCACATAAAATAACCAGCAACATAAATTAATTTTAGGGAAGAAATCAGAAAATGTAGGGTTTTAACTAGATAGTATATGATGAGAAAAGGTTGACAATGTCCCTTAATTTTTTTTTTTTCACAACAACAACGACTAAAGAAGTCTAGCACATTTGACTTAGAAATAGCGTTGTAGACCAGGCAAGCATTAAGACTGGGAAAAAAAACAACAACAAAAATTTTTGGTGCATAGGCTGTACCTAGACAAGTAGATATGATAAGATATGCTAACATTTTTATTAACTGTAGATGAAACTAGCTATTTTGGAAAACATTTTTCATTGCACTGTAGTTGTCAATTGAGTTTATTTATTTTGTTTTTGATAACCGGGTAAGTGCACTAGACATAAAAATGCCTATTTTCAGGCATGACCCTGTTTCTGTAGAGCAGACCAAAATGTTGGTTACTACATTTAAGTACTGAGTCCATATGTGGAGAAAAGGACAGTGCAGAGTCCAAGTAGATTCCTAGATATATGCAGACTTGAACCTGCTCAGTCAAGTTCCCATTAGGCATGGTGATAAGCAGCCCAGGGCTTCCCTTCAAGGCCATGATACTGTTTTTGTCCTTTTTGAATTAATAACAATGATATTTATAGTGAACTAATTGAACCCCTTGTTAAAATTACATTGCAGATTCTTCTCCAGTATTGCTAAGTCCTGGTGAGTTTTAACAAACTCTGGTCAGAGCTTGTACAGCTGCTCAGTGTGGTGAGATCAAGAAAAAGAGTAGTTGGAGCTCTCGCCATGCTGGAATCAGTCGTACAGAAGATTGACAGATGATAAACCGTGCATGCATAAAGGATCATGCATGCACAGTTGACAACCGTACACAAGATGGCCACTGTGGCAGAACTGTGCATGTGCGATCCTGCATAGTTTGCTTTGTTGGCCATCTTGTGCGTGGTGGTCGTCATTTCTACAGTCGTGGAAGATAACGTAGTTCCCTATGAAGGGGATGTGTTTCTAAGACCCGTGGAGGGAAAGGGCCACAGAAACACAATGCAGTGAAACTGTACCCAAGCACTGTGGAAGCACGCTGGAGCACTGTCTGGTCACATGCTTCCACAGTGCCCTTACAGTAATAGGAAAATGTATGCAGAGCTCTGCCAGTGCAGCCATAAAAATGTGTCATCTGCATACAGTATTGTTTTCTGGAGTAGTCACAAACTTCTGGGATATTTTCAAACAAGGTACATGTATGCAACAGGTGTGGCTATACATTTGTACATATAACTAGTGATATCTATGAACTAAGTTTCAAGATATCACCTATTAGATATGTCACAATTTACCTAGTCAAAATTAACCAATAGCAACATGACATACCACATTACCTCATAACAACGCTGCCTTGACAGCCATTACTTCACACATTCTTCAGACATTCTGTTTAAAGAAACAAAAATATAACAGTGAATAAAAAAGGAAAACAGTTGTTTATAGATTTATTATGAATTTTGAACAAACACCTGAACTTACGTAAATAGAATCCGTTTATCTAGATTCTGGTGTTTGATGTTTTCCTGTTTGGTGCAAAAATAACTTCTATGGGAACCCCACAATCCTGGGTGCCCAACTTAGTGAGAGGAGCCATTTTCAAGGTTGTAAGCCAATAATTCCCCTGTCACACAAAGTGGTGTGATTGGGAATATTTGTCTCACACCCTAAAACACTGAAATTTACATTGTTCCTCCCTTTCCCAGCCCATCCAGCTCTCCCTCATCCTTCCTGTTCTTATTTATTGATTTTAAAGTGGACTGGGGTGCCCCCCGGTACTGCTTCATTAGTACCCCCCTCTCCTCCACATTCACCTCCCCCAAACACAACTGGTAACATTGGGGTGCCCGTCCCTGGTTCTGTTGAGCAGTGATTGTGGACAATGGGGTACTAAGTCCCCAGTGTTGGGTCTGGTCCCTGCAAAAAGGAAAACTATCCCAGAAGAAAAAACAGTCTATTATCAATCTTGACCCCTCCACCTCCCCACCCCACCCAAATCCTCCATTCAGCATCCATCACCCGCCACACACGCACTCACTCACCTATAGAGGGTAATGTGTTGTATAGTCACTCATCAGTCAGAAAGACGCCCTCCTCCTGGGACTGTGACTGCCATATGAGGAAATAAGGTAAGTCTGGTTATCGTATTTCGATACATAAGCAATAATGCCCAAAATGGTGGGCAGTATTGGGCTATACTGGACTGCTCAGGAGGTGTAATGAGGCCTGACAGTGCAGGTGGGGGCCTTAAAACCCCTGGAAGATCTGTATAGTCCATACTGCCCACCTTTGAGGGTATTATTGCATGTAGAAAATGGGCTACATGTAACAATTCTATGAACTATTGATAAAATTAGAAAAAATATATAAAAAATTAGTAGAGATCAATTGAAAGTCATTTTGTTAGTAAAGTAGTCCCTCTACTGGTATACTTGCCAATAGAGGCCACTGCAGTGTTTCACAGTTGCTTCACTGTGTACCGAGTTAACTGTAGTTTTGTTTACTAAGGGGTGTTTCCTTTGCTTGTGCAAAACTGAGTCCCATTCCCTGCATGCTCACCAGTGCTCTGTTTTATTTATTCAGTTTGTTTGTTTTTGCTCGCTGGTTCTGTATCTTATTTTTTTATTTATTTATTGAATACAATCAGAATTAATACCTTTGAGTCAGAGACTCCTTTACAAAGGCGCCACATCATAGAAAACAATACAGAACATACTGTGTACAAACATCATAGTATAAATAGCGATGTGGGTATTATCACACCTTACAAATGATACATGATAAAGTACAACAGGTGGATGTGGTACAGGATAATTACAACAGTCATAGACAATGCTGTACAGTGGCAAAATACAATAAATACAGTAACTACAGGGGCAATCATACAGTACAGTAGTTGATGTAGAGAAGTATTAATGACTTGAATGTGCAATCAGCGCAGTCCAGTGAGTGTCAGCTAGTCTGAGGCTCAGGTAAGACCGAAACCAGGGACAGGTACTCTAGAAGCAGGACCAAGTAGGTCCATTGTCATGGCATTTTTTTGGTTGTGGGTAGGTCAGGTACAGTCACAGGTGGAGTCATGCAAGATATTGCTATAGAGAAGGGATTTGAACAGTCCCAGGGTGGAAGCCAGGAGGACTGGTATGGGCAGTGAGTTCAGCCAATTGGGTGCACGGTATCTGAAAGTTCTTTGCCCCATGTAGGTTTTACAGCTGGAAACCTGGCAGGGTGATTTCTCAGCGTGACGTGTGTGTCTGGTGCTGTTGGGGTGGGCAGCATCACAAGAACAGGGGTCGCGAGGCCAGTCATGATTTTCTTGGCAAGGACACAAGTCTGGTACTTTAGGTGATCATCAAAATTAAGCTAGTTTGTACTGGTATACAGCGTATAGGTATGCATAAGTCGGTCACAGTCTGTGGCCAGTCTACAGGCTTTAATCAGGGAAACACTAATTTTCTTGAGGAAGGTGTTGTCGGCAGCACCATAGAAGATAATCCTGTAATCAATGAGTGACGGGATGGAGGAGAAGGAGATGGCTAGTTGTAGGGCTTCAGGGGGGAGACAGTGCTTGTAGTGGTGGAGCAGACCAATGTGCACATTTACAGCCGTATTAAGTAGGCAGATATGTTCATGGTAGGTTAGCCCTGAGTCTAGGGTAACCCTTAATATTTAAAGACAGAAACATGTTCCAGGGTCTCATTATGGGAGTTATGGATGAGCAGGCGTCGGTTATTGATCTTGTTGTGGGCATGGACAAACAGCATGGACTTTGTTTTTTCATAGTTTAGAATAAGCCTATGGTTAGTAAACCAGGATTCAACCTCATTAAATGACCCTTAGAGGGCTACTTGGAGGGCGGTAGGGCTGGTGTGGGTGTTGAATAAATCTGCATCATCTGCATATAGAAATAGACTCCCAGAACAGGCCTTGGGCAGGAAGTTAAGGAATAGAGCGAAAAGTAGGGTGCCAAGGATTGGCCCTTGGGGGACCCCAGATGTAGCTCTGAGAGGGGATGATAAGGTATGCCCTAGTCTGGCTCTCTGGGTTCTATCAGACAGGTAGTTTGAGAACCGAGTGGTGGTATCCTACGAGAAATCTATTTGGGTTAGTGAGGTTAGGAGAAGTGAGTGGTGGACAGTATCAAATGCTTTGGAAAGACCTATATAGACAGCACCAGCAATCTGGCCCGTGTCTAGGATCACATGGATAGTGTTGGTATACTCCAAAAGCACAGTTGTGGTGCTATGGTTTTTCAAAAACCATGCTGTTCGGGGCAGAGAAGATTGTGTTGAGCAAGGTAGTCTGTGACTTGGGTGGTGACTATCTTTTCAAGAACCTTGGAGAGAGGGGGTAGAATTGAGATGGACCGATAATTACTAGGCAGGGTTCGGTCACCACTCTTCAGGAGTGATGAGGACAGTTTTCCACATGGAGGGGAATTGACCAAGGGCAAGGGAGTGGTTTAGCAGAGCAGTGAGGGGGTAGAGTACTTCAGGAAGAGTGAGCCTTAGTATTTTAAGATCAAGATTGTCACTTCTGAACCGGTATTTGCTGAGTGCCTTTAACAGAAGGGGGGGGCAGCATCATGCTGGGAGATGATTTTGAAGTGGAAAGGGGGTACTTGGGTGGGTGTCGATGTTATGGTGGGGGTGGGTGCAAAAAAGTTGGCAGGGAGCACGCTGCTGAGGTCTGAGAACGAGAAGTTCAGAGCATTTGCTATTGTGTCACGGTCCGTGGAGATACCACCATTTACCAGTATCTGGGAGGGGGGGGCATTAGAAATTTTGCCAGTAAGATCTTTGAGGGAGTCCCAGAAATTGCACCCCTTCCCCCATGAGGTGGTGAGGGCTGCTTTGTAGTATTTTGCCTTTGCCTGTTGGACCTGCCAGGTGCAGCGGTTCTCGGCCTCACGGTAGCATTGCCTATCAGCGGGGCTCCCAGTCTCCAAGACTATGTGCCAGAAGTTGTCTCGGTGGCCCATGGGGTCCAGAAGGGACTGGGACATCCAAAGGGTGTCAGCACCTTTAATGACTCATTTGCAGAAGGGTGCAAAAAGGTCACAGGCGGAACTGAAGGAATTGACAAAGTACATCAGGGCTGAATCAATATTAGGTGAGGCAGCAATGGAAGACCAGTCCCAGCTAATGAGGTGGTATTTTAAGGACTGTAGGTTGCCTGGCATGAGTTTTTGCTGAAAGCTAACTTTAGGAAGGGCCTTTGTAGCCAAGTAAGACCAGTGCCCATGTACTGGCAAGTGGTCACTCAGTACGTCAGGTAGCACGGAGACTTGGGTGAATTTGTGAGGGAAATTAGTAAGAATTAGGTCAATGAGGGTCGAGGTACCTGTTCTCAGGTTATGTTGGGTGGTAGTGGGCAGAACTTGAGACAGACTGAGGGCAGCTGTAGCATCCCTATGTGGCAGTGTCCACTAACCAATTGATGTTAAAATCACCCAGGGCAATAATTTCTGCCTTATCTGGGTGTTGCTGGAGGTGGGCGAGAACTGACTGTAATGCCCTTTTTTGATTCCTGGGTGGGATGTAGATAGAGGAGATGAAGAGAGGTGCCCTGGAAGGAGCAACATTAACTTGGAGGTAGAGGACCTGGGCACCATGGTCAAGAGCTGGGGAAGGCACAGTGAGAACTTGGAGGGTGTCACTGAGGTAAATTGCACATCCTCTCCCTTTTTTGGCTAGTCTGTCAGCCCGAAAATATTGTGTACCCTGGCAGAGCTACTGTGGAGTCAGAAGTGCAGCCATTTAGCCAAGTTTTTACCACCGAGATAATGTCTGGACGCTGTTGAGCAACCCACCCTTGTAGACTATCAAATTTCTTTAGCAAACTGCAGATGTTTATGGAGGATATACAGAGTTCTCCTGGTGCAGTCTGGGAAGGGGGTAGGACCAGGGTTAGGGTGGATGTTTACAGAGATCAGAAGGAGTAGCATTAATACTCGTAGGGAGGCGAACCTCAGATTTGTTAACATCTTGGAGCGTGTTCGGGTAGTACAAGCAGGGAGTAGTACACAGACAGGGGTGGGCATATCCCTTAGGAAGGGAGAGGCGAAACAAGGCAGTGACCCTCAGGAGGTAAGGCCTAGAACACAGTGGCTGGAGATGGGTGGGTGTATCCCAGGAGACCTGTGGGTCAAGGTAGAGAAGGGTGTGTGTGTCCAGGGCAGGAGTGTCAGGTCCCCTGAAACAGACTCTGGGGTGCAAAGGCAGAGCCCTGATAAGCAGCAGCTTGGAGGGGTATCTACCATGATAATGGTGTATAGTAAGAGAAAAGGTAGGGGGCGATAGATAATGTTGGTGATGGAGAGGGTGGTCATGGTAAGGCTTAGTGGTGCAGGATCTTGGGGAAACAAGGATAAAGGAGATAAAGCAAAGGACAATTCTGTACTGACCCAGTGGCCCAGTGGCAGGGTCATGGACTTTGGTGCCAAAAGTACAGGTTTTAAGTTTCGCATGGGGAACCTTGGCTATGTAGGGAGCAAGGTTTAGTAGACTATGGAGGCAGAGGCTCTAAGAGCTGAAAATAAATTAACCTGACTTGTCAGCTTAGTGGCAGAGCTGCTAACCCTGATGTCAATGGTACAGGGTTTGAGACCTGCAATGGGATAAGATATAAGTATTTTTTCCGAGTATGGAGACAAAAGGCTTAAAAGCTTTAAAACAGGGAGAAAAAGTAGCCTGCCTCCTTGGTACAGTGGTAGGGCTGCTGACTTTGGAAAAAGAAGTACTGGGCTTGAGACCAGCAGGGGACAGTAACAAACTAGGGGAAGAAGTGGGTATAGTGGTAGGAAGGTGGGGAGGAGTATAGATTAAGGGAGAGAGACTAGAGTGGTGAGAGGAAAGCAATAGCAGAGACTAGGAGTGCACTGCAGTGACCCCTAGTGGTCAGACATTATAAGCTGCAAATGGAAAAGTAGAGAGTGAGATCAAGTGATGTGTCATGTGACCTGTAAGCAGCAATAAAGGTAGAGCTGAGCTTGGGTGGGAGGGTAGTTGGTGCACAGTGCTGGTGGGGTAACACCCCTGCACAAGTACACTGGAGGGAGGCTTTACCTCTTATGGCTCTCTGGAGTACCCTGATACAAGCACCTCAACTGGGCAGTGTTCTGAGGGAGAGGGGAGATTATGAGGCCTATAAGGGGAAGGGAACAAAGGAATCACATTAGTATGTAGCAGGACAGACCAGAGCCTTACTAAGCATGCGCCAACTGTTAGGACAGAGTTGGGTACAGCTTTATTTATTGACTTTTTTCCTCTTTGATTCAGGACTACATAGTCTATAACCAAGTTGGAGAACAGGGAAGAGTGCAGAGGGCAGATGGAGTGCAGTGGGGTGGAGGAACATTACAACATGATAACTCTGCAGTTTCAAAGGTGATGTTCATGCTAAAAAAAGAAAAAAAAAGTGTTTGTTTACTGTGTCTGGGTCGAGCGAAGGTAGACCTAAGATGAGCTGTGTTGTCTCACAGTAGCAATACTAATGGGCTACTACTTTCAAGTACAACTGTTTTTTTTTTCAGAGGGGAAAATATTATTAAACAGCCTCCCTATGTGGCATATTAATGTAGAGCTTGCCACTGTGCTGTGGGTGCGTCTGTGTGTGGGGAGTGGCACTCAGTAAACTATGGGGGGGGAGCCGTTGCTCACTAAGTGAGCAGAAAAATGGAGACAAGTTCATTTTCAATTGGGATGTGGGCACAAGAATATCATTAAGTAACTGGGCATTGCCAGCTGGCACTTGTTTTTCAGTGGGCTTTGTTGAACAATGAGGCCCCCATTTTCAAACCCTGGGGGATGTACCGTTGCCCAAAGAAAAGGACCGGTGCAAGACAAATGCAATATTCAAACAAGATGCACAATCCTAATGGATCACGCATCCTGTCTGAATATATAAATCCTAGTGGGCTGCGCAAATGGGGGTGGCAGACAATGCTCCTGCACATCCTGGGGGATGGCCTGAATACCAGGAATTGGGATGTGCTGGTCCCAAATTCCTGATATTCAGCCAGAATATGTGAATGCAGCTATTAGACATGCAAGGTGCAAATGGTCCATTTGCATGCTCATTATGGCCACATTTGCATGCCGGCACATGGCAGGATGCACTGGGCAGCCTACCCCTCCTACCCTCCAGTCCCATTGCAGAAATGTCCAAATTCCATCCCTTTTCCATAGTGTAGGGACCCCACTCCCATCCCCATCCTGCACCCTGTTCCATAAATCCACAAATCCTCCACCAGTTCCCATGGTGTGGGGGCCTCTCTACCTGTCCCAGTCCCTAAGCACTGTACACAATGCCCCAATATATCCATTTTCCATAGTGTAGTGTCCCTCACACCCCAACCCATGCCCCAATCACTGTTTGATATAAAACAATCATTTGAAACATATCCACAGTAGATGGCCTCCCACCCCATCCCGAGCTTGATCTCCATTCAATGTAAAATAATAATTCAAACCATATCCATAGTGGATGGACCCCCACCGCATCGGGAGATGGCATGGGGTCAAGTTGCCACCAACAATAACAGTGTGGTCAGTAACCACACAGGCAAAATGGTGACAATAAACATTGTATGAAACAACAACAGCACCAATGGTAGCAGTCCAAAACACACAGAGGACCACTACCATGGAGAACTAAAACACAGAGTTGTGTTTTTTGGGGCTCTGCCCCCGCATCTCTAACTAATTAAATAATCAACCCGCTGTGGGGGACTTGGGGATGGAAGAACCACAGGGGAGAAGAAGAATCAAGGAAAAGCAATTGCCAGGGAAAATAAACTAGATTAAAAATGTAGCACCAGGGAGACTGAGAAAAGAACCCAGGTCTCCAGAGCTCCTCTGCTCTGGATACAAGTACCCTAGCATATTCACCATGAGAGCAGCTTAAACAAGCACCTCACTTCCAGCTACTTCACTTCAGTTACTTCACTCCTTCCCATTTGCCTTGACAACTACAGAAGTAGTGCTAATTGACTTTCACTATACTACCCCTGTAGCTGTCAGTACAGACGCTGCATTTGAAGGACTATTTTGACAGTGATGTTCTTCATTCGATCTTTTCAACTGGAACATCTGGAGACTACCAAATCCAAGTAGGGGTACTACTACTGGTATCATAAACTGTACTAATGGTTAGCGGTCAGGGCTACCACAGAGAATGAGGAGGCAAGCTATTAAGTAGTCTGTATCATGGGGATTTAAGCCATTGTTCCTTTTCTCTAAAGGGGCAGCTAGGAACAAACATACAGAGGTCAGAGTCTTGACAGAGAGTTATGACTTTCAATACAGGTACAACCTGGTTAAGGAACCCTGGGCCAAATTTGCCATTCTAGATAGGGAGCTAAAGTGGCTACCACCTCAGTCTATTCCAGCACTGTGGGAATACCCGTGGTACACCAATTTTTAAGTTAGAGGCATTTAACCTCCATGCTTGCTGAGAGGAGCCAAATAAGGCATGGATCCATCAGGAATCAGACCTCCAGTGGGATTCAGAGTAGACTAGTCTCTGGAGAAATAGGTGAGGTCAGGACTAGAATTCTCTTACAGGTCTGCAGGACTTTCCTTCAAAATGGTTGCATGGCAAAGCAGCTTCAAAGGATATGGAAAAGGGTCCCGTCTGGATTCAGACGCCACCAGCACCTGTCATCCAGGAGAAGACCCATTCAGTGAAGTCTACCTGGGTGCAGTGTGAGGAGTGGAGTACCATATTCTGAATTAAAAGACTGCATGGGTCTAAGCATGATAGCTTAGCTGATATCCACCATCCCTTCCACTCTTGACCTGTTAAGAATCTGTTAATAAAGGTTTCCCATTTGTAATGGCTTTACATGTTTGGTCTTGAATGGCTGCAATGATGGCATGAAAATGTTACTAGCACAATGCCTATGGAGATGAGTCCACACACTGTAAGAGGTGAATTGGAGGATGGAGGTCTGGATACATGTTTCAAAAGAAATGTTATTAGGGATCTCATCTGAAGGTACCACCACAGAGCCACAGATTCTGCTGCAGGGAGTATATTATGAGATCCTGAAACTGTCTTCCCCAAGTTTCAGGATCCTGACACTGTGTCCCCAAAATGCCTTTGCCCAATAGGCAAAGTTTTCCCGTGGTGAAGTTTTTTTTATGAAGCCCCTTGCATCCCCCAACATGGAGGGGGGATTCGCCCCCTGCACCCCCCTAATTTCTATAACTAACTCCACTGTGGGCAAACTTCACCTGTTGGGCAAACGTGTTTCAAGCACATAGTGTCAGCATCCTGAAACTCAGGAAACAGAGTTTCAGGATCTCATAATGTAATACTGCCACTGCAGGATTCCATATCAGGTACACAGGTTCTCAGTCAGAGAGCCAGAGATGCAAAGATCACAGATCTGACACCAGCCTCTAGCAAGTCCTTCCAGTGTACAGGGCTCCCATCTATAAGTAGGCTAGGATTGTCCCAAAGCAGCATCCAAGCATTCAAGCATCAGGCATTAGAGGGAGCTTAGTTAATTGGCTCAACTGCTGCCAGGCATGTACTGATGCCTTAATAGTGTGCCTTTGTTGCTTCAGTAAGCACTGGGGAAGGTACAGCAGAAGGGAGGGGTCTAATACGGTACTTAATTTGCACTCTATCCTCACCCACAGTGGATTGGATGCTGCTGGTAATTTTCAATATTTTGACTCCAAACTTTCAAAATAGCCATTTCTTCACACCACCTCATGTATGTGATAGGTGCCATTTTTTAATCCTGGCCAAAACATGTTTTCACACTTGTGACAAGAAATTATATTTCAGATAGCATTCTATAAATGCCAAATGTTGTGTTTTTAAAATGGGAAATAATAAAATAACAATGTTGAAAATGTGAGGTCAAAATAAAAAACAACAACAAATGACAGTACTCCATTGTTATAATAAATCTCATTATAATGAATCCCACTTATGATTTATGAATGTTTCCCACCTGCACCTGTTAACACTAATTCTTGCAGCACAACATGTAAAAAAAACATTGTTTAACTGCTTGGTACCTTTCCCACTGTCTTACCACCTGCCCAGGTGCTGCCACAACCAACAAAAAAAACAAGTCTCACAGAACAAACAGAGCAAAAAACTATTGTGTAAATGGCAGAGTGTAAGAAACACAAAGACTTAGATGTTAATACACAGCTGGACATTCTAGATATGTATTGAAAGCTGGTGAGAAAGTAACCAAACTGACTGCTGAGTACTCACTTGCTAAATTGAGAACCTGCATCATTCTGAAGCAGGAGAGCTCCCCTCTATCCCTTGCTGACCAGTGCTCTGAGAAACATGGGATGCAGCGTAAAAAGCTGAGACTCACAAGTTATGTAGAAGTAGACCAGGCAGTCCAAATTTGGTTTGAAAGGTGTGCCACTGTCTGGTGTAATACTGAAAGAGAAGGCAGAGGCTTTTGCAAAACAGCTTCTGGGTGATGACAGTACCTTCAAAAGTTCACTGGGGTGGTTATGGTGATTCCAGCACCATTACAGCATTAGGCAGCTACAGGTGAGCAGCGTTCATGTGATGATGCTGTAGCAGCCGACTTCGTGCCTCATTTGCTTGACAGGTCTGAAGCTGGTGAATACGAGCACTCCCAATTGTATGACGCAGATGAATGGACTTATTTTACATGTGTCTGCCTGATTGGACACCAGAAGTAAAGAATGACATCTCTAAGGGCTACAAACTTTACAAGGACAGATTAACTGTACTCATTTGCACAAATGCTACTGGGGAGCACAAGCTTAAATCTATGGACAAAGGTGTCATAGCCAGACTAAAGAAGCAGTACTGCAAGCAGTTGCTCCATGAGAAATCATCCATAACACAGGAACAGAGCTGGTACAATTTTTTTAATTATTTACAAAAAAAGACATGATCGATGTGACTGCAGATGCATGGCAAAGCATTGCAGCTTCCAAGATCAATAAGCGTTGGTGAGATGCCCTGGCACCAGTCTTTGAAGATAACTCACCAGATGACACATCAGACAGAGGATGTTGCCATTTTTTGTGGTCTTGGGCTTGCAGGGGGAACCTTAGCAGAAGCTAAACAACAGCTGCAAAACTGGCTCTCATTCAAAGAAGGCTGCCCTGTGTTTGAACCGCTGACAGATGCTGAAACAAGAATCAGGCACCACAGCTGTGAAAACAGAGGACTCCAATGATGAGGTGAATGAGGAAAATGAACCTGTCAGTGCAAATGATGGCATAGCAGCTCTTGGGAAAGGGCTTCAATACCAGGAGAGACAGCTCTACTTTTTTCCCTCCCGCTGCTACAGTTAAAGCAGTTGATCATGCTAGAGAAATGGGAGAATGTACAAAATGAACAGGTGCAAACAACACTAAACAGTTACTGTTCAAAAATAAAGAAACTACAGTATAAATAAATGACACAAAGTATTTTAAAATGCTCCTTTTAAAGTGATTCTGAAGAAACGCTTATTTTCATATAGTACATCACATTGTGCGGTTGCAATCTTTTTATTTCGATGATGGCATATTGAAACCTCATAATAATGAAGCCTGATTATAACAAACTTTGCTGATGGATCCAGAGCCATTCATTAGAATGAGGGAACGCTGTATTAAGAAATGTGTGCAATGCCAGCCTTTGGCCCAACAGGTAGTGATTTGTGATCCTGTGATGGTGAGCTGAGTTTGAGAGAGAGTTCAGTGAGCCAGCTAGATGAGTCGAGGCTGGGGGGGGGGGATGATGCTGCCATGTGGCACTGCACCTCAGGCTGGGAAGGGAAGGTGCAGAGTTGGCCACTCAGACACAAGTACCATATAGAGAAGAGAACTCTTCTCTTCTCTTCAGATAGGGCCCTGCACCTCAGCACCTGTGGTTGCTGAAGGGCCATACATTTTGGCTGACAGATGGACTCTTTGCCCTGTACATCTGTATCTATAGCCACATGGAAGCAGAGGGCCCAGAGGGCCTTGTATTTCTGCAGCCTGCCTAACAGCACCACCAATTCTTTACATCTGTTACCACACAGAAGTGCAGGCAGATTAACTATTCCATTGGTACAAGGCCCAGAGAATCCAGTGTGCCCACGTCTATTCACACAGGTCTTGAAGGGACCTGCGTGAATGTGGATGTGATTCTGCTATCTCAAAAAGTAAGGACATTTTTTGCTAAAATCTGCATTAATGCACTAGTTAGGTTCAAATCACAGTCACAAAAGCAGGGAAATGTGGCAATATGGTTTCCAACCCTAACTATCCTAGTCCCCAAGCAGCAAAATGAAAAAAAAAAAAAAACACACAAACAACCACACACAGCCATCATTAGGTAAAGCAAACAACACAACTGTTTCCAGGTGACACAAATGCAGTAAGACTGATGTGCTATCTTTGTGGATTTGTATATGTGGCTACAGAAGCACAGGCTCCACAGGGTCATGTGCTTCTGCAGCCACAAGTGTGTGTGCATGTCTTAATGCAGTGTTTCTCAAATGGTTAGGTCAGCCTCCCAGGGAGGACCCAAATTGTTCCAGGGGAGGCTAAATCAAGCAAGCAAGCAGGAAAATGTACTTTATTTAAATTTTGGGTTTTAATAATTTTGCGAAGGGAGAAGACAAACTGAAAGTGGATAATGACAGATGACTTCATTTATGTGTTTATTTATTTATAACTTACTGTTCATGATCCCTTCTTGTCCATCTAACCCCTCCAGCCTCCATCTCTGGAAATTACCACATCCTTATTTGTGGCTCCATATCCTGCCACTCATGGCAGTGCTCTTTTATCAGGACTGCCAGGCTAGGTGTCTCAATTAAGCCAACATTTCAAGAAAGGGCACTGTAGTTCATTGTATGAGGCTAGGGAGGTGAGCCATGCCCACCTGCCATAGCTGTCATGTTTTTCTGTGTTTAGTCCCTACCCCTTGGACATCAGCAAGTTCAGAGCTCTGGAAAAAAAGATGTGCATGATAGCAGAGGATGTCCATGAGCTCATCTGATGTATACTTTCCCACTCTGCTTCCACTGCACTTCCAGTCATGGTTACCCAAGTGGTAGCACTGAAGCAGAGGTAGCAATCCTGTTTATCAAGGACACTCAGTCCTCCTACCCATCACTAGCCCTATGATGGCCTAGGCTGATTCCTGAACCCTGGTCACGGAGACGCTTTGACAGCTGGTTCTGATCACAGTATCATTTTTTTGTAAAATAAAAATGGGTTATGGACTGTCTGTCATGAGAGATGCTGAGCAATCTGGTGCTCTTAGAGTGACCTCACTCACCCCCCCCCAGGTTTCAGCTGAAAGATGACAGCCATGAGAAAATACTGAAACAGCATGTGAGATCATACACACACAGGTTTTAGATACAAGATGTTACATGTCAGGCCAGAAGTTAATTACAGACTCTTCTAAGTTAATTATAGCTTTAGCTGCTAAAAGAGAAATCAGCATCCCTTTTATGATGTTTCAAGAGGAGGAAACCAGGTTTAGTAAACTGGTGCGAAATCATAAAGATGCTTTCATGTCCTGGAAGGGGGAAGCTTATCATGAGATCAAAGAAATGTAATCTGAAGGACATGAGTCATGCTGAGGATTGCAGAATTTAATACTTGGGAAAAGACATCGTATTTTTATATACTAACATACTAAAATGCCAGCAGAATAGGCCTAACGGTCTTTCGTGTCTGCTCATTTGGTCAGCCCCCACCCTGGAAGCTGACCTTGCTGTCACCCTCGTCTTCTCTGGCTTCTCCCTTCCCAGTTCTGGATATTCTCGCTGCACTGGATTTTGCTTCCTGAACCCTTCCCCTGTACCTGTCCCACCTCCTCTTGAACCCCTCCACCATCTCTGCCTCCACCAGCCCCCTGGGCAGCGCATTCCATGGCTCCACCACACTCTCAGTGAAGTAGCACCTCCTCCTTTCTCCCCTGAATCTTCCCCCCTCCAGCTTCCACCCATACCCTCTAGTTGCCCCCTCCTTCTTCCTTCAAAGTACCCTGACTGCTCCTCCCCTATTTACCCCCTTTATGTACCTGAAGACCTCTATCATGTCCCCCGGGTCCCTTCTCTCTTCCAATGTGTACATATTTAGCTCTTCAAGCCTCTCCCCATAAGTCCTGTCCCCCAAGCCCCAAATTATTTTGGCTGCCCTCCTCTGGACCCTCTCAAGGAGTTTAAAGTCCTCTTTAAGTGTGGCCTCCAAAACTGCATGCAGTACTCAAGGTGTGGCCTCACCAAGCAGTTATACAGAGGGAGGATCACTTCCCTCCTTCTGGAGGTGATCCCTCTAGCGATGCATCCCAGCACCCTGTTGGCCTTGGCTGCTGCCCTCCTACAAGTCTCTTAGTTGTTCATCTTGACATCCACCACCACCCCCCAGGTCCCTCTCAGCCATCGAGACTTGTAGCATCCCCCCCAAGGTGTACACTTGGCCCTGGTTTCTGGCCCCCAAGTGCAGTACCTTGCATTTCTCTACATTGAACCTCAGCTTCCACTTTCTAGACCATCTTTCCAGAGCCTCCAGGTCCCCCTGTAGGGCCACCCTCCCCTCCTCCCCATCCACCACCGCCCCCAGTTTTGAGTCATCTGCAAAGAGACTCATCTCACTCCTGATACCTGTCCTTATGTCAGAGATGTAGGCGTTGAAAAGGAGGGGCCCAAGGACTGATCCCTGTGGGACCCCACTAATGACCCTCCTTGGGGATGAGACTATCCCACCAATTACAACCCTCTGGGTGCGGTCCTGGAGCCAATTGTCTATCCATCTGATCATCTAGTTCCCCACCCCCATTTCTCCCAGCTTATCCAGCAGGCCTTCATGAGGAACAGAGTGAAATGCCTTGCCGAAGTCTAGAAATAGGACATCCACTGGTCTACCCAGGTCCAAGGCACTCATCACCCAGTCACAGAACTCCACAAGGTTTGTCTGACATGATTTCCCTGGGACAAATCCATGCTGTTTATCGTCCAGGCACCCTGACTTTTCTAGGTCCCCCACTTATACATATATTTTTTTTTATATATTCTGACAGGAAGGAGCTAAGTGACCTCATGCAAATAGGTGAGGAAAACCAGCTTTTTAAAGATTATTATGTTTTCCCTCAGACACACTTCTATCTAGACTCTGACAAAGAAACATCTTTGGAGCACTTTAAGCAGGTATTTAAAGAGAGAGACAAATATAAATACTGTAGTAAGAATTTCACTGTTTGAAACCTTGTTATTTTAATAGATTTGTATGTCTTGTGATATAATAGTTCTGTATTGTATGTTTAACATATTTTTATCTATTTTAGTAAAACTCTTTTTAGAGCATACTTGGTCTGTCTTTGAATTTCTTTCCTTTGTAAGAAAAGTATATATGGTTATAGCAGATACTAGGCATAAACTTGAATGGTGATACCAAACTGGGAGGAGAAGCATTTTAAATCTGAGGACTTTATTACAGTTTTTAAGGGTTCATTTCTGTACACCTGGTTAGGTGCCCATAGGCAAAGATATCTGGCCCCCTGAAGACAGAAATATCTGAACCTGAGCATTGGGTACGCTAGCAAGATGTTCACAGTTGGAATCCCTCCAAGATTTGAGACCAAAGGTTGATCTGAAGACACAAAACAGACAAGAGGGTTACCTTATTCTGTTAAACTGTTCACAAGACTGCGCTCAGAGGTTGGCACTTTGGGAGTAGAGGACTGACATGCTGGGTAGGTTTGTGACAGATTGGTTGGCAGCGGTGGCATAATTTTGGTATCACAAGCTTTTATTGTTCTGTGTCAGCTTGAGACCGTAAGCTCACTTGCACAGAAAGAAAAAGGCAGAGTTTTATTTTAAAAAGGAAACAGAACTATACCACTTGGCATACAGTCAAGTTCCTACCAATTTTTTTTTCTGAAGTGCTTGTCTGAGTAGCCGTAGTCAGAGAAGAAGATGGCTTCCAACTACAGCAGGCACACTGTAGATTACTTGAAGCAGTTGTGCGGGGTCAAAGGAGTCCCATTCAAGGTGACAGCCAAAAAGCAGAACCTCATAGATGCCCTGATGGTAGCAGATACCCAGAGCAGTGAGTCATGGACCATGACTGGAAAGGACCAAACCTCAAGTGTAGCAGGGCTAGTTGCCAGTGCAGTGTCCAGATCCAATGAGGAGGGCAACAGGGCCACTGTCAGTGAAGGACCACAGCAGCAGGGGAAGGTCACCAGTATCCTGAATCCAGAGGTACTCAGGCTGCAAATTGAGCTGCACAAGATGGAGCTGGAGTTCCAGGAGAAGAGAGAATGAGAGAAACGAGAGGCGGACCATGAGGCAGAGTGAGAATGCTGAGAGGCGGACCTTGAGGCAGAGCGAGAACGCTGGCATGCAGACCATGAGGAGCATGAGCACCAGTGAGCTGCAGAGGAGAAGAGAGAGGATCACCAGAGGCAACATGAACTGGAGAAGCTACGACTTCTACCAGTGGAACCAGAGCAGGTAAGTGGCTTGGGTTTAATTGGGACTGCAGGACTGGGTTACAAATTGAATTCCAAATTAATAGCCAAATTTAAAGAGGGGAAGGATATCGATGCCTTTTTAAATTCTTTTGAAAAAGTTTGTATTCAGGCTAAAATTCCTAGAGAGTTCTGGAGCTTCCAGCTATCCCCGGTACTTACCGGGAAAGCTTGGGATGCATTGAGTCAAATGGACAATGAGGACAGTAATAATTGCAGCAAACTAAAAGCTGCACTGTTAAAAAAGTTTGAATTAACTGCTGAATCATACACAGCTAAATTCCATAAGCTCAGGAGAAGCCCTGATATGAGCTATGAGGAGCTAGCCACGAAACAACGTCATTTTTAAAAATGTTGGTTGGAAGGTATTGAGGCAACTCTGTTGATAAAATTGAAAATGTGATTTTATTAGAACAGTTTTTTGGGGCATTCCCAGCAGAGCTAAAAACCTGGCTAAAGGATAGAGATCCCAAAACAGTGCAAGAGGCTGCTGAACTCTCAGACAGCTATGCCAAGAGCAGACCTGCTCTGAGAGCAAATGGGGTGGGCATGGCAGTGCAGGAAGGGAAAAGTGCACCTTCATGGCAGCTAAAACCCTCACTGCCTCCATTGAAACCAGTTAGCACCAGGTTTCAGAGAAAAGATTTCTTTGACAGAAGAAATGAATGTTGGTTGTGTAAATAAACTGGGTATATTGCCAGACAGTCTCCCCAAAAAGTGAGCAATAATACACAACAGGGTGCTAGAAAGGAGTAGGTTGTTTGTGTGTCCCTGGAAGCATGCCAGTGAACATGAGTGAACACATGCACCCAGTCATGGTGAATGGTGTACAGACGCAAGGGTTAAGGGACACAGGGGCATCCCTGACCTTGGTAAAAGGTGATCTGGTACAGCCTTATCTACTTATACCCAATAAATACATCACTGTCCAAGGGTTCACTGGTGAAGATACAACATTCAGTGTTCTCTTAGACTGGGGTGAAACAGGGGGAACTGTGCAACAGGTGGCTATAGCCAAAACATTAGCAGTGGATGTGATCCTGGGCAACACTCTAAAACAAGGGATGGTATGTGCAGTTACCCGTAGCAAAGCAGCAAGGGAAAATTGTAGTTCTCTGAACCCCACAGAAGCCATTGTGGAAACCACTAAGAGGCTGGTTCCCCAGCCTGTGTCTCCTGATATGGAGATTAAGGAAGAGAGAGTAGAAATTTCCCCAGTAGCAAGTAACCACACAGCTATGGAGGGTTACTCTGAAGAGGGAGGGGTGACCCATTTTCAGAGGGTTGGGATTGACAGTGATCCTGAGTGCCCTGATAGTAGTGCTAGGGAACCTTGTTTAGCAACTGAAGGGGTCCTTTCTCATGTCTTGGGAATGTGTGAGGGTTTGCAGCTGCTTAGAGAAGTGACCCTAGTTTAGAGAAGCTGAGGGCTTGGGCAGACTTGAACGGTGACAGGGAGGTGATGGCAGTCATAAGGTTTATTGGGAAAATGGACTTACATATAGTCAGGCAGTACAGACAGAGGGAGGGATGCTAGGCAGGCAGCTTGTCATTCCCCAGGGGTATCATGAGCAGTTGCTCAAGATTGCACATGATATTCCCTTGTCTGGTGATCTGGGAATCATGAGCACTATGCAGCAGTTGGCTCAAAATTTCTACTGGCCTAACTTCACCCAGCTGGTGAAGGAGTACTACAGGTCTTGTCACTGGTGCCAAGAAATAGGGAAGGCGGGCAAGAAAACCCAAGCCACCCTGATTTCATTGCCCATAGTGGAGGAGCCATTCCAGATGGTGGGAATGGATATTATGGGGCCTTTAAATACCCCCAGCTCCTCAGGGAAGAGATTCATCCTGACTATGGTGGATTATGCCACCCGGTACCCAGAGGCAGTTGCCCTATCCTCACTGAGGACGGACAAAGTGGCAGATGCCTTACTTGGGATTGTCTCCCATGTTGGGATTCCTCAGGAGGTTATCACCAATTGAGTGGGTTCCTTCATGTCGAATCTGATTAAATGTTTATGGGAGAAGTGTGGGGTGGTGCAGAGATGCACGACACTGTATCACCCACAAGCCAATGGGCTTGTGGAAAGATTCAATGGTACACTAAAGTCAATCCTCCGGGCATTTGCTGAATGGCATGGGAGGGACTAGGAGAAATACCTTCCCCACCTGTTGCTTGCATACAGGGAGGTGCCCCAAGAGTCGACTGGATTTTTCCCCTTCGAACTCTTATATGGCCGCTGGGTACATGGGCCCCTAGACTTGATCTGGGAGGACTGGGAAGGCAAGCATGCCACCCAGGGAGCTCCCATTGTGGATTACATCCTTAGGTTTAGGGAAAGGCTAAAGGAGCTTATGGAGACAGCCCAGAGCAACCTAGCAGCTGCCCAACAGAAACAGAACATGTGGTACGACCGCAGAGCTAGAGCTCACTCATACATGGAGGGTCAGGAAGTCATGGTCCTTATTCTGGTCTGGAAAGACAAGCTGCAAGCTGAGTGGGCAGGACCGTACAAAGTGGTTAGGAAGGTAAATAACATGAACTACATTGTGGAGTTACCTGACCAAAGATAGACAGAAAGGATGTACCATGTCAACATGATGAAGCCATATGCAAATAGGGTGACATGGTGTTTGCAGTGTGTAGTCATGGGGAGGGGATGGACGAAGGAGACCCCCTTCCAGATTTTCTGGAAGAAAGTAAGAGGGAGTTCTCTGTGGAGGCAATAAAATTGTCTCCCGAGCTGGCCCCGGACCAGATCCAGAAAGTAAGGGAGGTTTTAGCAGACTTTGCCACATTGTTTAGTGCCAAGCCTGGACTACCCCTTTAGTGATGCACGATGTGGTGACAGGGACACAGACGCCCATATGGCTGACAGCATATTGCATGTCAGAGGCTGTCCAAAAGGACATTAGGAGGAAAGTGGAGGAGATGCTGGATTTAGGGGTAATCCAGAGATCCCACAGTCCCTGAGCCTCACCCGTAGTCCTTGTGCCTAAGCCAGATGGCTATACTTTTTATTCTGTGTGAACTATCATGGACTGAATGCAGTCACGAAGTCAGACACCCACCCAATGCCCAGGATAGACAAACTCCTGGACAAGTTGGGAGGGGAAACCTACCTTATGACCATTGACCTGACCAAGGGGTATTGGCAGGTAGAATTGGCAGACAGAGCTGGGGAGAGGTCGGCCTTCATCACTCTGGTAGGCTTATTTGAGTTTAAAGTAATGCCTTTTGGAATGAAGAATTCCCCGACCACTTTCCAAAGGCTGATTAACCAGGTGTTAAATGATGCTAAGGAGTACGCCGTGGTGTACCTAGATGACATTGCCATCTTTAGTACCAGCTGGGAGGAACACCTATCCCACCTTAGGGAAGTGCTGGGCAGGAGGCAGAGGTCTGGGCTCACTGTCAAAGCCAAAAAGTGCCAGGTGGCCATGGGAGAAGTGGTATACCTCAGGCATGTGGCAGGCTGTGGACAGCTCCATCCTAACCAAATAAAGATAGAGGTGATTCAGACATGGCCCATACCAGAAACCCAGAAGCAGGTCAGGAGTTTTCTAGGTACAGCAGAGTACTACAGAAAGTTTGTACCCAATTACAGTGCCCTGGCTGCTCCCCTATCTGACCTGACAAAGAAAATGCTGCCCAAGAAAATTATCTGGGGCCCAGCCTGTGAGGAAGTCTTTTCAAACTAAAGGAGGCACTGTGCAGTGCTCCTGTTTAGACAAGTCCTGACTAAAGCAAAACCTTTATAGTTCAGACTGACACCTCAGATGTGGGTATTGGGGCAGCACTGAGTCAGACATCCAGCCAAGGGAGGGATCACCCAATAGCCTACTTGAGTAAAAAGTTACTTCCCAGGGAGCAGGTATACTCCACGGTGGAAAAAGAATGTCTTGCCATAGTGTGGGCCCTAAAGAAGCTGGAGCCATACTTGTATGGGCAGCATTTTGTAGTGCAGACTGACCACAACCTCCTGGTTTGGCTGATGCAGATGGGGAAAAACAATGGTAGATTGCTAAGATGGAGTCTTGCTTTGCAAGGGTAGTGATCTGACAATCGTGACGTGAGGCTGGAAACAAAATCAGAACTCAGATGGTCTGTCTAGGGTCTATGAGGAGTGAACTGATTTGGGAAGCTCATCCCATGCAGGGGATAGAGCCCCCAAATTCAGTCTAGGTAGGGAGGAATGTGACACTTAGACAGCTGGTTTTGATCACTGTATCATTTTTTGTAAAATAAAAATGGGTTATGGACTGTCTGTCATGAGAGATGCTGAGAAATGTGGTGCTCTTGGAGTGAGCTCGCTCCCCCCCCCCAGGTTTCAACTGAAAGATGACAGCCATGAGAAAATACTGAAACAGCATGTGAGATCATACACACACAGGTTTTAGATACAGGATGTTACATGGCAGGCCAGAAGCTACTTACAGACTCTTCTAAGTTAATTATAGCTTTAGCTGCTAAAAGGGAAATCAGCATCCCTTTTATGATGTTTCAAGAGGAGGAAACCAGGTTTAGTAAACTAGTTCAAAATCATAAAGATGCTTTCATGTCCTGGAAGGGGGAAGCTTATCATGAGATCAAAGAAATGTAATTTGAAGAACATGAGTTATGCTGAGGATTGCAGAACTTAATACTTGGAAAATACATCCTGTTTTTATATAGATATATATTTTTATATATTCTGGCAGGGAGGAGCTAGGTGACCGCATGCAAATAGGTGGGAACAACCAGCTTTTTAAAGATTATTATTTTCCCTCAGACACACTTCTATCTAGACTCTGACAAAGAAACATCTTTGGAGCACTTTAAGTAGGTATTTAGAGAGAGAGACAAATCGAAATACTGTAGTAAGAATTCCACTGTTTAAAACCTTGTTCTTTTAATAGATTTGTATGTCTTCTGATATAATAGCTCTGTATTGTATGTTTTACATATTTTTATCTATTTAAGTAAAACTCTTTCTGGAGCATACTTGGTCTGTCTTTGAATTTCTTTCCTTTGTGGGAAAAGTATATATGGTTATAGCAGACACTAGGCATAAACTTGAATGGTGATACCAAACTGGGAAGAGAAGCATTTTAAATCTGAGGTCTTCATTACAGTTTTTAAGGGTTCATTTCTGTACACCTGGTTAGGTGCCCGTAGGCAAAGATATCTGGTCCCACGAAGACAGAAATATCTGAACCTGAGCATTGGGTACGCTAGCAAGATCTGAACTCACAAAACAGACAAGAGGGTTACCTTATTCTGTTAAACTGTTCACAAGACTGCGCTCGGAGGTTGGCACTTTGGGAGTAGATGGCTGACTTGCTGAGTGTTTTTTTATTTTTTTTATTTTATCTTTTTTATTTGGCTGATCCAGTCACACATCTGCCCTGGTCACAGTCCCTAGAGGCTTCAACTGCCATCCATTGCTGTCAACATCTCCCAGTCACCCCTGGCTTGCCCCCCAGAGGGCAGGGCCACCTCGACGGCCCTCTATCTGCACAGCAGAACCAGTAACTAGTCGGGGGACTACTGCGATGGCAGTTGATCAAAGCCCCAGGGAGGGCTTCACTCAGACAGTGGATCTTGCCCCGACTACTCTTTTTCCCTGTTTTTTTTCTTTCAGAGGTGGGGATGTGCAATGATGCCAGTGTCCACCCTTCCTCCCTGAGAGATGAGCGTCGGTAGCATGAGTGTCTCCCGGCCTCCACCAGGAGTCCTGAGCACGCCGAACACTTCCCCATCCACCCCCTGGAGAAGGAAAGCCATCCACAAGATGCTCCATCCTTCTCTCCCCAGCTGGCTTCTGACAACCTGGGTCCATTCCTGAACCTGGATTGCGGGTGCCTCAAGTGGAAATCCAACCACTGTGCTGGCGGGCTGGCTCTCTGTTGAGTGGGTTTGTAACAGTCACCAATGTTGCAAACAGAAATGCAGCTGCTATACAAACAAGCTGACAGGTGACTCCCTCTCCCTGGGCCAAGACACAGTTATGATACACTGATGAGTCCAAATGAGGATGAAACACGTGTATGTGTCTGCTGTTCTTAGCCTTTGCTGATTGCACTGTGTGACCTTCTGGCACCATGCAATTCTGCTTAAAGTAGAGCCAGTCCAAATTCTCTCATGGGGATTTGCATATGTTTCCCATGATGCTTTGCATTACTGGGATATGGGCAATAGTGTTTCCTTTAAGACTTGGCTGTATTGCCAATATCCTCTGGGATAACCCATGCCTCAGGGCATTTCCTCTGGGGTTCTTTTATAGTTAGGTATGTATGTATAGATTGGTTATAAGGAAAAACACACAAAACCAAGCTTGTTTGTTTCTATTTATGATTCAGAAAAGAACAATAAGTTGAATAAAATGGGAATAAATTCAAAGGCCAATCACTTTATTCCTGGAGTAAAGTGCAAGTACTGTATAATACTGTGTGGAATTGTTTTTCTATGGGGAGGCTTAAGATAATTTCCACATTTAGGAGATGCTTGATATCTTTTCCATGCCTTTCAGGAAGCTCACTATAATAAAGTCTGAGAAATAATGTCTTACAGCAGGCATCAGTGCCTGTAGCTACAGAAGCACTGGCACCACAGGGGTCAATGCATCTGCAGACAGAAGTACTGTTGTCATTTAGGTATCATGCATTATTATGTGAAGCTGTGAAAGTGCAGGCCCCATAGTCAGAGTGAATGTCTTACACCTGTGGCTGCAGAGGCACAGACTCCTGAGGGGCCTGCATTTCTGCAGACAGAAATAGCGTTGTAATTTGGGTACCATGGATTTTGTGGGGACTGCACCTGTGCAGCCAGAAGCCAGTGTGTATATCTTACACCTGTTTCTCTCAGGGACCTGCACGTCTACAGCCAGAGCCGTGTGTATGTCTTAGACCATCCTCTCCCCAAAACACAGCTACATAGCTGGTGACACCAGGGTGCTGACCCCAGTGCCACGAAACAGTGAATACCAACACTAGAATGCCCAATCCCTGTTTCAGGTCCAGTCCCTACAAAAAAGAAAACTGTCCTTTGTTATTTTTTTTTAATTTGTCCTGAACAGAAGAAAGTTGTCCCTCATTGATCTTGGCCTCCCATTCCCTCACTCACCTGAACCCCCCC
Source organism: Neoceratodus forsteri (assembly GCA_016271365.2). Taxonomy (NCBI): domain Eukaryota; kingdom Metazoa; phylum Chordata; order Ceratodontiformes; family Ceratodontidae; genus Neoceratodus; species Neoceratodus forsteri. The sequence continues at coordinate 608,352,645 of CM057454.1, read as the reverse complement.
ACTCAGCATCCACCAACCCGCACACACTCTCACTCACCTAAAGAGGGTTACATGTCATAGATACACTCTCTGATCAGAAAGACATCATATTCCTGGAACCAAGACTGTGATATGAGGAAATAATGTAAGTCCAGTTAATGTATTTCAACGCGTTATGAACTTTCACTCATAACTAAGTTTTCAAATGTTTCCACCAAATTTTCAACATGGCTTTTTTGGGACCTCATCTCATGATTAAGGTACTGTACAATAAGTGATTTTTTTTTTCAAATCTATCCCAAAACTAGATTTCATAGCTAGGCCACAAAATAATCTTTGGGTGGGATTTGGACATTTTCACCTACCGGGTTCATGAGGTGAGGTCATAAGAAGATGCTATTGAACATTTGGTGGAAAAATATTTCAAAAATTCAAAGTTATGAGTGAGTGTTGAAAATTTTCAGTGTTCACTCATAACTTCACTGATTTTCAATATTTTTCAAGCAAACTTTCAACATGGGCTTTTTGAGACCCCACCACGAACAAGGCAGATGAAATGTGTCAGATCTGACCAGAAAGGTGATTTCAAAGTCATTCCACAAAATCACCTTTCCAGTGGCATTGGAACAGTTTCACCTATGAGGTTCATGACATGTGGTCATAGGAAGATTATGTTCAAAAATTGAGGTAATCTACAGACCTCCAGCATGGATAGGGAGGGGGATGGATGAGATACTGGTGGATGCCATCCAAAGTGGCAGCCTGGGGGGAGGTACTGCTGGTGGAGGACTTCAATTTTCTGGATGTGGATTGGAGCGTTTCAGCTTCAGCTAGGAGAAGGGACATTCTGTACTCCCTGCAGGGGGTGTTTCTTTGGCAACTAGTAAGTGAGCACACTCATGAGAGAGCTATATTGGGCCTTGTGCTCTCCAATGTGGGCAATGTTGCAGACATCATTGTAGGTGGCCACCTTGGGTCCAACTATCACAGTACAGTGTGGTTCAATATAAGTAAGGTGCCAGAACTGAACCACACAAAGGAGAGGGTCCTGGACATCAGGATACTGACTTTACAAAGATGGGGGAATGCCTCAGAGATGCCCTGGTGGGGGGCAGAACATGGCTGGAGGGGAGGTACAGTGAGTGAAACTAAAAGAGGACATGGAAAAGGCAACAAACCTCTGTGTCAGGCAAGTAAACAAAAGCAAGAGGAAAAAGAGACTGCTATGGTTCTCATACGAGGTGACTGGGAAGGTAAGGGGAAAAAAGTTAACATTCAGGAGGTATAAGGAAACACAGAGGGAGGAGGATAGGGAGGTGTATCATGAAAAGCAGAGGGAGGCAGGGAAAGCAGCCAGGAGTGCAAAGGTTCAAACAGAGAAGAAAATACCCCAGTCAGTAAAGAAAGGGAATACAAAATTTTTCAGGTATGTAAGTGAAAGGAGAAAAACCAGGGAAGGGATTGTAAGGCTAAGGAGGGAAAGGGAGGAGTGTGTGGAGGGGGACTAGGAAATAGCAGACATCCTGAGCAAATATTTTTTTTCATTTTCCATGGTGGAAGGGGAAGGTGAGGGATCATAGTTAAGTGACAGGAGCATAGAAGGAAGGGAGGTGGACACTAGTCAATTCACAAAGGAGGGGGTCCTGAAGGAACTCACAAATCTGAAAGTGGACAAGGAAATGAGGTCAGACGGGATACATCTAAGGATGTTGAAGGCACTCAAAGATATGCAGGCTGCACCTCTGATAGTGCTGTTCAATCACTCACTGGAGATGTGAGTTGTCCTATAGGACTGGGGGGGGGGAGAGCAGATGTACAATAGTCCCATGTCACAAAAGTGGTAGCAGGGAGGAAACTGGCAATTATAGGCCAGTTAGCTTGACTTCAGTGGTGGGGAAATTTATGGAATCACTGCTGAAGGAAAGGATTGTGGAATATCTTGAAACCAGCAGTTCACATGCTCCAAGGCAGCATGGATTCACTGGTGGGAGGTCATGTCAAGCAAATCTGATAGATTTCTTTGACTGGGTGACCAGGGAAGTAGTCCAGGATAGAGAGGTGGATGTGGCCTACCTAGATTTCAGTAAGGCCTTTGACACAGCTTCACATAGAAGACTAATAAACAAACTGGGCAGCCTGGGAATCCAAAAGTGGTAAACTGGGTAAGAAATTGGTTGGGGGATAGGCGTCACATGGTGATGGTAAATGGAGTTCACTCCGAGGAAGGGAGTGTGATAAGTAGGGTGCCACAAGGATCAGTACTGGGACCAATCCTCTTTAATATCTTTATTAGTGACATTGTGGAAGGGCTAGAAAGGAAGGTATGCCTTTTTGCAGATGACTCTAAAATCTGCAACAGGGTAGACACTCCAGGTGTGTGTGTGGAAAAAATGAATAAGGATCTAAGAAAGTCTGAGGAGTGATCAGGAGTGTGGCAACTAAGATTCAACACAAAGAAGTTTAAAATCATGCACTTGGGGCATAGAAACCCAGGGGCAGAGTACAAGATGGGGGAGTGGTACTGATGACCCCCAAACAGGAAAGAGACCTGGGGTAAAACATATCTGATGATGTAAAGGTGGCCAAATGGTGTGACAAGGCTGTAGGGAGTGCCAGTGGGATGCTAGGTTACATAGGGTTACATAGGGAGGGGTATCACCAGCAGAAAGAGGAGGTGGTGATTCTGCTGTTTAAATCATTGGTGAGACCTCATCTAGAGTACTGTGTCCAGTTCTGGAGACCAGGGGCATTATTTTTGAATGGCTTAGATCACCACAAGCCCTGGTGCACCAGCGATATGGTGCATGGGGCTTGCAGCAATTTAACAGGATTTTTTATCCCATGTGGTAATTGTCACAAGATAGACCAACTTTTTTTTTATATATAATATGCTTTATTGAGATTTTCCAGAAAATACATACACGGGAAAGAAAAGAAGACAAAGAAAAAACAATACAGTACCATACATATCAAGACTTTCCTGATGGCATCTGACCCTTTACATTGGATGGTTCTCCCAACCCCCCACCACTCCTTCTATCCCCTACACCCTCACTCCTCCAACTCTCATAACATTTCCAATAATATGCCACCATTCACTCCCCCTCCTCCCTAATCTCCCACCCTTATTTATGGGACTGCTATCCAATTTCATTGTATGGTATTACCTTGGACACTTATGCAAATGAAGAATGATCGCTTTTCCCATATTGCTGTCCTACTTTCCAGGAAGACTGAAATATTACTATCTATCAGGCAGCTTAAACCTCCCAGCCATAAATTCTGTAAATTGTTTCCATCTCTCATTAAATTTAGATGCATTATGAAATTGTGCTGCTATCAGTTTTTCTGCATAAAAGGCTATATAGATTTCTTGAACCCACTCTCTGAGTGGTGGCGCAGTACCTTTAATCCAGTATCTAAGAATGAGAAGCAATGCTACCGCTGAGATAAGAGCAAAATAGTATTTGTATGTTTGGGATGATATGGCTGAAAGTTACCCAACATACAGGTCTCTATATCGAAGTGGCATGATCCTTTAAATAATGGATCTGCAAATTGTATTAGCTGTTGCCAAAAGATATGAATTATAGGGCAAGACCATAGCATATGTTTTAGAGTACCCTGTTCTTGTAAACACCTGTGACATATGCCCTCTTGATTCTTACCAATTAATTTAAGTTTTGTGGGTGTATAAAATAAGTGATGTAATATACTGAAATGAAGAAACCTTAATCTATCCTGTTTTAACCATCTATAATTGCTCTTCTGACCTTCTCCCATGCATCTGAATCATAAGAGATGTCTGCAGAATGCTTCCAATAAAACACAATCTAGGGGTACTTCTGCCAAAATTTTACCAATAAAAATTTGTAGATTTTGGAGATAGGTCTAGGTTGAATTGCTACTTGGAACATTTGCCCTAATATTTCCGTCATCTTAGAGGACCAAGGTGGGGATCCTAAATTTGACTTAATACATTTTTTAAGCTGTAAATATTTAAATCCAGGTAGAGATCCTATACCCAACTTTTGCTGGACTTGCTGGGGGGAATCGGATTTATCTGCTATTAGGTCTAACAGAGATACATCTTTTAGTTCCCTCCAGAAGGAAGGAGAAATAGGTTTATTCCCTATTTGCAGGTTCCCGTTATGACAAACCAGCTGCCCCAAATCCTGTCTCTTATCCAAATTAAATAATGCACACCACTGGGTATGTGCTCTCACTGACCATGCGATGGGGTTGAGACGCCAAGACTTGGGTAATTTTTTCTGAGGGATATACAATAATGCCTTAGTCGATAGATGATGTTCCCAAGACCTAGCTCTTTCTATTTTAAGCCACGCCAACTGTGACTCCAAATTCTCTTGGGGCATCAGCCACTGAAGATATTTGCTGCCATGGAGGGCTAAATAATATAAAAATAAATGTGGCATACCCAACCCTCTCCTTTTCCTCTCCATTGTTAATTTACAGATTGCTCTTCTAGGTTTTTTACCTTTCCATAAAAAGGCTGACCAAATAGAATCTATCCTTTTAAACCATGCCTTAGGGAGAAATACGTTCAACATAGTAAGGGGATACATAAGCCTGGGAAGTATCACCATTTTAATTATGTTTGCTCTCCCCCACAAAGAAAGTGTTAATCCTTGCCACCTTTTTAGATCTTGTTGCATCTGTTTAATAACTGGGTCGATATTTAATAATTTCAAAGTATTGATATCTGGAGCAATCTCTATTCCCAGGAATGTGATTGTTTTAGATGCCTACCCCATTCCCAATTCTTCTACATCCCTCCTGGAACAAGTTGAATTCAATGAAGGAACCAATGTTTTATTGCAGTTCAGTTTATACCTGGATAGAGCACTGAAATGCTCTATTATTTTCAACACTTCTATTAGAGACACTTGCCAACTTGAGAGATGTAGAAGAATGTTGTCTACAAACATGGACATTTTATAGTCTTCCTCCCCTATGATTATACCCCTTATCTCCTTTACACTATTAATTTTCCTAGCCAAGGGTTCAATATACAAATTGAAAAGCATAGGGGACAAGGGAAAACCCTACCTAGTACCCCTTGTGAGCCTAAAACTGTCCGAGGTGACCCCATTACAAAAGATTCTCACTGAAGGGAATGTATATAAAATCTTGACCCATGTTATACACTCGGGGGTAATGCATACCTGGGTAATAAGTCGAATAGGAATTTCCAACTCACCCTGTCAAATGCTTTTTCCGTGTCGAGGGACACCAAAACCATTTCGGTGTTGGTGTCCCCCGAGGCTGAAAGCAAATGCCATATTTTTCTGAAATGATCACTTGAGTGTCTACCGGAGACAAATCCAACTTGATCTGGTCCTATAAGGCTTGCCCAAACCTTTTTAAGCCGAAATGCTAATACCCCTGCCAATATCTTTATATCTATATTTAATAGTGAAATCGGTCTATAATTCTCGGGTCTAGTTAAATCTTTCCCTGGTTTTGGAAGCATCACAATTCTTGCCTCCAACAATGATAACTCCCTGATAGGAGAGGAATATAGGTGGCTATATAACACTCTCAAAAATGGGCTAAGTTCTTCTTTAAAAGTCTTATAAAATAAGGTTGAATAACCATCAGGCCCGGGAGCCTTGTCCAAAGGTAGTCTATCTATAGCTTCATTAATTTCTTGTATAGCAATTTCTCCTTTGAGCTCTAATTGCTGTGTTAATGTGATCTGAGGAAGATCTATAACTTGCAAGAAGTTCTGTAAGTGTAAGTGATAATCTGTCTCTAGGGGAGGGGCTGTATATAAATTTAAATAATATTTCCTAAAGTCATTTGCTATATCCACCGGGTTTGAATTTAGTTTCCCTGAAACACTGTCTTTTAGGTTGACTATCCAGTTAGCGTCCTTCTGTTTTTTTATTCTTTGGGCTAGCAATTTCCCTGATTTGGTAGACCAAATTTTTCTGGTCTACCTTGCGGCAATCCTGGGGGGCCCTTTCTATGGAGCTTGCACCAGAAATTTGGCTCAAGCGTCTGTAACCTGTGCAAACCATTGCAACTGCACACAGGATTGGAAACTCAGGTGCAGTTGTGGCAAAGCATCCGGTGCACAGTCAGAACCTAAGTGTGGTGGCATAGGGCTGGATGCAAACTCTGCACCACCCTTCAAAAATCCTGCCCCACATCTCTGAAAGGACATAGACAGGGTAGAGGTGGTCTAAAGGAGGGCAACTAAAATGGTGCAGGGTCAGCACCAGAAACCCTATGAGGAGAAACTAAAGGACTTCATTATGTACTCCCTGGAGGAAAGGAGGGAAAGGGGAGATATGGTAGAGACTTTCAAATACCTCATGGGTGTAAACAAGATGTAAGATGGAAGTGTTTTTCAGAAAAAAAGATGCTCAAGAATAAGGGGGCATGCTATGAAGCTGGAGAGGGGTAGACTCGGGAAATTTAAGGAAGTACTTCTTTACAGAAAGAGTGGTGGATTCCTGGAACAGCATTGCAATGGAGGCAAAAACTGTAGCAGGATTCAAGAATGCATGGGATAAACATAAGGGAGGGTTAAGCTGGAGATCAAGTAGGGTCTATGATGTTACAGTAGGTAGGGAAACTGGGCAGACTAGGTGGGCAAGCGGCCCTTATCTGCTGTAAAATTCTTTGTTTCTATGTTTCTAAAGAACTATGTAGTAATGCTGACCAATGACTATGGCCAAATGGAACCAAAATAATTTATTAATTAACATGGTTTATTGATAAACATAAGATTTTAGGAATACAGCTACACCTTGAATATATTTTAGAATTTTTTAAAAAAAATAAAATCATAGGCTTGGTAACTGTCATTTACAGCTACAATACAAGATGGCATAATTTAATTTAAGAGTTAAACTGATCCCAACAAGGCTTTGGATAGATTACAACTAGCTTAATCTAAGAAAAAGAAGCTAACTAGAAATAAAATAAACCAATATAATCATATATTTCAAGCTAATAGTCACACTTAGATTTGATACCCCTAATGCCAGCTAAAATGATCTAGACCTCCCTAAAGGGCTTAAGTGGACCCATCTCAAAATCAAGCTAAATGGCCCATCTCAAAATCAGGCTAAATGGACAGCCAGAAATATTTTACACAGTTTGACTATAGATGTTATACTATATTGTAAGTAGTTTAAATGAAGTACTATAACCACTAATGTGATTTAAAAATAATATTTATATTTTATCCAGGATACTAGCCATGACATAATCTAAAACAGGACACAAAGACTGTAAATTTGATTACCATCATGATTAAAAACCAAACCATAAAAATCATTATCAACCATGACCACTAAAATACGTATTTAGATCATAAATATGCCTGCTATCAGAAATAATTTAAATGTACAATTTATTGGAATCCTTTTTTCTTTCATGTACCAAATTGAAAAGGGATTTAGCCCTTCCACTTAGTTTCTGTTGATTATGTGGTTTTCCAGCCATTTGCACATGTTCATCAACAATGGACAATCTTGCACATGAATCATGGACAAACCATGGATGGAGTTATCATAGACAAAGATAAGAGGCAGAGTAGGGATGGCCATGAATGTTGATAGACAGCCTTTTTGCCTATGAAAACTTGGAGAACCTAAGAGTGGGGTATGTCTTGTAAGGTCATGCACACTTGTGCAATAGAACAAATTAAAGAATGGGGCATGGCCAGCAACTGACAGGAGAAGACGCTCCTCACTTAGTTCCCAGCACTGATAGCAAATAAGTGATGAAACTTTGATTTATTATTAAACTTACACCAAGCTATCTACTTTATTTGAAAGCTACTGCCCTCAGGAGTTTGCTACATAATTTTTGAGCTAATTACAACATGGGGAGAAATAAACCAGATGCCTCAAAGGACTTGGGCATGGAAAAAGATCCCACACCAGCCACTAGTAGAGCCTTGGGCGGTACACCATTGAATGAGAAATCCAAGGATCCAAGGATCTGGAGGCCACAGTAAAGACAATCCTTGTGGCAATACAGAAAATTGATCAAAAATTATAGAAACTTTTAAAAGCAGGATAACTCAAGTTGAAACCAAAGTCACAGCACTTGAATCTGATCATTCTGTTCTCACGACTATGGTGAATAAAGCTGTGATAGTCATGGATGGTGTTTTGAAGGAAAACAAATTGCTCCGTACCAGACTTAAACTCTTAGAGAATGGGGCATGGGCTTGTAACCTTCATTTTTTGGGGGTATCCCAGAGGGTTCTGAAGAAGAAGACTCTCTTGGCTTTATGCAAAGACTGGATCTTTTGGATCTCTTTCAATTACCAGCAGAGCACCTCATGGTGTGGGCCTACAGAATTACACCCAGATGAAAGCCAAGTAATCCAGATCTTCCTCAGACATTTTTGGTATTAATGATGGATGTGCATGTTCATGACTTCATTTTACAAAAAGCTAAGCAAGCGGGTTCTCTTACCTTGCCAGATGGATCCATTCTGCACTGCTTCCCTGATCTAAGGTATGCCACTAAGATGAAGCATTGGGGTTTTGATGCAGTGCAGGCAGAGTTATGGGAACTTGGAGTCAATCATGCCCTCCAAATGCCTGCCAGACTCAAAATTCTATACGCAGGTAAAACCTTTATTTATAATGACCCTGCTGACACTGGTCAGAAGCTGGAGAACATTAGGAAAGACTTTACCACTTCGCAACAGCCAGCAGATTTGGAGATAGAGGACTCAGAGATCTGAACTAGAACTTCACTGAATAACCAGTATTAGTCTTTTTTTTCTCCCCCCATTTTTGTTATTGGTTTGAATTGTCACGAGATGGCTGGCATTAGTTAGTTATCTTTGGCTAAGAAAGTTTACTATTTATCTTACTGGCAGTTAATGTTTGAGCAGGATTATTGTCTTAACTCCTATGTGAGAAACATTTGTATTTAGAGTTACTGCGACATATGATGTAACTGCTAATACCGTTGAAAGATTGGTGACTTTGCTACCATCTGGTGGTGAAGCCTGATTGTGAGTTTTACAATTAATGCTTTGCAGAGATGTAATAGGGCCCTTTTATTTGCTCAGTTATGCTACCGTTTTTAATGTTTAAATATGTTCTGTGTTATGGGATGCTGGGATGAAAGTGGGGCTGTATCTATAACTCATGAAAGGGAGTAGTTCTCTGTTCATTGTACGTTCATGGACTCCAGGGCTTCTTCAAAAACAACAGCCCATCTATATAGAAGGGATTATTGGGGCTTATTGACACTCATTATTAGTTTGGTCATTCATGGTGCTGTTGCAGTGGCCTAAGCTATAATATTCATTTGTTTTTTTTACTATTATAATATGATATTTCCCCCACAGTGTTGTGACAGTGAATGCAGAGCTAAGTATTTTATACCATAATCATTTCTATGTGCTGTATCCTGTACCTCAAAGTTTAGGTTTTATTTCCCATAAAACCCTTTAGGCAGAGTCTACTTTTAAAGGGTTTTGAGTCAAGTACAACAAATGATGCAAAGTACAGAGTAAATTGCAAGTATACAATATAGTAAAACTACAATTAAACACCTTTAGCCACAGGTAAGGCATTGCTGTACAATTGGTGCTAGTACAGTAGTCAGCACATGGGTATCATGTTGATATTAGATAGTGAGTGAAGTGCAGCATACATAGATACGCTGAGGATAAATTAGATGGTCAGCAGTAGCAATTGCATGATCCAGGTGGAACAAGCAATGAGAAAAGTTTGAACCCCCCTCCCTAACTCACAGTCCCATGAGTTTCCCTAACAGTCACTATTAATGTAGGATGCCTGGCCATGTCCCCTCACACCCCACCATTTACTCCAGCATGTTTTCTCCACTCAGCGTCCCCTCACCCACCATTTCTCCCTATATCTTATCACCCTTCTTCCCCTGCATTTCACCTCCACCGCAGTACATACCTCTCTCTTGTACCTCCTTTCTTCACCCTACTGCCAGCTATCCCCATCCCTCTGAACTACTGACAAGGCACGTTGTGGCTGCTATCTCCCCCCACCCTCATAAAGTGTTTTTCTTGTTATTTTAACTTGTACCTATGTTTTAAGTTATTCTGTAAGTTCTGAATCTAAGCTGTATCGTTCATTGTAATGAACCTTTGTTTTCTCCTATTGTACTTTGTTTTGCAATCTATGATGTGTAACCTTTGTAAAAGAGCTTGCGCTCAAAGGTCTTTTCTGAATCACTAAAAATATAAATATAATAAAAGTTTGAATTTAGACTTTTTAATAGAACAATCAGTTTTTAAAGAGTCAGGTAGGTCACTCCATTGCTTAGTAAAATGGTATGAAAAACAAGCTTCACCAAGTGTTTTTTTTTCTTTGAGGAAGCAGCAGAGTGTGCCGCACCACACCTCTGATGGAATATTTACTAACCATAAAATTGAACATGGACTGTAGGTCAGGGGACAGCAGGCCTTATAAAGCTTTACTGTCAGTGATCAGCGTGTGGTAGAGCAGCCTTGAGTCAAGGTTTAACCAGTTCAGGGTGCTGTATAGCACACAGATGTGTGTGTGTCATGTTTTAGGCCAAGCACAAAGCATCAGGCCCTATTGAGGAGGCCCCTGACTCTGGACAACACACTGTCACTCACAGAGCTGAAACCAGAATTCCATATGTAGTTATGCTTATGACAAAGCACTGCAAAAGTAGTTTCTTAATTTCTGGAAGGAAGTTGTTTCTATGTCTGTAGAGTAGCCCTAGCCTAGCATTGACTGCCTTGACCAAGGGGTTATCATCTACACTGAAACACAATGTGCTGTCAAGGGTAACCCCAATATATTTAAATATTTGTATATGTTCAAGGTGGGTCCCAGTTGTTGAGGTAATGGTTAAGACAGGGGAGGTGTAGATCTTGACATGGATAGCAAAGAGCATACATTTAGTTTTTTTTATTGTGTTTATTACAAGCAAGTTGGAGGTGAACTATTCCTGGATGGCAGAAATGTCAGTTTGAAGCCTCGGCCTCAGTTTCTCCAGGCATGTGTTACTGGAGAAGATGGCAGGGTCATCCACATAAAGTAATATATTGGTTGACCTGCAGATGGTAGGTATATTATTTATGAGTAGACTGAAGAGAAGGGGTCGTATAATTGACCCTTTGGAAACACCCACAGTGACTAGCCTATTCTCCAAAAGTACATTGTGGCATTTTACTGCTTGGGCTCTATCAGTCAGGTAGCCTTTGAACCAGCTGACCGAGTCTTCAGAAAGGCCCATATTAAGTAGTTTTTGGCAGAGTAGGGCATGGTTTACAAGGTCAAATGCCTTGGTAAGGTCTAGGTATATGAACCTAGCCATTTCATCTCTGTCCAAAGTAATTGAACTCCAGAAGTGCAGTTATTATGCTTAAGTTTGTTATAAACACATGCTACTTGTGATTCAGATATTGAATGAGCTGATCATTCACTAGAGGGGGTAAAATGGAGCTTAGTAGGTAGTTGGATGGCAGGTGATGATCACCCCCTTTAAATACAGGGGTCACATGGGATTTTTTTGCAAAGCTCAGGTACTTGCCCAGTGGAAAGGGACTGGCTGAAAAATAACCTGCAAGGAGTGAGTGACCTCCCGAAGCATTAATTTGAGTAGCTTCATATCTATGTTGTTTGGGCCAAGTCTAGTTTTAATTTTGGTTCTTGTTAGGTAGCCATGCACACCAGTCCAAGTAAGTCTTTTAAAATAGAACTTAGATCTAGTAGGATGGTCAGGTGTATCTCCCACTGTGGCAGGATGGGTAATAGGGCTTCATATGTATGATAATAGATCACTTAAAGTTTTGTTAAAGTAGTCAGCAATATTCTTGTTCCTTTCAATTGTGGTACCACCAGATGCAATGGAATTTGACAAAGATTTTTTGGAGTTGTCCATGATTTTATTAATGAAACTCCATAGTTGTTTAGAAGGGTTAATTCATTTTTTTGTTGGGTTTTCTAGAAGTCAGCCTTGGCTTTCTTGATGAGGTCTTTTAGTGTTCTGTAACTCCTTGTATTTTTGGAGAAATTTGTTTTGGCCACATTCTTTATACAGAGCCCCTATTCTGTCCTGTTCCCTGGTCAAGGACTTGATAGCAGGAGTAAACCAGGCTTGGGAGTTTCCCTTTCTAAGGAGGGTCTTGAAATGGGCAAAAAAGTCACAGATCCTGTTAAACTGGAGAATGAAATACTCTAGGGATTTATTAACATTGCATGTACTGGTCAAGAAAGACCAGTCAATGTGTTGTAGTAGGGCTTGGAAATATGGGAGCTTGTGGGTGCAGAACACTCTGGTTTTGATATTAGAGGGCTCACCTTTGGTCACCTTGGCAGACCACCTGTAGGTGACAGGGGAGTGGTCACTAAGGAAGTCAGGCAAGACCACACTAGAGATAACCCCATCTGAGTGGCAGATTAGAATCTAATTAAGCAGGGTGGCAGTCCCTGTTTTATAGTTTACTCTGGTAGCAGTGATGATAAACTGCGTAGGTACACATCGGCCAGTTTGTCTTCGTATGCCTTATAATAACTTACAAGCCAGTTGCAGTTAAAAGTCAACTACACAATTTTTTCAAGCTGTGGATTTAAGGCAGATACAGCAGTAATTAAGCCATCAAAGTGCAGATTTAAGGCAGATACACCATTAAGGAAACCATTGAAGTCATCACAGACATTCTTTGGTGGTATAGATGCCACTGGAAGGTTGAGACTTATTTTACCCTTGAGGCCAGGTCTGAAAGAGTAGTTGACACCTTCCGAAGAACTTTAACAAAAGACAGTATTTAGACAGTTCAGCGTGTATTTCCCATTAGTTGTGTGTAGAGATGCAGCAAAATTTTTTATCTGCTGGTGAAGTGGACGTGAAGTGGCCACTGCATGTCTGTGGAGCACAACACAAAGTGGGCACTGCAAGATGCTCACTTCGTGTCATTATTATTGCCACTTCGCATTGCCATTATGCCTTAAGGTGAAGTTAGGTGAAGTGAGAAAAGAATAGGCAGTGCCCCACACATCACATGGCTTACAGTACTGTAAGTCACATGCTTTAGCCAGGCAGGAAGGAAAGAAGTGAGTCAGAGAAGCAGTTTCACTTTCTTCCTTTGCATTTGTAGAGGGAGAAAGCATTGTGAGAGGAGACTAGGAGTTAAAGTGCTTGACTGCCTTGATACTTGCATTTCAGAAGAAAACCAACAGCTTTTTTAAAGCTATATCTTTATTTAGTTTTTGTATTGTATTTGTCTTTTTTTTGTTATTGAATTTTTTTGTATAAGTTTTGTTTTGTTGTGTGTGTGTATCAGTGAGTGTCAGTGTGTGTGTGTGTGTGTGTGTGTGTGTGTGTGTGTGTGTGTGTGTGTGTGCCCGGTGACTTGTGTGTGTCAGGATGGACCCAGGAGAAGGCAAGTCGCTGGCCCATGGGTGCGGTCGGAGGGGAGTGCGGACCGATGAGGGGCGGGGAGGTCATGTCATGCTGGACCGCTCCCGACTCCTGGGTGTTGCTTCCCTCCATGTTCAAGCAACAGGAACAGCAGCAGCACCAGCACCAATGCCACCTGTGGCTTCTGTGCATCCAGCTTCTCTGCCACTACCACTACCATCACCGGTAGCAGCAGCTGTAGGGGCTCCAGCAGCATCCCCTCCACCACCTCCACAGCCACAGGAGGAGGCCCTGGAAAATGTAGGTGGTGGAACTCGTGCGAGGACTGTGTCTGGTCCTTCCCCACAGCTCCCCAGTTTTTGAGTTTTTTAATTCTGTGGGGGGAGACAGCACAGTGGTGGTGTGCCATCTGTGTGGTGTGGTGGTTCACTGTGGCCCTCGTGGGACACATTTGGGGGCTGGTGGCCAGCACACCGACATGTTGAACCACCACAGGGAAGAGTGGCAGGCTGCCACAGAAGGGGCCAGGCGTCAACCTGCTTGCCCTTCCGTGGCAGTGGCTGAGGGTGCTGCTGGGGTGGGAGTTGTGCCTTGTCACTGCTGCAGCAGAAGGAGGGCTAGTATAGCAGCTGCTACACCACCATCACAGCCACCAGCACCACCCTCTCCACCACCACCCCAACTACCTGGATTCCCTGCTGCAGTGGACCCCGGCACAGTCCCTGCAACACAGTTTGACATTGCTCTGATGTGGTCAGCTCTTGAAGAAAACAATGAGTGGTTTGGTGCTTTGCAGCAGCAGGTGAACAGAATAGAGCAATAACAGCAGCAGCAAATAGTTTCAATGCTGCACCTGCTGCTGGACCACCATGGTATCCCACGGCCACAGTAAGTTAGGGGATTGTTTTCTGGCCCCTCACCCCCACCCCACCCCACTACTGTGTTGTACTGTTTTTGTGTGTTTTTTCTTTGCTGTTGTTTAATCATACACATTTTCCCTTCAAGGGGAATCTTTCTTTCACCACATAGTGCAATACATTTGTGTGAAAAACGCCTGCAATTTCATTACAGTGTGTCACGTGATGGAGGAATTCCCATTCTGAGTATCTGCCCACATTCTGCCTTCCTTCTCAGCAACGTTAGGACATGATAGCAGGGAGAGCGCGTGTGCGTGCTCCTTACAGTGAATATCTGATTGTCCAGCAGCTTTGAGAATGTTGCTTTATGTTATAACGGTCAGTTTGTGGTGAAACGTGTGGGCACGTTTCCAGTAAGAAGAGCCTTCTTAGTGGAAACATTCCCACATTTCACCACAAAGTGAACCTTATAACATAAGGAAACATCGGGATAGCTGCTGGACATTCACTATAGTGGAGCATGCACTTGCGCTCCCCCTGGCATCACGTCCTAACGTTGCTGAGAAAGGGGGGCAGAAAGTGGGTGGCTTTTCTGATCAGTAATTCCTCCATCACATGACACACTGTAATGAAATTATGGGCTGTTTCCAGAGAAATATTTTGCACTCTGTGGAGCAAGGAATATTCCAGTGGGAGTAATGCCCCCACATATTAGTTTATGTGCACCACCATAATTATGTAATGTGGTGAATCTCTGTAAAGCAGCAGCACAACAATCTATTGAGAACTCTGACCTATATTTTTTAATGCTATGTTACAGCTTCCTTTACTTACATCCTGACTGACTGGAATGATACGTGAATTTGCAGTAGTTGAGTCTGCTGTACTACCTTTTTTCATGTATGAAATAATGAAAGAAGCATTCCTTTTAGATTGGTGCTGACCAGGTCTTTGTCATTGTTTTCCTCTGCTTTTCTCCACCACATCAATTAGTTGTTATATATCACTTCTGTTGTTAATTAACAGTTATGCAGCAGGCAGTGTTTTATGACACCACGGAACAATAGTTATTGAAAAGCACCTGCAAATAAATACAAACCTGGTCCGAACAATATTGGAAGGCGTGCTCATTTTTTTTTCTTACATGAAAAAAGTAGTCAAGTAAGTAAAGCAGACATAAATTGTGAAAAGTAGCGTATCATTCAAGTCACAACTTGGAGGTAAATAGTGGTGGCTGTGGCAATGTAAATTAGCATAAAAAAGTACAGTTCAAAACTGTCAGGACATTCTTGCAATGCTGCTTTAATTGTAAAAATGTCAGTATGACATCATGAGTTCACAGCAACAATCACAGAAGACACAAAAGTGGCACAGAGTCCCCAGATTTTTTTCTGCAGGCCAAAAATGCATCCTGCTTGTGTGCAGAAAATTGACAAGTGTTAACATAGTGGAATGAGAGTGTTTCAAACACACAAAGTCCCCCAAAATTAAAGGTGCACTCTGTCATACACGCATTGGTGGCACAGAGTGCCAGATTTTTTCTGCAGGCCCAAAATGCATCCTGCTTGTGTGCAGAAAATTGACACATGTTAACACAGTGGAATGAGAGCGTTTCAGCACATACAAAGTCCCCCAGAATTAATGGCGCATTCAGTCATGCGCGCAGTGGTGGCACAGAGTCCCAGATTTTTTCTGCCGGCCCAAAATGTATCCTGCTTGTGTGCAGAAAATTGACACGTGTTAACACAGTGGAATGAGAGCATTTCAGCACATACAAAGTCCCCCAGAATTAATGGCGCACTCAGTCATGAACGCAGTGGTGTCACAGAGTCCCAGATTTTTTTCTGCCGGCCCAAAATGCATCCTGCTTGTGTGCAGAAAATTGGTAAGTGTTAACACAGTGGAATGGGTGTGTTTCAGCACATACCCCAGTATAAAATGATGACTGTGAGCATTGTGTTGCTGGTCCAATGTGTTCTGCGAGACGATTCGAGCAAATGCAATGTGATCATCTCAACTGGATTAAAGGGAGCCCTTTGGCTGCACACTAATAATAGCCTTGGTGAGTATATATATATATATATATATATATATATATATATGGTTGTGTATTTTGTAGGTGAGATGGGGGGTTGACATGGACATGCATTCATGATATTGTTCTGCATCACAGGTCACACAGAAACTGTTGGTGTGCACATTCCAGTGCTCAATGAGAATTTTTTGCTCCGAGATTGGAAACTGATAACTTTCAAGCACATGAAGGTAAGTATTTTTTTGGGGGGGCGGAAGGAATCATATTTGCAGGTTTCTCTGTAACGGCTTCTTATTTTGTTATTTCTTCACAGATTTCATCAGCATCCTTCTGGAGTCCAGTTGTTAGGATGGTCATGCTCATCTAATGAAATGACTTCTGCATCTTGCATGTGTGCCCAAGCTCGGGGAAGGGGGTGCTTGATGTTGAAGAACTATTTTGGATAAGGCTACTTTGACAGAACAACAAAGCATCTGGAAGTTTCCTAAAAAAAAATGAATGACTTCTTACAACTTAATTGTTATGTGTCCCTCCCTGGTTCTCAAATCTCAATCTAAAGTCAAGTTTTTTTTTTTTTTTTTTTAACTCTATTTCTAGCTCCACTTGAGCCCTGAAGAACTCTCCCAGGCATCAACTCACCTCCAGATCTACCTCCTGGTCTGAAACTCACCAGCATCCTGGCACCAGCCCGGCTATCCTCTCGGTTCTGAGCCCTCCTGAGGTGGGGCTGCCTTCTCCTTCCAAGGTGCTCTATCTGCAAATTTGGGCCGGGCTGGGCTTGGCCCAGGGGCTGGATGAGTTTGGACAGTGAAGCATGGCTGTAGGGTGGTGCCTTCACCTATCTCCGGGAGCAGAGGATTTTCTTGTTGTTCCCCCTCGTTGCACCTTCCCCACCCTTGGCAGAGTCCTGATGTGCAATGACACTAGGGAACATCTTGCCTTGGCTCCGCAACCCTCTACTCTGGCCCTGAAGCATTGTGGTACCTCCGGTCTCCACCAGAGGTCACCTCTGTGCCGGTATAGTCCCTGGATCCCGCTGAGGAAGGAGAGCCATCCTCCGGATGCTCAATCCTTCCCTTCCCCTGCCGACCACAACAATCCAGGCTTGTTCCTGAACCCGGGTCGCCGGCATGGTGTGAGGTGTGGCAGCCAGCGCCTCAACCCTCAGCACCACCGGGCCAGCAATCTAAAGTCAAGTTACATTTCAAACCCACATCTTGTAAACTAACACAACCTGTGTGCAATATTTGCTGCAGTCTTTCCAAAACAATGAAATAGATGAAATAAAATCTTCATAATTACCAGAATGGATTTCACATGGATATTACATCACTTCCTCTCTATACGGTACAGCTACAGTGCCATTCCCAATGAGAGTTAGCGATGGAGCCTTTTTTTGTTACCCTGTAAAAGGAACAAAATAAGTGTACCGTATGTGTTTTACCACTGCAGCTGTGAAAAGCTACAGAAAACAAAACATACAACTAAAGGAAGTGAAGCAGCATAACAAACATGAGTACATGCATTCACTTTATTTTTTAAATATTAAGAATATTTGTGTCTGTGGCTGATGGATGTGGTAGTCTGGACAGACACAGGCTCAGTGGTGGCAGTGGCTAAGATCAGTCCCAGTGGTGGTGGTCCGGGGTGCGGACGGACTCAGGCTCAGTGGGGGCAGTGGCTAACATCAGTCCTGGTGGTGGTGGTGGTCTGGGGGGTGGACCGATTCAGGCTCAGTGGTGGCAGTGGCTAACATCAGTCCCGGTGGTGGTGGTGGTCCGGTGTGGCACACCGCCTTTGAAAAACTTCAGTTACAACCTGCCAACTTTAACCACATCATCATCCTCATAAAGAAAGCTGCCCTCACAGTCATTGATGTTGGAAGTCTGACCACTGGGAAATTATTTCTCCATTGTGTCATCTACGTCAGTGGTGGGCCGTTTCAGGAAGCCACTGCCAGTGCCACCAGGATGCTCCATTTCCACATCAGCAAGACCACCTTGACTAGGCCGGGGTATGAATACCAAGGTTGCAGTCTGTGCTTATTTGTGCCTCTCATTCTTTTTAATGAATATTAGCAAACTAACATTTGCAGGAGACAGGTTTGTCTGACGATTCCTGACTATTGCACCTGCTGAGCTGAATACCCTCTCAGCACTTATACTGGAGGGTGGCCATGTGAGGTACTTCAGTGCCACTGCAGTCAGCTCTGACCATTCACTGACCTTTCCACTCCAGTACAAAAGAGGATCTTCAGTTATTGTCAGATGCCTGTTTTCAGACAAATATAACTCAACCATTCTCTGTGCTGCACTAAGTCCAGTTTTTGATGCATCATCCTGTTCTCCCGAATCATTTATTTCACAAATACCCACTTGGGACAAAGCCTCCCAAAGTGGGTTGATGCCAGCCACTTTGGATGACAGGCCACTTGGAACTGCAGTCCCCTTCCCCTTGCAGGATATGCTTGATGGTCCTCCAGGTACACCTTCAGCTGGATTATGCTTATGAGGTTTGCTGACCTTGGCACGTGACTTCTGTGCCCCATGAACCAAGCACACCAGTTGACCACTGATATTTTTTAGCTGTTCAGGCCCTCCCTCCAGTACTGATGCAATTCCACATTTGTATCATGGGTCCAGCATTGTTGCTATGGCAAAGTTGTCACTACGCTGAATGCTCACAACATGACGATTCTTGTCGAATATTGTCAGCATGTGTTGCAGCAACATACTGCTACCACTGTCTCCAGCAACATCAAGGCTATGTTGTGCATTCACCAATGTCTGCCTCAGCACCCACAGCAGTGGAATTGATTGGCTAATGGAAGCAGACTTGCCACTCGCTGCCTGTGTGGCATGTTCAAAAGGCCACAAAATTGTTATTACAGAGTCCATGAGGCGCCACTGTTCAGTCGTCATAGACATGGAGGCCCCAGAATTGTCACAGCTAGTGTGCATAACAAGATATTCTGAGATGGCTTTGTATTGTTCATACAACCTCTCCACCATGTATAAAGTGGAGTTCCATCAGGTGACAACTTCCAGCTTCAAGCAGTGCTGAGGCAGGCTGTTTTGTATCTGCAACTGCCGCAGTTGGTCATGGGCCTTTCCAGATCTTGAAAAGTGAGAGCAGATACGATGTGCAATGGTCAGCATTTCCTTTATATCAGGGTGCTGCAGAAACTCCTGAATCACAAGATTTAAACAGTGAGCCATGCATGGAACATGAAATAGACCACCATTCATGATGCATTTCACCACATTTGACCCATTGTCACTTGCTATAAACCCAGCTCTCAGGGATAGAGGGTTTAGCCTTCTGTCAATTTCAGTCAGTACCACGTCCAACATGTTCTCACCAGTGTGTGAACAAGTCACATTGTGCATAGCAATTGTTGCATGCTGTTGAATTCCTGGAAGATTGCTACTGCAACAATTCACCTTACTGCACTGATTATTCACACTACCAACATCACAAACAACCCCAGCACCTGCACCCAGTGTGCAGTTATACACAGATATGAACTCCCTGCTGTTTTGCCACTTGTCCACATATCCATAGTTAAATGGATGAATGGAGAGGAGGAATGTTGAAGGGCATGTCTTACTGAGTCGGACACAGTGCGGAACAACTTGGGGACAGCACGTGTAGAAAAGTATGTCCTGGATGGGACTTTCCATTTTGGACAGGCACGTGCAGCAAACCACTGGAACCCAGAATTCTCCACAAAGGAGAATGGCAAAAGATCAATTGCCAGCATTTCTGCTACAGCAGCATTAAGTTCATGTGACACTGTATGATTTGGGGTGCACTTCAGCTAAACACTCAGTAATGTGGGCTGACTTAAACGTTTTACACAGGGTGTGTTGATCACAAATGGTTGTGCTTTGTGATGAATGGCATTGGCAGGAGGTGGAGTGTGGACATTTGATGAAGACAGTTGCACAGGTGATGATGACAAACCCAGAAATGCTGTCATTTTGCCAGATTTGCCAACCGGGGTTGATGTACCACTTGCACTAGACATACTGCATTCACCACCACTGCCACAAAAACTGCTACTCTCACCAGCACTGGATAACATTTCAAAGTCATTATGGTCCTCCACCTCATCATGCCTGTAGTAATCCTCTGCTCTTATTACCGCACTACTGCACATGTTTAATTTCCTACTGGGCTTGACAGTCATGGAAGGGGATAACATGCTGACTATGGTTGCAGGTGACAAGGGTGAACGCCCCACTGTGGTATTAGCTGCCAGCTTGTGCTGGGTCCACAGTGCCAAGCACATATTGTTAAGATGCGTATGCTGTCCTCCTGTGCCCAGCTGGCTCCCCTTTTTACCTCAACTCACATGCACATGGCAAACCTGGCAGATTGCAACTAAATCATCATTTGCATCTTGAACAAAAAAATCCCAAACAAAGGATTGTGATGCTTGCTTTTAACATGTCCATAATGTGGCTTATTTAAGTCAGTTATTTTAAGCACTGAAGTGGGGGGGCACATGATGTTTCGGGCACTGCACACCTGGACTGCAGCTGACCACCACAATTACCTATCAAATTGATTACTGGGTCATCATCATCTTCAACTAAAACCGTTAGATCGCAAGTTTTTACGGGGAGTGGATTCCTGCAAACAGACTCAGACACAGCCACTTTGAATTTCTTTTTCTCTGGTTCCCAACTGGGGTCAATTACACCATCATCATATTCCTCAACGTTACACACATCAACATCTTCTGCTTGGATGCTAGCATGTGGACTGCATGTTGCAACAACAGCAACATCATCATCATCATCACATTCATCATCAGCATCTACACCACCATCACCTGATATTTTTTCACCATACTGTGAATCACTGCAAGGAAAATGTGTGACGTTAAGTGCCACGGTGGACGGAATATCATATTGCATGCTATCGTTGACATGATTATCAGAATCCTCAGGTTCAGTTTCTGGGATGTTACTGGGAAGTATGACATCATCTACGCTGCCACTCACTTGCACTGCTTCACACTCGATATTTTTGTATACGGTACACTGGTCGGAATTAGAACTTGATGCAACAATACTAAAACTGTCTCCACCACCACTAACACTAACACTAACACCATCGGCTGGGAAAACATCATCTCCTCCAGCTGTGTATGAAGCTACTGATTGGGCTGTAAAACACATTGCAGGAGAAATACCTTTCCTCACATCAGCAATGTACTTCTGCGACTGCATACTACTACCATGCCCACAGACCATCTTACTGCCAACATTGCCATGGAGAGAAACAGCTTTGCTTGCACGTCTCTTTGCAGGCATTTTGGAGGATCAACTACAATATTATAGCCAAATTCAGATTTGGATATGTTCACTCTCTGATTGGAGGGACCCTGAACGTGAAGCCAAATAAACAACTGTGGCTTCAGCAACAGATAAGAGACTACTCTGAGACTGTCACAGAATTAAAACAACTTCAGTAATCAGTGGTGCTAATGAGGTCACAAAAGCAATCCAATCTGGTAAAAAATACCTTTTGAACGTGGGGGTGGGAGCAGGACTTCAGTTAATTTATTTTTAGTGGAAGTCTTAAACTTCCATGAGTCAAAATCTGGAAGTCATTCCAATTTTCTGGAAGACAAAATACTTCACAGTCCCTCTTTTGGAAGGCAGTACTCTGGGAAGGGCCAATTTATGGACATTACCATAATGCCTTAGTGGTAGAATACAATCTCTTCCAGAAAAATCCATAATTTCTAACTTCCATGCCTGCAATTCTTGAAGTCATCTAATTTTTGGTTTTACATCTGGAAGTCAATGACTTCCACTCACTTTATTTTGGAAGTTTTTGACTTATTTTTGGAAGTCAAATACTCCAAAAATGGAGTTAACTGATCCCGTGGGTGGGGGGAGCACTGAATGCAGACAGTGCAGATTTTTACGGCACTACAAGCAGAAAAACTAAGAACAGATACCACGATCGCAATGCAAAATCAGGCAGCTGCAGTGGATAGCAGGTTCACACTGCGCGCCTGCAATTACACTAGTCTGTAGCACAATAAAAGGTGTATTATTTGATGCACGCAACACTGCACACACACACTCACACACAGAACAGTTTGTGTACAATGCT
The DNA here is from genome assembly GCA_016271365.2 of Neoceratodus forsteri. Classification (NCBI taxonomy): domain Eukaryota; kingdom Metazoa; phylum Chordata; order Ceratodontiformes; family Ceratodontidae; genus Neoceratodus; species Neoceratodus forsteri. Next base: position 608,330,262 of record CM057454.1, on the reverse strand, counting down.
GAACGAGGAATGCGTAGCAAATACAAAACTTCAGTACTATGCCACGTTATGTATTGTAAATTTGTAATGTAAACAACCTGAACTTATGAACTGCTGCACCACATCCACACAACAAACAACAAGAACATTTCTACTATTACTGACAATATTACTGTGTGTACATTAACACAGTCAGTTATATGACAAAAATATAATCAAAACTCAAAGAAATCACTACTTCTTCAACTTAAATCTACCTACACCATAAATACACCCATCTCCCAAAGCACACTTTCACTGTCTTTCACCACACACACACACACACACACACACACACTCAGTGTTGTAAATTAACATTCAAAATCCACACAAAACCAAAAACGCTCGATGATATCAGCACAGGAGGGTTTCCTACAATCAATGAACTAAAGCTGGATCCCAAAAAAAATGCAACAATGCTTTTTGAACAGCTTTTACAAGATTCCTTTCACAGACAGCTATCAGAGTACACTGTCTACTACTCCTTCCTACTCGTACTACCCCAAACTGAGGCTGTGCAGATCAATATAGTGCCCATGTGACCTGAAATCCCATGAATCACTGCAAAATTCACCTTTGGAGCTCAAAAACAAGATGAAGTGAGGCAAAGTGCACTGCCTGCAATGCACTTCACCTTAAATTTGGCAAAGCAGAGGTCTGGGGAGGCAAAGTAATGTGAAGTCATTGTTTCCAATGGACTTCGTGTTCCTCATTATAACGCAAAGTACTCCACTTCGCATTGTGGAGCACTCTGCAAATCCACCTTTACTCCACGAATCACTTCGCAGACAGGATTGAGCCCACTTCACCCACCACTAGTTGTGTGTTCTTCCCCCCCCCAATTATTTATTTCTGAGGTAATCTGCATGAAAACAGGATATTTGCTCCTGAAGAGTTCATTTATTCGTATTGCCTTCTCCCTAGCTGAGGTCATATTGCACTGCTCATGCCATCACAGTTACTCCCATGGCAACAGATTGTGATGTCACAACACAGGATTATGACTTGAAGTAGGGAGTAAGCTAGAGGCAGATAAACTCTAGGGGAACTCTAAAGGATAACCATCATGTAATCATACAAATTTACTCAGTAATAAATAATGGGAAAGCGAAATATGTAAAATATATATGGACTGCAAGTTGAATTGTACCTAATTATTATGTTTTTCTAAGTTTTCTCTGAGGTGTTAGTAGCTCTTTAAGTTAGCTGCAAGAAGTTTACAGCCTGTAGGTTCTGGAGTAAGGGGGTCTTCTATTGTAGATCTAAGGAAGGACTTAATTTATATGAGACATCCACCCTCTTTTTATAGGAATCAGTTACATCTGGTTAGGCTATTATTTTTTTCAGTGGACCTCTCTCCGATCGCCAATTTTCAAATAAATAAATACATTATGCCCAGCCATCAGAATGTGGTGTAGTCAGAAATGTGTCTGCAAGGTCACCAGTGGGTCACCCTTGGAAAAGAGACTGTAATTTCAAATGACATTTTTCCTACTTAAAGAAGGTTATCATTAAGTAATATGATGATGATGATGAAAACAAAACGCCCTGACACACCTGTGAGCCACATATGTACAGTAAATACTGTTACATTAAAAGGATCCTGACAGAACAGATGAAATGTTACACACACCTACAAATAACTTTGTAATTGCTTGGTGTATGCTGTGAGCAAAAATGTTTCTGGCTATATTGGTCCCAGAAAAGCTGGATTTGTCAGATAGCGATTCAGGGCTAGCCTTGCTAAAATAGGCTTCCAAAAGAAATTAGACAGCCATCTTCATTATTATTATCTCCTAATGTTGTCACAGGCAAAGCATGCAAAACCATATTATGGTTATGTCATGAGACAAGAAGAAATTGATTTTTTTGTGATACAATCACACTACTTAGACTTTTACAAACCACTGAACTATACAATTCTCATTTGCTCATGCTGAGTTTAAACCAAAATAAATGTTTTAAAAAAAATTTAAAAACTTTTTTAAGCCTTTGGAACCTAGACATTGCAGGTTAATGCTGTCATTAAGACCACTTTTATGGCTGTAAGAGTGGTAACACAGATTCTTAAGGTATGATAATTGTAAACTGCAGCTGAGAGGTTCTGACACCCTAAGAATATAACCCAAAGAATGAATATAAGCAAGACCACTCATAACCATAAGAGTGGCCCTGTGGCAGTATTAATGTTATATAAATTGAGATTGCTTAATAGTACATATATATATATATATATATATATATATATATATATATATACATACATATATATATATTTTTTTAATCCCCAATCCAGGGTACCTGCACATAAGACACTCTTAACAAAACAGAAATGCCTCACACACAGTGGAAAAGATTGCTCCAATTGATTGGGAGTGCTCCCTCAAAATTAATTCTAACACTAACATACTAAAATGCCAGCAGAATAGGCCTAATGGTCTTTCGTGTTTGCTCCTTTGGTCATCCCCCACCCTGGGAGCTGACCTTGCTGCCCCCCTCACCCTCTCTGGCTTCTCCCTTCTCAGTCCCGGATATTCTCCCTGCACTGGACTTTGCTTACAGAACCCTTCCCCTGTACCTGTCCCATCCCTTCTTGAACCTCTCTACCATCTCTGCCTTCACCAGCCCCCTGGGCAGTTCATTCCATGGCTCCACCACCCTCTCAGTGAAGTAACACCTCCTCCGTTCTCCCCTGGATCCCCCCCCAGCTTCCACCCATGACCTCTAGTTGCCCCCCTCCTTCCTTCAGAGCACCCATACTGCTCCTCCCTTATTTACCCTCTTCATGTACCTGAAAACCTCTATCATGTCCCCCTGGTCCTTTCTCTTCCAATGTGTACATATTTAGCTCTTCAAGCCTCTCCCCATAGGTCCTGTCCTCCAAGCCCCCAGATCATTTTGGTTGCCCTCCTCTGGACCTTCTCAAGGAGTTCAATGTCCTTTTTTAAGTGTGGCCTCCAAAACTGCACACAGTACTCTAGGTGCAGCCTCACCAAGCAGTTATGCAGAGGGAGTATCACTTCCCTTCTTCTGGAGGTGATCCCCCTAGCGATGCATCCAAGCATCCTGTTGGCCTTGGCTGCTGCCCTCCTACAAGTCTCTGAGTTGTTCATCTTGACATCCACCACCACCCTCAGGTCCCTCTCAGCCATCTAGACTTGTAGCATCCCCCCGGTGTACACTTGGCCAGTGTTTCTGGCTTCCATGTTCAGTACCTTGCATTTCACTGCATTGAACCTCAGCTTCCACTTTCTAGACCACCTTTCTAGAGTCTCCAGGTCCCCCTGTAGGGCCACCCTCCCCTCCTCCCCATCCACCACCGCCCCCAGTTTTGAGTCATCTGCAGAGATACTCATCTCACTCCTGATACACTTCCTTATGTCAGAGATGAAGGCATTGAACAGGAGGGGCCCAAGGACTGATCCTTGAGGAACCCCACTAATGATCCTCCTTGGAGATGAGACTAACCCTCCAACCATGGAGCCAATTTCCTATCCATCTGATCATCTGGTTCCCCACCCCCATTTCTCCCAGCTTATCCAACAGGCCCCCATGAGGAACAGAGTCAAACACCTTGCTGAAGTCAAGAAAGAGGATGTCCACCGGTCTACCCAGGTCCAAGGCACTCGTCACCCAGTCGTAGAATTCCACGAGGTTTGTCTGACATGATTTCCCTGGCATGAATCCATGCTGTCTATCATTCAGGCACCCTGACTTTTCCAGGTCCCCCTGTTTCAGACATAGTGACCCACTTGCCCTGTTTGCCACTGCCCTTGATCTAGCATTGAGTCTCAATGCATCAACTGCCATGTTACCCAGATACTTAGCTATCTGTATACTGCAGTCTGCCAGAGTGGCCTTGTGGGATTTTACAGTGAGTTCTTCCACTCATCTGATTGAAACCTAAAAGCATAGATGGCTATAGCAGGTGCCCTTGCGGACTGCCTGGCCATTTCAAATACAGTACCTTTTTAAGCATTTCTTACAGATTTTTATCTGTCACATCTTTTAGGGCTGCTGTTCCCTTGTCTAGGAGTATGGTCCTTTTATTCAGTGCCTCAGTCTGTGGGTCTACTGTGGGGGTGGTGCACCACAGTTTGGGTTTATCCTCCAGGACTGGGTACATGCAGACCAGGGTATCCCTATGCCAAACTGACATCACTGTTGTTGAAGTTTGGCATGGTAAGATCTCCAATGTCGACAGGTGAAATTTTGCCTGTCCAACACCCATTTGGAGGTTGCAACCCCCCCCCGTAACCCCCTTTTTAAAATAACTAACTTCAAGTTGGAGTTGATTTGAAGGGGGTGTGAAAGGTGGCGAAAGGGAAAAATTTCCCCCTTGGTTCCCTCACAGTGACAATCTCAAAACCTGCTGAGATTGTCACTGTGAGGGATTTTGCCATCTGAGTTTCACTGTTCAGTTGGCACACTGCATACCAGTGATCTCTCTGGAATGTAGACTGGTTACGATGCTTCCTAATCCTTTGCTATAACTACATCTATATCAGGGAAGACTAGAAAGAAGTCTGATTGCTTCTCTTTTGGCTGTATTATGGATTCTAGGTTATTGTAAGGGTAGGGTGATGTTAGTTCAAAACCCATGTTAGCCTTCATAGATTTCATGAGCTCTAGCATGGTGTCAAAGCAGCATAATTTCTAGATGAGGGAAGTTTTCTCTTGAACTATAGGCTTCTCCTCTCCATCTGTCTTGAGATCTGACCCATCGTCTGGTTTAGACTCTCCTTCCTCTTCTGAAACCGGGTTTACTGTTTCTGTGGGAGGGTTCAGGAGTGACAGAGGATTGGTGTCTGGGTTGGCTGATGGAACAGTTGGAGCCTTAGGTGATATCTGAAATATCTGAGATGGTTCCGCTGGATATGGATTTACCACTGCCTCCTGGTGCTCCATCATCTGCAGGATGAAAGGCTGTTGGCTTTCCATCAAGATGTGGTGTCCTGCTTTGATTTTGACCTGAATACCATGGGGTCTATGCACCATTCTGACTTACAAGAGTTCCCTTTATCCACAAGGGATACTTTGAGGAATGATGACTGGCTATTGGATAGCTCCAGCTCCTCCATTTTACAGGTCAGGCATTACGGGCCTGCCTGGTCAGGCAGTAGGGAAAATTGCTGGTAGGGTATTCATAGTCTTAGCCATCTCTTAAAAGACGAAATGAAAGAGGGTGAAGAGAAAGGGCGTGATCAGCATTTTGTAATTAATTTGCATGTTTTGATGTTGTATGTAAATGTGAGCACCCCCCACATGTGGTAGTCTGACAGAGTTGGGTTAGACCACACATCAAATATGCTCCCTGCATTTTATTATCATTACTACACACTCAACATGGCCTCCCCTCTGGTCTTCCCTTAAGATGGCCACCGGAAGTCAGTTACTGCAGGCCTGAGATGTCCACCGGAACTGACATTAGTTTGTTTTTGTTACTTCCATGGTTCTTTGGGAGATTTGAAGTCTGAACACAACAGTTCTTGCATCGCCCTTTGTAGTTATAAAAATACATGTGGACTGAGAACTAATTTTCCTCTTCTGTGTTTGTAGCATTATTTTGTTGGCTAGCATCCACCTCGCTGTCCTTTAGTAAGATGGCCACCAGTGGAAGTACAGTATACATTGTGCATGAATGCTTTTAGTAAGATGGCTGCTGGTGGACGTGAAAATGTGTGGCATGCTTATACCCTTCTAGCACCTTCCAACATGGCCACTATGAAGCTAGAAGCTGTGCATTCACATTTGGGTCTGAATGGGGAGACCCCGAGTAGTCTTTGGATTAAGACCTAGCTCCCAAGATGGCCAGCTTAGTGTGTTGTGTGCAAACAACTCCGACCATGGTTGGTGCCTCAGAAGAGGGGCAAGCACTCTCAGGGCAGTGCAGTACCAGTTCATGAAACATGTATGCAAGTCTTTGACTAGATAGGTAATCTCTCATTTTTTAATGCTACTTGCTGTTGTGTATGCACAAGAAGAGCGAGTGCATTGCAGATAGGGTTTCTACATTTATGTCCTGGAAACTTCTATGCCTTCTTCTAGGCAATTATGGACATGAGCCAGACTGGGTTTTATATTCTCCTTTCTGAAATTGTGTTAATTAGTTTATGTGGCTGTGCACAGTCTAGCTGTTTGCCACTTAGTAAGGGGCTCTGCGAGACTCTGCACTAACGAAGATGAGATAGACTGTCTGCCCCACTAGAACAGGGTAGCTTTCCTGATGGTACCACACCCATTCACTACAACCATTGGCTAGGGGCTGTGGTATTCTTTATGCCATGACTACTCCCACTCGTAAGAGGGGGCCGGGTGTTTGGCACCATAAGTCACACCACAAAAGATGTGCCACTTTTAAACAAATGGTACATATGCATTATATCCCAGCATGAAAGAAAGAGGAGACTTCATATAACTGAAGCCTTGTAATGTTTTCTAACCAGATGAGTGCTGTTCTGTGGGTGACCAAGTACAGCCACAGTGGAAATCATGCTGTATCAGAAAAAGCTTCACTAAATATGCTTAGGAAGTGACAAAAAGGTCAACATTGACAGAGTCTGCTATTATGATTAGGTTCTTGGATAAGATAACAGCATTTGTCAGTGCAGCTCAGTTGATAGCACATCCACCTTTGGTCCAGAAGGTCACGGGTTCTTGAATTTGGCGCATACCATCAACACTGGCAAGGGGGGGTGGTGCTGTCAATAAAGTGTTAAATCAAGTTCCCTTTTACCCATCTCTAGTGCTGTCCTGGTGGGTGTCCAGGTGGAAGTAAAAGAATCCAAGGCAGGGGTAGGCGATTTGCCACAATGTCCTGGCCAATGTTCCCCTTCCCATAAAAACAATTCATGGAGTTGTTTCAGGCTGTGTGTGGGTGTTGATGTGCATAATGACTGCCACTACAAATTCAGTTACTTCACTACCAGTCTAATATTGCTTGTAAAGCACTTTGTGAAACAATGCGCATAAAAAAGCACTATATAAATGCTGATTCTTCATGGGAGTTCTTACCTTGTAACCTAAATAGTAGGCAAGGCAATGTAAATTTTATTGATATAGTGCTCAATCCAACACGGGCTCTGAGTGCTTTATAAACATAAAATGAAATAATAAATTATAAATAATTAGAAAATGGATTAGATACTTGGAGCTCTCTATTTAGCTGGGTGGGCACCTATCAGACAACAAAGCCCAGGTATCAAAAGTGCCAGTCCCCACCAACCTCATCTCCAATATCAAGCTGCCATTGGAATTTTCAATTTAAAATGCCTCCCATATTTGTTTGTCTCACTTAGAGAGAGCTAAGACCTGACCCACCCACTCTCCCGATGTCTTGTATTCCTCTAATTTACAGTGTAAAGGCTCAGTGAAAAAAATATTAAGAAAGCTGATTACCAAACTTTGCCCTGACTGACTACCATAATCTTATTCCAACCACATAGTGCAATTGCGCTGAAGTGAAAGTGCCTATGGGCACTTCAAACTCCCAGCTCATATGGAGCTAAAGCTGTGGCCTGCTCTGCACAAGTGGGACGATGAGAGAAAATGGAGCTAGTGAGACGCAGAAGAGGCAGTCACACACAGTCCAAAAAATGATGTCTTTCACTTTAATTTCTTGTTTTTTTCCAACTAGATGTGGTATCGACTCCACCCATTACCCCGTTTGGTAAAACTGTATTTTTCCTAAACGACAACAACAGTTTTGTTTAAACTTGCAGCTGTTCTGAGCTGTCTCCATCTTGGGGAGTTGAAGTTGTAAAAGTGCCACCACCACTCTTCAGCCCTATTCTCCCGATCCTCCAACCGTCTGACTGATTACCATCCTGCCACAATACTTTATACCACTGCTCAGTCCCAGCTCAAAACTAAAACATTGTTTTTCTATCTCTTTTAATTGTTTCTGTTGGCAAGCAGGACAGTGGGATTCAGGACAGACATCCCTAATCTGTAGCTGTGGTTACCTTGTAGCGGCATTGCTGACTACCTTCCCAGCTTCTTCCCCCCTCCGGTCAGTTAAGCAGAAATGAGTTTTTTTCCCTTTTAAAAAATAAATCACCTGTCCTGCTGAGAGCTATGCCATGTCCCACCCCACTTCTGTTCCCTTCTCCTCATCTCCCTGCCCCATAGAGCTGCAACTGAAAACATTTCCTGCCATGCTGTCAAACGGAAAATGGCAGCAACACAGAACACTGGCAAATGTGCTTTGGGGGAGGGGTGGACCTGCCCGGGGGGAGGGATCATGGTCAGCAACTAGTCAGGATGGGTAGGGTAACACAGTGAAAAAAAATTAATGAATGAATAAAGAAAAGTGAATGAATAAAGAGAAACAATTATAAGAAAAGCTATTTCACTTAAACCCTGAGTGTGTGTGTGTGTGTGTGTGTGTGTGTGTGTGTGTGTGTGTGGTTGGGAGGGGGTAACCATGACAATCAGCTCCAAAGTAGGAACTACAAAGGCTGCATTAGGACAGAAGTTCCTAGGTTTAAAAAAAAACACAATATTTTAATACAGGCGGAGGAACTATTTTATTATAAAATAAATCAAACAGGTAAGAGTTTTAACATGTAAACATACGAACATACAAAGGTTGCAGTAACAAAAGGCCATCCTGGTCTATCTAGGCTGCTCGAGACTGCAGCTAACTCCCTATTCAGCAGCTGCCCCACCCATAGAAACATAGAAGTTGACGGCAGATAAGGACCGCAAGGCCCATCCAGTCTGCCCATTTCTTTTTCTACCTTATAAATGTGCCATCGGCCTTTGCTCTGTCAGTGACCTATCTATTCATAGTCATTTGTATTGCTCCCTTATGCCTATCCCATGCCTGTTTGAAGCCCTGCACTGTATTCATAGCCACCACTTCTTGTGGTAAGCCATTCCATGCATCTACCACCCTTTCTGTGAAAAAGAATTTCCTCACATTCCCCCTTAATCGGCCTCCCTCTAATCTCATGCTGTGTCCTCTTGTCCTGCTATTTTTCTTATATTTAAACATGTTAGACTCTTTCACCTTGTTTATGCCCTTAAGGTGTTTAAATGTCTCGATCATATCACCCTCTCCTCCTTTGCTCAAGGGTATACATATTGAGCTCCGTTAATCTGTCCTCATATGTCTTCTGATGCAGTCCCTGCACATTTTGGTTGCCCTTCTCTGGACTGCCTCAATTTTGGTTAATGTCCTTGTGCAGAGAGTGTGGCCTCAATACTGCGCAGTACTCAGATGGGGCTTAACCAATGTCTTGTACAGAGGGTTATTACCTCCCTCTACGACTTGAGATACCCCTACTAATACACCCTAACACCCCCTAGCCTTACCTACTGCTTTAGAGGTCTGCTTGATGATTTTAGGTCATCAGTGATGATGATGCCCAAGTCTCTTTCTTCCTTTGTGACTGCTAGCAACTCCCTCCCAGCCTATAAGTGGCTTCAGGGTTTCTCTTCCCTATGTGCATGATTTTGCACTTCTTTGCATTAAATCCCAGTTGCCACTCTTCTGACCATTCTGCTAGTTTATCCAGATCTCTTCTCATTCTGCCCCCCCATCTGGATCATCTACTCTGTTGCAGATCTTGGTGTCATCTGCAAACAGACAAGCCTTACCCTCTAGTCCATCTGCGAGGTCACTAATGAAGATGTTGAATAGGACTGGCCCCAGGACTGATCCCTGAGGTACCCACTTGTGACTTGCATCTCTTCTGACTGTATACCATTTACTACCACTCTCTGTTTTCTGCCAGTCAACCAGTTTGCCACCCAGTTGACCAACTTCAGCCCACCCCAAGCCTACCTAGCTTATTTATCAATCTTCTATGTGGAACAGTGTCAAAGCTTTGCTGAAGTCAAGGTAGGCGACATCAACTGCCCCTTGTCCACCACACTCTGTTACCCAGTCCAAAGAAATCTTGAGATTAGTTTGACAGACCTTCCTTTGTAAACCCATGCTGTCTTGGATCCTGTGCCCCTATGGATTCCAGGTGTTGCACTATCCTTTCCTTAAGGAGTGCCTCCATAATCTTGCCCACTACTGAGGTAAGACTGACCGGTCTGTAGTTCCCCGCCTCCTCCCTGCTACCACTCTTGTGGAGTGGGATCACATGAGCCCTTCTCCAGTCTTCTGGGACCTCTCCTCCACTTCCCTCCCTTTACCCTCCCCTTTGCCCTGTCCCACCCCTTCTGGCAGCATTTCACTGTGTTACATGCTGCCACCTCAGCCGGTAGTGCATGCCACTTTGCAAACGCACTCTCTGTAAAGAAATGTCTCCTCACCTCCCTCCTGAATCTACCTTCCTCCAATCTCATGTCATTGACCCTAGTGTCTTCCACCACCCTCCTCCTGAATAAACCCTCTGTGTCTGTTTTGATTATCCCCTTCATGTATTTGAAGGTCTCAGTCATGTCCCTCCTCTCCCCCAGTGTGTACATGTTTAACTCTCTTAGTCTGATCTCATATGGCAATTCCCCCAGGCCCTGAATCATCTTCATTGCCCTGCGCTGCACCCCCTCCAGCAGCCTAATGTCCTTTGTAGGTACAGGCACCAGTACTGCATGCAGTATTCCAGGTGGGGTCTAACCAATGATCTGTAGAATGGTAGAATAGCCTCCCTTCTTCTTAAGGTAATGCCCTTTACAATGCACCCCAGCATTTTGTTGGCCATCACTGCTGCCTTTCTACATTGTGCTAAATTGTTCATTTCTCCTGTGCTGAGCACCCCCAGATCATTCTCCTCTTCTGTTACCTCCAGCCAGCCACCCCCCCCCATGGTAGCTTCTCCTTGGATTTTGTATTCCAAAGTGCAGTACCTTGCATTTTTTTGCATTGAACCCTAGCTGCCATCTGTCAGACCATGCCTCTAGCCTTGCCATATCCTCCTGTAGCCCCCACCATCCATCCTGGTAGTCCACCACCACTCCCATCTTGATGTCATCCGCAAATAGGCTGATTTTGCTGCCAGCACTGGGCCCAACACTGACATCTGTGGAACACCATTTGTCACAGGCTTAGGGGATGAGTATTCCCCACCTATCGCCACCCTCTGCTGCCTATCTTTTATCAGGTTCTCCACCCACCCCACCAGTTTTGCTCCTGCCCCTGTGCCCTGTAGCTTGCTTCCAAGTCTCCCATGCAGCACTGAATCGAAGGCCTTACTGAAGTCTAGGCACAGGACATCCACCGCATGGTCCCTGTCAATTTGCCTAGTCACCCAGTCATAGTATTCCACCAGGTTGGTCTGGCATGACCTGTCCTTGATGAAGCCATGCTGCCTTCCGTTCTGCACCCCGTTCACCTCCAGTAGTGCCACTAGCCTCTCCTAAGGATGGTCTCCATTAGCTTCCCCACTATGGACGTTAGACTTACTGACCTATAGTTCCCTGGTTCATCCTTGGGTCCACTCTTATGGAGGGGAACCACGTGAGCCAGTCTCCAGTCATGGGGTACACCTCCTGTGTCTAGAGACAAATTAAATTATTTTGCCAAGGGTCCTGCCAGGACCTCTGACAGCTCCTTCAGTACTCTTGGATGTATTCCATCCAGTCCTGGTGCCTTGTCCACCCTCAATGCCCTTAAACCCTCCAGCACCCTCTCCACTGTGATTTCTCTGTCTGTCATACCCCAAATCTGTTTCCATCCTCCCTCCTACTATGGGTAGCACCCCCTCCCTTTCTTTCATAAAGACTGAAGAGAAGTAGTCTACAGCAGTCCTTTAACAGTGCCGAGGCTTGGTTTAAGGAGCGCAGACTCGTCATCAATCTTAAGAAAACCAAAACTATGCTCTTTTCACACCCCCAAAACAAAGCTAGCAACCACCCACTCTATATCCTTCCAAGCACCAACCAACCACTGGAACAAGTCTGCTCCTACAAATACCTTGGGGTTACGTTCAATTCAGCCCTCACATTTCATACCCACATCGACGCCCTAACGTCCGCCACCAACACACGGCTTGGCATCCTATTCCACCATAAAACCTGCCTTTCCCCAAATGCTCTCCAGCTAGCTGTTACATCGTCCGTTCTGTCCCTTGTAGACTATGGTCTACCAGTATACGGTGCTGCCGACGCCACTGCACTCAACAAAATTCACCTAACCCTGAATAAAGCATGCAGATTGATTACTGGTGCCCCAGGCTCACACACCTGTCAGCTATATGTCGATGCTAACCTGCTTACCCTGGATGAACGGCTCCGATACCAGACCTGTCTCCTCACCAAAACCCTACTCGGCTCTCCTCTGTGTAACGCATCCATCCACCAGAGCCCCTCCCACCATTGCAACACGGTCTTCCTACAAGACCACTCTAAAGATCCCCAGAACAAGAACCAGCCATGGCCAGAGGTCCTTCAGCTATAGAGCCCCAAACCTGGTTTAATCCCTCCTGCCACCATCAACAATGCCATCACCATCTCCACATTCAAAACCGCACTTCAGAACCACATCTTCAGCACTCGTAACTGCTCCTGTCTCTGAACATAGCCTCCACCTTTCTTTTGACAATGCCCCTGGGCAGCTCTCCACCCAACCATCCCTCCACCACTTCCTGTACACCATGCCTAGGTTTAACCTGGCCAGTGCCAGCTGTTTCAATGTTTATCTACCAGAATGCTCACTTGACAATCGACTTGTTTAATACCTGTTATCGATTACATGTACCCTGTACCTGTACCCAATTGTATCTGTCTGTACCCAACTGTATCTGTCTGACCACAATGTGACGTGGCACCTCTGGTGAATGCCTATTGATTTTTGGCAAATCTTTGCTATGTAACCGAAACGCAATGTATGTCTTTATGTGACGAAGTACCTTTGTAAACGAGCCTCTGGCTCAAAGGTTGTAAACTGATTCTTAAATAAATAAATAAATAAAATAAAGTAGTCGTTAAGCACTTCTGCCTTTGCACCCCACTCTTTCACCCATCCCCCTCCTTCTTAATTCATACAATTTGGTCCTTATAGCTTCTTTTCTCCCTGATGTACCTAAAGAATTATTTTTGCCCTTATTTTATGCCCTGCCCCAGCCTGAGTTCTCTTGCTGCCTTGGCTGCCCTTACCCCCTGGTTACTTCATTTGCTTCTTGCTGATATTCCTCCCTATCCTCCTCCATCCCTGATTTTCTGTATCTCTTGTAAGCTGCCCTCTTCCTCCTCCTCACCTTGTCTAACACCCCTTTGCTTCTCCAGCTATGTTTCTTTCCCCTAGCCTTCTTAGTCTGGGCTCTACAGCAAGTTTCTGTTGCCTCCACTAACCCATCTTATCAGTTTCCACCTTTGTTGTGTGTCCATACCCAGTTGAATTTTGCACAGGACCCCTGTACCACTTCCAGCATCATCTTAAAGTTGGTGTCCCTGAAATCCAGCACTCTTGCGCCAGATGCCTCTCTGTCTTTAGCCACCTGTAACTGGAACCATATTGTCCAGTGGTCACTTCCCCCCAGTGGTTCCTCCACCCTCATATCCCTGACCCACTCCCCGTTCATAAGTACAAGGTCAAGGGTGTTCCTTTCCCTAGTTGGTTCCTTGACCGACTGTGCTACAAAGCTTTCCTGGAAGGCATTCAGCATTACCTGCTCCCTTCTGTTCTTTGTGGTAGGTGTACCCCACTCCACCCCTGGCAGGTTGAAGTCCCCTACTATCACCACACCCCCCTTTCTGCAGTTCCTCCTGATCTGTTCTGCCAATACCCTGTCCAACCCTTCAGATTGAGAGGGTGGCCTGTACACCACCCCCAGTCTTAGTGATCTATTTTTGGGATCCTGTAGTTGCACCCACAGTACTTCTTTATTTCCTTCATCTCCCTCTTCCCTTACACATTTTAATCCCTCCTTTACATACAGTGCCACTCCCCCTTCCCCTTTTCCCTATCCTTCAGGTGTAATCTGTACCCCAGAACCGTTATGTCCCAGTCATAGATTTGGGTGGCCCAGGACTCTGTTATAGCTGCCAAGTCCACTCCCTCCTCTTCCAGTAAAGCCTGTAGTTCCACCCCCTTATTCCCCAGACTCCTAGCATTTAGTGTTACCACTTTCCAACCCTTGCCTCTACCCTGCCCCCCACCTCACTCCCCTTATGTCCACTCCCGTAGTAGTTGCCTTCCTCCTTATTTTGCTATCACGGAAGGTAAGTACATTTGGTTTCACATCACTAGGCCTCTGACCCCTTCATCCTCAATCCTCGATCTATCCATCAACATAAAAATTACTTTTTTTATCAAACATTTATAATTCAGTGGCCCATTTTCTAAGTGCAATAATGCCCTCCAGGGTGGGTGATATGGGCTATACCAGATCTTCCAGGTGCTATAAGGCCCTCTGCCAGTGGCGTCGGACCTCATTACACTCCTGGGCATTCCGGTAGAGCCCAACACCACCCACCCTGTCAGGTATTATTGCTTGCATAGACGCCTGGCTTAGAAAAAGTGCCAGTGCTAACCAACTGCAGGCATAACCAATATCAATATGCAGTATCAAATTTCAAATCACAAACCTGCCATTTTTTCTTAGTAACCGAAATTTATTGAACAACAGATATTGGGCAGTGCCTGTCACTCCACCCCCATGTCTCACAAAGCCTTCCATTCACAAATAGAACACATATTTATTATAAAATTGAAGTGTTACTCTCACAGTAAACTGCTCAAATCTCAGAAAAGTTATATCGCCCCATGCTACCCCAAATGCCGGCCGATCAAGTAGCTGCAGGGAGCTGGCAGTGCATCTCCCTGTACGGGGAGAAGAAGTTAGGAAACACCCCTCACCACCCCTCAAGCTGATTCTCCCAATTCCATCATTTTTTAAAATGGTAACAGCGCTATCTCAATGCTACTGGAACAAGTTTCCTGGCTCGCCCAGGCTGTATTCTCACATCAGTCCTACTGCTCCAAAATATCCACTACATTGAAACAGTTCATTTAAAAAAAAGAATAGGGGGATACCTGATCACCAGCATCTCTTCACTGCTCATGCTTTGTTCTGCTCCCAATGTCTTGAAAACATAAACCCCCCTCTCCTGGATAAAAGCAGTAAAATAAGAATAAAACAATGCAAGCACAAAAACAATAATGCTGCTAGTCCACGAGGGTTGGGGAGAAACACTGCTACTAAACACTGAAGATGGACACTGCTGCTAGTTGGGAGGGTGTGATATGAAACATAAAAAAGATACAACAGCGCCATCTAGTTACATCTAGTAACAGCATCAAAGGGACTACTTTACACAAAAATAATTTATTAATAAAAATGAATTATTTACACTATTTTTTAAATTGTATAAATTATTTTTTCTGAAATGTAACCTAAAAGGCCCGTTTTCTAAAGCACAATAGTATCCTCCAGGGTGGTCATTATGGGCAATACCAGGGGCTATGAGGCCCTCCACCTGTGGCATTGGGCCTCCTTATGCCCCTGGGCAGTCCAGTATTGTCCAATACCACCAACCCTGTTGGGTATTATTGCTTGCATAAGTGAGATGAAACTAAAATAAGTCACGTATTATTCCACTGTTTCTACTTTCCCAAGAAAATGTGAAATTGATTTGGAACAGCTAGAAAGTAGACCCCTGCTAAAGGGTTTCAGAATTGTAGTAAAGAGGAAAGGGGGCCCTGAAAACACAAGCCAGTAAAAGGGAGATTGTTACCAAACCAGCCGACAAGGGTGGTGTTGTAGTAGTCATGAGCGCACCTGCAAAAGGTTCCCCACACACACTAATCCAAGAAGGGACAGCACAGTAATTACGGTACATGCAAAATTAATTTTATTTTTTAAAAAGCAAACAGTGTGGATAAAATGCCTGACATGTTTTGAAACCCTGTGGTTCTTTTTCAAAGGCTAAGGCTTGGGGGCAGGGCCTTGGCACCTGCAGGCAGATTGGAGACAGGCTAGGGGACATGCAACCTCAACATGCTCCCTGTCCATCCCTGCCGCAGGTCGCCGTTTCCACAGACCCAATCAGGGTTGAGTGGGTGGGCCAAAGAAAAGCAGAAAATGCCTCCTGGCCAGGCTGAATGATGGCCACCAGTCCCCAGTACACCACAAAACCCAGGAGAGCCTCAGGGTTAGCTAAGTTGTGCCTCTGAGCACGTCTCCCTCGAAGGGGGGACCCATCCGATGAAGGATTATGTTGCGTCACTCGGGGAATCAGTAGGCAGTTCCGGGGGTTAGCAGGATGGTAACCAGTGGAGGAGGGTGGCTGTGGGGCCCAGCTGTCCCAAAGGAGTTGCTGGCCAGGGGGAGTGGGAGGAGCAAAGAAAAAATGGTTCATTTGCTTCTGGACCATTTTTGTGCATTTTTTCTGTTATGGGTGCTGAGATAAAATGTTTTTTGTCTCTGAATATGATTAGGAATTGAGTTCCAGATAATGGGGTCCACCACCCCAAAGGCTCTATCACCTGATGACTTGAGCCTTAAGATGGGTATCACCAATAGTCCAGCTTCAGTGGAGCAGAGAGGACAGAGTAGTTGATAGGGAATCAGGAGTGATTTTAAGTAGTCTGGTCTCAGTCCATGTAGGGCCTTGTATGTTAACAAGCCAATCATGAAGGTGATGGGCAAATGCAAAGGCAGCCAGTGCAGAGAGAGCATAACCAGAGTAATGTGATCCCTCGGTGAGGAACCCACCAACATCCAAGCCACGGCATTCCATACTACTGTAGCTGAGGTCGATGCATCAAACCTCCAGATAGCCCTAGGTATAGAGCATTAGAGTAATCCATCCTTGTGGTAATAAAAGCATGGATAGTAGTCACTAGGTCATCCTGGACTAAGAACAGATGGATCCTAGGAATATTCTGAAGATGGAAGAAGGTCAACTGGACAACAGATGACAGCTGATGTTGAAAGGTCAATCTGTCATTCAGTGTGACCCTTAGATCTCGGACCACACTCATTGCTGAGAGGGGCTGGCCACCCAAAACAGGGAGGACAATGCCCCCATGAGCAGGCAAGCCCTGATGATCAGGTTCGATAATCAAGACTTCTATCTTGCCTGAGTTGAGACACAACCAGTTGGTGGCCATCCAGTCATTTACCTCAGCCAAAATGGGTAATAAATTACCTTTCTCAGATTCTTGTTGGAACTGCACAAAAGGAAGAGATGACAGACAAGTGGCTTCCAGATAATAAATGTAATTTATTACTGGCAAATAAGAATAATACAGTCTTCTAACCAACAGTGAAATAATCACCAGGAGAGTATCCAGTTTCCTTACCTGTAGGCACAGTCAAGTCTCTCTGAGAGAAAATACATGATGCAAAGGATCTTATACCCTGATAATTACTATGGCAACTATAAAAGAAGATACATAAAAAGTAAGCAATTGGCTAAAAACAGGTGGCCAGAGAAGTAACCATCCTAACTAGCATGGGAAAGTTGCTTAGCTAGCAGAAGATAAAATATGAACAATGAGCCCCTTCACTTGCAGTTACAATTTGCACAAGCATTAAAGCTGGCACTGTTGCCTAACTAATGATTATACAATAATAATAACGGAAAACATCTCCCAGTGGTACAATATATATGAGAATATAGTAAAGCATAATATGCATTCCAAAAGTGCGGTAGAACTCAGATCCTGAGACTTATGCTAATATGATAAGTGCCTGTGCCCTAAGGTTAGTACATATACATATATTACTGTCTGCAAGGTTGTGGCACAATTAAGGGTGCTGGACCATGGATAACACAGACAATGGCTCAGCACCAAAGACACAGAAGTATCATCAGTAGTACAGGACAGGTATAACTGGGTATCATCTGCATAGCAGTGAAATACCACATTGTACGACCGTATGCTCTCTCCTAGTGACAGCATGTACATGGAGAACAAAATAGGAGTGAGGATCGAACCCTGGGGAAACCCACATGACAATACAGATGACCCTGAGGTAAACTTCCCAGATCCACTTGCTGCTTTCTCCCAGCCAAATATGAGCTACACCAGTACAAAACAGTGCCAGTAGCACCCACTTAGTTCCTCAAATGATCAATCAGCACCCCATCTTCCACCATGTCAAATGCTGTAGAAAGGTACAAGAGCACCAAAATTGTACAATGCCCTTGGTCCCTCACCATGGGGAGATCATGTGTCACCCTGACCAAGTTCATTCAGTGCTATACTGAGGCCAAAAACCTGATTGGAGAGGTTCAGAAAAGGAAAGATACTCCAAGCTGTCTAACAGATGCTCAACCACCACTCGCTCAATAACCTTCTCAAAGAAGGGAAAGTTAGAGACCAGCTTGAAGTTTGAGAGAACATCCGAGTCCAAAGATGTCTTTTTAAGGAGGGTGCCACACCACTGCCTTTTTCAGAGCCAAAGGAAAGGCACCCTCCCTCAGGGACCCATTCTTGATCTCAGTGAAATCTGGGCCTAGGAACTCGGCCTATAATTAGCCGCATTGGACCTGGGTCCAGTTCACAGTTGGTGGGATGTAAACTGGTGACCACTTGGAGGACCTCAACTGCTGAAACCAGTTGAACACACTCCAGGCAGACAGGTCAATGCCATCACAAGATTGGCTTCCCCCAGATCCAGCTAGACAACAGAAGAAATCCCAGACCTGATGGCAGACACTTTGACAGTGAAGAAATGCCCAAACTCTTTGAATCTATCTGCGAGAATAGCTCTCATGGACTTCAAACAAGGTGGATTTTACCATCTATCTACAGTAGGAAAGGGCACAGCTGGGTGATTTTTCACTGCAGCAATTGACCAGGACAGAAATTGTTTTTTTTTTCTGGTTAATTGCCTGCTGATACTCTACATAATGCACTTTCAGTGGCAACCTGTCCCCATAGGTCCAGATTTTCTCCAGGAATGCTGCAACCTACACTCCTAATTTTTCAACTGGCACAGTTCAACACAGTATCAGGGTAAGCCACAGTGGGAAGTCCAGGGGTGAACACAGAGGGGTGCAATAGTGTCCAGGGCAGTCATCAGCACCATATTATGGTGATGAACAGCCACCTCAGTACCTTGCACACAAGTTAGCAACATGCCATAGATGTCAAGTGCGTCCTGGAGTTTGTGAGACTCCAGTTTGTGTTCTGGATGACACTGGATAGTTTCCACAGAGGAGGTGATAGAACAAGGGACCCCATACTGGAACTAAACCACATGATGATCCGACCAAATGACCAGATCATCACTGACTGCAGATATGTCAAGTCCGAGTGAGAAGATGAGATACAATGTGTGACCATGTTAATGCTTCTCAGAGGTAACCATCTGTGTCAATCCTGAGGTAAAATTAGCTGGAAGAGCTCCTGCCCAAACAAGTACAGTATCATAAACAAAAAAAACAAGACCTCAGATGACAGTGCTGCAGCCTAAGAGATGCACAGCATTGAAGGGAATAGTCAGCACCAAGAACTCCATACTCATATGTGTGACTGGTCCCAATGTGCACTTTGTGTGCAGAAACATTCTGGTTTACTTACTGTTTACTGTAGTATAAAATATTGTATCATACTAAGTTTACCTTTAGGCTGACATTTTCTGTTATTACAAATCCCAGAACCCCCTGTAGATGACATCAGAGCAGTAGACAACAGCGGGAGATTCAACAACCTACAGCGCATGTTAGACTTTATATATGCTCTGACCTTTTGTTTGCTGGTCCTGCTGCCCTCCCTGGGCTAAGTACACTCACAGAGGACTGTTCTAAGACCCTGTAGAAATGCAGAACCAGAAAACGTCTGGGGCCCAATATTCAAAACTTTGCTCAGGGACAAAAATAGCACTGCCCAGCATGCAAATTTAGCCCACAGCCAATAGCATGCAGTATTCAAGGGAATAGCCCAGGGGTAAGCAGTGCTGAATATAACTGGCAAAGAAAGGTGGGCAAACAGGACTGTGAATGCAGTGCAGAAATAGCCCACCAAGGAAGACAATTCTGAATATATCAACCAGGCAGTGCAAACTGCAACAGCAACCCAGTGCACACAGAGGTGGAGTAAGGCAAAGGTGAACTATGTGGACAGTGTGAGTACTAGCAAAGAAGTGGTGCACAACAACTGCAAACAACATTGCAGGCCAAATACTGGAGAACTGTGCCATTATTCTGACAGGTTTGCCCAATGCAAACATGTTTGCCCAGTGCTACCACATTTGACCTGGGCAAACACATTAGCTTGGGGCAAAAGTTTACTATGTTCAAAACTGAAATGCAAATGAGACTACTTAGGCAGTCTGAGGTGAACAGCCACATTAGCATGTCATTATGGTCTGATTTGAATGCATTACCATGTGTGGATTACACAGGCTATTTCAGGGTGCCCACAGTTACACCTGTAGGCCAGACTGGAATAACAGGTCGGTGGCTGCAGGCTGGGTTTACACATGGCACCACCTGTATGTCAGACTAGAACTACAGGACAGTAGTTGCAGGCTGGGTCTGTAGACAGCAGCAAAGACTATTGCGCCCCAGGGAATAGCACCACAGGCACGGGTGGTTGTGTTACATGCCATTGACATATTGTTGTTTCTGCTAAGGTGTGTATCAAATGCTACAGTACCATAGTAGCCGGTATGGTGAAGAACACAACAATGCCTACTGTGACTTTAGGAGGGCTGACTTTGCCAAAATGGATGAGTGCCTAAGGAATGCACTAGCAAATGGGTGGGAAGGAGGGTGGAAGAACAATGGGGAATAATAAAAACTGCCATCACAGAGGTAACGAGCCTTTGTGTGAAGCAAATAAACAAAACAAGACGATGTAAGAAACCACTATGGTTCTCAAAGGAAGTGACAGTGAAGGTTCAAGAGAAAAAGAAAGCATTCAGGAAGTACAAGGAATCGCAGCAGGAGCAGGACAGAGAACTGTATCAGTTAAAGCAAAAGGAGGCTGGGAAGGCAGTCAGAACAGCAAAGGCCCAAACTGAGGAAAAGATAGCCAACTCAGTTAAGAAGGGGAATAAAACCTTTTATAGGTACATCAGGGAGCAAAGGAAGACCAAGGGAGGGATAGTGAGGCTTAATAAAGGGAGGGAGGGTGGGCAGAGGGAGAATGTGAAAAGGCAGAGATACTAAACAAATATTTTTGCTCAGTATTTACAAAGGAAGAGGGGGAGGTACATAAAACAAACAGTAGTAACACTCTGGATACAGAAGTTGATACCAGCCCATTTACAGAAGAAAGGGTTCTGAAAGAACTCTTAAAACTGAAAGGTGGACAAAGCAATGGGGCCTGATGGGATTCATCCCAGAATTCTAAAAGAACTAAGGGTAGAACTAGTGACACCACTGACTACCCTCTTTAACAAATCATGGGAGGATGGGGTGGTACCGAGGACTGGAGGAGGGCAGATGTGATTCCCCTTCACAAAAGTGGGAGCAAGGCAGAAGCAGGAAACTATAGACCTGTTAGTTTAACCTCAGTGATAGGGAAAATGATGGAATCACTTCTAAAGGAAAGAATTGTCAGTATCTAGAGGCCAGAGGGCACAAGACCCTAGGCAGCATGGATTCATGGCGGAAGGTCATGCCAGACAGATCTGATAGATTTCTTTGACTGGGTGACCAAAGTAGTAGATCAGGAGGGCTGTGGACATGGCCTACCTAGACTTTAGCAAGGCATTTGACACAGTCCCACACAAAAGATTAATATATAAGTTAGCCAGCCTGGGAGTGGGTCCCAAGATGACAGCCTGGGTAAAGAATTGGCTGGAGAATAGGACACAGAGAGTAATAGTAAATGGAGTCCACTCAGAAGAAAGGAGGGTTACTAGCGGGGTACTGCAGGGTTCAGTATTAGGACCAGTCCTCTTCAATGTCTTTATAAGTGACATTGCAGAAGGACTGGAAGGAAAAGTATGTCTCTTTGCAGATGACACTAAGATCTGCAACAGAGTTGATGCACAGGGTGGGGTGGAAAGGATGAGAAGGGACTTGGCAAGGTTAGAGGAATGGTCAAATGTATGGCAGCTTAGATTCAATGCTAAGAAGTGCAAGGTAATGCACCTGGGAAACAAAAACCCAGGGGAAGAGTACACAATGGGGGGTGAGATACTAACAACAACAAAAATGGAAAGGGACCTGGGGGTAGTCATATCAGATGACCCAAAAGTGGGCAAGCAATGTGAGAAGGCAGCAAGGAGGGCTGGGGGATACTGGGATGCATAGGGAGAGGCATCACCAGTAGAAAACAGGAAGTTATTATCCTCTGTACAGACAGCTGGTGAGACCCCATCTGAGTACTGTGTGCAGTTCTGGAGACCCAATCTCCACAAAGACATAGACAGGATGGAAGCTGTCCAGAGGAGGCAACTAAAATGGTGCAGGGTCTGCACCGGAGGACATATGAAGAGAGACTTAAGGAGCTAATATGTATAGCCTCGAGGAAAGGAGGGAGAGGGGACATGATAGAAACTTTCAAGTACCTCAAGGGAATCAACAAAGTCCAAGAGGTAGCATCTTTCAAAAAAAAGAGGTGTGCAAGAACAAAGAGGCACAATTTGAAGATAGAGGGGCGGCTCAGAGGTAATTTAAGGAAGTATTTTTCACAGAGAGGGTTGTGGATGCATGGAATGGCCTCGGAGGAGGTTGTGGAGTCAAAATCAGTGGTGGAATTCAAGCATGCATGGGATAGTCATAAGGCAATTCTGGGGGGTGGGGGTAGAAAGAAGTAGGCTGCTGGTTAACTAGGATCTGCAGCTTATCCAGTAGGTAGGGAAATGGGCAGACTGAGTGGGCCAAGCGGTCCTTATCTGCCGTCAAATTCTATGTTTCTATGTTTCTATGTGTGTCAGGCATCGGTGACTGCAGCTATCCACACAGTGACAGGCCCAGCTGGCAGGTGTGTTCTGACAGTGGACACTACTGTCACACTTTCCTGTGACATATATACACAGAGCCAATGGCATGGGAGTGTCACAGTAACATACTCATGGCTGGCAGTGTTGGATGGGGTGTATGTACAGTTGTGCAGTATGTGTCCCGGGGGGGCAGACACATATCATCATACAGGCACACCAATGTCAGGGGCATACCCATCATTGGAACATGTGTACTGTATTGATGGCCCCAGCCATTTGGCGTCACCTACCATTTGGTGCATTCTGAGCACCTGTACAGCCTCCCCTCAACAGCCTCCATCCCCAGTGCTGCATGTGCGTGCTGGATTGTGTTGGTGTACCCCTTTGGGAGGACTGGTGTTATGTGCTGCATGGCCGCACTGACAAGGTGTCCATGTTACACTGGAGCACTCTCAAATGCCTGGCAGAGTTGGGACCGATGCCAGATGACAGAGACATGAGCGGTGCTGTCTGTGTGCTGCATGTCTCTTCCATGGTATATTGAGTGGCCCAGGGTGGCTATCTGACCTCTCTGCCTCCTCATTTGCTGCAGTCATCAGGTGCACCATGCTGCTGTTGTTGCATACAGCCTTGTTACCTATTGCTGTGGTGTCCATGCCCCCTATCCTTATTTTGCTCAGAATTAAGACTACCTTTTTCCGGGTGATAATTTACTCCGCACTGCGTGTCATGCAAAGTTGTGCAAACACACTTTGTGCGGAGCTAACGTACTGAATATAGCATAGCACCTGTATTCATGTACTTCCCCCATCTCTTTGCCCAGTGCACACATTATAATTTTGCACAGCACTAATCCAGTTTATCTATGCTATTTGGTCTTTTGAACATGGGGGGACCTGCGTAAACAGAGCACAAACCTGGCCAAATGGTTTGCGTTCAGTACAAAGTTTTGAATATCTTGCCCCTGATTGGCGATTATTAAAGTCCTAGCATGCACTGCAGGTTATTGAATCTCTGACTGCTGCACACTGTTCTGATGTCAGCTGCAGGGGATTCTGCAATTTGTAGTAGCAGAAGATGTCAGCATAGAAGTAAACAAAATAATCTACTCTACTACAGTAAACAGTAAGTGTGAAGCCCATGGTGCTGACCATTCCCCTTTAACTGATGAGTATGGGAGCTCTGGCAGTTTGGGGATCAAAATGTGATCCTAGGTTTTATTTGCATCTGTCAGCCTATCAGGTAAAAAGCCTAAGCCAGATTTTCAGAGCCCCTGAAATTCACGCAGCTGTGGGGAAAAAACGGGCGCAACTGGATCACCACTTGCACAGCTGCAGTTTTTCTCACTTCCATGATATTTTCAAAGTTGAAGCCAGTTTATGACCAGCTCCACCATTTATGGCTGCTGGTGCCATTTTGTTGGTGCAGCTGTGCCAAAATGTTATGCATGGTGGGACCAGGCATAACATCCCCTGCAGCTGTGCTGGCTGAGAATACCAGTCTCTGCAGGTGCCAAGATTTCACACTGCAGTGGTGGCTGTAAAGTGAGACTTAGTCCCTGATGTTCTGAAAATCTAGCCCCCAGTCTGTATGGAATTAGAGTGCTATGGATAAACACACAACACAATAACTCTTCATCTTTGCAATTCACGTAGGAGGATTATGGGGCTAGGCTACACAATCCACTTAACTGTTCTACTTAACTAATTTTCTAGTTTTATACCTGCTTTCGTTGTTTAAGTTCATACTGTGTTAAAGCAACAGCATTTGTTAGTTGCTAAAACATTTCATCATATAGTTGTTTAGCAATAATTCATTCCTGACATCCTTAGATTAATCCTCAGTGTATTTTTAATTTTCTCTGATACTTTTAAAACAGCTCTCATACCTAATTTTCTAACAAACTCGCCATTTTTTTAAATATCTTCCACTGCAGTTACCTGTTGAATGTACACACTAGATTTGTACTGTGGCTGCAAACAAAATAGAACTGTACCAAGGTATTACATTTTTTCTTGGCAAGTATGGCATGCAAATTAATCTTTTAAAGACTTCAAAATCCTGTATCTTAGTTTGGGAATGAAAGAAAATGAAAAGAAAAATGGGTATATATTGATATTTTTTGACAGCAAAACATCATTGCTAAAAATGCTATATGGTGACAAACAAATATTGCTGATTTAAATCTACTTAAGATAGTGGTCTTTCTCATATTATAAACACCAGCTCTTTCTTTATCCTTACGTCTGCAGCAATCAGGACGTTGATGCTCTTGATTAAGGGCCTTGCATGGCAGAATCATAATAATTGTAGCAGTACATAGGCATTCTATTGTCTAGTGTACAGGGGCATAGCTAGTTTTTTAATGGAGGGGGCAAAGTACTAAAACAATCCTGGTTTTCATGTACTGGATCAAGCCAAGCAACAAGCCAGGGGTCTGGGGGCTGCCTAGGCCCCCAGAAACCCTAGAGTATAAGATGTGTTCTGGTGCATTCGAGGTGTAATGTTACACCTCATATGAGTATTTTTTAAAGTTTGTTTTACCTTAGGAAAAGTTTCAAACAGAAAGTACAATACCCAAATTTTGTAAACTGGCAGTTTCCTCTCATCATTTTCCATTGTTAGTATAATATGACTTTAAATTAGGTGCCGGATTTTCATTGCTGAGCCCTATGCACAACAGTAGCTGTGGGCCTCAATTGTGCACCCACAGTAACCCACGTCCATCTTTCCCACTCCTCTGTTGTCCACCCCCCACTCTCTTCTGCCATCCTACCCAGACCACCAATATGAACTTTGCAGAATAATTAAACAGGAAGAAGTGATCAGCATCATTATCAAATAATTAACAAACTGCTGCACCACATCCATACCTAAGGATATGCGAGTAACAAATATTAAATCCTGAACATCAAAGATAATATGGTATTTAGGAACTGAATAGTGTAGCTATTCAGCGATATTCGGTATTCGGCATTCCCATGGGATTTGAAGATCTCACAGGACTTACTGACCAATCGCTGAACAATTGCCAAAACCAGATTACGTGACACTTCGATGTTGCTGTGTAGTGGAGAGATCATAGTGTAGAGTAGAGCTCTGAATCAGCAGTGATTATGAGCTGCAAAAAAACTAATATTTTCATCACAAAACCTTTATTTTTTTGTTCTGGATCATGTGTCTTAGTGCCTAGTACTAGTGGGAGCACTTGGAGGATTTTATTTTTGTGGATAACTCATCTGATACAGTGATTTGTTTTGCTAGGAGCTGCAGAGACACTAATATACAGTACCCTAATTCAGCAGGGCCTCTGTGCTGTGCTCTGGAATTGAAGGAGTAGTGTGTTTCTTTTCTTAGTGCCTGCCTGGTAGTGATGTGAGGCTTTTTGTATTTTTCTCCAGAGCAATTGTCTGAAATCACTCTCTGACTTAACCACAACATCATTATAGAACCACTTGAAGCTTATAAGCAACCTCAAGTGTATTGAAGCTCGTCTGGGTCTGGGTCCGGACCCTTGATTTCACCAAGACCAAATCACTCTGGTGGACAGGCATGTACTGTTGGCAGTGGTGGTGGTACTGACAGATCTGATTTCAAGCAACCCAGTGATCACAGCACTCCTTCCCCCTCACCAACACAGAGTCCAGCCTCTACTCTGGTGGTCACTTCTGACTCCAGTGATACTACAAGACAGAGATAGTCATCAACACTTAGCACACCACCATTGTTGAAGTGGTCCACATCGATGTCTCCCGTGGCAGTTTCAATAATGGATGCTCTGTATGCACGAACAATGTATCATGCCTCACATCCAACAGCACAGCAAATCACACAGCTGATTGCTGAGATGACGGCACTGGATCTCCAGCCTATGTCATTTGTAGAAGATACTGGCTTCTGATAGCTTCTCAACTATTTGCACCCACGTTGTCAGATCCTATCTCATACTACATTTTGTCAAAAGTGTATTGCCATGACTGTATGATGGCATATGATCTGCTGCTGCTGCTCTGCTTACAGAGGCTGTTGGTGGTGTTTTTCACTACATATCCGATATCTGGCCTAGCGATAACTTCCTGCATGCCTATCTTTCCTTAACTGCACACTGGTGTGTGCGACACTCTGCTACTGGTGTTTTCGATGCATCACCTTGTGGCTCACCCTTGCCCCCCCCCAATCTGGTAGTCTCAGTAGGTCAGCTTTGCTGAATGTTGAACTGATGGAAGAAGACCACAAAGCACATAATATTCTCACATTCCTGTAAGACGTGTTGCGGTCTTGGACAGGTGTTAACACCAATATAAAAGTTGGCTTTTTTTGTTACCGACAATGGCACAGACATGTTGAAAGCCATCAATGATGGCCATTTTGTGAGTATTCATTGCTTTGCACACAAACTAAATTTAGTGGTGACTCCCCCACACTGCGTAGCAGTACTAGGACCAGCAACATATTATCCACAGCCTGTTCCATCTGCAGCAGTTCCATCACTCTGTAAAAGTCGCTAACAAATTATGAGAAGTTCAGAAACACCTTGATCTGCCCCAGCATCATGTAATATAAGATGTTAGCACTCGGTGGAATTCTTCATACCTGATGCTTTCACGACTCTTGTAGCAAAAATGGGCACTACACAAACTTTCTATGGAGGCAAACTTTGGAGGGGTCCTAATACATTTATTTATTTGAATCTAGGAATATACCTTTTAGCTAGAGACTCATTTACAGAGGTTCCACGTCATGTAAAAAAAAAAAACATTTGAAAATAGATGAATACATGTGAGTAGGAATCAACAAAACAGTGATTTAGTGACAATCAAGCATGCTTGTACAAAACTTGGTACAAAATTTTCAATTGCCAGAACATGTCAACATAACATTTCTATTATCAAAGTGCATCAAAGGATTTGGGCAGGAAATGCTAGTGTAGAGACCGACCAAAGTCAAGGGTAAAGGGAGGGGGTTGTAGGGGAAGGGGATAGAGAATTTAATACATACAAAGAGCAGAGAGAGCAACGTCGGTGAGTAAAATCTGGCCAGTAAAGGAGAGCAGTGTTGAGTAAAATCAGTCAGTAAGGAGGGTCAGAGGAAAAATAATGAAGAGTTTGAGGGAGATGAAAGTGGCAGACCAGGAATATAAGGTGAGAAAAGGAAGGGAAAGGAGCCCAGGAGAGGGAGAGAGGACATGGTCAAGACAGTGGAGAAGGGAGGGTTCCAGGTTTTGCAGTCACAGATACTGACCAGTTAGAAAGGAGCAAAGTTTTGTTTTAAATGGGCCAAGTTTGGTTTCCTTGAATAATTCTTTGCTTAGAGAGTTAAACCAGATTGGTGCCTGATATTCAAAGGACCTTTGACCTTATGAGGTTCTTTGGAAAGGGACCTTCAAGGTTTAGTCATGCTGACTCCAGGTGCAACTGGATGAGTTTGATTGTTTTGAGAAGGTTTCGTACTCCAGGAGGGGTACATCCAAGTACAGATTTTTTGATGAGCAAGCAAGTTTGGAACCAAATACGGCAGTCTAAGTTAAGCCAGCCACTTTGGGTACATAGCTCGCAGGTGTGGGTTAGACAGTGTGCACCCAACACAAGCCTGCAAACCTTGTTAAGGATTGCTTTGAGTCATTTAAGAGCTGTGGGAGTTGCAGCACCATGTACCACCAGGCTGTAGTCAATGACTGACATCGCAGAGCTCAAGACATCAGTTTTTAGGGCATCATTTGTAAAGCGGTGTTTGTTTCGATGGAGCAGAATTAG
The DNA here is from genome assembly GCA_016271365.2 of Neoceratodus forsteri. Lineage (NCBI taxonomy): Eukaryota > Metazoa > Chordata > Ceratodontiformes > Ceratodontidae > Neoceratodus > Neoceratodus forsteri. The sequence goes on along the minus strand of CM057454.1, from coordinate 608,301,746 downwards.
TTTAGCATTCATGGATTTAGCAACTAGGTCAATGTGCTGAGAGTAGGGCAGTGTACTATCTAACGTCACTCCCACGTATTTGAAGTGGTTTACCATCTCAAGGGGGAATTTTTGTCATTGACAATATTTAGCTGATAATTCCTGTGTTTGTTATGCGTGGAAGCAAAGACCATCATTTTTGCTTTTTTATAATTAAGGAGAAGCTTTGAATCCAAGAACCATTGTTTCACCACAATGAAATTGGACTTCACCTGGCACTCAAGCTCAATGGGATTTGAGTGGGAAGTATAAAGCACAGCATCATCTGCATAGAGTAGTACTTGGTCACTTACAGCTAGGAAGAGTTGGTTAATAAAGAGGCCAAAAAACAGTAGTCCTTGGATGGACCCTTGGGGCACGCCCATAGAGACACACTGATTATTTGAGCAGACGTCATTTCAATCAATCAAATCAATCAAAATCTTTATTTATTCAGGTGAACATCATTGAGCGTAGCTCATTTACAAGATGGACCTGAGTGGTCATACAAATAAGGGTACAAGTTTTTTTACAAAGACATGAGAATAGCATAACATTAGTACAATCAAATAAATAAGAGATATATACAAAATTTACAGATATACAAGGCACAGTAAAATAACTTAACCTGTAAAATGAAGAGGATAATAGATATAGCAGGGATAATAATCAAATAATAGGGCTTTTGTAGGCTTTTATATGAAATGTGATAACTGACTGGTTAGAAGAAGGGAAACTAAACGTAGTGGATTACAGAAGGGAGGGGTGTAGGTTGGATGGGAGACTAGGCCTTATGGAAGCAGTTGCACAACTCACAAATAGGCGGTGTATAATCTTTGAAGGATGATAAGGTAAGAGAGTATTCAGATTCATAGATTTTTGGAGTGAGTTCCAGACAAATGCTAGGAATAGCTGATAGCCCTTCCAAACCGGTGCAGGTAATGGGAATCTTTAGCATAATGAGCTTATTGATCCTTAAGGTGTATGGCCTAGATGTGGATTCGGTGAAACAGTCTGAGATATAGGAGGAGTTTGCCTGATAAAGCTTTAAAGATCCAGATTGCAGCATTCCTTTTCTTCTGTGCTGTAGGGATGTCCAGTTGACTACCATGTAAGAGAGCAATGATGGGTGCTGGAGGAAGGTCTGTAATAAATCTGATGGCTCTATGATACAGGGTGTCCAGCTTATTTAAGAGGGAGAGTGAGCAATGGCCGTAGAGAAAGTCAGCATAGTCAATAAGGGATAGGAATGATGCCTGGATTAATCTTTGTTTGGAGTCTCTGGTAAGGTAGTGTTTTATTCTGTAAAAAGGCCAAGCCTTTGTCTCAACTTTTTAATAGCTCTTCGATGTGGACAGAGTAGTCAAGCTTATTGTCAATCCAGACTCAAGATATTTGAATTTATCCACAAATTCCAGATTTTCTCCAAATAAGGTGGATAATTGTGGGGTGATGAATGATGGGGTAGTGGCAGAGCAATTCTTTGTTGCAAAGAACATAGCTTTTTGTTTTTGGCATTTGAAGTAATTTTTTTTCCAATAGGTTGTGTTGTAGGATGGAGAATTCTGACTGTAACAGTTCACAGGCTTTTGATGGTGAGGGATTGCTGACATATAATACAGTATCATCAGCAAACAGATGAATGTTAGATTGAGAGAGGTTGGCATCAATGTTATTAATATAAATGGCAAAGAGGATGGGGCCTAGGATAGAGCCTTGCGGTACACCTCTTAGCAGTGGTTTAGAGGTAGATTTTCATTTTTTACCAATTGTAACCTTCCAGAGAGATAGCACCTAAACCAATTGAGTGAGAGTGAATCAAGGCCTACAGAGCTAAGAGAGGAGATTAATGATTCATGATCCACTGTATCAAATGCTTTACTCAAATCCAGGAACACAGCACAGGTACTATTCTTTTTATCCAAGGCAGTCTGCCAATCGTTAGTGACTTTGGCTAGGGCAGAGATGGTGCTATGCATTGATCTAAATCCAGATTGTGCTGGATTTAGGAGGTTGTTGGTGTCCAGATAGGCCCTTAACTGTGAATTTACTAATTTTTCAAGCATCTTAGATAGTACCGGTAGGATGGAAATGGGCCTGTAATTGTTAAGGTCCATGGGATCACCTGATTTAAGTAGTGGAACTACTTGAGCTGTTTTCCATATGGAGGAGATGGAACCAGTAGCTAGGGAAGGATTGAAGAGGTGAGTGAGGGGGGCAGATAAGGCGTGCAATGCTACTTTAAGAAAGTAGGGGTCCAGGGAGTCTGCACCTGCACTCTTAGAAGTATCTAAATTGGATAGGAGGTCTTCTACTTCTTTTAAGGATATTGGTTCGAAGGAGAATGTTGAAGCAGCCTTTTGTCCCACAGTGGATTGAAGGTTTAATGATGATCTCAAGAGATTTGCAGGTGAAGAGTCAAATGCTAGGCCAGCTGTGGTGAAATGGTCATTGAAGGTATTTAAGATTTCTTGCTTGTCAATGATTTCTATGTCACTTAGTAGCAGTTTGGAGGGTAAGGCAGGGGTAGAATTTTGGCCTAGAATTCCCTTTATAGTACCCCAGAATCTGGATGGGTTAGTATAGGATGCATCCAATTCAGCTCTATAGTAGGCAGCTTTGGCATTTCTTATTTGTTTTGTGCATGAGTTTCTTGCTTTTCTGAATTGAAGCCAGTCTCTAGTATCCTTTGTTTTTCTTGCCTTTTTCCAGAGTTTGTCTCTGGCTAACAAAGCTGATTTAAGCTCATTTATTTTTACTTTTTGTATTCCCCCTTGAAGATAGCTCCTGAACCAGGCTACTGATTCAGGGGAGAGATCTGTTGAAGATAGTTGACAAAGAAGCAGCTCAAGATTTACAGTGCTGATGGCCTTGGTGAGGTCATCACAATTTATTAGTTCTTGAGGGCATGGTGATGATTCTCGTGCCATTTGAGAGTACACATGATCTAAGTGCTTCCACAGCCTTACTTAGTCAGATTATCCCAGCTGTGCATATTCTCAAAAGATCATTACAATGTTTTTTGGCTGACAATACACTCACTATACAAGAGGTCACTGAGCTTGTTATTCATCTCGATGAAGAACTTGATGCAAGGTTCATCACAGTCATGGATACCTGCCATCACATGTTTGCAAGATCCTTCATATAGCCATGGACAGACACAGGGTGACTCATTTTAGGCAACAGCTGAGTGAAGAGTTAAATAGTGCCATGCAGGCAGTAAGACATTTGGAAAGGAAGGAACATGCTCCAGTTCAGGTTCCTGAGGGAGCAAGACAGGCATGTGGTGGTTTGGAATCAGATGATACTGGTGGAAATGAGGAAAGATGACATAGTGGCAGTGTAGAGGAGAGTGACTGGGCATTACTCAGCACATCATTGCATCAACAGCAACACAAATGATCATAGTCTCAGCCTCTCTCTACAGAAAATTTACTAAATGGCTACTTTGCAGAATTAATTGAGCCATTTGATGTTGATCCACTGGACTACTGGGTTCATAAAATGAACTCCTATCCTCACCTGGCACAACTTGCTTTAAAGTACCTAAGCTGCCCTCCTACAAGTGTGCCATTTGAGAGGATGTTTATCACTGCTGGTGATGTTGCTGAGCCACACCATACCAAGCTGGACCCTCAACACGTTGAAGAGCTAGTGTTCTGCTAAACTTACCAGTTATTGGCTACAAATATGATCTGTCCAGATAAAACTGGTGGTAAAGTACAGCTCTCAATCTGCCTAATGTAACAAAAGTGTAATGTTTCTTTTTTTGACTCACCCTTTCTTGTTTCTATCATGTTAAATATTTAATTAAAAGGGTAACTGAGTCTCCACTCCCTGGCATACAACTGCAGAACCACCATGAGCCCCCTGTTAAACTAGAAACATTTAAGTAATGTATCATGTTTTAGTGACCTTACTATTGTGTACTTTAGGTTACTAATTATCTGTTAGAAAAGGACAGCTTGACCCACACAGTCATCCCAGATTTTCCATCCCTGCCTCATCAGTCTCATCTGCAGACCCTAAAGTAACCCTGCTGCCTCCCTGCTTGTTTTCAAATACACCCCAGCCCTATGCCATTGCCTATCTCACCATGCTTAAAGCCCCACACTGTTTTCAGCACCATCGCTTATACCTGCAGTCTCTGTCAGTCATCTACCATGCCTTCTGTGAATATTTCTTCACATCTGCCTTGAACTCCCTGTTCAACTTCGTTTCATGCCTGCATTGCCCCTGGTCCTTGTGCTCATTCTCATTTGAAAGAGACTCCCCTTATGTGCCCTGTATTCACCCTGTGGGGTACTTGCATAGGCCTCTATCATGGCACATCTCGCTCTCCTCTCTTCTAGGGTGGACATACAGTGCACTTACACCAGTGCCATTTTAGTTGCTCTAGAAAAGACACAAGGGGGCTGATTCCAAGATGAATGTCGCAACTCACAGGCATATGCGAGTTGCGACATTCACCGCTATGCTGGGGACCCTATGCCATATTCCAAGAGCAGCAGGGTCCCGGCACCTATGACCTGCGACTTGCAGCATGTGTAGGCAAGTGCCATGGGCATGGTATAATAGCTCTGCATGCTGCAAGTCACAGCCCGCTGCAAACTGCCCACCTGATCCCCCAGCCTGGAAGATTGCCGCATACATCAGGGGGGCATTGGGTGGGGCTGGCCAGATGGCACTGGCATTTGGAGCGGCACAATGATTATCAAACTCGGGGTCCCTGACATTCAGGGGTTGGGGGCATGGATATGTTCAGGGGGCACGGAGAGCACAGTGGTATGCCTATTGCAGAGCTGCAGAGTGGGTATCCATCAAATGGCACTGACGGATACCCCTTAGACCATCTCCAGGATATTCTAACTCCGCTGCACCATTGCTGCTCTGAGAATAGTGTAAGTGGGTTATGGCAGCCACACTTTTGGAATAGGGCACAGTTACTGCCGTAACCTACCCTTGCACCATGTCATTGTAGGTTGTGGCATAGGGTGTAGTGTATCCTACATTTGGAGCAACCCGCATATGGCATGGTGCAAGGCACCTTTTGGAATCACACTCAGCGTAAGGCATGGTGCAGGTTGCGATTTACACCATGGGGTTGGTGTAAAATTGGCTTACACCTGCATAAGCTGTCTTGGAATCAGGCCCAAAATGTCACCTCTTCTGTTGCCTTTGCTCAATCTATGATGACCGTGTGTCACCTGACCACTGACCAGTGCAGTAGTTTGTTGCCTTTTTGGGTCCCTGAAAGGTTGTTGGGGAGTGTTCATGGCAGAACTGCCTACTGTACTTTGAAAGGCAAGGAAGAGGTGGAGTTTAACAGTGTTACAATGTCTTTTTAAAAAAAAAAAACACTCATCTGGGGGGTCAAATAATGAATAACGAATATCTGGCTCCCTGAATACGAATATTCGAATGAGGGTGTTCGCACACCCCTATCCATACCCTTCCTGGTGCCTGTCCAGAGAGTCTGCCATACTATGGTAAGTCAGCTGCTTCCCGCCATATTCTCATAATGAATGAGGACTAATACTAGCACCAGCACAGCCACATTCAATCAAAAATTCACTTCATGACCACTCTGGTGTTTATCAAAAAAAAATTTGTTCAAGTTTTCAACAATCAGTTGATCAACAGTGAGTGTCACAGAGGTCCATCAAATTTGGCCTTCTTACACCACAACACAAGGCAGCATTAAAGACAGGACAGTCAGACACCAGTATGCACTTTGGATTACTTCATAGCACAGCACATGCACAGACATCTATTCCCAGATCCCCTACCCCCAAAATAAGTCTTATTTAAAATACACTCCAATCTGGACTCCGCACAGTGACATAAATGATGAATGGAGGCAGTGAGGGGAGGACAAATTCATTTATTTACCATTGGCTTTAACAAATGCAGCAGTGCCTGTTCTTATGTGTTGTCTCTGTGTTGTGTTGCATTTCTTAGCTTCAGCTCAGCCTGCTGCTCCCAATCCTGACTCCAATTGTATCCGTTCTACTCTGGTGATCTGTTGTGGTCATTGTCACCTCTCACCTGGCTGGCTGGTGGTGGTTTTGATGAGATGAGGTGACCAACCACTCCTGATGATGTGACCACCTTCTGACCTGATGACTGATGACTGCACACTGGCCCAACTCACTCCAGAGCACTGAACCCTAACCCTCCACCTCTAGTGAGTGTGACCAATTAACTGCTCCTGAACCGATGAAGTGACCCAGCCACCAAAATGTCCTGACTTGCTCAGTCACTTACAAGCCCCAACCCTCTGCCTCTAGCCACTCTCTCGCATGGTCACACCCCAACAGCTCTTTTATTATTTTTTTAACAAAATATACCTGAACCCGTACATCTGGTTTTCCTTCCACCATGGCTCCTGCTCATAAAAAATAGGTTTCAAATCTAAATAAAGTTAAAGCCCTTAGCCACTAATGGTCTGGGGTCCCAGCAACACCGACTCCCTCCTCGAGCCTTGACGAGCTCCCATTCATGAGGATGGATAGAATGGCACCAAACTGCTGCTGAGACTAATTGGCAAGCAGGCTCTTGCTCATGCCCCACATTTAGAATGAGCCAAATAGCCAATCAGGTTCAGTATGGCTACTGGTGTGGTCCCTCTGCTTGCATGCACTGACTCTTCTGGCTGGAAGGGGTCTGTCAGAGCATGACTGAGTAGAGCAGGAGATGTGGGGGAAGGGAACTGACTGGAGCTGCTTGACTTGACTTGGCTTAGTTGACCAATGATGATGGCTTGCTGATTTACAGATTTATGGTCAGATTGTAGCAACAATGTGCATGCGCTTTATTTAGGTGGTGGTCTCAGTCATATCATGTCTGATTAAACTGACCCCCCATGGAAAGACTCAACATCTCAGGCTTCCAGTCCTTCTACCAGAAGACGAAAAAAAAATCACAACAAATGCTGACAGAATGGGATTCCCTACTACGACCAATATGGAATAAAAAAAACTCAGAGCTTCAAAAGTCCTGCTCTGAGAGCTCCAAACATATGGTGGTGGGCAGCCTGTCCCCCTGCCCTCATAATCTACCCCATGGTACTTATGCTTGATGGTCTCTCATTTAGTTAGTGCCATATAAAGGTTAATGGTGGGTTCTTAAAGTTTCTGTAGATCAAATGATAATAAGCACGGTTGCCTGTTGAGCTTCTAATTTAAAAATGTCATGGGTAGAAACTGATTTTTATGCCGGCCTGGTGGCTCTGAGGGTTGAGGCACTGGATGCCACACCTCACACCACGCAGGCGACCGGGTTCGGGAGTGAGCCCGAGCCACTGAGGATTGGCAGGGGAGAGGGAGGACTGAGCATCTATAGGACTGCTTTTCTCTCTTGGAGGGGATCCAGGGTTAAGCCCGGCATCGCAGTGGCTCCCGGTGATGACCAGAGGCACTGCAACACTCAGGGCTCAATAGTGGGTTGCAGACCTCTGATGGATATCCCTGGCATCATTTCACGCTTGGGCTATGCTAGGGGGGAGGTAAAAAGGGGGTAAACCACAAGAAAACCCCCTCTCACCACTGGTAAGTGATGGTGGGGCTAGAAGTCAGTACCCCAAGTCACTGCTGGGCTTCTGACATCCAGATCTGGTCCCTTCGAAAAGGGTTGCAGCCCACAACACTAGATAGAGCACCTGAGGAGTAAGGCAGTCCCTCCCAAGGGGACTCAGAGCCAGGGGGATGGGCTAGCAACCTGAGATGGGGGTCCTTCACACCAGAGAAGGACATATGAAGCTTCAGGCAGATGGGAGACAGTCTTGGATTGTGTGTCCACACTGGAGAGAGTCCAATGGAGGAGAGATGAGAAAGATAATTGAAAAAGAAAATATTTTTATGGTTGCATAGCAGAGCTACATGACGTACTGCTATTACATAGTAGAGAGATGGAACTATGGAAGCATGTGATCGGATACCTTGACTGTGTCCTTCCACAGTGGAGTTGAAGCACATATGGTCCTCTCCATTGACCACAGTGCTGTTCCTCCCCCCCCCACATGGTGCACTATTTTTCTAGTCTGAGCACACTTCTGGGTTATAGTAGAGCTATGCAATGTATTGCTATTACATAGTAGAGAGATGGGACTGTGGAAGCATGTGACCGGATACCTAGATAGTGTCCTTCCACAGCGGAGTTGAAGCACGTGCGGCCTTCTCCACTGACCACAGTGCTGTCTCTCCCCTCCAGCCCCATTGGGTGCACTATTTTTCTGGTCCACGCACACTTCCAGTTCACTTCTGGGTTCCTTACTGATGCTGACAGTTCCAAGCCACATAGAGCACTGTTTAGTGGTGAAATGTTATTTGTCCTGCATTTAAAGACCTACACTCTGGTATCTGCCACTTGTAAAAAAAAAAAAAGACAAGTGCAATAATGTATACACCAATCACTATTAAAATGAAGCTTAAAGAGCTAGTCTGTATAACCATAACTTTCTAATGTGCGCTGGTTTAATGCCAGAGTTCTTTGGTCTGATATCCCTGCCTGTTGCTTCACTTCATGTAATGCAGGGGAGAGGAATCCTTTCATGGGTAGGAGTCTTTTAGAACATTTTAATAACCAAACCCTCCATCACACAATAAGTCAAGCAGCATCAGCTTGATTATTATATTTTACTAATCAAACCCTCCATTACACCATAGTGCAAATAAGTTAAGCAGCATTGAGTCAATAATTACCATACAGTATTTTACTAATCAAACCTTCCCTCACACCATAGTGCAATAACGTTAAGCAGCATTGAGTCAATAATTACCATACAGTATTTTACTAATCAAACCTTCCCTCACACCATAGTGGAATAATACAAAATCACACATGCTCCCACAATGCAAAGCATCATGGGCTGCATATGCAAATCACCACAGAATGTTATGCTGGTCCAACTTTGTCTTTTAAATAGTGGAATAATGTTAAGCAGCATTGAGTCAATAATTACCATGCAGTATTTTACTAATCAAACCCTCCATTACACCATAGTGCAATAACGTTAAGCAGCATTGAGTCAATAATTACCATACAGTATTTTACTAATCAAACCCTCCCTCACACCATAGTGCAATAACGTTAAGCAGCATTGAGTCAATAATTACCATACAGTATTTTACTAATCAAACCCTCCCTCACACCATAGTGCAATAACGTTAAGCAGCATTGAGTCAATAATTACCATACAGTATTTTACTAATCAAACCCTCCATTACACCATAGTGCAATAACGTTAAAGCAGCATTGAGTCAATGATTATCATACAGTATTTTACTAATCAAACCTTCCCTCACACCATAGTGCAATAAAGTTAAGCAGCGTCAACTCGATTAATCCCCTGGCCCTATTCTGTAGACACACGATGGAAATCAGACATCAGCTCCAATTACTTTATTGTACCTTGAACGTATACTTACTATGCTGATTTTGATTATTTTTATTTTCTTAGGTTGCTTTTCACATCTTTCGTGCTGTTGCTAGGCACTATAATATGACTAGCTCATTCCCAATCCAAAACAAATGTCTTAGCACATGGTCCCATAAGGAGAGCGAGAGAGCTGCACATCCCTGCTGCCTCCTAACATCAACATGCTCACACAGAATGAAAGCACTTCATTTGTCCAAAGAAGCAACAGTAAGCAACTGAATGAATGCTCTGTAATTACCAGTTCACCCTTACATTAAAAGCTCGATTATAGGGATTTAAAGCTGAAATGAAAAATTGAAATGTAAAAACATAAATAATGCAGTAAAAAATTAACTGTACACTTGTGTTCTGTATGATTAGCTGATCTATCTGTTTTGTAAGTGTGTCTGTCATTGTATATTGGTTGTACTGAAAGACATTATGGACTGCTGTTTTGATACTTGTGAGTGAGAGAGCACTGTCACGCACCAGCCATAGGTTACGTCACTTTCAGCCAGATTATATTGAAGCTGACGTAAATGATGCCAAGCTCCTAGTCTAACTTTTGGAGAGCTTATTAGACAGATTAGTTGAGAAAATGCACCTTCTTTACATTTGTATGTGGTGTACAAGCATGAATTAAATACCACCCTCTATGTAAATTCACTGATGTACTACATGGGAGGATAGCAACTACCTGGGAGGTTAGGAGAAAAAGCCACAGTCACAGGTGGCTCTGGACACAAGCGTTTGATGTAGCTTGTGTTTGAACGAGCAGAAGGTGCCTAAGTTGGTGAATAGAGATTTGTTTCCTGTCAACTGTATGGAGATATATACATTGATGTTCAAAGCATGGCTGTCAGTGTCAGCTGCTAAAAGAGAGATGAAAAAAAGAGAGAAACCAGCAGTAAAGGGGTGATGTGATAAAGTAATACTAGCATAGTAGTGCATCAATTAACAAACACCAACATCAGTGGAAAAGACAGTGAAAGAATTCAGAAAGGTGAACAGCAAAATCGATGCACTTTGAACCTGGCCCTCTTGTCCCCATGCAGGTCAGGTTCAAAGTGTATCCAATTTGCTATTCACCTTTTAAAATTTTTTTAATTGCCATTTCCGCTGATGGTTGGTGTTTATTAATGGATGCACTACTATGGCAGTATTACTTTAATTACTTTATCAAATCATGTTTTACCATCTATGGGCTAGAGTGCTGGTTCTTGTTTTTTTGGCTTTGCTTTTTCACCTAGCACCCAGCCTAACATGTTTTTTTATTTATTTATTAGAATTTTGAATAAATACCTTTGAGTCAATGGCTTTTTTACAAAGGTTCCACATCAGTATACAAAGAAAGGAAGTACGGTTTGTGTGAGATTAGCAGGCAAGCAGTTTGAATATAAAATTCAGTACAGGGTATATATGGTCTATAAGCTACAGGTGATATAAATAACAGTTAGAACAATGTAATCAGGCATACATTTAAGAATGATGAGTCACAACAAATAATATTTACCTGAATTAAAGCTGTCAGAAGGGCATTGTCAAAGTGAAAAGTAGAGTGGAAAAAACTGAGTTGCTGCCAATTGTGCCAGGTAGCTTAGGAAAGTGGAAGAGAGAGTGGGTGTAGAGGGGAAACTGGGAGGGAGGGAGGTAGAAGGAGAGGTGGGTGGGAGGCAAGGATCAGGGAACAAGTGTAACATTGGGTGGGGTGAGCAGATTAGAAAAGGGAAAGAGGACGGGAGTTGAAGGAGGGTAAGAGAGGAAGGTGGTGGACCAGGGCTAGGGAGAGAGGCAGGGGTAGATATGGGGAGGGTCATGGCTGGCAGAGGTGGTGATAGTAGAGAGGTGCGAAGAACAGATGCTACTACCTGGGAGGTTAGGAGAAACAGTCACAGGTGGCTCTGGACACAAGTGTTTGATGTAGCTTGTGTTTGAATGAGCAGAGGTAGCCTAAGTTGGTGAGTTCACTGCCCAAGGAGTTAAACATCTTAGGGGCTGTACCTGCAAAAGACTGCTGGCCTTGGGCAGTGCAACACTGGGGAACAGCCATAGAATAGTTGTCAGAGCTTCTTGTGTAATGGGGGTGGTTGGCTTGGCTTAAGAGAGACTGAACCCCAGGGGGCATGAGTCCCATCAATGATTTTTTTGCTTGTTGGCAGGTTTGGAAAGTAATCCTTCCCTGAAGTTGTAGCCAGTTGGACTGTTCATAGAGATCGCAAGTATGCGTGTGGTGGGCAGCACCAGTAAGGAGTCTGCAGGCCCTATTCAGCGATGTAAAGATTCACCATAGTGCTGTAGCTGTGGCTGCTCCGTAGATAGCAAGCCCATAATCAATGATGGAGACAATAGAACTGTGTATTGCTAGCTTAAGGGCGTCTGGTGTCAGGCAGTGTCTGTATTTATAGAGAAGGCCTATACGGATATTTACAGATTCTGCAACTGAATCGTTTTGACTGGAGAAGGACAGAGTAGAGTCCAAGGTTATACCAAGGTATTTGAAAGTCTGCGTCTGGTCCAGGGTCACACCCGAGCTGTTTTTGATTGCCAACTGTTGGAGTTTATGTTTGTTATGTATGCCATGGAACAGCATAGTCTTTGTTTTCTTGTAATTTAGCACTACTTTCTGAGAGACGAACCAGGCCTCAACTTGCTTGAAACTTTCCTGCAGTTGTTTCTCCAAGAGGGAGGGGTCAGAATTCTTAGAGACAATAACTGCGTCATCAGCATACAGAATAATGTTTTCATCACAGGCAGAAGGGAGATTGTTCAGGAAGATGCTGAAAAGAAGCGGCCCCAATATTGACCCTTGTGGAACACCAGCCCGGACAGGTAGTTTGGAGGAGAGGGAGTCACCAATCTTAGCTTGTTGTGACCGATTGGAGAGAGATAATTGTTGAACCATTGTAAAGTATCATGAGAAAGCCCTAAGTTGTCAAGTTGTTCCTGTAGTAATGGATGGTTGACTGTATCGAAAGCCTTTGAGAGGTCCATAATGGTGGCACTGGCAAGTTGTCTTTGGTCTAGTGCTAGATGAATGTAGCCTGTAAATTCAAGGAGGGCAGAGGTGGTGCTATGTCCTTTGCAAAAGCCATGTTGCTGTGGGCATTGCAAGTTGTCTTTCTCCAAGTACTCCACCAATTGGTCTGCAACGATTTTTTTAAGAGCTTTGGATAAAGGGGATAGGATGGAGATGGGCCTGTAGTTACAGTGTAATGTCCTATCTCCAGACTTGTGTATTGGGGTCACCAGGGCAGACTTCCACTTGAGCAGGAACTAGGAGGCTGTGAGGGACCAGTTAATAATCTTGGTAAGAAGCTGCAGGACTTCGTCAAGGGTGAGGGCGATGAGCTTCAAGTCAAGTGTGTCCCCACTTGATCTGGATTTTCTGAGCACCTTGAGGAGGTATTTTTTTGGCATCCCTTTCAGTAACTGCCTTAAAATAGAAATTTGGATGATTTGTATCCTGAGTATGTTGATATTGGGAGGCCGTGATTTGGTTGGTGTCAAAGAAGTTAGAGGGAAGCACATGGCTGAGGTCAGTGAATGACAGATTGAAAGTACTAGACATTGTAGTGGGGTCCAGGGTGTTGCTGCCATCAACCTTTAGAATATTAGGAGTTGCTTTGGACTTTTTCCCTATAACTTCAGAGAGACTTTGCCAGAATATCCTTCCATACAACCATGAGTTTGATAGGGTGCTCCTGTAGTAGCTGGCTTTTTCAGTGTGGATAGCTCTGGTATAGGCATTCCTGGTGGCCCTGTATGCCTAAAAGTTTGCTTGGTTGCCAGAGGCTGTATCACAAGCCCATAGCAGGTCCCAAGCTTTTAGTTGGTCTAGGAGTTTGCCTGTGATCCAAGGGTTGTCAAGGCCTCTAATTTTGTGTTTCTTAAAGGGTGCATGGGTATCACATGCTGCATTGAACTTTGAGATGTGTATTGAAGTGCAGCATCAACATCAAGAGCAGTTTCAGTCGGGGACTGGTCTTGTTGTCGCAGGAGTGCCTTAAGTGGTACAAGGTGTCCCTTGCTTAGCATTCAATTGTTGTTAGTTTTCATGGGGGGGTTATAGAATTTATTTGTTCATATGCAATGAACTGGGGAATGGTCACTAATGGCATCAGGGAGAACTGTAGTGTGGCTAATATGGTCAGGGCGATTTGAGAGTACCCAATCCAGTAAGGTATTGGTCCCTGTTCTATAGTTGATTCTAGTGGGTGAGGTAACTAGCTGTGTAAAATGTGCAGCCGCCAAGGCATCCTTGTAGTTGCTTGCACTGGGGGCAAGCCAGTTGACATTAAAATCCCCCAGCAGTATAATTTCTGAGTTAAGCTTTAGACTACTGATGCAGATAAGGAATGGGTTCAGGCCTGTTGTTGTAAGTTTGGGTGGAATATATACAGAGGCTATCATCAGAGCTTTGTTATGGACCCCAAGAATGGTTTTAATAGCAAGGACCTGAAGCTCATCTGTATTAATAGGTAGGGTCAGGGCATGCCCTATCATAGAATCTTTAAAATAAAGGGCACAGCCAGACCCTTTTTTGGATAGTCGATCCTGCTGAAAGATAGTATACCCAGGTGTTGCCACAGCAGCGTCAGGGATAATTGGAGATAACCAAGTTTCAACTACAGATAGTACATCTGAGCTATGCTGTGTTGTCCAGGCAGTGGGGGCATCTAATTTTTTAGTATAGCGCTGCCAACTCTCAGTTTCTGGGCTAAATAAGAGACTGTCAGAGTCAACTGCTCAGTGTGACTCTGTTGTTTTTGGCTTACACATTTTCTATTCCCTCATGAAAAAGAATCATTTTTTTGTTGCAATGATCAGTTTTTCTGATATTTTTATCTCTCAGGAAACTGTATACTAAATTTTCATTCAGACTGTGGTCACAGGAGATATTGTATCAACAGTAATTGTCAACAGAAACATTGTTTCTGTGATAGCATTCAAGTTAGATATTGTGACAAAAAATTAGTATACACATTATCACATAATCACTGAATATTCTTGTTTTTCATACAGATGTCAGTTTTGAATGAACTGAATAGATTTGTCATTAATGTGTATGAGCACATTTTAATGAATCCATCAAGATTTTGTTTGCGTATATTTTTTATTCAGGATCCATGAGAGATAATCCAATTACAATAGGAAGTCTCTCCATTTCACATGTGAATATACATGTCTTTAGTTCCCAATTTATAGCAGTAGGGTTTATCACTCTTTATACATAAATTCAGAATTAATACCATCCTCTGAATTAGTGCTGTTAGTAATGCTGTTTGACAAAAACTACGGTATCAATCAATCAATCAAAGTTTTTATTTAACCAGGCGATCACCATTGAGCAAGTTCATTTTCGAGGTGGACCTAGGTTTGTTAACAAGGAACAAGGGACAATATACATGGGATGCAACACACAAGAAAATAGTAATAATGCAAATAAAGTGAGATACAATAATATAGTATATACAAAGTATCAGCAGGTAGCATTAACATGTTTAAAGGAAAACTACACCCAAAACTTGAAAAAATACATGTTGTGCAGAGTGTTTTAATTTGTATGTGAAGTTCTAGTGTTTCCTTCCCTCTGATTGGTATTAGGAGTTTTTCTCTAAATTAGCCTGCTAGCTTTATACTAGTTTTACGACCCCTGGGAATCTTCATACCTGATAGCGTTAATTATATTTCTTGTTCCCATAATGCATCTTGTCTCATGACTGTGACGAAGAGAGACCCAAATATCCAGCACACACTGCCAAACAAACTAAATATCTTGAAGCTTTACAAGCTGCACAAAAATTACCAGCGGCAAAGTTTTTCAGGACAGTAAAACCTTTACGATGATGGTGGTCACCAAGCTGAATTCTACAGATTTTAAAATATAGCCATCTATATTGTTGTGAACTGAATGTAATGCAATGCTTTCTGCTGGATTTATGGGCTCTGCTACATCACCATCACATGAAACAAGGTGCATTGTAGGACAAAGAAATGCAATAAAGCTATTTGATATGGAGATCTCCATGGGTCGTAAAATAACCCTAAAGCTATCAGGCTAATTTAGGAAAAACTCCTAATACCAGTCAGAGGGAAGGAAACATTAGAACTTCACATACAAATTAAAACACTCTGCACAGCATATATTTTTTCAAGTTTTGGGTGTAGTTTTCCTTTAATGTGTCAATACATCATTTCACAGTCTATATTAATAAAATAATATTTTGCATCTTATTTGAATTGTGAAGAATTCAACAGGTCATATACCTACTGTCACTTATGACTAAACCTGAGTGGGGTGGGGAAGGAGGTATTAAAGCAAGGACTGGGGAGGTATATTGTGACAAGGGTGGATTTAAACTAGATGAGGGATGGCAAGTGGACAGCAGGTAGGCAGGTATCTGACAGAGTGGAGTCATAGCCTACCCCCCAGGCTAGCAGAGAAGGACTCGGGGTGGCCAAAAAAGGAGGGAACAGAAGAGAGGAGATGGAGGCTAGTGAAGGGAATGGGGAATATTGAGGGTGGTCTAATTGGATGCAAGAAGCCTAGGAAACAAATCTGCTGAGCTACAGGCACTCTTAGCAGTGTGGAGGGTGGATATTGCAGCTGTCACAGAACCATGGGCAACTGAGCACCAGGACTGGGATCTGGCAATCCCAGAATACAAATTATACAGGAAGGATCATAAGGAGTGGAGGGGGGGTGGGATGGCAGTCTATGTGAGGGACAGGATCAAATGTAAAAGGGACAAGGGAGAAGAAAGGAGAACAGAGGCAATCTGGCTGTAGCTCCTAGACTCAAGGGGTAGGAAAGTGAGGTTTGGGGTGGTATATAGGCAGCTGTCCCAGTCTGAGGAGCTTGACAGGGAGTTAGTGGGACAAATCAAAAAGGTATGTAGAAAAGGGAAGATGGACATTGTGGGGGATTTCAACTTGCTGGGGGTTGACTGGAGCATTCCGGTCACCTCCAGTGCTAGGGAGCAAGTGTTCCTGGACGTGATCCAGGAGGGTCTCCTGACACAGTTGATCAATGTACCTACTAGGCTAAAGAACACTTTAGATCTGGTATCGTTGAATGGGGAGGCAGTGAGGGAAATAAAGGTAGAGGACCTACTAGCCAACAGTGATAACCAAATGGTGTGGTTTAATATCACAATGTGCAGGGAGCCAGAGAAATCAGTTACTCGGGTGGTAAACTTCAGGGGGGTGGACTTTGGGAGGATGCAGGAAATACTGAAAGGGAAAACTGGAGGGCATAAGGCAGGAGATGGACCTGGAGCAGAAATGGGATATTATTAAACGGGTCGTTACAGAGGCAACAGAAGCCTACACCAAGGCACAGAATAAGAGGAGCAGAGCAAGAAAACCATGATGGTTGAACAGCGAGGTTGTGGAGGTGGTGAGGGCAAAATGGGTGGAGCACAAGAGGTTTAGGAGGACAGGGAAGGAAATGGACAGGGAGGAATATGCAAGATGGTCCAGGGAGGTGACTAGAAAAGTGAGAGAAGCCAAGGCCCAGAGGGAGCTGAGATTAGCACAGGGAATTAATGGGGGGGAGACTTTTTCAGATACATCAGGGAGAAAAGGAAGTGCAAGGAGACAATAGTGAGGATAAAAAGGGTGGGGAGTGGATGGAAAAGGGGGAGGAACAGGCAGATGCACTGAATGAATACTTTTGCTCAGTGTTCACGGAAGAAAGGGGGGGCCGCTACCAGCATGGGCTGGGAGGGTGGGGACAGGGGAAGAGGAGGCAACAGATGGAAGAATTGAGGCAAGTAGGGTCCTAGAGAGACTGAGGGCACTGAAGGTAGACAAGGCACCAGGGCGGATGGTATCCACCCCAGGGTACTGAGGGAGATGGCGGAGGTGTTGGGGGAGCAGCTGGCGGATCTGTACAGCACCTCACTGGAGTCAGGATGTGTGCCACTGGACTGGAGAGTGGCATATGCAGTACCATTGCACAAGAGCGGGCCAAGGGATGAAGCGGGTAATTATCGTACAGTAAGTCTCACCTCCATAGTGTGCAAACTCATGGAAACGATACTAAAGGAAAGACTGGTGTCATACCTGGAGGACAATGGCCTCCAGGATATGAGGCAGCATGGGTTTGTTTCAGGGAAGTTTTGTCAAATCAGCCTCATACAATATTATGACTGGGTGACCGGTGAGCTGGATAAGAGTCATGCAGTGGATGTTCTTTACTTGGAATTCAGCAAGGCCTTCGATTCGGTGCCTCATGGGTGGTGTGGGGAGAAGCTAACTGGTGTAGGGGTAGGGGAAAAAATGATGAGCTGGATTATAAGCTGGCTGAGTAGCAGGCTGCAAAGGGTGGTGGTGAGGGGGAGGTCTCAACTCCAAGGCCGGTGATGAGTTGAGTGCCACAGGGCTCTGTGTTGAGGCCAGTATTGTTTGGGCTCTTCATATCAGACATTGCACATGGGTTGTTGAGCAAGGTAAGTCTGTTTGCTGACAACACCAGAACCGGTGCAGTAGTGGATGGAGAGGAGGGATGGAAGCAGCTGTAGTTGGACCTACGCAAGCTAGAGGAGTGGTCAGACAGATGGCAGCAGGGGTTCAATGCAAAGAAGTGTAAGGTTATGCACTTTGGGGTGAAGAGCCCAAGAAGACACTACTGGCTGGGGGGTGGTTAAGCTGGGGATCACTGAGGAAGAGAAGGACCTGGGGTAATGATAACAGGGACCATGAACAGCACTGCCCAGTGCAGCAGAGTGGCTGCAAAAACAAACAAAATGCTGGGGTGCAAAGCAAGTGTTTTTTTGTCCAGGTGAAGAGAGGCGATCTTGCCCCTCTACAGGTCGCTGATAAGGCTGCACTTAGAGTATTGTGTGCAGTTTTGGAGGCCATACCTATAGTGTGATATCAGGCTACTGGAGGGGATGCAGAGAGGACAACAAAGATGATATGTGGAATGGAGGGGAGATACTATGACAGCAAGCCAGGAGACCTGAATATGTACACCCTGGAGGATAGAAGGGACAAGAATGACATGATAGAGACATTCAAGTATCTGAGGGGAATCAATAAGGATGGGGTAGATGCGGTCTTTAAGTTGAGGAATGGGAGGGTCACCAGGTGGCACAGGCTAAGAATAGAGGGGAAGATTTAGGAAGGAACTGAGGAGACTCTATTTCACAGAGAGGGTGGTAGTAAAATAGAACACCCTATTAAAATGGGTGATATCATGTAAATCTGTGAACAGCTTCAAAGGGCATGGGACAGGGAACAGGGAGAGTGAGGGTGGTGGAGGTGGGGGTGGCAGTGGGATGACAAAGGGAAGGGGAGGTGGAGCAGCTGTAAACTAGGGGTGTTGGCTGCACACTCGAGTAGACTTAGATAGACCGGGTGGTCTGTTTCTGCTGGCACATTCGTATGTTCCTATGTAACATATTTATAGTATTACAGTTACTGATATAACTTTGTTTTATGACATTTTTGATTGAACAAAATGTTGTGACGTGCTACGGTAAAAAAAGAGAATAATAACTTTGATAATTTGCTGACATTTGTATTACATTTCACCTTGAGACAGACACTGTCAACCTGTTTTTCATCCTATTATTTTTAAAAACCTACATTTTATGATTGTTTACCATCTCTAAAATTCATTGATGTTGTTGTTTGTTTTGTTTGTCTCCTTGTTTAGCAAAACTGAAAGGCATATTTGTGAAGATATATATATATATATATATATATATATATATATAGAACTTCATTTTGTTTATAATCCTGGATCTGTTCTTACTGCATACTTCCTGAGCATTGCAAACACCCCCAAACAGTGCCGTCACTCATGGGGCAGTAGCCTTCTAAACTCCCACTACATCATGAGGGGCTAGACTGTGTTGTGGGTGTTCCCAAATCCAGAAAAGATGCAGTTGGAGCTGATCAAGGAATGTAAACAAACCTGTCTTGGTGTGGTAACACCAGTATAGTGGGCAGTCTGTTTTTCACTTTTTTAAAGAAAAAAAAAAGAGTCAAACTCAAACTACAAGCTACATCAGCAATCTTTACAGAATGTTGGTAATCATAAAAAGTGTTTTTAAACTAGGGACACTTTGAGACCTAAGTGGGTTGACAGTGTCCATTTAAAGTGGATTCTTGGACATTCTGGTCTCACAGTACTACCCTTACCTTTGTTTGTTTGTTTTGTTTCTCCACCATGGGTTTTGACAGAAAACAGTGAGTCTCTCTGGCTCTCACTTTAAATTTCATAACCTTCATCTTCCCTAGTACTGCTTTCAGCAGCAGTAATTGTTGTTTGTTGTGTAGGGACCAGGAAAGTGGCTAAACCCTTGTGCAAAGGGAATGTAAAGGAGAAACAAACATACAGTACTGTATTAGGTTCAACGGGTCTGATCTTAACAGTTCTGATCTTAATGACAGCAATGTGGTTCAGTACCCCTGGGAAACTTGAGATAAGTATATGGAACATTTTCATGCCAGGATGTGGCACTCCTGTGAGGAAAATCTGAGTGGTGATGAGAAGTAAAAGTGCTTATGGTCTGACCTGCAGTTTTAGCAAGGACTGTTTTGCTGAGCTGCTACCCTTTTGTTTGGCAATATAGCATCTAGATAGATAGATAGATATACCGAAAAAACAGACAGACAGACAGATGAATAAATACTCAATAAAGATAAAATGAATTAGGCCTGCTGCACAGACCAACATAGTAACAAAATTAGAACCTGTGGTTCAGAAGCCACCAACATCTGACAAGAACATGTGTAGAATAGTGTTTCTGTGGCTAAAATCCTTAGACTTAAAGGGGAACAGTGCACACTTAGTGCTCCACAGCCAAGTGTGGGTCTGGTCCCATTTTTTCCTACAGTATATGTGGAAAGACATTTTTGTTTTAATAATAACATCTTTATTGAAAAATATTTTGAACACTTACAAATAAGAAGTTACACAACCCAACATCACAGGACAACTCCTATCCACTATCATTCCTATATATGCTTCATTTACCTCCTCAAAAATAGATTATACAAAGGATGCAAAGTTTAACATAGAACAAAGCAACAGTACTATATGAACTACAGTATAAAGATATTAAAATAAGGAAATACATTTGTGCGGGTAAGGTGCGGGGAATCTTGAAGGACTCATACCTATGAGTAGAGAACTCTGCTTATCATTGTTATTATGGATACTAATAATCACGCCCGAGGTAGAAAAATAAAATTAAGAAATTAACAGGAAGTCAGTTTGGAATTTATAAAACACCCAATGGCACCAGGTCTCCTCGAACACCGGCATCACATGTAAGTAGTAATATGTTTGTTTTTCTCACTGATAAATGGTATCTACTAATGCAATCCACTGTATCGAAGTAGGAAGCTTAGGTTCGACCCATAATTTACTTAGCACTTTTTTGGCACATACATGTAAGATCCATAGAAACAAACTGTAAACACCATCATCTTTGTTCCCACTAACCAGCAGTGGTCGGAGTCAATACAGCTGCAAAATGATGTTATTGATGATGGAAATTATTATTATTATGTAAATATCTACTTTTATAGTATCACTGTTGTCTTTGTAGGGTGATAACCAAACAAGGGTATTGATTTTATAGATACCGTACACCTCAAACTAATGACATTCTTGCATGTGAGCTTCCGAGATCTCACAGAATGCCAAACTGATATGCATTAGAGAAATGGCATCTCATGCTGTCAGATCTGTTTACAGAGATTGATGTATTATACAGGTTTCTGGAACTCTAACATTTTTCTAGTGCTTATCAGTTTGGCATTCAGTGAGACATTGTATAGATCATGCTTCCCCCTTTCTGTGATTCCTTTCAGCTTGGCATTCTGTGAGATCTTGGAACCCACAAGCAAGCCTTCCTTAGTTTGAGGTATACAGTATCTATAAAAACAATGCTCTTGTTTGGTTATCATTAAGAACTAAATATTTCCATAATAGTAATACTTTCCATCATTAATAACGTAATTTAGCAGCCATATTAGCTCTGACCAGATTTTGTTTTTTAAGCTGTGGTCACCAAATAGGCCACCCTCTAAGCAGATTAATTAGCTCACAGCAAGCTCTGCAGACGGTATCATATCGCAAAAATAAAAGGCATTCTCTGAATTGTTGACCTGCTAAGACTATGTCTGTACTTTAAAAGATAAATCAGACTGCCAAAATTGTGTACACCAATTTTAATATTTATCAAGAGAGCACAGTAACAAACGAATGACACACTGGTAGCTTCCTGAAAGAAGCAATCAGGATCAAGGGAAGCAGGGCTAAAGAAATTACAAATGAGCACCCCAAATGCAGCAAAGGATTTAAATACAACAGAAGCTTTCGAAATACTCCATCTTTGATCCCAACTGCCTCTGTCTAGATGCATGTCAGCGTGGCATGGTACTGTCTCTATCTTCCTACCCCATTTCATCACTCTACTCTGATCCTGAATTCAGTACAGACTTTTCACATACCATATTTTTTACATTTTTACTTAAAGTTTATTGACATCTGTGAATTACATTACAGTTTCCTTTCATATCACAAACACAATTTTCAAAACCATAAATATACATATACCATCTTATAGACATCATTGTAAAGAAAATGAGGGGAGATGTTACATACACATAGTCCAACAGTTTTTCCATGACATCTCTTCTTGACTTCTGCTTAGTAGTGTTCCAGAAACTCCTTCATACTGGTCTCTGAAAAAAACCTCTTTGGGGGGGTCTATATACCTTTTCAAGCAGGTGTCCCTTAAGTTATTACATGTTTGACCATTAGGTAGACATTCAGTCCAATATTTTTTAATTCTGTTTATTTGTGATTTCATAAGTATAACGCAGACAACAGGACAATGCAGTCAAACACTGTCTGCAACCACATTATAACCATCTTGTTTACACTCATCAATTCATATCTTCATGTTTCACAAAACAAAACTGCTGGTGGTGACCATACAATACAGTAAAAACACAACATCAACCCAACACACTCTTAAAATCGCATACATGGAATTCACAGGCATAATAAGTTCACTGATTAGAGCTGAGTGCATCTAATCATGTTACTACCTCATGACCTCCTGTGGAGGAGGTGACATCTGTATCTATCCCCTAGTCCAATCATAACTTTCTCCACTGGAGTTAGGGACTCGATGTAAGTCCCCAACTGGCATTCATATCTCTCAGACCAGCCATTCAACTCATATGTGAGGTACTTAAGAGGCAATATCTTAGCTGTTCTCTCTTCACATTGCTATTGTGGTGTGATGTGCAAGACTCAAGTCTTCTGGATGTATTTCATGGCAATTAAGAGCATTATCATGATGACCATTGGATAGAGGCCCCACTCATCCTGCTGTCTCTCTCCTCCACTCCAAAGAGCAGGGAGCAGGTTTCATCCTCTATTCTCCTTTTTGTAATCTGTGAGATACATTGGGTTACTTCAGACCAGAAGGGACTGAGCTCCCTATATGCCCAGAAATAATGGATATATGTCCCCCACTGTGAGTTACATCTCCCACACATTGGCTAGGCCACTGAATTAAACTTGCTAACTGTGTCAGGGGGCATGTAGAGCCTGTGTATAAATTTATATTGGGCATCCTTGTATTGGTTGCAGACTAACAATCCCATATAGGATTCACACAAGCCCTCCCATGCCTTCTAAGGTATTCAATTCCCCAGATCTCTTTCCCATAGTTCCCTGACTCACAGAGACAGGGCTGAAATATTCTCCCACATAGAGTGATAGTTTCTAGCTAGCACCCTCTTAGGGTTTGTCCTAGACTGCAGTATTGAGCATTCAAAGTCACAAAGTCATGTAATGGAAACTCCCTAGAGTTTGGCTTTCCCAGTTGATTTATCCAATGCTTGACCTGAAAGTACCTGACTCTATGGGACTGTGGGACTCCTAATTAGTCCAAAAGCTGCTGTAATATTTTCAGGCTTTGTGCCATGAAAAATTCCCACAGGCACCTAATCCCAGGTGCTTCCTATCTCAGAAATCTCTTATCCTTGAGTCCCAGGAAGAACTCTGGGTTAGCATTTTATCTGCAGCATTATCTTCTCCTGGTCCTTTGGCTTCTATGTATCTTTCCCTGTGTTTCCAGCAGCAGTCTGACTAGTTCATCCCAGTCTGTGCTCAGTTTGCATGCTCTAGGCCCCCATTGGGCCCAAGTATGCAGTAGCATGGTGTTTCATACTGACTCTGTCTATGGATGCCCAGTATTCCTCCCTTCCCTCACCCACTCTGTGAATAACCTTGTACTGAGAGCACAGGAATCCAGGGGCAGAGTACACGATAGGCATAGTGGTGTTGATGACAACCAAGCAGGAAAGAGACCTTGGGGTAATCATATTGGATGACCTAAAGGCGGCAAGGCAGTGCAACAGGGCAGTTGAGAGGGCTAGTGGGATGCTGGGGTGCATAGGAAGGGGTATCACCAGTAGAAAGAGGGGGTGGTGTAGACTCTGTGTAGATTGTTGGTAATAACCCAGCTTGAGTACCTTGTCCAGTTCTGGAGACCACATCTTTGTGAGGACACAGAGAGAATGGAGGTGGTCCAGAGGAGGGCAACTAAAATGATGCAGGGCCTACATCAAAAGCCCTATGAGTACAGACAAAAGGACCTTAACATGTACACCCTGGAAGAGAGGAGGGAGAGGGGGATATGGTAAAAACTACTAAATACCTCACAGGGGTAAATAAGGTACAGGAGGGAAGTATTTTTTCTGAAAAAAAAAGGTGCTCAAGAACAAGGAGACATGATATGAAGCTGGAATGGGGCAGATTCTGAAGAGATGTGAGGAAGTACTTCTTCACAAAAATAGTGGTGGATTCCTGGAACAGCCTTCCAATGGAGGTGGTGGGGGTGAAAACAGTGGTGGGATTCAAGAATGCATGGGACAGGCACAAGGGGATTGTAGTGGAAAGGAAGGGGGATTACAGTCTGTGGAGAGAATGTGTGAGGAAAAATGGGTAGACTGGGTTGGCCAAGTGTCCCTTATCTGGTGTCAGAGTCCATGTTTCTATGTAATCTGGCTTGAGCTGCCAGGTTATATTGGAATAAGTCCCGGTATTTAAGCCCCCAATCTTTTTAGGCATTTCAGTCTATATAAGCTTCTCCTGGGATGCTTGGCTTGCCATATGAAGTCTCTACATGCCCTTTCCAGCGTATATAGGTCCATCTTATGTATCCCATTGGGAGCATCTGGATAGGATAAAGGACCCTAGGCAGTGCATTGATTTTGACTTAATTAATTCTACACATTCGTGAGATGGGGAGTCCCTGACATCTTTGTAGGTTCCCTTTAGTGTGTTTAAAACTGGTGTATAATTAAGACAAAATAGTGCTGTTAGTGAGCGCCTCCCTGTTGCCTAAGTATTTCATATGGCCTGTGACCACCTGCATCTCCCTCTGCCCAGGTCACTCAATCTAACATCCCCAATCTCCATCTACTTTGATTTCTCAAAATTAATTTTATAGCTTGAGAAGCATACAAACCCCTCTGTCATCCTGGTGACTGCTGGCACTGATGTCTGTACACTGGTGAGAAAGAGAAGCACATTATCAACATAGAGAGATATCTTGTGGAGCTTTCCACATGCCCCTTCCAAACCCTTAATGTCTCTGTCCCTCTGGATGGCTTCTGGTAGTGGCTCTATTGCTAGCGTGACTAGTAGGGTGAGGGACAGAGGAAACTCCTGACTTGTCCCCCTAGCCATCTCACTCAAAGGACTCCATCATCTCCCCATTCAGTAGAATATTGGCCCTGGGCCCTTTGTACAACAGCTTTGCACTGTCAGTGAAGTATTTTCTAAGTCTACACTACTGCACTATCCTAAACATGTAGCTCCACTCCACTCTATCAAAGGCCTTTTCAGCATTCAGGAAGAGCACGCATGCCCCAGATGCCAAGAAGCCAAATCAATAATACTCAAGAGGTGCCTGACATTGTGGAAGGAGTGCCCATTTCTGGTAAAGTCTGTCTGGTCATCCCTCACCAGGCTCGGCAGGATGCCCGCCAATCTTCTAGCCAATACCTTTGCTAGAACTTTAACATCCCAGTTAGGGAGGTGGATAGGCCTGTAGGCCACAAATTATGCTGGGTCCTTCCCATCTTTATGTACCAGGGTTACTGTGGCCAGATTACAGGTCTTCTCCAGTATCACCAGGTCATTTGTCTCTTTATACATTGCATGCATAGGTTTCCACACAGGTTCTCCAAATGCTCTAAAATATTCAGTAGAGAGTCCATTTGGGCCTGCAGCTTGGCCCCTTGCAAACCCCACTGCAGTGTCCTGTACTTCCCTGTCATGGGTTTCACACTCCCCCCACCATACAAGGTAGAGCAAAAGTCAACAAATGATGGTCTGGTTAGTGGGAACAAAGATGATGGTGTTTACAGTTTTGTTTAGCAGTGCAGGGTGTAGTAATGTGATTTTCTTTTACTTTCTGTGTGTGGTTGGCTGGTAATTTATGTGGTGGTTATGCAGAAATGACTCCATGGTATAAAGTGTCATCTCACCAATCAGGCCACAATAATCTCAGACCCCATCATATAATGGGAAAAGATGGATTAACTAAGAGGTTAGTAGAGACAGTCTCCACTGGCTGCTGTTGTCAGTTCATCAATTATATCTATGATTGATCACAGTGGCATGTAGTCACTGTCTTTAATTGCTTCATTTATTGATAATGTGTGTGTGAAATGAATCAATTATTTTTTTGACTGAATATAGTGGTCTCAGGCTGCTATAAATCCATTAATGTCTGCTCTTCAAAGTAGCATCCATAGAGTTCAGGTGTCAATTTAATACTGATTTTGTCAAATAAATTATAGTAGGTACAGAAAACATCACTACTTAACATTAATTTCTGAAACTTTGTTAAGACACTGTTTGTCAAGATTACTACTCAAATTCAGAAAAGGAAAACAACAGTACATTTTAAACAAAGACCACAGTACTTTAAGCCAAAAGGACCAGGCACTCAGTGCTAAAGAATAGCCACAGACTCACTGGTCCATTTGCAACATTTAAAATATTTTACTGTGAGCAATACATTCAGTGAAAAACAGTGTAGCCCAGGGAGGCTATCTGCAACCAATGTTTCACACCTGTACTGGGCACTTTGTCAAGGTATAGTGCACCTCCTTGTGTTGAATTGTATACCTCACCACATTTCAATTGTAAAACTCATGACAATGCCTATTACAAACTTCAGTATGTCTCTGTGCTACAATTAATTATAGGCAATCTCCAACTCTGAGCAGCCCACACTGATCAATTATATCATCTATTTCTTTGACATTTGATTATCATTCTTACATATTGTATGTATAGTATGTTACATTTTATTTCACTCATTGATATATAATAAAACAGAAACAAACTGAACACTGCTTGATTGAGCTTCATTTTTGTATCTTTTCGTCAGGTGTACCATATGTGGGTGTAAAGTGAAGCTAAGTTTGGAAAAATGAATGGTCTTTGGATACCCTAGCATTGGCTGAAGAGTTGCTCCACCTCATTCCTGCCAGAGATTACCAATGTGGACTTCCTTTCTCCTCTTGCCAGCCTGGCCAGGACAGGACTATACTTGTTTCCCACTCATAGAACCTCTGGTTAGTATACACAACTGACATCAAGGCACCTCTCATAATCTCCCTGTTAATGGCTTCCCCTGGCAGTCCACAGGGACCTCACTGTTTCCTCTGTTGGATCTTGAAAAGCCTTAAGGTCCAGCTCTTTAATTTGTTTTTCTAACTCCTTGAGTTTTTCTATTTGTGTTTTTATTTTTTTATCTTATTTCTATGTTTTGCTCCCCCGGATGGCCCCTA
This sequence comes from Neoceratodus forsteri, assembly GCA_016271365.2. Classification (NCBI taxonomy): domain Eukaryota; kingdom Metazoa; phylum Chordata; order Ceratodontiformes; family Ceratodontidae; genus Neoceratodus; species Neoceratodus forsteri. The sequence continues at coordinate 608,274,457 of CM057454.1, read as the reverse complement.
ACTAACCGACTCCCCCCGCTCCTGTCACCTGGAATTACCGGGGCTTACCTTACGCCCGGTCGGGGAGCAGTGCCTACGAGGAGTCGGTCGTCATCCTGCCGTTGTTTTTTTTGTCCACCATTTTTTCTCCCAGGGGCCCCAGGAGAAGGATGCATGCATGTGGAGGTGCTCATGTGCCTTACAGCCCTGGTAATGACCCCCTTCCACCCACCCCATTGGCCTAATGCCGGCTCCCCCAGCCTGCGCAGCCTCCTGGCCTCCACCAGAGGGCAACTATTGAGCGAGGGATGCCACTCACCCTCCCCTGGAGAGGAGAGCTGCCCACCGGCTGCTCCATCCAGCTCCGCCCTCCCCCCCATGCTGACCTCCGATGACCCAGGCTTGCTCCCGAACCCGGGTCACCGGCGTGCCGCGAGATGAGACGTCTAGTGCTTCAGCCCTCTGCACCACTGGTCCGGCCTTCTATTTGTGTTTTGCAGTCATGAATGATACCACAGCCCCCTTATAAAGACCTTCCTTACCTCCCAGAATGTTGCTCTTGTAGGTTCCAAGGGCCCATTTATGTCCACATATAACGTCCAGCTTTAAGACAGATGCTCTCTAAAATACTCATAACTTAACATGTAAGTGGGAAATCTCCAGCTGTGGGTCTGGTGTTGTGGCTGACCAGGTTTAATGATCATCATAACCCTGGCGTGGTCAGATTTCATTATGGGGCTTATGTCTGCTTTTTAAGACCCTATGATACCATGACCCGGGTACCATCAAATAGGCAATGCAAGACCAGGTTTGGTGGGGGCGAGAGAAAAGGTAAATTCTTTGACTTCATGGTTGGCTTCCCACCACACATCTATATGGTCTACTTCCACTAAGATCTTGCCCACCTGCTGATAGAAGGCTCCAGCCTATACCTCACCCTTGACCTGTATATCTGAGGGTTGAGTGCAAAGTTGAAATTCCCCCCAAGTATCAAGTTGGGGAATTGCTTTTTCTAATGGAGGGTGAGCAGTTGGTCATAGACGGTTTAGTCATAATCTGCAGGCATGTAAATGTTGCCCAGAGTGACCACCTCACCACCAATCCTGCCCTGTACTAAAACATATCTACCATTTGACGCGTGTGCTAGAACTCTTTCTTTTATAAAAGGGAGGTTTCTATGCAGGAGTGTTGTGGCTCCTCTTTTTTTGCCCATTAAAAGCCACCATATAGCATAGCCCCACACAGTCTCTGATGAGCTTAGCATGTTCCCCTTCTGTCATATGCATTTCTTGCAGAAACACAATCAGTGTCCCATGTCTATTGAGGACAGTGCATATCTTCGTGTGCCTGATGGGGGAGGAGATATCCTGAACATTCCAGGTGCACAATGCAATACTAGACATTCATTCAGGGGCTCTGGAGAGGGTTCACCTACCAGACCCAGATCCAGAGCCATCCATAATCTCAGTGCTCTTTCCCACCTACATCAGTAAGGCACTCTCCACTAGCTCCTGTCTTTTATCCAGTATCAAAATTATGTGTTTCACAAAACAAACAATATGCAATGGTATGTAACATGTGAAAACTTTAACATGGTCCTATTGAGGACTGGTGAGGTTGGGTGTCAGGCAATGCCTTGAACCTCTGACTACCCTAACCTTTGTTTGTCAGAGCATTACCCCTCTGTTCTAGTGGATGGGGTGTGAGCCTCTAGGTAAGTTATAAAGTTGGCAAACACAAACCATCCCCCCTCATGGCAGCCCTTTATAGCCGAGATGACTTGGCATTTGAAAGGAGTCATCCCATCACCTACTCATTCAATTTATGGCACCAATACATTAATTTGACATCTGCCCCAATAACAATTAAGCATTTTGAAATTATAATGGCTGAAACATAGAAACACAGAATTTGACAGCAGATAAGGACCGCTTGGCCCACCTAGTCTGCCCATTTCCATACCTAACAGATAAGCTGCAGATCCTAGTTAACCAACAGCCCACTTCCTCCTACCCCCCACTAGAATTGCCTTATGTCTGTCCCATGCATTCTCGAATTCCCCCACTATTTTTGACTCTATGACCTCCTCAGGAAGACTGTTCCATGCATCTACAACCCTCTCTGTGAAAATACTTCCTCACATTACATCTGAGCCTAGCCCCTCTATCTTCAAATTGTGCCCCTTGTTCTTGCACATCTCTTTTTGAAAGATGCTACCCTCTTGGACTTTGTTGATTCCCTTGAGGTATTTGAATGTTTTTATCATGCCCCCCTCTCCCTCCTTTCCTCGAGGCTATACATCTTAAGCTCCTTTAGTCTTTCTTCATATATCTTCTGGTGCAGACCCTGCATCATTTTGGTTGCCCTCCTTTGGACAGCCTCCACCCTGTCTATGTCTTTGTGGAGATGGGGTCTCCAGAACTGTACACAGTACTCCAGATGTGGTCTTACCAACTGTCTGTACAGAGGGCCAACAACTTCCTACTTTCTACTGGTGATGCCTCTCCCTATGCACCCCAGTTTCCCCCCAGCCCTCCTTACTGCCCTCTCACATTGCTTGCCCACCTTTAGGTCACCTGATATGACTGCCCCCAGATCCCTTTCCATTTTTGTTGTTGTCAGTATCTCACCCCCCATTGTGTACCCTTGCCCTGGGTTTTTGTTTCCCAGCTGCATTACTTTGCACTTATTTGCGTTGAATCTAAGCTGCCATACAACTGACCATTCCTCCAACCTTGCCAAGTCCTTTTTCATCTTTTCCATCTCACCTTGTATATCAACCCTGTTGCAGATCTTAGTGTCATCTGCAAAGAGACATACCTTACCCTCCAGTCCCTCCACAATGTCACTTATAAAGACATTAAAAAGGACCAGCTCCAGTACTGAACCTGCGGTACCCCACTAGTAACCCTCCTTTCTTCACTGTGGACTCCATTTACTATTACCCACTGTGTCCTGTTGTCCAGCCAGTGTTTAACCCAGGCTACCACCATGGGACCCACTCCCAGGCTGGCTAATCTGTTTATTAATCTTTTGTGTGGGACTGTGTCAAATGCCTTACTAAAGTCTAGGTAGGCCATGTTCACAGCTCCTCCCTGGTCTACTACTTTGGTCACCCAGTCAAAGAAATCAATTAGATTTGTTTGATATGACCTTCCTGCTGTGAATCCATGCTGCCTTGCGACATGTGCCCCAATGGTCTCTAGGTACTCAACAATTCTTTCCTTCAGAAGTGATTCCATCATTTTCCCTACCACTGAGGTCAAACTGACAGGTCTGTTGTTTCCTGCCTCTGTCTTGCTCCCACTTTTGTGAAGGGGAATCACATCCACCCTTCTCCAGTCCTCAGGTACCACACCATCCTAGCATGATTTATTAAAAAGGGTAGTCAGTGGTGTTACTAGTTCTTTTAGAATTCTGGGGTGACTCCCATCAGGCCCTGTTGCTTTATGCACCTTCAGTTTTGAGAGTTCTTTTGGAACCCTTTCTTCTGTGAAAGGACTAATATCAACCCCCCATCCAGAATACTTCTATTGACTGGATTAGGTATCTCCCCCTGCTTTTACATTGTGAATACTGAGCAGAAACATTTGTTCAGTATCCCTGCTTTTTCACTGTCACTCTCTGCCCAGTCACCTTTCTCTTTATTCAACCTCAGTATCCCTGCCTTCATCTTTCATTGCTCCCTAATGTACCTATAAAAGGTTTTATCCCCCTTCTTAACTGAGTTGGCTATCTTTTCCTCAGTTTGGGCCTTTGCTATTCTGACTGATTTCCCCCTTCCTTGTGCTTTAACTGGTACAGTTCTCTGTCCTGCTCCTTCTGTGTTTCCTTATACTTCCTGAATGCTATCTTTTCCTCCTTTACCTTCCCCACCACTTCTTTTGAGAACCAAAGTGTTTTTTTTCTTTCATTTTGATTTATTTGCTTCACACAAAGGCTTGTAGCTTCTGTGATGTCAGCTTTGATGTTTCCCCATTGTTACTCCACCCCACCTTCTTGCCTGTTTGCCAGTGCTTTTCGGAGGCACTGTCCCATTTTGACAAGATCAGCCCTCCTGAAGTCCAGTACCTTCACTTTTGTGTGGCTTGACTCTACAGCTAAGTTTATCATGAACCACACTATTTGGTGGTCACTTGTTCCCAGATGGCTACCCACTTCAAGACTGGAGATCCTCTCTTTGTCCCCATTTGAGAGTACCAGGTCTAAGATTGCTCCCTCCTGAGGGGGTTCCAAAACTAGCTGTCTGAGGCATGCCCCCTGTAGGGCATCGATAATGGCCCTGTTCTTGGATGTGGCTGCAGCAAAGTTGCTCCAGTTAACATCTGGCATATTCAGGTCCCCCATCAGCAATATCTCACCTTTCTGTGCCATCCCAAGGATGCCTTCTATAATTTCTTTGTTCTTTTCCTCCCCCTGAGATGGGGGTCTGTATATAACCCTGTGTGGATTGTAGAGACATTTCCAGTCTCCAGGGTGACCCACAATGCCTCCTCTCCTCCCTGTTTATCCTTTAGTTCTGATGCTTTGATCCCTTCCCTTACATAGAGAGCTACTCCTCCTCTTCTTCCCTCCCTTTCCCTCCTATAGATTGTGTACCCTGGTATGTTGACATCCCAGTCATGGTTCTCTGTGTACCATGTTTCTGTGACTGCCATGATATCCAGGCATCCCTCTTCCATGAAGGCCACCATTTCTGGGAGCTTTTTACCTAGACTACGGTCATTGGTACTCATTACCCTCCATTTTTTTTCTGGCTTTATTTCTTTTTGATCCATCCCTGTCCTTACTGCCTTTGTTTTTTTCTCCATTTACCCCTACCCTTATCCCTATTGACTACTCTATCTTGGTGTTTACCTCACTAACTACCCTGTTTTTTTGGGGGGGTGTAGGATTTCCCCTCTCCATTTCAGTGACTCCCCCCCTTGGCTAGTTTAAATGCTTGCCAATGAAGCATTTAAACCTATCACCTAGGATCCTGGTTCCCTTCCAGGATAGAAGCAGACCATCACGCCTGTATTGGCCTACATCTCTCCAGGTGGAGCCTCAGTCCCCAATGAAGCCAAATCTCTGATTTCATTCTATTAAGAAATCCATTTCTGAAGCCTTTACAAAAATTTCTGAAGTTGAAAAGGACATAGTCAATTATACAATGAAAAGAAAAAACACTGAATGTAGGGTGAGCAGTACTGAGGACCAATCAGAACATTCCTTTCCTCTGCATGTGTGATACCCTTATTTTGTCAAGAGTATTTCATGTGCAAATGACCTGGAAATAGGCATGTTCTGAGACAGTTTCTAAAAAAAAAAAATAATGTATTAGTGATTGTCTATTAATGATCAAGCTTGACTAATAAAATATTGATAATGCCCAGAGACCACTCTTACACTTGTAGAAGTGGTCTCACTTACATTTTTACGGCATCAGAACCATGCACCTTTGGTTCACTGTCCTCATACTCTTACTGTAGAATGCCTGTCAGACCGTTATTGCAAGCATACTAGTTGTCTCCACGGTGGTATTAAACAAGACATAATAGATTACAAAGAGGGTAGAGTTTATACCTGAAAGAAATCTGGTTATCAAACCACAATATATGATTTTGATGAATCAGAAATATCAGAAAATACTACAGATTCTGAGACCCAGGATTATAAAGCCTACAGGGGCAGGGCAGACAGTAGATACAAAAACAGATGAAAAAGACCATATGGCAATAGAACTTATTACAGAAGACCATATATAGAGTGATATAATTACAGAGGATCATACAGGGAAGATTATTACAACTCATATAGACCACAGTGGGGACGAAGTGGCAGACATTATGAACTGGGTTTTTCCCCACCAACAACACCTCCAAAGCCATCAACATCCAGACTCACAAGAGAAAAAGATGGAAAAGGAAAAGAAAAAAAGAGATACAGGAAAGGTACATGTAACCAGATCTAAGAACTACATGAATTAGTAGTATTTTATCTATCTGACAGAATACTACCAGAAACAGAAACAAATTTACTCAATAAGGGACTTTGCTTCTGCATGACTAAAAAATTAAAACTATTTGAACTAAAATTGGATCTAGAAAGATTTTACTGTAAATTAAGATTACAAAATAATTTCATCAACAATGAAAGTATAGAAATAGAGGGAACTATACAGTATGAAGAAAATTATGACCTAAAATAGGCATTACAAGTTAAATCTTCTTTCTATCCAGTAACCATGCAACCTCCAAATATAACAGCTTTTGTAGAAAAAGTAGATAGGGAGGTGGAAAATATAATAAAAGAAAGTGAGAAACAGACACCTAAGTTAAATTTGAGCTAGAGAAGAAATAGAGTTTAACCAGCCTAAAGGAGGACAGGAGCATCATCATCATCATAAAGGAAGTGGACAAGGGAGGGGGTATAGTAATAATGAAATATGAAGATTATGAAAATGAATATCTGAGTCAGTTGCAAGATGAAAATACCTATACTGTAGTATAGAATATACCTTTGGAATGATTACAAACAGAAATACAGGAACTAGTACAACATGCGGAACATCAGAATTATATACAAAAATGGGTAGCAGAAGTATTGATCAATAAACTTCCTGAAACACCTTTATTCAATTATTTATACAAAATCCACAAAAAATCGTTACAACCCCCAGGAAGCCCAATCATTTCAGGTATCGATTTTATCATTGAACCACTTTCAATATATGTACAGTAGATCACCACTGTGAAAAACTGATACCAACCTTTCCAGCATTTCTCAGAGATTCAAAACATTGCATAAAACTACTGGAAGAACTTAATCTGAGACATATTAATAGAGGCACTTGCATTCTAGTCACATCTGATGTCAAAAGTTTGTATACAAGCATACCACACACAGCAGGATTACAAGCCATGGAACACTTTCTGTCACAAAGGACTGAAAATACACCGAACAAAAATTTTTGATCCTTCTAGCAAAATTTGTTCTAAAAAATAATTACTTTAAATTTGAAAATAGGAGTTACCTTCAAAATGCTGGAACAGTAATGGGAGCCACAATGGTTCCCACATATGCAAATAAGCACATGGCATATTTTGAATTTTTACATATTTTTAGTGAAGAAAATGAGTACAAAAGCTCCATCCTTATGTACAAATACTATATAGATGATACATTGATCATTTGGGAAGATACAGAAGAAAGATTGTTGGAATTCAACATATACATTAATTTTGTATACCCATATTTACAATTCACTTTAAACTACAATAAGTCAGTAATACTGTTTTTGGATTTGAACATAATTTTTGAGAATAATATAGTTACAGAGTTATATCATAAACCCACTGATAAGAATATTATACTGCATGCTACTAACGTCCAGGTGGCCCCCTTTTGCCCAACACTCCAACGGTGAAACACGGAAAATGACCACTACAGCGACAGTTGCTATAATGGTCAGTTTCCATGTTTTACTTTCCCCCAGTGTCCTGCCCCCTCCCAGGACTAAGTCTGACCTGGAGTTGATAATCCTAAAGTCCGGGGGGTGTGAGGGGCAGAGCACCCTGCATGGGAGGTGTGCGGGGCACAGCCCCCCACAGAAAACACTGGGGGCTTGGGTGACACAATACCTGCATCGGTATTGTGCCATCGTTGTGTGGGTGGTTGACAAATTTACTGTTGACCAAACTTGGTGCTTCCCTAGCTTCCACCCTCCAGCATTAATGAACAGCATCCCTTATAGTCAGATGCTACAGCTCAAAAGAAATAGTGGAGGTGAAGAGAGACTACAGAAAAATTTGATGAACTAAAACAAAGATTCTCAGCAAGCAGCTATAACCAGAATATCTTAGAAAAAGCAGAAGCAAGAACCAGACAACAATGCTGACTAGATCTTCTAAGAGACAAACCAAAGGAAAGTACAGAGTTTAACCAGTCTAAAGGAGGACAGGATCATCATTATCATCATCATCAAGGAAGTGGACAAGGGAGGGCTATAGTAATAATGAAATATGAAGATTATGAAAAAGAATGTCTGAGTCAATTGCAAGATGAAAATACCTATACTGTAGCACAGAATATACCTTTGGAATGGTTACAAACAGAAATACAGGAAATAGTACAACATGCAGAACATCAGAATTATATACAACAAGCATTTGTCAATGCCTAATGTTTGCTTGCTGGCTTTGGCATTGGTAGTGTAGGAGTTACAGAGCTGCATAATAGGAATGGCAGTGAAGTATCGCACTGAAGCCAACCCCACCACCACCCTGCAGAGACTGACAGGCATTGGGGTGTGCCTTTGGGTCATTAGGCATAACGGCCATGCCATTTCACTGCACCCTACCCTGCAGACACTGACAAGTGTCACGGTGTGCCTTGGGGTCTTTGGCCCTTATGCACACCCCATTCCATCAGAAAATATGGTGAGATGGGTGTGGTATAGGAGAACGGGGTGAATTTTGGGGCTGAAGAGTCCAAGGCATACCTCAATGCCTCTCACTGGCTGCAGGGTGTGGAATGGTATGAGCATTACAGGCGAGAATCCCAAGTCACACCCCTGATACCTGTTGTTCTCTACAGGGTGGGGCGTTATGGCCAGAAACCCCTAACATCTCAGGCATTCGTTGTTATTTTCACTCCAAATTTTCAACATGTTTTTTTTGTGACCCCCACCTCATGAACAGTGGCAATATCAGTTTGTTAACTGAAAGCTGCTTTTGCACAGTGACTATGGCATTTAGCACCACAGGTACAAAAACACATTCCAAACAGGATGTGAAAAATGACAGCAGTACTATTCATGGGGAGGTGTAAAAAATGGCAATGTTGCAAATCTGCAGTGAAAATAGAAAAAAAACTGGTGAAGTCACGAGCATGCATAGAAACTGTGCAACGCACACCCGTAATGTAATTAGTTTGGGGATTTTTTACAGCAGATTGTCAATACAGGCATTTTGGAACCTCAGATCATGAACAGTGTCACTGTGATTTTCTTTATCTGTCCTGAACAATGATTTCCCACAGCGATCATGCATTTCTGCCCTGAAAGTGTGAAAACACATTTTGGCCATGTTGTGAAAAATGATAGCTGTACTGTTCATAAGGAAGTGTGGAAAAATGCCACTGGTGAAAATCTGGACTGAAAATATTACAAAGTCATGAACTTATGAGGATGCATGGAAACTGTGCAATGCTCACTCGTAACACAGTCATTTTATGGACTTTTGTCACCAAAAATTCCATATTTTGAATTTTTACATATTTTTAGTGAAGAAAATGAGTACAAAAGCACCATCCTTATGTACAAATGCTGTATAGATTATACATTGATCATTTGGGAAGATACAGAAGAAAGATTGTTGGAATTCAACATATACATTAATTTTCTACACCCATATTTACAATTCACTTTAAACTACAATAAGTCAGTAATACCATTTTTGGATTTGAACATAATTTTTGAGAATAATAATATAGTTACAGATTTATATCACAAACCCATAAATAAGAATGCTACACTACATGCTACTAGCTTCTATCCTCCAGCAATAAAGAACAGCATCCCTTATAGTTATATGCTACGGCTCAAAAGAAATAGTAGAAGTGAAGAGAGACTACAGAAGAATATGGTGAACTAAAACAAAGATTCTCAGCAAGGGGCTATAACCAGAATATCTTAGAAAAAGCAGAAGCAAGAACCAGACAACAATGTCAACTAGATCTTCTGAGAGACAAACCAAAGGAAAACAAAAACATCATGGAAATTAGCCTTCTGAAAACAATATTCAGAATATTATGAAAAGATAAAAAAAATATTATGAATAACTGGAATATTTTATGGGGTACAAACAGTGGACATATAGGTTGTCAACAGAGACCATGAAAAACCAAGACACTAAAAAATGAATTAGTTAAAACAGCATTGGATTCCTAAAAAAACACAAACAATTTGGTTAAGAAGAGATGTTAAAGGTTTTTATTCTTGTGGTAACTGCACACACTGTAACAATGCAATAAGAAGTAAACAGATAAAAAGTGCTCATCAAGATAGAAGTTTTGAAATAGAACACTTCATAATTTGTAACTCAGACCACCTTGTGTACTGTATAATCTGCCCATGCTCCTTGTATTAAATAGGGGAAATCACAAGGCCACTGAAAATGAGAATCACAGAACACAAGAGCAACATCAGCAAAGGAAATGAGAGGTCCCCTCTGGCCAGACACTTCATGACCTGCCACCATCAAATATCAAGCCTGAAGTTCTTTGGGATTGAAAAAGTACCCAAACCAGAAGGTGGAGGGAACTGGGAAACACACTTACTGAAACAGGAAGCATGGTGAATATATACATTAAAGACTCATGTCAGAAGATATGGACTCAATGGAAATTTGATTTGGATTTCTTTCTGTTGAAATCTGATGTCACAGATAACCAGGAATTCTTGTAACAACTTCAGTAACAATCTGATTTGGACTTTGTTCTATTGAAATCTGATGTAACAGATAGCAACCAGGAATTATTGTAACTGTCTAGTTTGCAGACTGCAAAAAAAAAACTCCCCCCTCCCACCTAATCCCATAACTTAAAGTAATCACACAAGAAGCAATAATGTTGCTTCCATTTCCCCTATTCAAATAATCTAATTACTTAGGGCTAAGTAGTGTTCTCCCATATCAAATCAGTTTCCCACCACTATAAAATGTAAGATTACATATCAATCATTTTACACATAAATGTATCCCCCTTGATGGGTTTTGCTTCTGATCCCTCCAAGGATGCTTCTCCCATTTCTGTACTCTTGACTTGTTCACAAGAATATCCCTGGGATGGTAATATTTTCACACTTCGGCATCACAATGGCTTGACTCTGTAAGAGGTTTCACCATTATACAAGCCACTTAATGGAAAAAGATTTAATAAGTACAGCTAAACTTTACAGCAAGGAGAACTTTAAAGTTGGAGGGGGGCCAATGCAACATTGAAAGCATCAGTTTCCTAGTGACTGGGCTGCCCAGCATGTCAATCCAGTGACATCATCATGTCTGAACCCTGAGATGTGATAACAGGTGGCCCAGCCCCTTCACCTCTATACACCAGAAGTAAGAAGATGAGTGGTGTCCTTGATAATGGTGGTGGGTACTTTGAAAATGTTTTGAAAAATCGGCCTAAAAGTTTGTCGCTGATAAAACCACACAGCAATTGACACTTGCACTGGTACACTGGAGGATTTATCCTAACATTTGAGCTGCATATTGTATTTATTGAAAAAAACAGAGTAAGAAATATTTTTAACCTACTTGAAAGTGAACTAGGATAATTTTAAAGTTATTGCAAGATACTTTAAAACTCTGTGTTATACTAATATTGAAAGAGAAAAGAACCATTATATTAAAAGTGTTTTCTGTATAACAGAGAGATCCAAAGTAGAACTGAAGAGCAGACAAAAACATTTAGTTATTATTGAATAATAATCATAAGGTAATTAATTAACTCAAAGTCTTTTTAGAATACTGTTTACCAGGGAGTAAGAAATAATCAAAATAGCAGCTTACCAATATCTCAAAATATAAAGAAATCATGAACCCTGATTAAAATAAAATATTATTGTTTCTTTTATTAAGGCCAGACAAGGACACAAACAAGATCATTAAACACAAGTATGAAAGAAAACTCATAACAGGTGTGCTCCCCCTGGGTTTGAAATTCTGTAACAAATCCTCTTTTTTTTACCTTTGTATATATATTGGAAAAATAGTTGAGCCTTGTCTTCTTACCTTAGTATTATATATTTTCTTTTATTAGAGCACTTTTGAATCATCTGAAGAAGGGACAGGATTGCTCTGAAAACATTTACCAAATGAAAATGTTTAAGGAAGCTTTATTTATTTATTTATTGAATTTTGATGACCGGGTAGGCCCACTGGGCCCCGGAGGTCCCTTTTTCAGGGGCGACCCGGGGAGTAACAGTACATGACATAAAAGACAATGGAGCAATATACAGGCTGAGGGTTTACAGTAAGCAACAGCTTTCAGATCCATGCGGTATAGCTTTCACATCTATGGGTCATAAATGTCTAACTGCTTATCCTATTGTGCATTTGCTCAAGCTACAGAGACGTACAATTGATGAGACAGTACAGTGAGTTCGCTAGGTAACATTCCTCTAAGATACATAGGATATTTTCTATGAGCGTGAGGCAGGGTAAGTGCAGACTGTTCAGTGGGTAGAGCTTAAGTATGGTAGAGAAAGCTGACGCAGGTCATTATATTAGAGTTGTGTACAGTAGGATAGGCAATTACTCATTGACAGCAGGTAGGTTTAGAGTCTAGTGCGGAAAGGTGCCTTCTTGATGTAACTTAAAAATTAGAAATTTTGAAATCTTGTGAAGATGATTGTAACATGAATACACTGTTATGAACAAAATTACAAAAATATAGAAGAAACACAAGTAAAAGAAAAAATATTTTTGGACTTAAAGGTTTGAAAGTCTTTTTTTCACTGATTACACACATGATTTTCACCGGTTTGAAGACACTCCTCTCTCATTGTGGATAAACGCTTAAAGAAAAAAAGTAAAAGGGAACTGAGGGAGGACTAATATCATAAACACAACTCCATGGAGGTATTAATATACAGAATGAGTAAAGAAGTAGAAATGAGAGAATAATAATAATATAATAATAAAGAATAATAGGAAAATTGTGAGCTTGAAAGCTAAATTGTGTTATGTTTTATATCCATGGCACTCCAGACAATATATCCTGGGTCATAGCCCCCTTGCTAGGCTAATGACGCAAGTGTGACCCAGAATCAAATTCTGCAGTATACCTAGGTCCCAGGAGTCCCTGTTCTCCAGTCCTCTCTGTGCATCTGACAAGGCTACAGCATACTAGGAGTCCCTTTGTGTGATCCAGAATAATCAGCTTGAAGGTAGGCCTTAGTTGCTTCTGTCCCACAGCTAATTTAGTAGATATATTGCCAAAATTAATTCTAATGCTTAATGGTCTGCCTGGTCATTCTAGTCTGGTTATTTAGCAGCAAACATTGGTTAATTGATTATTTAATTGTTTAATTGGTTACTTCTTGGCTGGATTGCATTGTTAAGAAGAATCAGTCTGCTTCCTTCCAGATGGACCAACAGCAGACACTCGGGAGCATGGTTAACAGTGAGTAGAATCACTGAGCTAGAAGATAAGTAGTTAATTTTAAATCTAGCAATAGTTACTCTGTTTGATGCTCATAACTTAGATGGTTTCTCTTGATGCTGCTGGAATTAAAGTCCTTGCCCCCAGCACTCCTCTCGGCTTTTGTTTATTGTTTTCCTAAATTCTGTAAGCAATAATACCCGACAGGGTGGACATTATTGGGAAATACTGGACTGCCCAGGGGCATGATAAGGCCCGTGGCCGCAGGCGGAGGACCTTATAGCCCCTGGAAGGTACGGTATTTCCCAACAATGCCCACCCTCGAGGGTATTATTGCACTTATAAAATGGTTTTCTTAGTAAGCTTTAATGAAGAGAGGAAATTATTATACAAAAATTAATAGTATTAGCAGAAACAAAAGTATTTAAAAAAAATAGTCCATGTTTCTTTAAGGCTGTTCCAGGTTGTGTTGCTCCTCCCCACAGCTATCAACACCCCCAACCCACTTCTCGACACAGACACATCCACTTGAAGAATTGGTAAATATACAGAAGCAATCTGTGGGCATCGAAGTGTCATGTTTGTTTAACATTTTTTTTTTAATTGGGCTGCAGTTGTACGTTGCGTCTGTTAAGCGCGGGACCTGTGGTGAGAACTATGCGTTGACGAACAGCTCCGAGGTAAATTATGTATTTCATTTATATTGGTACTTGGAATACATGTGGGTGCATTGTAGTTTGAGGCACTTTTGGCATTTGTGGCAGGAGAATGATATGATTTTGAAAAAAGGTTTGGAGCAATGGATTGTTTCACTTCCAGTTTAGCGCAGTGCTGCGATAGTGCAGTCGGGAGAGTGCAGCTGTGAGAAAAAAAAGATTTGGGCACTCTTCCCGACCGCAGAATAAGTGGAGTGTCTTTTTTTGTTTTTTTGAACAGGAGCGACATTATAGTGAAGGAGCGACTGTGTGTGTGTTGGGGGGCCGTTTGGTCTCGCTAATGAAGAGAAAAACATGGCAGGGATTTTAAATACTAGCTGGTGGTTTCAGCCAATGAGTAAGCAGGGTGAGCACCCCTGCACAAGGGTATGTGGTAAGGTGGCACTCAGGCTGGTACTAATTTTTTGCTGGGCATTTATTGAAAAATAAATCCCAGCTTGGAAGTGGTATTAGCCAATTAGCAGTCAGAATCCATTCTTGCCATTTTATAATATTGGTTTAATTATCCTGTTATGGATTACTTCATTGGCATTTATTTTTTATTCATGATCTGCCCCTTAACAGTTCTAAGAGAATAGGTGGGTAATCTATGGCTGTTGATCCACAGCTTCAGAGTGTAGCTTGTGTTTGGTTTTTCAAATCCCTTACAGCTCCCCTCAATCTTTGGTCACACCGCAGATGCAGGCTCTATATTTAAATCAGATGCGCCCGGTCTCAACAGTGGTTCCCCCCTCCCAAGTGGGAACCGCATGGTGCTGTGACTTTCCTCTGCATCCCCTACTCCCCTCACAAGTGGGATAGGGATGAACGCTCCAGAGAAATACTATTTTGTCAAACAGGATTAACCGACCCTTATTCAGCTGCCATATAACCCCTGGCAGTCTATTGCAGCTAACCCTGCAGGTCCCTAACACCATCAGCCTACAGGGGTACACTCAGGCCTTACTTCAATCAAAGGGAGGAAGGAAATAGTTTTTAAGCATATTGGAAGGACTTACCACTAAGGATTCATCAGGGATGGTGCAAGAAGGGGAACAAAGTGCCAGAGAAAAATACTCAGGGAATGTTTAGTGCGATAGAACACCTGATTCAATTAGGGAACCATGTGGCCAAGTAAGGCCTCTTTCTCTCTCTTTGGGCTACTACGCTGAGGGACTAGGGCCAAATCCCGTACAACACTCATGTGTGGGTTCATCTCGGCCACCATATTATAGATGCCACTTGCCTTTCCTGGCTGCCATCAGATTCCATGTCTTCTCACATGCACAGATCATGCTGGGCGGCCATGTTTGTAGTCCTCCCATACCACATGGACTCTGCGCATGCGCAGGGAACACAGTCAGACATTTTTGTAGTCCAGTAGTCAGCTGTTTTTGTAGTTATCTTGCCTGAGCCAAACGACAGATTAAGGTATTATAAGACAACGCAAACTATCATTCTGACATCTCTGAAAGCCCATTTAACCACTGAGTGGCACTTTTTTTTCTGCAACCTCCTACCACTGGGACCATTTTTTAGATGAAGACTAGTTCCTTTTTTAATGCATTCGTGTGTGTGTCTATATATATATATTATGGTAGCATGGTAGTGCTACCATAGTTAGGGTTGAGGAGCCATTTATATGTTAAACCCAAAGTTTTGCACCTTAATAACTTTGCAACTGTTTGACAGATTTGCCTGAAATTTGGAATACACAATCAAGACCCATACGCCTTGGGATCTGCAAAGTTTTGTACCAGTCAGATACATGGCTGTGGAGTTATTAAGCGTGATCTGCGTGTGCATTTACGTTTTTTGTGGAATTCTAAGTTCGCGCCTACAGGTCGCACGGTTTGCATGACCAGCCCAAAATCTTCAGTGAACGTGCGGCTGGGGTCCCCAATGTGCCTTTCAAAGATTTCATGAAAAATTATTAAACTGTTCAAAAGTTATGGCAGTCTGAACTTCTGTTTTTTTCCCATAGGATAACATTACGGCGTTTGCCGCGCCTTTGAGGGCCCGTATCTCAAAAACGGTGCAAGATACTGAGTTTTTGTCAAAAGATTACAGCCCCCACATGTATAAAACTAGCCAGGAAAGTGATAATACATATGACTTTTAAAATTTTTTTCTATGTAGTACGGTTACTGAGATATAAGCAATTTACTGTTACAACTACTGATTTTTGTGTTCCGAGAGTCATTATTTTGCATACATTCTTTCTACTCACTGTCTTTCTCTATATAGCTTTTGGAGAAACCAGCCTATGCGCTTACATTACTCTTACCATTACTGTTTCTGCTTGCGGTTCCATACCCATTTGACTTACCGTTCCGTTACGCCACCATGTGCGTTACCTTTGCATTTTCATTTGCGGTTGCGTTTCCATTGTTTTTAACATTTCTGTCTACAGTACTGTTCCTCTTTCTGTTTAGCTTTGCATCACCATGCGCATTACGATTTGCGTTTGTGGGCACAATGTTACAATGCAACAAGACATCACCCCCGCGCTCCCGCTGCTGCATTACATTCACTATTTCTATTTCTCATTATCATTCTCAAAAAGAAGGGAAATTAGATGCAAAAAACTCCATTTAATGCATCAGTTAGGATTGTTCCACAGCGACAAAAGCGAGGAAATTCAATGTTAGGGTTGAAACTCCCTTTGCACCCTTCCAAGGTGCTCCAGTTAACATCTGGCATATTCAGGACCTTCATCAACAGTATCTCCCCTTTCTCTACCATCCTAAGGATGCCTTCTATCATATCCTTGTCCATTCCTTCCCCCAGACATGGGGGTCTGTATACAACCCCTCTGCAGATTGTGGTGCCATTTTCAGTCTCTAAGGTGACCCACAGTGCCTCCTCTCCTCCCTGTTTACTCTTTTGTTCCATTGCTTTTATCCCTTCCCTTACATAGAGAGCTACTCCTCCCCCTCTTCTCCCCTCCCTGTCTCTCCTGTAGGTTGTGTACCCTGGTATGTTAACATCCTGTCATGGTTATCTGTGTACCATGTTTCTGTGATTGCTATGATATCCAGGCATCCCTCTTCCATCAAGGCCACCAGTTCAGGGAGCTTGTTGCCCAGACTATGGGCATTGGTGCTTATTACCCTCCATTTCTTGATGGCCTTACCCCTTTTTGCCCCATCCCCATCCTTACTGTGCTTGCCATTTTCTCCATTTACCCCTGCCCTTCTCCCTATCTACATCTCTATCTTGGTCTTTACCTCACTTACTACCCTGATCTTTTGGGGGATAAGATTTCCCTGCTCCTTTCCAGTGCCTCCCCCCTTGGCTAGTTTAAATGCTTGCCAATGAAGCTATAAAGCCTATCACCAAGGATTCTGGTTCCCCTCCTGGACAGATGCAGACCATCACACCAGTATAGGCCTGCATCCCTCCAGGTGGACCCCCAGTCCCCAATGAAGCCAAATCCCTGAGCTCTGCACAGGTGTTTCAACCACTGATTGAATACCATGGTATGTAGTACCCTAGCCTCACCCATGCCATAGACAGGCAGCACCTCCAAGAAGGTTACCATGCGTGCTACTTGTCTAAGGCCCCTCCCCAACTCCACAAACTCTTCCTGCACTGCTCTGATCCCTTTCTTAGCCAGGTAATTTGTCCCTAGGTGGACAATAACATCCAGCTCCCTCCGCTGTGCAGCTGCTCCAGTGGCCCTGAGGATTCACTCCCTGTCCCTCCAAGTCATGGCACCAGGCAGGCACCATACCTCCCTTTCCCTTTCCTCCCCTAGTTCTATCTTACTAACAATGGAGTCTCCCACCAGGACACAACAGCAGTGGCACTGGTGATCCCTGGGTGGGAGGGGAGGCCCCACAAATCCTGGTCAACTCAGCTTGGAGATGAGCAACCTCCTTCCTCAACCCAGAGAGGTGCCTGCAGATGGGACAACACTGCATCCTCCAGAATGTCTCCCAGAAGACTGCTGCTCCACAGCCACTGCACTGCACCACTCCCATCATGTCTTATTTCTGGCCCCTTAATATTTGTTTTGAATACTTACTCTTTCCTCTGTTTATTTAATTTTTTTTCTCCCTACTTACTTACTGCTTCTGTGTCCTTTAAGCTACTGATCTTCCTGTTCTGAGACAAGAAGTTCCTATATTTCTCAGTAGTCTTCTTCTTTTACTCAGAGTCAGACCTCCAGCAGCTAGGGGGATGGAGAGCTACTCTTCCTTCTAGGATGGTGAGTCTTTGGTGACTCTGTGATCACTCACTTCCTACTCCCAAACAGGAAGTTCCTGTAGTCAGTCAAATCCTGTCCCAATAAAACTAGAACTGCTTTTGGGTGGGGGCTGGTGGGGAGGGAGGGAGGGAGGAAGGAGGGCAATATAGTCCCAGTAGAGAAGTTTGGCTATAATAACAGCAGCTCCTTCCTCCTGTTGCCTCTCCCTCTTCAAATCCTTGTTCCTGAGGACCTTCTCCAAGGTCTGTCATTGATTCAAGTCAAGGTCTTAACATCATGATTTGTTACTGCTTTAAATTCTGAACTTAAACTTCAACCATTGCCTGAGGCATCATTTGAGTCCTCCCTTCTGTCATTGCCCAAATCAAGGTCCCAACATCATGATCTGTCTTTGCTTCAAATATTGGACTTAAGCCCCAACCATTGCCTGTGGCATCTGTTGCGTTTCTCCCTTAGAACAGTCCTTCTTCCCTAGGCCATCATGACCAACCCTCTCCTATCTCATCTGACCTTTCATCCCCACTCCCTACACCCCCCTCCCCTTCCCACCCCACTTGCCAGGCCATGCCTACAGTACTTATCAAAGGACTTTTACATCTCAATCTTCTTCACACTTTGATGCTAGAGGAACTGCCACTCCTGCTTACTATGACTCCTATAGAATTTGACAGCAGATAAGGACCGTTTGGCCCACCCAGTCTGCCCATTTCCCTATCTAATGGATAAGCTGCAGATCCTAGTTAACCAGCAGCCTACTTCTTTCTACCCCAACCCCCTAGAATGGCCTTATGACTGTCCCATGCATGCTTGAATTCAACCACTGTTTTTGACTCCACAACCTCCTCCAGAAGGCCGTTCCATGTACGCACAACCCTCTCTGTGGAAAAATACTTCCTTACATTACCTCTGAGCTGCTCCCATCTTCAAATTGTGCCCCCTTGTTCTTGCACACCTCTTTTTTTGAAAGATGCTACCCTCTTGGACTTTGTTAATTTCCTTGAGGTACTTGAAAGTTTCTATCATGTCCCCCCCCCTCTTTTCCTTGAGGCTATACATATTAAGCTCTTTAAGTCTCTCTTCATATGTCTTCTAGTGCAGACCCTGCACCATTTTAATTGCCCTCCTCTGGACTGCTTCCAACCTGTCTATGTCCTTGCAGAGATTGGATCTCCAGAACTGCACACTGCATTCCAGATGGGGTCTCACCAGCTGTCTGTACAGAGGGATAACAACTTTCTGTTTTCTACTGGTGATGCATCTCCCTATGCATCCAAGTATCCCCCCAGCCCTCCTTAGTGCCCTCTCACATTGCTTGCCCACCTTTAAGTCATCTGATATGACTACCCCCAGGTCCCTTTCCATTTTTGTTGTTGTTAGTATCTCACCCCTCATTGTGTACTCTTCCCCTGGGTTTTAGTTTCCCAGGTGCACTACCTTACACTCTTAGCATTGAATCTAAGCTGCCATACATTTGACCATTCCTCTAACCTTGCCAAGTCCCTTCTCATCCTTTCCACCCCACCTTGTGCATCAACTCTGTTGCAGATCTTTGTGTCATCTGCAAAGAGATGTACTTTTAGTTCCAGTCCCTCTGCAATGTCACTCATAAAGACATTGAAGAGGGGACCGATCCTAATACTGAACCCTGTGGTACCTCACTAGTAACCCCCCTTTCTTCGGAGTGGACTCCATTTACCGTTACCCTTTGTGTCCTATTCTCCAGCAAATTCTTTACCCACGCTATCATCTTGGGACCCACTCACAGGCTGGCTAACTTGTATATTAATCTTTTGTGTGGGACTGTGTCAAATGCCTTGCTAGAGTCTAGGTAGACCATATCCACAGCCCCTCCCTGATCTACTACTTTGGTCACCCAGTCAAAGAAATCTATTAGATTCATCTGGCATGACCTTCCCACTGTGAATCCATGCAGCCTTGGGTCCTATGCCCCTCCGGCCTCTAGGTACTCGGCAATTCTTTCCTTCAGAAGTGATTCCATCATTTTTCCTATCACTGAGGTTAAACTAACAGGTCTGTAGTTTTCTGCTTCTGCCCTGCTCCTGCTTTTGTGAAGGGGAATCACATCTGCCCTCCTCCAGTCCTCAGGTACCACCCCATCCTCCCATGATTTGTTAAAGAGGGTAGTCAGTGTTGTCAGTGGTGTCAATGATGTTTACTGTATAAACTTTAGCTCATTACCTTACGTCCATATATCTGTATCTATGCAATTGTATTAAATGGCACTACCTCTTGTTTATTTATTTATTTACTGTATATTCGGAATTACAAACCTTTGAGTCACAGACTCTTTTACAAAGGCTCCACGTCGGTTACAGAGGGTGGAGGGAGAAACAAGAACTGGGGAAGACAGACAGAACAAGGAAATTATAAACAAGCAAAAATTATATACAGATTTATGTTCAAACATTTTTTATACAGTTGCTCCACGGTGGTTACAGCGGGTGGAGTGACATAAGACAGGAAATGGCAAAAAGGAAAACAACTTTCTATACATAATAAATAAATAATTTATAGATTACATTGCTGGCATGATAGCAGAGAGACTTATTTATCCGGTTAGAGCAAGTAGGAGACATACCTGTGACCCCTAGACTGAGCTTTTTGGGGGGTTCATCGGGCCTAGGTGGCCCCTATGTGGGTGCGAGGAGGGGGGGAGGAGGAGGAGAGAGGTTAGGCTGAATTAGCATTCACATTTAGAGCTATCCAATAGGAAGGTTTTAAGGCCTGTTTTGAAGAGTTGAATGCTGTGGGACTGGGAGAGGGAAGGGGGAAGAGTGATAAGCCATTTGGGGGTGCGGTAGCAGAGGGATCTTTGCCCAAGGGATGTATGACATGGGGGAGCCATGTAGGATGTGGTAGCCGAGAGTCTGGTAATACGCCTGAGAGGGGCCGGTTTGATGATGGGGAGTAGACCGGTTGGCACAAGCTGGAGGTGGATCTTTTTTGCTAGTATGCAGGTGTGGTACTTGAGTCTTTGATGGAAATTAAGCCAGCCAGTCAGTTTGTATAGGTCGTAGGTGTGGGTGAGTCTGTCACATCCCGAGACAAGGCAACAGGCTTTGTTTAGAGCAGTGGTTATGCAGCTTAGGGTGGAGTTATCAGCAGTGCCATAGATAACAATCCCATAATCGATAAGGGAGAGGATGGAGGACGTGACAGCTATCTGCATGGCTTGAGCAGGCAGGCTGTTTTTGATCCTGTAGAGGGTACCAACTCTCGAGTGGATCACTGCCGAGAGGAGGCGTACATGTCTGTGGTAGGAGAGGGAGGTATCTAAGGTGACACCCAGGTATTTGAAGTGAGTGACGTGTTCCAGTAGGGAACCATCCGAGTTGGAAATATGAAGAGCCATCTGACTGTGCAGGCTTTGGCGATGAGCAAAGGTCATGGCCTTGGTTTTGGAATAGTTAATGATCAGGCGGTAATCAGCGAACCAACTCTCCAGCTCCCTGAAGAATCCCTGGAGGGTGAGCTGGAGGGTGTACGGTTGGGGGTGTTTCCAGTAGAGAACTGCATCATCAGCATAGAGTAAGAGATGGCCACTGCAAGCTTTGGGGAGTGAATTAAGGAAGAGAGTAAAAAGCAGTGGGCCCAAAATTGACCCCTGTGGAACACCAGAGTGAACAGGCTTGGGGGTGGAGATGGTGGAGTTTATTCTTACTTGCTGCGAGTGTCCTGAGAGGTAGTCCTTAAACCAGGCTGCGGCCTCGGGGACCACATTTAGTTGCGGCAGGACTTGAAGGAGTAATTCATGACTGACCGTGTTGAAAGCCTTAGTTAAGTCTATATAGATAGCCCCTGCAAGTGACCCTTGGTCAAGTGCCTCATGGATGAACGTTGTGAGTTCAGCGAGAGCCGTGATGGTGCTGTGGCCAGCTCTGAACCCATGCTGTTCCTTACTAAGTAGGTTGTGTTTTGTTAGATGCTCAGTTAGCTGGTCTGAGACTATTTTTCCAGGGCTTTGGAGAGGGAGGAGTATAGAGATTGGTCTATAATTACCGGGGTGGGTGGGGTCACCGCTCTTTAAGATAGGGGTGATCAAGGCTTTTTTCCAGGTAGTGGGAAACTGGCTGAGGCAAAGTGAAAGGTTTAGTATTTTTGTGAGATGGGGTAGTGTGACATCGAGGGTACGCCTAATGAGCTTTAGGTCCAGGGAGTCATTGCTGTAGCGAGTGTTAGCGATTGCTTTGGAGATATAGCGTTTGGCCAAGGTGCAGGGAATGGTACGGAGCTGGAAAGGGGCGGGAGGACTGTACTCGCCATAAGAGAAGTAGGGGGGGTTTGGAAGGGCGGAAGAAATTAGGCGGGAGGATATGTGAGAGGTCTGAGAAGGATTCGTTGAAGGCTTCAGCAATTTTAGTGGGATCTTGGGTAACGTCCCCGTTCAGACTGAGTTGGGTAGGGGTGGGGGAACGTGATTTGCCACTGATTTCTTGTACGTTGCTCCAGAACTTTTTCCCATCTCCCCAGGAGGAGGAGAGGGTGTGCTGATAGTAATCAGCCTTGGCCTGTCATGTGGCCCAGGTGCATTTATTTTACACCTCCCTATATAACTGTCTGTCCTGGGTGCATTGGGAATCTATGGCCCTGTGCCAAAGGTTGTCCCTGTGTTGCATCAGTTTTAGGAGGGAGGGTGTGATCCAGGGTGTGGACCTGGTTTTCACTACCTGCCTAGTGACAGGAGCAAATATATCACAGGCTTTGTTAAAGGCAGCTATAAAGTGGGTGACAGCGGCATCCATCGACTGTGTGTTATATAAAGGTAGCCAGTTACTATTGGCTAGAGTAATCTTTGAGGTGATTAATGCCTCCTTTTTTGAGTTTTCGGTGCCATGTGGTTTTCGGAGGTGCTGTGGGCAGTTTACCTGACCACCAGCAGATAACCGGGGAGTGGTCACTGATAGAGTCAGGGAGCACTGTGGCCTGGGTAATATTTTGTGGCCTGTTGGTAAAAATGAGGTCTAATAGTGTGGACGTCCCAGTTCTTGTGTCGCACCTTGTTGGGGAGGTGATTATTTGGGTGAAGTCCATAGCCTGGGCAGCATCTCTGAAGACGGAGGAGGATGGGGATGACCAATCGATGTTGAAGTCACCCATTAATATGGTTTCATTAGTATTAGGCAGGTGTGAGATAGCATGAAGGATGAATTCAAATGCAAGTTTCTGGTTTCTCAGGGGGGACATAAGCTGAGATGATGATGATTGTTTTAGAGCCCATTGAACCTATTGCTAGATTCTGGTGGAAGTATCTTGTTACATGTGATGGTTATATGTTATTATGTTGTTGTTACTACTACTATGTAATTGTTATGTACATTCACTCAACCTGCTATGTCTTAACCTTGTTGGCAATTGTTTTACCCCAGGTCCATCTTGTAAATGAGCTTGTCTCAATGATGTTCTGCCTGGCAAAATAAAGATTTTGATTGATTGATTGATCAATTGATTGATCTAGATTGTTTGTAAGGACAGAGCAAGGAACCTTATCAGAGCAAGGAAAAAAGAGTTTGGCTTCTTTTGGCTAAGCAGATTTACTGTGTATTATTTTCTTTTGTACTCACAGGGGGTTGTTGCTGTTTGTTAACATTTTACTACTTTATTTTTCTCTGATTCAAATTGTTGATGCAGGGTATACTTTCAGTTGCAGTATTACAGGCTGTGCCTACAGGTTTGTGCTTACAGATCACTGCTGTAATCTTCTGATTCAAATTGTTTTTTGCAAGGTATATCTTCTGTTACCACTTTATTTTTCTCTGTAGCAAAGTGTTTTTTACAGGGTATATCTTCTGTGAAATTATTCCAGGTGGTGCTTTACAGGTTTTACAGTTTTATCTATCGTTCGGCTAAGCTTTCAGGGCTACTGCATTTGTAGTTGGTTGATTGTTTATGCTGTTACCTGCTTTTTGCTTTAATCCATTGTTCTTCTTTTTCAACAGGGGAAGGGCCCAGCCACCCACCCCCATCCCCAAGTACCCCATGCTAATCTTCTTTTATAGGGTAGCACAGTTGTGATATTTCCTGTAGCAAAGCAGGAAGGGAAGGATCAGAGTAGTATCCACACAGTGACCTCATTTACAGGGGCACAAGTAATTTAACTTGTTATAAAAAGTTGTACAAAAACAAACAAAACACAAAATCAAACTTTTGCTTTCATTGTCCTCCTTCTAATTACTCTGACCAGGTTATAAACCCAGCAACTCATCTGGAATGAATATTATTAACTGTAGTTACTGCAGGACACTTTTCAAAAGGGCAGTTATACAGGATTTAGGACACTGTCCTACATACTGGACTATTGGAGATCCAAGGGCTTAGCTCCAGGCAGCATGGGCAGAGATTGCATGCCTCAAATCACATATTCAGGAGGAAATATATTATAAGAACCACCCACCATTTCCCCAACATCCAACAGAAGCACCTCAACTGCAGAGGGTAGTTGGTCTGGGAGGTTGGCAGGTGGATAGGAGGGCAAATTGGGTGCCCTATCACTCAGTGCTCTCCACTGTATGACCGCTACAAACCATATAAAAACTACAAACAAGTATCTGCCTCTATCTCCAAAATCAAACAAAGGGGCAGAGAACACTGCACAGCAGGACACTGCAGTACAGGAACAAGCACAACAAAATGCACCAAAAACAGGGACCAAAACAAAAAAGGAAAAAAGAACATCCAGAATACTTCAGATCATAGGAGACTCCATGATTTGGGGAGTTGATACCTATCTCCAGCCGGGGGGGGGTAATGGTCAGATGTATCCAGGTACAACAACTTGGAGAGACACTGACCACATTGCTAAAATCATGCAGGAAGAAGAAGAAGAAAACACTGATGTCCTGGTACACATAGGGACTAACTATCTCACTAGCTGGTCAGTTATGGAGACCAAGGAACACCTGACCAGGCTGGGTGACAAACTGTCATCCATTTCATCCAGCATCTCCTTCTCTGACATCCTGCCAGTCTGGGAGAGGGGGGCAGATGGACAGAAGGTCAGAGAAGGGGAGCTATGGGAGCTAAATATGTGGCTCAAAAGCTGGTGCCAGGAAAAAAGACACAAATTTATAGGTAACTGGCAACAGTTTTGGGAGCGAAAGTTCTTTATTTTGATGGACTGCATCTCACTAAGGAGGAAGTCAGTGCACTGGGGCAGAAGTTTGATGTCTTTGCAGAATATTTAAACTAGTAAATGGGGAGAGAGGTGCAGCACCTAATATGTTGAATAGGAAGAACACCCTTCCCCCCTCAACTAGCAATCAAAAAGGAGTTCAGCATGTTTGTAGTTTATTTGCATCACCAGGTAAGGAAAAAGGTCTGGCTCCCCATACGACACACAGGGGAAACACCAGACCTCGCCCAACAACTAAGACACCAAAATCTATCCAATGGAAAATCATGTACACAAATGCTCACTGTCTGGGAAACAAGATCCCAGACCTGAAGGCAACAATGACAGAAGCTAAACTGGACATAGTAGCCATTAGCGAGACATGGTTCACCAGTAACCACACTTGGGAGACTTCAGTATCCAGCTATGTACTGTTCAGAAGAGACAGAGGTTCAAAAGGGGGGGGGGTGGAGTGGCCCTGTATGTCAATGAAAATATCAAAGCTACAGAAATTCAGAATACACATAAGGAGCCAGAATAACAGTGGATCACCCTGGAAACAGGAAATGGGACAGCCATATAAACTGGGGTTGTCTACAGGCCTCCAGACCAGGGGAAGCACATAGACACATTACTGTTAGAAGATATACAAAACATGACAGCTAAAGGGGAGGTGCTGATAATGGGAGACTTCCACATGCCAGATATAGATTGGTCAATACCAGCAGGAACATCTGCCAGAACAAGACACATAGTGGATTCCCTGCAGGGGGAGGGCCTCAAACAACTGGTAGAAAAACACACAAGAGGCAGGGCTATCCTAGATCTAGTACTGACTAACAAGGAAAGGATCACAGATCCCCAGGTAGAATGTCACCTGGGGGCAAGTGACCATCACATGGTATGGTTCAATTTGGGCACTAGAACTAAATCATCCCATTCCAAAAATATGGGACATCAGAGGAGCTGCCTTGATAAGATGGTCAACAGAGTTAAGCTAGCCCTGGCAAGAAGAAATACAGGTGAGGGGGTACAGGCAAAGTGGGCAAGCATTAAGGATGCAAACTTGAAGCAATATCCCACTGTGTTAGAGAGAAAAGCAAGAGCAAAAGAAGAAGGAAACCACTTTGGTTCTCAAGAACAGTAGCAGAAAAGGTCAGAGCCAAAAGGCTGGCCTTCAGGAAATATAAGGGAAACACAGCAGGACAAAGATAGGGAAGCATACCAAGCTTCCCCAAGGGAAGCAGGGAAGGCAGTAAGGCAAGCAAAGTCCCAAATTGAGGAAACACTAGCATGAACAGTAAAAGAAGGTAACAAGACTTTCTATAGATACATTAGTGAAAGGAGAAAGTCCAGAGGGGGGATTGCTAAGATCAAAGGGGATAAAGGGGAATGTGAAGAGGAGTACCAAGGAAAAGCATCTATCCTAAATAGATACATCTGCTCAATATTTACTGAGGTGAAGGTAAGGCAGGGCCCACAGCTCAGCACCATGGACATGGTGGGGGGGAGGAAGGTGTGCACTAGTCCCGTCACAAAAGAAAGGGTCCTACAAGAGCTCACTAATCTTAGGGTGGACAAGGCAATGGGACCTAATGGCACACATCCCAGGGTACTAAAGGAGCTAAGGGTGGAACTAGCAGAGCCATTATCAGAACTGTTTAGTGAGTCTCTGAGCACAGGAGAGGTCCCAGAAGACTGGAGAAAGGCTCATGTGATCCCGCTCCACAAGCAAGGTAGCAGGGAGGAGGCAGGGACCTACAGACCAGTCAGTCTTACCTCAGTAGTGGGCAAGATTATGGAGGCACTCCTTAAGGAAAGGACAGTGCAACACCTGGAATCCATAGGAGCACAGGATCCAAGACAGCATGGGTTTACAACAGGAAGATCCTGTCAAACTAATCTCATAAATTTCTTTAACTGGGTAACCAGAGTTGTGGACCAAGGGGGAGCAATTGATGTTGCCTACCTTGACTTCAGCAAAGCTTTCGATACTGTTCCACATAAAATATCCATTAATAAGCTGGGTAGGCTCAGGCTGGGTCAGAAGTTGGTCAACTGGGTGGCAAACTGGTTGGCAGACAGAAAACAGAGAGTGATGGTAAATGGTATACAGTCAGAAGAGATGCAAGTCACAAGTGGGGTACCTCAGGGATCAGTCCTGGGGCTAGTCCTCTTCAATATCTTTATCATTGACATTGCAGATGGACTGGAGGTTAAGGTTTGTCTGTTTGCAAATGACACCAAGATCTGCAACAGAGTAGATGATACAGATGGGGTGGGCAGAATGAGAAGATATCTGGATAAACTGGCGAAATGGTTGGAAGAGTGGCAACTGGGGTTTAACGCAAAGAAGTGCAAGATTATGCACAAAGGGAAGAATAACCCTGATGCCACCTATAGTTTGAGAGGGGAGTTACTGGCAATCACAAGGGAAGAAATAGACTTGGGCATCATCACAATGGATGAACTGAAATCATCTAAGCAGACCACTAAAGCAGTAGATAAGGCTAGAGGGATGTTGGGGTGTATTAGTAAGGGTATCACAAGTCATAAGAGGGAGGTAATAATCCCTTTTTACAAGACACTGGTTAGGCCCCATCTGGAGTACTGTGTGCAGTACTGGAGGCTGCACTTGCACAAGAACATTAACAAAATGGAGGCAGTCCAGAGAAGGACAACCAAAATGGAGCAGGGACTGCATCAGAAAAAATATAAGAACAGATTAACGGAGTGCAATATGTATATCCTAGAGCAAAGGAGGGGGGGAGAGAGAGGTGATATGATCAAAACATTCAAACATCTTAAGGACATTAACAAGGTGAAAGAGTCTAATATGTTTTAATATAAGAAAAATAGCAGGACAAGAGGACACAGCATGAGAATAGAGGGAGGACAATTAAGGGGGAATGTGAGGAAGTTCTTTTTCACAGAAAGGGTGGTGGATGCATGAAATGGCCTACCTCAGGAAGTGGTGGATATGAATACAGTGCAGGGTTTTGAACATGCATGGGACAGGGATAAGGGAGAAATAAAGATGAGCATGACTAGATAGGCCATTGACAGAGTACAGACCTATGGCACATTCATAAGGTAGAAAAAAGGGGAGACTGGATGGGTCTTGCGGTCCGTATCTGCCATCAACTTCTATGTTTCTATGTTTCTATGCAATCCCATCCTAGCACTCATCTGGACACCATCTGATTCTTGAAGGCAGCAGACATCACTCGGCCTCGTAAACGATCCCCGGTAGCCCCTTGGAACCTCACCCTCATTCTCAAATCATTAAGTGCCCTCCATTCAAGCTGAAGCATGATACCCAGCCACACTGGACAGGCCTAAAGACCATTTTCTATTGGCCATATGTTCAGCTTGCAGAATCAGTGAGCTGGGAGCCCTATCCAGTAAGAAACCTTACACCGTCTTCACCCCAGAAGGGGTATCCCTTAATACAGTCCAGAGATTGTTTCAAATTTCCATAGGGTGCAAATAATTGAACTTCCGACACTCTGTGAGCAAACACGACAAGGGGACACTCTGTCTCCCCATCACACAGATGTACAAAATACACTGGCAACATACATTGCAACAACTCAGGCAATATGTAGATCTGAAAGACTGTCATTGCACAAGGCCATAAACAAGGCATGGCCGCTTCCAAAACCACAGTCATAGGATGGCTGAAGAAGACCATTCAAGAGGTGTACAAAGCAAAATGCCTGATCCCACCAGAAGGCATAAAGGTCCATTCAACCAAGACAGTGGCCATGTCCTGGGTTGAAAGAGCCAGTGTTTCAACCAAAGAGATTTGCAGAGCGGCAACGTGGACTTCAATCCACACTTTCGCATGACATTATAGACTTGAGACATTGTACAAGCAAAGAGCCACCTTTGCTACTAAAGTCTTGTCAGCAGCATGTTCCATGGGTCCCCACACTGACCACTCTGACCCAACCTGATAGGATTTGTACTGCTGTTTATGCAACCCACGATGTAATTTTTGGAGTGCCATGGATATAAAACATAACACAATGGGTGTTTACTCACCTGGTAAAGGTGACTGTAGTAGTTTATATCCATGGCACTCCACGGCCCTCCCATCAGAGTAGCCTGTGTGGAACCTATATCTTACCTTTATTTGGAACAGTTGGCCAACTAGGTCCCTATGATCAAGTCAGGAAATGGATGTTGACATGTCTATGCTTTTTTTCACTACGTAGTACATGGGGAGTGCCATCAGTCACATCAGGTAGCTAAGATTTAGTATTGTATCAACAGGCAAATAAATCATGTGATTGTTTCAGCTACAAGTAGTTTATTTTCTTCATACTGTGGTTCAGATGTTAGAGTTGTTATGAATAACCATTTGTTTCAGTATGGAAGAATCGAACTGGAGAACAGGGACTCCTGGGACCTAGGTATACTGCGAAACTTGATCCTGGGTCACATGTGCATCATTAGCCTATCAGATGGGCTGTGAACCATTTTGTATGTCTTGAGTGACATAGATATAAACTAACACAATCGCCTTTCACACCCATTGGAGGATTTCAAGACAAGGAACTGCAGAATAAATTTGAGAATTTGTGAACTTTAAGAAGATTTAGAAGGTGGCAATGTAATTTTCTTTGTTAATAAAATGCTCATCCATTTAGTTTGTTCTCTGCCCAGCAGCACAAATTGTATAGAGGTCATCACTCTCTGAAACTTAAACTTTCACCAGGGAAGACATCTATGGTACTTTAATTAAGGAACTTTCAGCAAAAAAATTTTATTCAGTCTGTTCTAAGAGATAAAACTGTCTTGTAGTATGAGGGATGCAGGATTAACATAATTAATGACTTACCTCCTGAACTGAGAAACAAGACTGCTTTTTACCTATCAAAAGGAAACCGAGAGATGCAGGCATTAAATACAGCTTGTTATTCCTGACCGTATTCAAAGTGTGGGCTGCATCAGAATTAATGGAATACAATGGTTTTGAACCAGAGAAAGCCAGATTAAAAAGAGACTTGCCTAAACTGTTTGATAATTCTGACTTTTTCTTTACACCAGGAAAGTAGATCATATGAACAGATAGGCCAGATAAAGCAAGAATGTTAAATGGTACCTCTTCTTTCTCTGTTGTGCTCTGTTGCACTGAATCTCTCTGTGATGTGCTCACTCCATCCCTTCCAGTAAAATATTTATGCATTTTTTTCTTCTTTTAAATACCTGGTTCATAGGGCATAGTGACAGACCTATCAGATGTGAAAATTAACTGCAATGTTGTGCTCAATGGCTCCATAATATTAGTGGGTGGGATCTAAGCTGCTGACCTGACCCATCGTGAAGAGGGAGATTTGACCCTCTCATCAACATGAACAGTCAGCATGGCTGAAATAGTATTTAAAAGAAATTTGCTTCCAGGGTAATATT
Organism: Neoceratodus forsteri; assembly: GCA_016271365.2. Lineage (NCBI taxonomy): Eukaryota > Metazoa > Chordata > Ceratodontiformes > Ceratodontidae > Neoceratodus > Neoceratodus forsteri. Next base: position 608,243,877 of record CM057454.1, on the reverse strand, counting down.
TTGAACTGATTTGTTTCCTGCATATCTGGAGCAATGCGTCAAGTATGTAATGTTTTTTTCTTAAGGAACAGCTGTATTTTGACACCTGCTACTTGTATTAGAAGTGAATTTTAATTTGGCTACATGTATTGGGGTGGCAGGCACGTGGATGCAGTTCTTTGCCTATTAGTACAGATTAAAGTCTTTAATTTCTATTTTCTTAGCTCAAGGAGAGGATGCTCTAGTCTAATCTTATTTGACTTTGATAATGCGTCGGTGCTCATTTTACCTAGTGCCAGTTTGGGATTCTAGAACTGATGGTTTATCTTTTGTAGTTCGTTGATCCTACCAGGTGAAACAGTATACAGATATTTCTGAATTTTTGCATTTGCCATCATCTTGATTAACTGTAGAACTTGATTTGAAATACCAATTCTTAAATGTCTTGCATGTCCCATGAGCTACAGGAACTCTGTATTCTGCAGCTTTTGACCTCAGAACTAGAATGCTCGGATGATAGTGGGAGCTGGACTATAAATGGCAGCTCCCTTGACTGTTATTCAAGAGCAATGGACCTTTTTTATCTGAAATGTTTTATTCATTAACTGTTCCTTTACTTGTTTGTGTGTATATTTTATTCTTGATTAGCACTGGAGACATGCACAAAAATGTGCTTCATGATATCTGTCTGTTTTGCAAGAAGATACACAGAAGTACTATAAGTACAATAGATTTTAATAACATAATCTGCAAAGTTTTACATAGTGACCTTTACAAATTTATTTAAATGGAATCAGGGCCATTGTTGCAAGAGATGCATTTCTTTCCAACTGCAGCTTTTGATAGAATTGAATCTTGTCTCTTTTTAACTCAGTGGGCGTGATTCTCAAAGAGGGCTTAGGCCAGTGCAGTCTGCATCAGACAGTAGCTTGTGCCAAAGCCCCTTGTGCCAGGGACCCTGCACCAGATTCTGATACTGGAGGGGTCCTGGCACCTAAGTCCCCACACTTGCAGCAACCCCTCCTGTGCGACAAACACCTGGAGCATGGTAAGGATCTGCCACAGGCCTCCTGCAGCAAACACATGAGCCACCTCTCCATCCCCAAAGACAGAAGAGTTAATACATTAAAGTACATAGCCCCTTTCCATGTAATATTTCCCTCCCCCTACAAAATCCCTGATAGCAGCACATTATTACATTGTAAATTAATTCTTCCTGTCCTGGTGGTCTAGTGGTCCCCTCTCCCCAATAGTGCCCATCATTATATTAAATATTACTGCTCCCTAACCTGGTGATCTAGTGGTCCCCCCTTTCCTGATTCCTGATGCCACCATTGTTGATGTCAATAATATACCCCATCCCCGATGTCACTCTATTAGGCTATCATTAGCCCCCCACCCCGATCCTCGATCACGGTTGTAATAATATAATTGAAGACCCCTTTTCCCTGGTGATCAAGTGGCCTCCCTCCGAGTAGGCAGTGCCCACCACCCAGATCCTCCCATCCCATGACAGAGCCAGCACCAGCACAGCCTACCTCTCACCTGTGCAGCCGGTGCCCACTGAACTGTCATTGTGTGCTATACTGTATAGTATCCAAAATGCGCATACACTGTGCATTACAGCATGTAATGATAGGTCAGTCAATGCTGGCTGTGGAGTCAAGGGAGGGCTGTAATGGTGCCAGCTCTGTCATGGGATGGGGAGCCGGTGGTGGGCACTACCTACTGGGTGGGGGGCGGGTGGCCACTCGATCACCAGGGAAAATGGGTCTTCAATTATATAATTACAACCGCAATCAGGGATTGCAGAGGAGGGTTAATGATAACCTAATAGGGCAATATCGGGAAGGGGCATATTATTGACATCAACAATGGCAGCATCAGGGATTGGGAAAGAGGGGGACCATTAGACCACCAGGTTAGGGAGCAGTAATATTTAATATAATAATGGTCTCTATCAGAGAGAGGGACCACTAGATCGCCAGGTTAGAAAGCAATTATGTTTAATATAATAACGGGCGATATCAGGAAGGGGAGACCACTAGACCACCAGGGCAGGGTGAATTAATGTATAATAATAGGCTGCTATATAGGATCTTGGCTGGGGGACACAAACCAACCATGGATGGGGACATATGTAATCTATATTACAATGGGGACACATCTGGGATCATCGGCCACCCGCACCCCCAGAATACCATTGGCAAGCACACACACACATCCCTGGTGGTCAAGTGACCCCACCTCCTGAGTCCCTGTGGAGTGTAAAGCAACCATCTCTGGTGGTCTAATGGAACCCCCCCCCACCCCTAGCTGCGATCACATGACTTAATTCACATAATTGGAACTGTCTAGTACAGTATGCACTGCAAGTCTACTGGTCCACACTGGGGACCAATGGGCTTACAGCCCATACTGTACCTGTCATTTGGTGGGCAGCCATGTAGTATGCGGGCAGGTTGCAGCTGCCCGCTGATGACAAGGGGGGGAGCAGGGTGGGCAAGGGGTTCGGTATGTGTGGGAGGGGTGGGGGTGCCACTAGATCACCAGGGCTTTTCCTTACAGAAGATTACCATGATCACAGCTAAGGGCACGGGGGATTCCACTGGACCACCAGGGATGGTTGTTTTACATTCCACAGGGACTCATGAGGGGTCACTTGACCACCAGGGATGTGTGTGTGCTTGCTAATGGTGTTCTGGTTGGGCGGGTGGCCACCCATGGCTAGGCTGCTGTGTTGAACCCTTCTATACTGCAGCCCACCCGTGGGTGGTCAGGAGTTGTTCCATCTTCTCTGGGGCTCACCTTTGAGCTCCCCCATGCAGTGCAATGCAGGGTTGTGCCAGCATATGCGCTACGCAACCAGGGCTGAATATCGGGATGTGCCGCATATGCATGGGCATGCCCCCTGCATTTGCACCACATACATTAGCATTACACCCCAGTGCATCGAGATTTGCACTCCAGCAGGCAGCCTTCTCAATATCCCACCAGGGTGCAATGCTGGATTGCACCAGCGCAACACTGTTGCACCAGGTGCAACCCCTTTGAATATCCCGGCCCCTGTAACTAGGAATTGTCAACTCCATGTCAGAGTTGATTCAGGGAGGGGGCAAAATCCAGATAAAGCAGTGCCAGGGTTTCATGGGCACATTACAGCAGCAAACAGTGACTTGCCGCTGTAGTATACTTCATTATGGAAATGTCACTGCAGTGTTAGCATACTGTTTTCTTTTTGTTCCTTTACCTTATCTTCTTTTGGGCTTGTGTGATTATGAGACTAAACTTGTAACAGAGCTAACAGTAAACATATGCAGTGTTTATTTCTTAAAAGATTGGCCCATTTTAATGTACTGAATATGCTTAAGAAATTCCTGATCTAATTATGTCAGATGTCTTCAGCGTTATAACCCAAAATGTTACAGGCCTGAATGGGAAGTCTGAAATATATAAAACCCTAAGGTTCCTGAAAATATGACACACACACATACCTTTTTTTTACAAGAAACTTATTTAAAGAAAGAAGACTATAATCTGATGCCTAGAGAATGGTTGTGTCAGGTATATGGGGCTGGGGACTGTTTTAAGAATCCAGAATTTTAATTTTTATTGGAAAGGGATTTTATTTTCAGCTAGTCAACTACTGTATTTTGAAGATCAGAAGGGTTATTTTCTCGCATGTTAGGGGAAAAATGTGTTACTTTAGCAAACATATATAGCCCTAGGAATGGTAGTCATGAGATTTTCACCAAATTCTTACTTACATGACACCATATTTAAGTAGTATGTTGATTTTTGCTGGTGATGTAAACTGCATAGTTGACCTCACTATGGACAAATCAGGGAAAACCTTCTTTCTCAGTAGATCAGATAGGGATCTACGTGAAAGGCAATTCTGGCTCCATGCACCACATGTGCCTCCAGTAAAGATTTACAATGGAGGAGCAGAAAACAGAGGCACAAAGAAAAACTATACAAAATGTTCTTTATTTAAAGTGTTCCATGCAAAAGCAGCTACCCACACAGGTCACAGAGCAACTAAACTTGACTGATGCATAGAGGGTTTACGCTTTAAGGGTACTTAAAGGTCTCAGTCATGTCCCCCTCTTCCATCCCCAATAGAGTATATGTTGAGCCCCATGAGCCTCTTTTTGTATGTGTTGCCTTGCTTGCCCTGGATCACCTTAGTTGCCCTTCTCTGGACCGTTTCCAGCAAGTTGATATCCTTTTTGAGTGAAGGGCATCAATACTGCACACTTTACTCAGACCAATTGTTTAGCTATTAGTTAAAAACATGCAAATAATGAAACTAAAATAAACTGTATTAGGAAAACAGGGGTAATGAACTCATTTATGAATTCAAAGGCATAAATAATGAATTTAAGGACTTTTATTCAAACTGATATGGAACTCAGAATTTAGATGCTAACATTTACATTGAACGAGTCTGTAAAGTGGGTTAAGGATAATTAAGTTATTAAGAGAGGATGCAGGTGAGCTTAAGAAAACTGTGAGTGTTTGTGAAATTACTACTGCTGTTAAATCACTCACAAACCACAAGGCACCTGGCTTAGATAGTTTTACATCAAACTTATTCAATCTTTATAGATGAGCTTTCTCCAGTTCTTGCAGAACTGTATAAAGAATCACATACCAAAGAAATTTTGCCTCAGTGTATGAGATAAAGGCTTATCACTACCTAATAGAAACTGGATAGGGACCCAACCCCCAAAACTATAAACCAATAATCCTAATTAACACACACACTAAGACTGTCACTAAAGTACTCTTAAAAAGATTAGAAAATTATATTCAAAATATAACTCTTCCCCAACAGACAAGATTCCTACATGGTAGAATAGCTAGGGAGAACACTCACAAAATCTTTTCTCTAATTAAACAAGCTGAAAAAGCTACAAGACCAATGCACATACAAAAAGGCATTTGATTCCATACCTTGGTCTTACTTATTTAAAATACTTAAAATGTATGGCTTCCCTGATGAATTTATTGGCTGGATAAAGAAACTGTATAATAACTCATCTGCAGCACTATTAACTAATGGGAATATATCCTCATTCTTCAAACTGGGATGTGGCACTAGACAGGGTTGCTTTCTTTCCCCTTTGTTATTTAATTTATTTATTGACACCATAGCAAGAAAATTCACTGTGCATAAAACTATCAAGGAAACACATTGGATGGGTAAAGAATATGTCTGCTCTCTGTACACAGCCAATATCTTTCTGTTTTGGAATCTCAGAAAAAAGTAAAGGCTATTTTAAAAGTCATTGCAGAATCTGGGAAAATAGCAGGATATAAAATAAATACAGAAAAAGTGCAACTCCTCTCATAACACAGAAAATGTACAAAGAAAGATATCACCTGTCTAAGAATATCAAGGGTGGATAAGTGCATAAAGTATTTAGGAATTTATCTATATAAAACTATCAAAAACAATATCAAATTACAGTAGTCAATTTAAAAGAGTAATATCAGAAAAATGAGCTAAATGGAATAAACTTTATTTTTGGGCCAGATTAGAAACTATTAAAATAACAATATTACCATTAGCAATTCTTCACTATAGTATGGTCCATACTATGATCATTAGAGACTGGTTTGCTAAAACTGAGAGCTTACTCAGTAAATTTTTGTTAGCCAATAAAAATGTGAGTCACATATAATAAAATCACTAGGCCAATTAATGCAGGAGGCTTAAAAACACTGGATCTTAAATTGTATATTATAGCATGGAGAATGAACCAAATAATAAAATGGGCACTTAATAGTAACTTTCATAATTATTACTCTGAACCAAACAATAACATGGGCACTAAATAGTAACTTACATAATTATTACTCTGAATGGCTAGATATGGATAAATCTATTGCACATTACAACAACTTGGAGCTGAAGTCTTTATTCTTTGCAAAATTGATAAGACTTTTAGAAAGCTCATTACTATCAGAATCTTTATGTACAATTTCTCAGTTTTCAAAACTACTAAATATAAACCTATCAAAATCAATACAAAAGCCAATAAGAAATAATAAAAATGTTATAAATGAGGGGGAAAAGATCAGCAATGAAGAACGGCAATGGAAAGGAATTAAATCAATTAAGAATTTAATAGAAGGTATGAGGTTTAAAAGCTACTTAAAGCTACAGAATAACTTTAAATTGAATCATTAGGAGGATCACCTATACTCAAACTTAAAGCAAAGCATATTAACACTGCCAAAATGAAGCATTATTGTTTACAGTATCTCCTAACACTTTAACTGTCTTAAACTTAATACAAAACAAACCAAGTATAGGCAAAATTGATAAGTTCTTTATAAGTCTAGAGGGAGATCAGAAGACAATACAGTAGGGTGGTCTGATGCAATGAATCAAAATTTATCAGGATGGAACTGGACCAAAATTTGGGAATTTTCATACCAAACATTTTTGTCAGCTAATTATAAGACAACAACATTTAAAATATTAAATAACGTGTATTACACATCCTTTAAAATGAAAAATTAAATGGGCATATAAGAGATTGCAACTTGTTCCAAATGTAATGGACCTGATGGAAACCTGATTCATGTGTTTTGGTTATGTTCCCACATTCAAAAATTCTTGTTAGCCATTTCCAAAACATGTTTGCAGATATAAAAAAAGTTACCAGAACATGAATATGGAAACCTGTATATTAGGCCACTTTAGTAAAGCTCTAACACTAGATATCCATACCAAATATGCAATAGCCCTAATATCAATTCAAGCTAAAAACTGTATATTAAGATTATGGACAGAAAAAAGACATCCATCGATAGATGAATGGGAGAATGACATTTTAGAAGCTATTAGAATTCAAAGACATTCATAGAGCTTAAAAGGCAAAATAACTGGTTTCAGTAATAAACTAGGAACCCTTTACAACTTTCTGCTTAGAAACAATAGCATATAGATACTTGGAAGTTTATTTTTCTCTGTTCCTTTTCCTCTATTGTGCTTTCCATTCTTTCCAACACATGACAAATTACATCTTAAAGCCACATGAGTAGTTCATCATTCACACAAGTCCAATTTTGTACAGATTCTTTTCCCTTTTTCCCTTCTCTCTGTCTTCCTCTATCCATTGCTTTTTTCTGCTTCTTATTCTGTTCTAAATTTGCTCTCTGTGTCAACCATACCTCTCAACCTCCTGCCTTACAAATCAGGGACAAGGCTTAAAATAAGCAGGGACAAAGGACCAAAATCAGGGACACATCTTCAAAATTAGAGATATCCACCCAGAAAGCTGGCAGAATATGGGGCTTAGTGCAAAATGCATTTTTTAAAGAAGAACAAGTCTGTAACTTTAATGATTGGCATTATTTTGTGCTTACAGTCCCCACCGTTTAGCCACAAAAACACAAATTTTAGGAGGGACGAAGTAAAATTTTGAGGCAAAATCAAGGACGTCCCTGAAAATCAGGGACACTTGACAGGTATGGTGTCAGCATTTTGGACCATAAACCTGAGTTTATTACCTGCTACAAATAAAACATTATTAATATAAGTAAAAAGAAGACTACCTAAAGTTAGAAAGTTGGATTACTTAGATATCTGTTTTTAGACACGTTTTAGTCCTGTAAATTGATGGGGTGTGTAGGGTGTTTGTCTACTTGGAAACATTTCTACAGTATTAGTATTAAACAGTAGATATATTGTTATTGTATTTTGTTTTTAACAGCTCAGTAAACATATATTCCTAAACATAAATTACATGTTCACTCCAAGGTCAAGTTTCTCACTGCCTTGATCCCTTCCCAACCATCCCCCCATCAATGGCCTCCCTATCTGCCACAGTAGCTGCTGCCCAAGCCAGCATGTGCACCATTGTCCCCTCCACACACACAGCATGAATCCTATGCCTCACATTGTTAAATTTACACCTTTCTGCATTTGCATTGGTCACCCCCCTACACATACACACACACACACACACACACACACACACACATATGCACACAACCTTGTGTACAAAACACATACTGTACATTAAGTTCTCCAAATTATAAGTGGAGGGTAGTGGACTCAAAATCCCAAAGAGCTCTCAGTCCTGGCTACTCACAGTTTTGTTTTCATTGCCCACCAAGTAGCATTCTAGCATGCTGGTTGTTCATCAGTAACTTGACTCCTGGTGGCACAAAATAATGTCCTGCAGGACCTGTGGGCCACCTCCGCTGCACTGCTACCAGATATCAAAAAAAGAAAGAGTTTCCCCCTTGAAGAGTAGTCAGAGCAAGTCTCAGTGGGGAGAAGCAGGAAGTCTTCATGATCTGGGGCAGCTGACAGCCACTTTAACAGAGTTGGTTGGGGAGGAGAGCCACAAACAGTGGCTCATGGGAATCCAGTACATGGGGAACAACCACAAGGCACCACACAACAAGGAGCATGACCAGATCAGCCATGCAGTCTCCATACAGTGCATAGGGAAAAGTAAATGAAAAGAATGGAGAAAACCACACTCACAGGTCAGCATTAATCCAGAATCTTCTTTACGCTACAGAATCTCTGCCTTCTCCAGGTCCCATAATGTAAAGGATTACCCCTCCATCCTGATGGTAGGAGTCACTGGGTAGGTAGTCAGAAGTTGATCTCCGTGGCCCTATGGAAGTTCATGGGGGGAGACAGCTTTTCACCTTTGCTGTACCAATTTTGAAAAATCCTGGAAAAGAAGATTTGGGAATTGCCCACTATCTGTTTCACTATCCCTCTAAAGGAATGTAGGATGTTTTGCTTATCAGGCAAAAGATGTAGGTGTACTACCACCTGTCTTGTGGGGACATGTGGGGGTGGCTTAGGCCCAAGTGCTCTATGGACTGTATTGATTCGTATGTGACATTTGGGGCATTCTAGCTGCAGGATTCTTATGGATCCAGGCCTCCATGAATACCAGCATGTCTGATCCATTGTCCCCTCAGGAAGCCCCTTAATCCTCAAATTATTGCACTGCTGGTTATTCTACTGGGCATCCAGGTACTCTCACAGTTCAGCCAGCTCCTTCTCATACTTCACATGTTTAGCGGAGAGGCCCACCACTTCATCCTCAATGGTAGTTATTCTGTTCTCTGTTGCAATAATGCATCCAGATGCTCTTTGCATTTAGTCCCAGCTGTTCCAATTTTGCAGCAAACCTTTCCAGCTTCGGTGTCAGAGCTGCCAGAACCTGCAATGAGACCGCCTGACCCAGCACCTCCATTGCCTCTTTCAAGGCCTCCCAGCTGGCATTGGTCCCAGACAAGGCCTCAGCCATCTTAGCCTCAACTTGCGGGGCTGTTCATACAGGTTTTGTCCCTGCAGCAGTACGATAATGGTCCATTATCTCATTTTGTGCAGTTTTCACTCTTGTTGCACCTGTTTTCATAGTAGACGGATGCCAATTTTAAACTAATTAGCTACAGAGGGTCAGGAGCAATCTGGATCACATCTAGCTTGGCCACCCATTCATGCATGGTCATTACAGTCCAATATTAATGCCTCTTAGAAGGCCCTTCCCTCATATTCCCCTCTGTTTGACAAACTCTGCTATCCCTTGCCAATGCAATACACTCAAGGTCACTCTAAGCATGCCCCCCCACACACACACACACATATATGGTGCCCAAGTCTCACTGCAAGATTAAAGTGGGTACTTAACCCTGCTTATGTCCCAGCCATATGGGTCAATGTGCACTGCATGCCCGAAGAGTGAAAACAAGATCTAATTAGATCGTACCATCTAATATGCTCTCCTCATTTCATGCATCAGAGATGCCACAGTTTTGTAATTTTTTCACTAATTACCTTTCTATAAAAGTCCCCTCCTTTTCTTCCCCCAACTGCTATCCCTAAACTCTGGACTAAGCCTAACTTTCTAACTGATGCTACAAAACAGAAAATATGTCTTCCACTGTTCCCTAGTAATGAGCTCTCTGGTCTAGTACTGAGATGCCCTGTATTTCCTCCACTAAGTGTTCCGGGGGGAGCTACCAGGCCATAGCCTTCTATTGTAGACACAGCTGGGAGGTGATGAACTCCATACATTTTGTTTTATTTATTTATTTATGTATTTATTTAGTATTTGTATCCAACACTCTGATTTTACAGTTTTATTGGTTAGCCAGTTCTGTGCTATTGTTTTAAGTGATCCAAATAGTAAAGTGGTATTTACTGTTCTCTCTAGTTGCCCCCTTGGGGGGTACTTATTGATAAAGGTTTTCAGCTGAGATGTCCCCCTTAAGCTGAGGTGTTTGCATATGTTTTGGCTTACTTTTCTCTAGAAACCCCTTCACCATTGTACATAATCTGAAAATGGGCAATGGTGTGCCTTTCTCACCACAGCTCCACCAGCATCTGTCTGTAGTGCTGGTCCCTATGTGTTTTATTCTCTGTGGTGTGAGGAAATATCCGATGCCGACTTGCCATCAAAAATCCCTCCAGCTTCCTAAAAAGGTAGTCCTATGAGTTAACTGCCAGATTGCCTGCCACTTTTTAGGATGCAGCTATGTCACCATTTCAGTTTCCCATTTATAGTGGATTTTCTCTGCCACCTCAAGTCCAGTATCTCTTTTTTTTAACTTTATTTTAATTTTTTCTCTGTTAGCATAACGTGACTTCCAAACATAACTTTATACACATAAGTTGCACCTTCATGGATTCAGTTATACATAGCAATAAATTGGAAGAATAGTTTTGGTATTACAATTAATATTAACCAACATTTGAATTAATAAACAGTGAAATTCTCAAAGGTGTTAGTTCATTCAATCAGCTTTGCATATATTGTTTTAAGGAATCGATTGGGCCAACGGCAAGATATAATGCTCCAGATTTATCAAATGGAACGTATTACAGCCCTGTTGAATAAAACTTTAAATGTATTTGAATTAATTTGGAGGAGATGGGTTACATACAGTATAGAATGCCTCTGAGGCCAGATTTCAGATTTCGTCCAGTATCTCTTTTAAGCTCTGAATAAAATTGGGAAATTAACCTCTTATTCTGCAGTAATTTGGATGTTGCCCAGATATTGTTTGTTAGTGATGGATACATCATTTGTAGCTCAGCCCAGATCCCCCATTTATGAAAAAGCTTGTCTGTAGGTATTTAAAGTAGTCTGCTAGAGGCAAGTTGAATTTATATCTTAATTGTCCAAAAGTTAGGACCTTGCCTCCATCCACCATTTGATAGAAGAACTGTAGGCTCTAATTATCCCACCTTTTGTATGTGATGTCTACTTTATCAGGTGTGAAATCTAGGTGCCATTTAATAGGGACACATGCCACCGTCTGTGTGGGGAACTTGGTTTTCTCTTAACCATAGTCCATATATTAAGTACAGTGGACTCCTGATTATCTGAACAGCCTGGATGACATTTGATTTGTTTGAATAATTGGGAGTTTGTTAGATCAAGACCACAATTGAAAATAATGGAAACAAATAAGCTGTGAGTGCTGTGTGTTTGTTTTTAATAATTGTGCTTCTTTTTAGGTGCCAGTAGCATTGCTGTTGACACCTATTGTGGCCATGCAAACAGAAAGAGGCAGGACCAACAACCAGTCCTTGAAAAAGGGTTACTTTATTGCCAAAATAGCACCTCCAGCATTAAGCCTTACAAACGTGAACATACAACCTCAGTAGCCCTGACCTGTTTTGTGCATGTGCACGTCCTCAGGAAGGCCAGTCCTTTGTGTGCCATCAGTTTAAATCCTGCTACAGGACTGGTTGTTGGTGCTGTCTCTTTCTGTTTGCATCTATATATTCATTGGATAAGCATGACATGAAGGTGAGCTGCTCCTTCTGCTTTCATCACCTATTGTGGTCATGCATACTCTTTTGTGCATTTATCATTTAACCAAGTTTAAGGTTACATTCAGTGTGAGTGATTTGGCTGCATTATGTCATTGATGATGTCAGTGATAGGCTTTCAGGTCTTGGTGTAGGGTTCCAGACCATCACAAGCCTGGGTTTGATCCCCAGTACTGCATATTTTTTCCCCACAACAACTTTTGTTACATGAAAGACATTGTTAGATGTCATTACATACTGAAGGATTACAGCTGAGCTAAATAACAGACTTTTAGATAACTAAACTTAGTTCTAAAGTATGATGTAGTCAGTTAAATTAGTCCTGAGTCTTGTCTAGGTCTGAATACAATTTGAGCTACCTATTTTGCAGGTTGTAGCATAACTTCTCTACCATGGGAGCTGAAACTCACTTGTAGCCAGTGGCACACTCTATGGGTATATGTTTAGCAGGGAAAGGATCAGTGGTTCAAATCTTGGCAGGGGCTCAAACTTTTTTTTGTAAGATGGAAACTCACTTAAGTGGCAATTCATAGTGGTGCAAAGTTGGAATAGTAAATTATATAAGAAGTAAATTTAACTAAGAACAACAATTTGTGACAATAACTCACCTGCTGGGATTAGATCTCCATTCACCTGTTTTGTAGGTTATGACATAACTTCTACACCATAGGAATTGCACCTCCCTTCCTTGCATCTCAGTGGCACACTGAATATGTGCTCTCATAGTAGGCAAAGGATCAATGGTTTAAATTCAAGTAAACACGCTAATTTGAATCCTGGAAGGGCCTTAACATTTTTTCAACTTTTTTTTGAAAAATGAAAACTCATTTGAGTAGCAACACATAGTGGCATGGAGTGGAAGAAAAAATTACTCACCCTAGTAATGTTGTTTCTTCTAATGGACTCTTGCTGTATTCTGACCATTCTGACTATTGCAGTGATATCCAACCTTTGAACTGCCCCGGAGAGGAAAGAGTTAACTTTCCATGCAAGGCATGGAACGCTGAGCTTGAGCTCGGTTGAGACTCTGTCTGTTGTTGTTTGAACCCAAACCGCCAGATCTTTATGAGCTAAACTCACTGGGCATCCTGTGTGGAAGCTGTAAACTTACACTAGCCAACTGGCAACTAAATATAATAAAAATGTTTTTTGGTTCCAAGGCAAAGACTCAAGTCAGGAAACCCAAAAAACAAAACACAACACATACCCAAAAATAAGAGGGTGAGAAAAGGGGGGCACCTCTAGGGTGCCAACACTGTTCCTGCCCACCCACATCCCAAAACCCAGGTTCTGAGAGGGGAAGCAGGGGGGAGGTCAGAATACAGCAAGCCTCCATCAGAAGAAACAACATTACTAAGGTGAGTAATTTTTTCTTCAAACAACATAAAGTCTTGCTGTATTCTGACTATTGCAGACTACCAAGCAGTACCTCCATGGAGGAGGGACAGAACCTACTTCAGGAACAGACTCTGAAGCACTCCTGTGCCAAACCGAGCATCACTCCTAGCCTGGATATCCAGAGAGTAATGCTTGGTGAAAGTATGTACTGTTTTCCAGGTAGCTGCTTGACAAATCTTTAAGATAGGAATATCCCTGGCAGCAGCCAGGGAAGCAGCTGTACCTCTGGTAGAGTGAGACCTCAGGCCTGAGGGTGGGATCCTAACTAATTTTTCATAGCAAAATTGTATACAAGAGACAATCCACCTGGCAATATATCTCTTAGTGGCAGGTTTCTGCTTACCAACCTCACCATAAGTGAGGAACAGTTGGAGGGAGTCAAACCTGTGACCCTTGGTGTGCTCTATGTAGTAGCTAAGGGCCCTTTTCACATCCAAGCTGTGCAGCCTCCTCTCCCCAGAGGAGGAATGGTCAGTGAAGAAAACAGGAAGAAATATAGACTGGTTAAGGTGGAAATCTGAAACCACCTTAGGCAAAAACTTCCTATTAGTCCTGAGGACCACCTTATCTCTATGGAAAGAGATAAAATCAGGCTCCACTGACAGGGCCTGTAACTCACTTATGCGTCTGGCAGAAGTAATGGCTACCAAGAACACAGTTTTCCAGGTCAAGTACTTAAGCTATGCTGAGGACAAAGGCTCAAAAGGGGGTTGCATAAGCTGAGCAATGCAAACATTAAGGTCCCAAGCAGGGGCAGGGTCCCTGAAGGGAGGATTGGTATGCAGCAATCCCTTGAAGAATTTACAGAATACAGGATGAGCTGAAAGTGAAGAGAGCTTGCCTGCTGACAAGAAGGCAGAGACAGCTGCCAGATGCACTCTAAGTGTAGCTGGTCTGAGTGCCAAGCTATTGAGATGAACCATATAGTCAAGGACTGTACGCAACCCAGATTCTGGAGAAATATGCTTCCCAGAGCACCAAATACTAAACCTTTTCCATTTGGAGTTGTAGGTCTTTCTGGTGGAAGGCTTTTGAGAAGCCTTTAAAATATCCAGAACACCTTGAGAGAGATTCAAATCAGCAAACTCTAACTCTTCAAGAGCCAGGCCTTGAGATTGAGAGATTTGAGATCCGAATACCAAACTCTCACCTGAGAACGTTAACAGGTTATAATTCCTAGAAAGGTACAGGGGAAGGTGGACTGCTAAGGACAGCAAGAGAGGGTACCAGGGCTGTCTGGCCCAGTCTGGAGCAATCAGAATCACTTTGCAGGGTTGAGACCTGATTTTGACTAGTACCTTGAACAGGAGAGGGAAGGGGGGCATGCAGGAACTTCCTTCCCAATTGAGAACTAGGGCATCCAGGGGGACTGAGCCCAACACTGGGGGCCTGCAGCAAAAAGGAAGTTGGTGATTGTCTGGGGCTGTAAAAAGATCTATCTGTGGGGTGCCCCATCTGGAGAAGATCACCTTCAAAATCAGGGGATCTAGGGACCATTCGTGATGGCCCTGAGATAACCTGCTGAGAGCATCTGCCAGGACATTGTCCTTCTCTGGGAGGTGCACTGCTATCAGAGAGGTATTCAGGGAATAGGCCAGAGACCACAACTTCATTGCCTCTGTGCACAAGGCCATAGACTGAGTGCCCCCCTGCTTGTTGATGTACCACATTGTGGTGGTATTGTCTGTCCTGATCTGAACTACTTTGTTCTGAACAGACTTGGAAAAAACTTGAAGTGCTAGAAACACTGCTCTGAGTTCTAAGAGATTGATGTGAAGCAGAGATTCTTGAGGTGACCACAATCCTTGGGTGATTGGATCCCCTAAGTGGGTTCTTCAGCCCAAGAGGGAGGCATCTGTGGTAAGGATTAGAGAATGAGATTGAGTGACAAAGGGAACTCCTTGCCTTAGGTTGTCCTGATCCTGCCACCATTGCAAAGCCTGGATCAGGGTTCGAGTCACTGGGATTAGCTTGGTCAAAGAATCCTTTCTCTGGGACCAGAAGACTCTTAAGTGGAACTGAATTTCCCTCATCTGAAATCTTGCTCCTTGGACCACTGCTGTAGAGGCAGCCATGTGGCCCAGGAGCTGCAGAAAATGCCTTGCTGGTCGAGACACCTGGAGGGTGAATGAAGAGCCAGTGTAACAAGGGTCCTTGCCCTGTCCAGGGGAAGGAAGGCTCTTGCCTTTATTGTATCCAGCTCTGCCCCTATGAAGGTGAGGAGCTGCACTGGCTCTAGAACTGACTTTGAAAGATTCAGAAGGAATCCCAGAGAAGTGAGCAGTTGCTGAATTATCTGTAGGTGTGACTTGACTTGGTCTGGAGACTGATCTACTATTAGCCAGTCGTCCAGGTATGGAAAGATGGATATCTTCTTTCTCCTTAGGAAAGCAACCACTACTGCCAGGCATTTTGTGATCACCCTTGGAGCTGATGTTAGGCCAAAGGGCATTGCTCTGAATTGATAGTGGCCTGAGGTCAACTCGAACCTGAGGTACTTTCTGTGGGAGCATCTGATGACAATGTGGAAATAGGCATCCTTGAGGTCCAGGGAAACTAGCCAGTCCCCTGGCCTTAGAGAGGGTAGAATTATTCCCAGAGTCACCATTTTGAACTTTGGCTTTAAAAGGTGCTTGTTTAAATAGCTGAGATCCAGGATGGGCCGCCATTCTCCTTTCTTTTTGGGAGTTAGGAAGTACCTGAGTACAATCCTTTTCCCTTGTGTAGGGTGGAACCCTTCTATGGCTCTCAGAGCCAAGAGGGAAGAGACCTCCACCTCTAGGGCAAGGGCCTCTGAAGGATTTGCAGGTGGAAAGGACCTGGTTCTCATCTTGGGAAATTGTTTGAAGCTGAGAACCAGTCCCTGGCTTATTACTTCCAGGACCCATTTGTCTGATGTTAAAGACATCCAGCCCTGGACAAAGTAAGCCAGCCTGCCCCCTACAGGTGGTGGAGAATCAGCCCGGGCAAACCCATCAGGGTGCCTGTTTGGCAGGGGCTTTAGGCTGAGGGGTGGTAGCAGGCCTGCTTGTACCCCGTCTGCCTTTCCCTCTGAAGACCCCTCTCTGGGCAAAGGCAGAAGAGGAGGCCTGGGCTTGGTAGAAAGGCCTATGAAAAGGCCTGCCCCTGTCCCTGGAATGCTGCCTCTGGGGAGTGGCTTGCCTTTTCTTGGCCTGAGCACTCCTATAGGTGGTTCTGTATTCATCCATTTTCTTCATGTGGTTCTCTGTCTGCTCCCCAAACAGAGAATTACCAACAACAGGAAAATCCATGGCCTTAGTCTGGGTATCCTGAGACAGGCTAGTACATCTCAGCCAAGCCATCCTATGAAGGGCCACAGATGTAGCCATGACTCTAGATGAAACATCATTGGAGTCCACTGCAGCATGAAATTGCACCTTAGATGCCTCAATACCATCTTCAGCCACCTGCTCCAGCTCCTTAGCAAGCTGGCCAGGGACCTGTTTAGCTAGAGCCATCACAGTGTCCCATCTAGACTTCTGGTATCTAGCTGTATAGGCCATATAAGTAGCCTGACTGAGTCCCAAAGATGCTGCCATGTACTGTTTCTTTGCCATGGCATCAATCCTCCTGGAGTCCTTATCTGGGGGGGGGGGGGGTGAAGCCAAGGGTATATTTGCCTTATCACAGGCAGCAGCTTGCAGTACCCCAACATGGCTGCATTGCTGGGAAAGGAACTCCGTATCTGAGCCTGAAAGAGTATACCTCTTGTCCATTCTCTTGTCCACAGGAGATATAGAATTAGGAGTCTTTAAAATTTTAAATGTCTGTTTCCCAAAAGATTTATGGAGGGGAATGGACAGCCTCCTGGACTCTGGGATGTCCATCATCTCAACATAATCAGTCTCCTTCTGATCCTCTACTGCTTCCTCCATAGGAAGCTGAAGAGTTTCAGCCACTTTTTTGTAAAATATAAAGTGGGAAGAGGACTCAGAAAGCCAAGGAGGAGAAACCCCCTGAAGGTCTGTCTGGGGAGATGTCCGGGTCAATGGGCACATCCAGACTTTCATAATCACCATCACTATCCTCATACTCTCCTTCCTCCTCCTCCGGTTCATAAAAATGCTCTAAGTTATAAACCAGAACCGGTGGAACTGACTGAACCGAGCCCCTAACCGATGGTGCCAGTTCGGTCGGAACCGGAGTTAGCGATTGAACAATCCTTATCGCTTTGGCTATTTCATCAGCGGTCGGAGAAAGAACTTGTGGATCCGAACCGGCTGACTTATCCCTTCTTTTTCTTTTAACTGGAACCGACTCCTCAGAGTTGGTTCTCCTTTTGCCCGAGGAAGTTTCGCCCTGGTCAGAGGGCACTCCTTCTGGTTCGGTTGGAACTGAACCAGGCTGGTCATCCAGGTCAGAGGACTTTTTGGCCTCCCTTTCCCTCAGCCTACCTACTCTTTTTTCCAGGGTAGCTGTGGGAAAACGTTTGCAAATCTGGGAGTCTAAATCGAGGTGGTCAAACCCCAGACAATAAACATAGGTAATATGGGGGTCAGCCTTAGCAAAGGCTTCCCCACACACACTACAGTGTTGAAACCCAGTGGGCCCGGTTTTTCTCTTGGGTTTCTCAGACATGGCCTGTCCTAACCAAACTTACCCTTTTTTCGGCAATCCGCCAGGCAAGACACCCTTATCGGTTCCTGACCGTGTTATGGGTCATGGAAAAAAAACGTAATGAAATCTGTTTTTTTTTTAGAACCGATAAGGACCGGTTACCACACTCTAAAAAGTAGAACAAACTTTTTTTAACAGACCTGATCGGTTCAAACTGAATCGATCCAACGTTTTCAAGTACCTCAAGGGAATCAACAAAGTCTAAGAGGGTAGCATCTTTCAAAAAAAGAGGTGTGCAAGAACAAGGGGGCACCATTTGAAGATAGAGGGGGGAGGCTCAGAGGTAATGTAAGAAAGTATTTTTCACAGAGAGGGTTGTGGATGCATGGAACAGCCTTCCGGAGGAGGTTGTGGAGTCAAAACAGTGACTGAATTCAAGCATGCATGGGACAGCCATAAGGCAATTCTAGGGGTTGGGGGTAGAAAGAAGTAGGCTGCTGGTTAACTAGGATCTGCAGCTTATCCATTAGTTAGGGAAATGGGCAGACTGGGTGGGTCAAGCGGTCCTTATCTGCCATCAAATTCTATGTTTCTATGTTTCTAAGTTCCACACAGAAGCAAACAATAATAAACCTATCTAGTACTCTCGGTGCCACAGACAGAGACTGAACCGACAGGTTAGATGGAATAAATTCGGTTGAAACCGAAGAAAAAAAACTACACTTTAACTGACTAAATTGAACTGAGCAAAGGAGAAATCTCCGGAGCGACTGTTCAATAAGGCGGAGTAAAGAATCTGGCAGTTTGGGTTCAAACAACAACAGACAGAGTCTCAACCGAGCTTGAGCTCAGCGTTCCATGCCTTGCATGGAAAGTTAACTCTCTCCTCTCTGGGGCAGTTCAAAGGTTGGATATCACTGCAATAGTCAGAATGGTCAGAATACAGCAAGACTTCATGTTGTTTAGATTATAAATTATTTGAGAAATAAATTTAGCTAAGAACAACAATCTGTGAAGATAAATTGCCTACTGGGATTAGATAATCAGTTATTGTTTTTGCAGGTGTTACATAATGTCTACATCATAGGAACTGAAATTTTCTAACCTGCAGTTCAATAGCACACTGAATATGTATTTGCTTAGCAGACAAAGAATCAGTGGCTCACATCTGTTCAGGGACATAAGCATTTTTTTTTAATTTTTTGTGAAATGGAATTTACTTGCATAGTGATTCATGGAGGTGTGGAATACAATTAGCAAATTATATAAGTACATTCAGCTAAGAACAAACATTTGTGAAGCTTGCCTGCTGGAATTAGAGCCCCATTCACCTGTTTTGAAGGTTGTGACATAACCTCTATTTATTTATTTGAATTTTGGTAACTGGGTAAGCGCACTATGACCATGCAGTCCCTTTTTCAGTGATGGCCTGGGAGACAATTGTGAACACAGAACAACTAATACATACAGGAATAATACAAGGTACAATGAAAATTAACAATGATTCAGGTAATTACAGAGACAAACAAGATATGCAAAATAATAAACAATCAGGCATCTCTACATCAAAGGAATTGCAGTTCCCTTACCAGCAGCTCAGTGGCATAGAAAATACTTGGAAAAAGCCCTCAGCAAATCAAGGCACAGTGGGGACTCTCTGGACCTAAAATTTGTTCTACTAACACTAGACGAAGTACTTGGTCCACTGACAAAGATAATTAATCTATTCCTCTGCCACTCCAAATTCCCCCAAATCTGGAAAGCTACCATGATCACCCCAGCACAAAAAGGTGGTGACCAGTCTCTTCAAAACAACTACATGCTGATCTCTATACTCCCCCCCACTCCCCAAGGCCCTTGAAGGGATTGTGACTGACCAGCTGGTAAAGTACTTCAATCAGTGTCAGCTCTTATGCCCAGAACAGCATGGTTTCCAAGCCGGCTATAGCACCATCATGGCTCTCCTGGAATTTACTGGATTCATGCATAGTGCTCTTGACAAAAGGCACATTGTAAGGGTGACCTTTGTTGGCCCATCAAAGGCATTTGACATGGCCCATCATGTTCTCCTCCTTGAACAGTTCTCAGACATAGGGCTAGCCCTAGAAACCATAGCATGGTTTTGTAGCTACTGTAGACTGAAATCACAGCAAGTAAATATCAGGGACATCCTATCAGAAAGTCAACTGGTCAGATCAGGGGTACAAATAGGATCCATACTCGGTCCGTTACTCTTTAGTGGCTTCCTAAACAACCTCCCAGCTGCTTGCAATAGCCGCATGCTCCTCTACGCAGATGATGCTATGATCTTTACTAGCAACCTTGACCCTGCACTGCTGAATTATGACCTCCAGAGCAGTTTCACAGTGACTGAAAAATAGTTCAAAGAGCAGAAACTGGTCATGAATTATAGAAAGACTAGGACCATGCTCTTCACCACAGCCCAAAATAAGCTAAAAGGCTATTCTCTCACAATTTAGAATGACTCTGGTAACACCCTGGAACTAGTCCTCCATTTCAAGTACCTAGGAATCACATTGTACACTGCCCTCCTCTTGCACACAGCACATTGACATAACAACCAAAGCCTTTAACACCAGGATCAGTATCCTCTACAGGCACAGTGATTGCTTGACCTATGAAGCTCTGAACTTGGCAATTAACAGTTCACTCATCACCTTGATTGACTATGGTCTAGCTGTCTATGTCTCCGCTACTGACACAGCACTCCTACGCTTCTCAACTGTCTTAAACAAAGCCTGCCGCCTACTCACTAATGCCCCCAAACTCACCCACACCTGTGAGCTTTATGCATGATAGGGCTGGCTTCAACTGAAGAACAGAATACTTTATCAAACCTGACAACTCACAAAAAAGGTCTCACTAAATTTACTTTCTCAAGGAGTTCTGAGCCTTCTATCTCCACCGATACATGCCAGGTACTCCAGGAGCTCGACTACACAAGCATTCCATGTGCCCAGGTGCCACAAAACTATGGCCCAGTGATCCTTTGCTCACCAGGCCCCTTTGTGGACAAATGGTCTACCACATGACATAGCCAGAGCCACAACCCTCAGTTCCTTTAAGCACCTCAACAACGATAGTATCTGGAGTTGCCCCACTAGTCTGCTCCTGCAGCTTTAGTCTGCCTCAGCACTTCCAACTCCTGACCCACCAAGTTAAGTCTTTGATGAAGCACTTGCCTCCCTACCCCTAGGCTCTTTTCTTTCCCTCTGCCCTTCCTATCCCAGCTCCCGCTGCCCCTCCCTACATTACCTTAACAGTCTGCCTCTGCCTCTTTCTCTTCTGCAGGACACTGGCATACCATGTACTATGCCTTAGCACAATTTGTATAACTGTTTGTCATTGCAACCCATGTGCTATAGACTTTTTTTGTACTCTGTATGTATAATTTACTGTAACTATATTGTGTATTCTTGTGTTATTGTATCTGACGTGGAACCTCTCAATGAGCATCAGCTCACAGGTGTTATCCAAGATTTCAATAAATAAAAAAATAAATAAAATACTGAAAATGAGTTTTCTTAGTAGGCAAAAGTTCAATGGTTCAGATCCTATTAGGAACACAAACTTTTTTTTGGAAGGGAAAACTCACTTGACAGGCAATTCATAGAAGTGAAAAGTTGGAATAGTAAATTATATGAAAAATAAATTCAGTTAGGAACAGCAATTTGTGATGGTAAATTGCCTGCTGTGATTAGATCCCCAGTTTTCCATTTTGCAAGTTGTGATATAACATCTACACAATAGGAAATGCAACTTACTTACCTACAGTTCAGTGACACACACTGTATGTGTGTTTATTTAACAAACCAGTAGATGTAGTTTGAATTCTGGCAGGAACTTAAAACACTTTTTTCAACTTTTTTTGTAAGTTGGAAACTCAGATGAATAGCGATTCATGGTGGTATGGAATAGTATAGTAATTACATGAGAAGAAAATTTAGCTAAAAACAACAATTTGTGAAGGTAAATTGCCTGCTCTGATTAGATCCCTAGTCGTCTGTTTTGCAGGTCTGACACACTGTAACTTCTATATAACTGGATCTGCAGCTCACTTACTGTAGGAGTGGATCAGGATCAGTGGCTCAGATCTGAGCAGGGACTCAAGCATTTTTTGTAAAATGGAAACTCAGTTGAGTAGCTATTCATAGTCGTGAGGAATTGGAATAATAAATTATATGAGAAGTAAATTCACCTAAGAACAATTTGAGAAGGCAAACTGCCTGGTGGGATTAGAACCCCAGCCCCCTGTTTTGCAGGAAGTGACACAACCTCTACATTATCTGAACTTCCGCTCACTTACCAGTAGCTCAGTGGCACGCTGAATGTGTGTGTTTGATTAGCAGCCAAACAATCAGTGGTTCAAATACAGCTAGATACAGTTCAGATCTGGGCAGTGACTTACATACATACATACATACATACATACATAGATGCTGTTGGATGATAAGGACTGCTAGGCCCATCCAAGCCACCTAACGAAGCATCCAGTGACCCTATCTGGTCATTGACTTTAGCTTTGTCTTCCTATCACTATTATTCCTTTGTTTCGGTCCCATGCATGTTTGAAGCCTGCCACTGTATGGACTGCCACCACCTCATGGGACAGGCTATTCCATGCGTCCACCACCCTTTCTGTAAAAAATAACTTCCTGACATTTCCCTTTATGTGGCCACCCCTCAGTCTCATCTTGTGTCATTTTATCGTGGCACTGCTATTAATCTGAAATGTGTTGTCTCCTTCCACCTTGTTAATGCCCTTGAGGTACTTGAATGTTTCTGTCATGTCACCTCTCTCCCTCCTTTGTTCCAGCATGCACACATTGAGGTCCCTCACTCTCTCTGTAAGGCTTGTGATGTAATCCCTTCACCATTTTGGTCATGATCCTTTGCACCATCTCTATTTTGTCAATGTCCATTTGAAGATGAGGTCTCCAAAACTGTACACAGTAGTCAAGGTGAGGTCTCATCAGGGTCTTGTACAGTGGAACTATTACCTCCTTTCTTTGGCTTGTGATTCCCCTTCCAATACACACCAACATCCCACTGGCCTTTCCCAGTACCTTTGCCGTCTGCCTAGCAGCCTTCAAGTCATCTGTGATTGTGACCCCCAAGGCTACTGTTTACATTGAAGCCAAAAGTACATTTATACAATAAACATAAATGCAGTTTTGTACCATCTGAAAAATGTAAACAACAACCCCCTCTTTTCAAAATTCCCACCTGGTCTGCTCTACAAAATGGATGGCTGACGAGAGATGTAATGACATCATAGAAGCAAGAGCAAGACTGCTCTCTATACTCAGTGCTAATAACCTTGTAGCAATTTACACATGAAGCAGTGCATTTTTTAATAATCAGATCAAAATCATGACTTAACATGTGTATTATGTTTTCCAATACACATGATAAGCTATGTTATTGATCATGTTTTTAAATAATTAGTGCTAAATTTACCAGCATTTCACAGGCTGTTGGAGCCAAATGGCAGTGCAAGAAAGTAGTGTAATATTCCTGGTGGTTGAGTAGCTGTGGCATTGCTTTGGTTTCCATCAGAAAAATGTACTGATTACTGTTGTGCAAGCAGTCTGTAAAAGTCCCTCAGTTTCAAATAAATCCAGCAAATGTACTGCAGTGCTGAGTGACACCCCCAATCTGACTGCTGCCATCCTGATTGCCATCTGCTCCCCCTACAGTTAAGCCCAGTTCAAAATGCATCCTTTCCAATCTACTGTAGAGCCTGAAAGTGACAGAGTAAAAAAAAAACTCCCTCCTTAATCTGGGCATAGCATGCTGACTGATAATGCTCAGCTCTCTTTCTGTCTTACTGGCACTGGTAAATTATGTCATTTACCAGTGCCAGTCAAACAGCAAGAGAGCTCAGCATTATCTTCAAGTCAGCATGCCATACCAGGATTAAGGAGGAAGGTTTTGTTTTTACTCTTAGTCACTTTCAGGATCTGAATTGGAAAGGAAGCATTTTGGACTGGGCTTGACTATATGAGATCAGGAGGCAAGCAGGACATTGGGCTGTCAGGACACCAGTCAGGGTGTCACATGTTAAATCATGATTTTGTTTTATTTGTTAATGAATGCCCTGCATAATGAGTACATTGGTGCAGGGTTATTAGCCATGGACATGGAGAGCAGGCTAGCTCTCATGTCTATGACACCATTATGTCTCTTGTTTGCCAGCCATTTTGTAGAGCAGACCAGCTAGAAGTTCTGAAAGGAGAGGACTGTTGTTTATATTTTCAAATGCTACAAAACTGCATTTATTCTTATTGCATCAATGCAGTTTTAGCATTAGTAGCCTTCCCTTAACATTGCCATAAAGCCATTGTTTAATTGTTTAAGGGAAATATAAGGGGTTTATTTGTCCTTTAGGTATTTTAAGTATTTTTTTACAGTTTATTTGTAAGATGAAAACTCACTTGAGTGGTGATTCATAATGGTGTGGAGTTAGTACAGTGAATTATATGAGAAGTAAATTTAGCTAAGAACAGCAATTTGAGATGGTAAATTGCCTGCTAGGGTTAGATCTCCAGTTGTCTGTTTTGCTGGTTGTGGAATAATTTATACACCATAGGAACAGCAACCTGCTTATCTGCAGCTCAGTGGCACACTGAATGTGTGTGCACCTAGCAGGCAAAGATTCACAAGTGAAAATCCTGGCAGGAATTTAAAGGAGCCCTACAGTCAAAATTTGCAAGTACAGTGCAACTTCGATTATCTGAACCTGGATTATCCAGATCTCATGATTATCCAAACTTGTACACTGTCCCCCAACTCTGGTTTGACTAATGTTATGGACCCCTGATTATCTAAACTCTTGATTATCTGAACAAATCTGATGTCCCCCAGAGCATTCAGATAATCAAGGTTGTACTGTACATAAATTTTAGATTTCTGTTTTTAGTTTTGTTGTGTCTTTCCCTTTGTTTGCTATTAGGAGTATTTCTTAATTTGCCTGTTGTGGATCTCTATATTAGCAAGGTTTATTGCTTTTCATTGTCCTACTATGTCTCCTATCTCATGTGACAGTGGTGCATTCAAGATCACTGATTCAGTGAGGGGAAGTGCTGCAGCAGTAATCTGAAAATAGGAGTCTGATGTTCTGGCCTCAACTAAATAATGCAACTGTAATTCAGTATTTTTGTTTTCTATTTGTCTGACTCAGTATAGCCATCAGGAGTAAATGTTTTGCTTTTAAAGCTTTTAATTTTATCAAACTATACCTAGCCATAAAAAGCACACAAATCACCCTAGGTCAACAATGCTATACAGGGATTTATTTAACTCTAAAAATTGATTAGCGTTTTGCTCATAAAAGTGCTAAATCTTTGTGCAAATGCATAGCTCTTGCCTCACTGTGTTTAAAAACACAGCACTTCTAGAAAATTTATATAAATACTTTCTGTACAGTTAGTATAGTCCCAAGAAAAAAACTGCTAATCAATTATTTAAAACCCTGCTATATTTAGTAAAGACTCTAGCTGTTTTCTTACAGAATACCCACCATATTAGACCTCAAATGATTGCTATGCTGTAAATGTAGCCTTCAGTGCCCACTGCATAAGGAAAGTGGCTCAAAATCACAGTGGTACCACTGTACAATTGACTGTAAGTCAGTACTTGATGAATCTATGGTTCCAGATGCATCACTGTCACATGGGACAAAAGGCATTGTAGAAAAAAGAAGAGAAATACACCATGGTAATATGGAGATCCCCAGAGACCACAAAACTAGTAGGCAAACTGAGAAAAAAATCCTAGTAGCAAACAAAAGGAAGGACACACAACATATGTGTTTGCAAATGGTAATTGTAGTACTCCTTTAAACATTTGTTTCAATTGTTTTTGTAAAATGGAAACTCACTTGAGTGGTGATGGTGGGGTGTGGAGTTGGAATAGTAAATTATAGACTCAGAGAAATATATGTAGCTAAGAACAACAATTTGTGAGGGTATACAACCGGCTTTGATTAGATCCCCAATTGCCTGTTTACATTTTTGTGGTACACCAATTTTTCGATTAGCTACACATTTCCTAGTATGGTTACATGATGCAAATAATGATTTGCAGTTCACTTAGAAGGATTCTGGGACTGGTTCACAATCCACTTCCAATTGAACTTACATTTTTTAGTTTCAAATACGTTTTGTTGTTATAGTTCATACCGTGTTCGCTACTTATGATGTTTTTTCCCCTGCATTATACATGCCAGGCCCATCGTCATCCTTAAGGTTGCAGTAGTCAGGCCTTTGTCACTGCTAATTCAGGGCCAGGCATGGCACAAATCACAATAATTATAACAGTACATAGGCATTCAGTTGTCTGGTGTACTTTCACTTGATGAATCCCAGTCTGATTCTGTGGTTACTTGAGAAGAATCAGGTGCAGACTGCTGTTTTAGTTTACCTATAAATTCTCTAGCCTCCTTGAAATCAGTAAAGCTATTTCATTTTTCTTGGTATATAAACTGTAGGCATGCTGCCAAAATAATTTTATACATGATGTCTGCAGCACAATTTTATTTTTAATTTAGTTTATTTTTAATTTTATGCATGATGAACAGAAGTTACTTGTGGCAGTCATACTCCTGTTTTTGCCAAGAACTTTCCTATAGGATTCTGATGAGGCACTGTATATACCATGTTTCATAGCTGATAGGTATTGAATAAAAAAGGAACCCCCAAAAAAAAAAAAAAACTTAATTTTTAGCATCCTTTGGCAGGCTTCATTTGTTGCTGGCTTCACTTTCCATACTTCTTTCTGCACATTTTCACATCATAGATAAACAACTAGCTATAGTAAACTAATAGGTTATGTGTAAAAATACCTTTGGCATGTATTGGTTAAATGCTTTGGATGAATTGCTACAAATATGATTATCAGTGGGTACTAGGCTTAGCCAGTTTTATTTGTAAGCTATCATTGCTGAGGGTGGGGGTGCAGCACAATGAAATGACAGCCAGCTTTGTTTGTTATATATCTGTAAACTATAACTTTCATTTGTAACTCTGAAAATGTTCAAAAAAGTTACATGCTAAAACTTGTGCTCCCATTTGATACAAAATAGTTTTACATTTGTTATAATACACTAAGCATTGAAACTGGCAGCAGTTCTCCTTTCACATACCCCTAGCCTACAAAAAAAGGTCAATTTTATGCATGAACTGAAACTTTTTTTGGTATCAACACTTTATATGCGATCAAAGAATTCTCAGCTCACAACCCAGAAACTGGACTCCTTGCTAAGCTGGGAACCCAAGATTTATGGGGTGCCCAGAAAACATATTTCTGGGCCATTTTCCAAAAACAAACACCAGAACCTAGAAAATGGGCCCCATTTATCAAGGCTCAGATGTTTATTTTTTGAAAATTCATAATTTCAATGTATTTTTCAACTTTATATCACAAATAAACAAGATGGCAGCCCCCATAACCTAAAATGTTTTCACACAACCCAAAACACATTTAGCTGTAGTTGCAACCTAAAAATGGCCAAAAAAAGAATTATTTGGTCACAGCAGACTGAAAAAAACCACTGTGCATGCTGAGAAACCAAATTTCAAAACCTTATAATTCTAGAACAGCTTAATATTTTTTCACAAATCCTTCAAAAGTCACACCCTTGGGACAAACCCATTCTACTATCAAAGTTTTAGAACAAAATTCCAAACTGTCTTTGTTAAAGGACATAACACATAACAGCCAAACAATGCCTTTTTCATGGCTTTTAAAAGTTTAGGATCTCAGAATCTGGATGAGCATCAACCATAAAATGTCCTATGTCTCAATAATTTATCACCCAGATTCCACATGCAAACATTTGTGCAATTTTATTGAATGGTGCAAAGTCATTGAGATGCAAAAATTTCAGATTAACATTAAACAGCCTGCTCAGCAGTAACTATACTTGTGCTACCGTCAAAGTATAATATATATTAATTGCAAAAAACTATGATGCAGACATAAAGGCTGAATAACACAAAGTGCACAAAGTAGGGAAATGAAAAATCATTAAAGTTTTGGGTTTCTGGAGTACTGGCAGATCAGAGGTTGGGTGTTCCTTGTGGTTGTCAACCCAAATGCCCATTCCCATCCCCCAGCCCTTAGCCTCCTGTCTGAAGCACAAGGTACAAGTCCAGGCCAATATCTTATAGTGGTATACTCTTGAGAGGTAGAGTAGTATGCCTCTCCAGTAGACACCAGGAAAACATTACAGATATAATGGGGACAGGAATTGGAAGAGGGAGGTCACGGTGGCAGGGATCAGCTCAAAGGGGGCCACTTTCTTTTTTACAGGTGTAAAGAAGAAAAAAAAACAACAAGAGCCAGTTTTCTTTATTACAGATCACATTTCTAAAATTAATACATGGATGGTGGACAGCGATCAAACATGAAAGTGAACTGGAAGTGAGTGTGAAGCAAGAAAATAGTGCACCGGTGAGGGAATTATGGCACTGTGGTCAGTTAAGAGGACTGTATGTGCTTCAACTCCACTGTGATACACAGTGATACACAGGTATCCAGTTACATGCTTCCACAGCCTCCCACTCCATTATGTAATAGCAATGTGTCAGCATAGCTCTGTTATGCAGCTGTAAAAAAGGGAAAAATGGAATGGGTGGGGGAGGCAAAGGGGGCAAGTAGAGCAGAATGTGGTAAAAATAAATTAAAGGAAAAATAATGAGAAAGGGTAAAGCAAAACTACCTTGCAAATACAGTAAACATCACAAAGAAAGATGTACACTAATCCCCATAAGTGAGGGGTTGCACCAGTGGAAATTAGTACTTAAGATGAAAAATGGGATGAAAACTACACAGCAGCCTGTACGGCCATAGCAGGATACAGGGCAGAAGATGGAGCACATATACCAATGGGCAAAAAGGACAAATCAATGTATGATGTGCCTATAGACATAATTCAGGATTTAGGAAAATTGAACATTTTTTTATTACAAGGACTCACAAAAAAGTTTAGTCCAGTCTGAATAATTAATGAACTCATAATTATATGTACTTAATGAGTTATATAGAGATCTGATAAACAATCCAACAGATTAATAATATAGTATTATATAGAACTCCCAGAAGTATCTAAAACCCTCCATACAGAAAGGTCTACGGAGTTGTGGCTTGAAACCCACTAAAGACGGTTGCTTAAGTCTTACACTCTGCCCCAGGCCTGAAAAAAAAAAAAAAACATTAATTCACCCACACTAACCCTTTCCAGCAGGTGAACACTGGTGAAATTAGGCATCTGGAATTGCAGGGTATACCCCTAGTGCTTTTTATGGTCTTAATCACCAGTATAGCAACCATGAGCTCCAGGGCCAAATCCTATCTGACTATGGCCTGCGTGGATTCCCAAACCAACATATCATGGCAGAAATATTGATGACCTAAGTCCAGACCATGAAGAATCTCTATAGGGGTTACATCGCTACCCTCTTCCAGACACTCATAGCAGATATGGCTGTGTTGAAAACCTCAGTATCTGCCACCACTGCTGTTCTCAGCCTTTGCTGATTGTATTGTGAGGCTTTCTGGCACCATGCAATTTTGCTTAAAGTTGAGCCAGTCCAAATTAACTCATTCACACCATAACAGCTATTTGAGACTTCCACCACTTGTGCCCTGTGTGCTCTTAGCACTGCATCCTGGGCCTCTCTAAGCAAAATCAAGCCATAATCAGCATGCCACAAACAAATGTGAATACCTCTTGAACCGTAAGTGCTACACACAAAGTACGAGTGGCAAAGTTGTTCAGCACAATATTACCTTTCCAATGGTGCTATGCAATCAATTGTAATCAATTCAGTTTTTATTTTATACTAGCTGAAATACCAAACAACTGTGTTTTTTTCAGATTGTTTCAAGGTGCTTAGGTGAGGCTTGAGAGACAAATGTCAGCAATGCACACCATACCTTAAACAAATGCGAATAACTCCTAAAGTATACATGATAGATAAACAAAATTACCTTTATAACAGTGTTATGCAATCAATTCTAAGCAATTCAATTTGTTTAATATTTAGGAAAAAAATGCTGACTTCCTCAGACATTTCCAGGCCTGAGTGAAAGTCAGCGGAGTACATCTACAGTTGTTATTGTTCTGAGTGGCTATGTTTTCAGACGCCACCTACAGGAGTATCTAGGCCTGAATGAGTTAATTCATATACATATGCATATGCTTTCCATGATGCTTTGTATTATTGGGGTATGTGCAATTTGTTTTCTTTAAAATTTGGCTGTATGGCCAATTTTCTCCGGGATAACCCATGCCCCATTGCATGTGCCCCTGGGTTCTTTTTGTAGTTCTCACCACTAAATATGTCTGCTTGCTGAGCAATTGCATGAATGTGACTGAGCTGCATATCATGGAACTGGACAAAATGGTTTCATTTCAGTTGAGCAAAGTTTTATGAGCAAATGCAATTTGAGTGACAATAAATGAGCGACTGTATTTTGAATGACACTACTTTTCAGCATAGCACAATCCAGCGACAACTTTAAATATACCCCCCATACACAACCAGTGGCATGCTGCACTGGTTCCAACTAAACTCCATGGACATTGTAGCACCACAGGTAAGGGCTCCACCTGCAACACATGGCTACCTCTTTCTGTACTATCCATTTATCATCCAACATGCACCTGTTGGACAGAGTAACAACAGGTGCAGCCATGCAAGGGTAATTGTCTCTGTTGTAGGAAGGGGGGCTCAGCCCCCTGCACCCCCATGGGGGCTGTGCCCCCTGCACCCCCCTTATCTTAAGGATTCCTGCTCCACACGCACATTGACTGAGGGGGCTGCAGTATTTGAATAGCTGCTCAATATTTAGTGTCACAGTACTGTGCTGGTAGCTCATTTTGGAGTCGCCCAAGTTGGTTCACTCATTTGTCTTCTCTCATATTGAATCGCTCAATTGACGTGCTACTGACACTATCCACCAGCAGGTCCAAAGAAGGTGGGAAGACCATGAGAGGAGTCTTGAATGTTTGTGGGAGAGAGCCAAAAATCAAGAAATTTGGGGATGCTGGAACAATATTAGAATCGTCAACATCCCTAAGGGGGTAGAAGGCCCCTGCATGGAGGAATTCTTCTCAGAAATGTTCCCACAGCTTGTTGCACCAGCACAGCAGGACCTGCTCCAGATAGAGCAGGCACACTGCACCAGAGGGCCACTACAATCGTATGGCTCCAGACCATGGCCCTGTTCACAAAGCAGGAGAAAACATTGATGGCCTGGTGCACATAGGGACTACTGATCTCACCAGCCGGTCAGTTGTGGAGACCAAGGAACACCTGACCAGGCTGGGTGACAAACTATCATCCATTTCATCTGACATCTCCTTCTCTGAGATCCTGCCAGTGTGGGAGAGGGGGCAGATGGATGGAATGTCAGAGAAGGGGAGATAGGGGAGCTAAACATGTGGCTCAATGGCTGGTGCCAGGAAAAAGGACACAGATTTGTAGGGAACTGGCAACAGTTCTGGGAGTGAAAGTTCTTTAAATTTGATGGACTGCATCTGACTATGGAGGGAGTCGGTGCATTGGAACAGAAGTTTGACATCTTTGCAGAATATTTAAACTAGCAAATGGGGAGAGGGCTGCAGCACCATATACGTTGAATGGGAAGAACACCCCTCCCCGCTCAGCTAGTGGTCAAACATGAATTCAGCATGTTTGCAGTTCAGACCGAGGTGCAAAAAGGGGGGGGGTGTGGAGTGGCCCTGTATATCAATGAAAATATCAAAGCTACAGAAATTCAGAATACACATAAGGAGCTAGAAGAACTGTGGGTCACCCTGGAAACAGGAAATAGGGCAGCTATAAGAACTGGGATTATCTATAGGCCTCCAGACCAGGGGGAGGACATAGACACATTACTGTTAGAATATATACAAAACATGACAGCTAAAGGGGAGGTTCTGATAATGGGAGACTTCAACATGCTGGATACAGATTGGTCAATACCAGCAGGAACATCTGCCAGAACTAGACACATGGTGGATTCCCTGCAGGGGGAGGGCCTCAAACAACTGGTAGAACAACCCACAAGAGACAGGACTATCCTAGCTCTAGTACTGACTAACAGGGAAGGGATCACAGATCTCCAGGTAGAAGGTCACCTGGGGGCCAGTGACCATCACATGGTATGGTTCAATTTGGCCACTACATCTAAATCATCCCATTCCAAGGCAAAAATATGGGACTTCAGAGGAGCTGACTTTGATAAGATGGCCAACAGAGTTAAGCTAGCCCTGGCAAAAAGAAACACAGGTGAGGGGGTACAGGCAAAGTGGGCAAGCATTAAGTATGGAAAGTGAAGCCAGCAACATCCCATTGTGTTAGACAGAAACGGAAGTGGAAAAGAAGAAGGAAACCACTTTGGTTCTCAAATACAGTAGCAGAAAAGGTCAGAGTCAAAAGGCTGGCCTTCAGGAAATATAAGAGAACGCAGCGGGTTGAAGATAGGGAGGCATACCAAACTGCCCTAAGGGAAGCAAGGAAGGCAGTAAGGCAGGCAAAGTCCCAAACTGAGGAAACACTAGCACAAACAGTAAAATAAGGTGACTAGACTTTCTATAGATACATTAGTGAAAGGAGAAAGTCCAGAGAGGATACTGCTAAACTCAAGGAGAAAAGGGAGCATGTGAGGAGGAGGACCCTGTAAAAGCATATATCCTAAATAGATACTTTTGCTCAGTATTTACTGAAGAGAAGGTAGGGCAGGGCCCATAGCTCAGCACCATGGACACAGGGGGGAGGGAGGTGAGCACTACTCCCTTCACAAAAGAAAGGGTTCTACAAGAGCTCACTAAGCTCAGGGTGGACAAGGCAATGGGACCTGATAGCATACATCCCAGGGTACTTAAGGAGCTAAGGGTGGAACTAGCAGAGCCATTATCAGAACTGTTTAGTGAGTCTCTGAGCACAGGTGAGGTCCCAGAAGACTGGAGAAGGGCTCATGTGATCCCGCTCCACAAGAGTGGTAGCAGGGAGGAGGCAGGGAACTACAGACCAGTCAGTCTTACCTCAGTAGTGGGCAAGATTATGGAGGTACTCCTTAAGGAAAGGATAGGGCAACATCTGGAATTCATAGGGGCCATACCTCTCAAGTGTCCCTGATTTTCAGGGAAGTCCCTGATTTTGCCTCAAAAGTTTACTCTGTCCCTCCTAAAATTTGTGTTTTTTGGCTAAACAGTGGGGACTCTAAGCACAAAGCAATGTCAAGCATTGAAGTTACAGGCTTGTACTTCTTTAGAAAATGCATTTTGCACTAAGCCCCATATTCTACCAGCTTTCTGGGTGGACATCTCTAATTTTGAAGAAGTGTCCCTGATTTTGGTCCTTTGTCCCTGATTTTTTTAAGCCTTGTCCCTGATTTATGAGGCAGGAGGTTGAGAGGGATGATAGGGGCACAGGATCCAAAACAGCATGGGTTTACAAAAGGAAGGTCCTGTCAAACTAATCTCATAGATTTCTTTGACTGGGTAACCAGAGTGATGGACCAAAGGGGAGCAGTTGATGTCACCTACCTTGACTTCAGCAAAGCTTTCGACACTGCTCCACATAGAAGATTGATAAATAAGCTGGGTAGGCTTGGGGTGGGTCAGAAGTTGGTCAGCTGGGTGGCAAACTGGTTGATGGCCAGAAAACAGAGAGTGTTGGTAAATGGTATACAGTCAGAAGAGATGCAAATCACAAGCGGGGTACCTCAGGGATCAGTCCTGGGGCCAGACCTCTTCAATATCTTCATTAATGACATTGCAGATGGACTAGAGGGTAAGGCTTGTCTATATGCAGATGACACCAAGATCTGCAACAGAGTAAATGATCCAGATGGGGTGGGCAGAATGAGAAGAGAGCTGGATAAACTAGAAAAATGGTCAGAAGAGTGGCAACTGGGATTTAATGCAAAGAAGTGCAAGATCATGCACATAGGGAAGAGAAACCCTGAAGCCACCTATAGGCTGGGAGGGGAGTTGCTGGCAGTCACAAAGGGAGAAAGAGACTTGGGCATCATTATCACTGATGACCTGAAATCATCAAGCAGACCACTAAAGCAGTAGGTACGGCTAGAGGATGTTGGGGTGTATTAGTAGGGGTATCACAAGTCATAAGAGGGAGGTAATAATCCCTCTTTACAAGACACTTGTTAGACCCCATCTGGAGTACTGCGTGCAGTACTGGAGGCCACACCTTCAGAAGAACATTAACCAAATTGAGGCAGTCCAGAGAAAGGCAACCAAAATGGTGCAGGGACTGCATCAGAAGACATATGAGGACAGATTAATTGAGCTCAATATGTATACCCTTGAGCAAAGGAGGGAGAGCGGTGATATGATCGAAACATTCAAACACCTTAAGTGCATTAACAAGGTGAAAGAGTCTAACATGTTTAAATATAAGAAAAATAGCAGGACAAGAGGACACAGCATGAGATTAGAGGAGGCCGATTAAAAGGGAATGTGAGGAAATTCTTTTTCACAGAAAGAGTGGTGGATGCATGGAACGGCCTACCTCAGGAAGTGGTGGCTATGAATACAGTGCAGGGCTTCAAATAGGCATGGGATAGGCATAAGGGAGCAATACAGATGAGTATGAATAGATAGGCCACTAACAGAGCAAAGGCAGATGCCACCTTTATAGGGTAGAAAAAGAAATGGGCAGACTGGATGGGCTGTGCGGTTCTTATCTGCCATCAACCTATATGTTTCTATGTTTCTGTATGTTTCATTGTTGCCTACCTACTACATTTTTCTGCTAAGTAAAGGCTGCTCTGTGTGGCTAGTGAGAAAGGGCTCCTGAGTTAGAGAGAGGCCAGCGTGTCCCTTTATCAAGACTATATACCTCAATGTAATTAAATTCAGGTAGCCCCTGAAAAAGGGACGTTTAGTCTCAGTGCACCTACCTAGTCAACAAAATTCAGAAATTAAATAAATATTCAGCAGAGGTGGTGCAAACTTTGGAAAGAACATAACCCTATCAGGCTGCCTTGGGGGATGTGGGGGATCCCTACAGATTTCATGGGCTCATCTTCAACATTACCAGAAACGTGTAAGAACATGAATGCTGGAGCCCACAAGAAGTTAATGTCTTTATAAATCGCTGGTGGCTTACTATCTGCATTGATACTGTCCCCTCAGGAGGTGGTTGCGGGGGTCAGGACATGATGGGAAAGTCAGAACCTAATAAGCAGAGGAAACCACAGTGTGCTGCACCTGGGTTGTGGAAGCGACACAACTACTCTTAAATGTTGGACAACATGACTGCACTCACTGAACAGGGAGAATGGGAAACTCAGTCCTGGAGATGTGGCATGTCTGGAATGAAGAACAGAGGCTGCCAGGACTCCCGCGGTACAGAGGCACTGCAGCCGACTCAAACTCAGAGCCAGGACAGACAAGCCAGACTGGATTGCTCCAACACCTCTTCACTGCCAACCAAGGCAGCCCACGAATCTCCCACAGAGTGCACTGAGGGTGTGGGTGAGCCATGTACACCTCAATAGTTTCTGGACAATGTCACCACTGCTACTGTTCTGACTCCTTCCTGAGCCTTGATCTTGGGGAACAACTTTGAGATGGACACTTTCCCTGATCCAACACATGTAGACGTGCCCCCTGACTCTGAGACTGCTCTTCCACCTGGGATCATGGAGATGTCACCACACAATGCCCCCTGCTATATGACATTAAACTGCAGTATCCTTTCTCCATACGTTTGCAGTGCTTTGATATAAAAATAGATTACTCACCTGTAATTGTAGTTCTAGCAGTTGTATATAATTTATATCCACACAATGACAGTGCCACTTGGAAGTCTTTCAGCTAAGCTGCTCCCACCACCCAGGCAGTATATCCTTCAGCCCTGGCCTGTGATGTCAGATATTGCACACAGGAAGCAGGGGTCCATGTGCCAATTGCCAGGGGAGGCTGGGCGGTTAGTGTGCATATGACTATATACCCACCCCTAGAACTACAGTTACAGATGAATAACCTATTTTTCTAGGAGCTTGGATATAGTTCACTATTCACACATTGGCATACTTCTAGCAGTTCTCCAGGAGAAGTGGGCAAGGTGCGCACCCCTACTTGTTAAACAGAGATTGGAAAATCAAAGTCTCAAATGCAGCATCCCAATGAGACTCAAGGTCAGTGATGTAATGGAAAATGAAGGTGTGTGCTGACTTCCGGGTAGGAGCCCTGCAGATCTTATGGATAGGGATGTCCCTGGAAGCAACCAGTGATGCAGCAGTGCATCTAGTGAAACAAGACCTAGGCCCTATGGGAGGCTTCTTACCAGTCAACCTCTAGCAGAGTTCGATACAGGATGTGATCCACCTGCAAATTATGTACTTAGCTGCAGATCTGCCAGGCACAGTTTCTGTGTATGTTAGAAGCAGCTGGTGAGCCTTACTCCAAACTCCAACCATGTGCTCTACATCATAAGCAAGCACCCTCTGCAGGTCAAGAGTACAGAGGATCCAGCCAGCCTTGGAAATAGTTTGGTAAAATGTACTTAAGGGTTCATCACCTGGTTAAGGTGGAACTCCAATACAACCTTTGGTAGGAATTCCAGGTGGGGGCAAAGGATGACCTTGTCCCTGTGAATGACCAGATATGGAGACTCCACTGATAGCACCTGAAGCACACGCAACCTTCTGGCTGATATGATGCCACCAAGAAGGCCATCTTCCATGACAAGTGGGACATCTCACACCTCTTCATAGGCTCAAAAGGCTTGCCCATGAGCATAGCCAACACCAGCAGTTGGTCCCATGGAGGCAGTGGTTCACACACCAGAGGGACATGTGACCCAGGCCCTTGAAGAAGTGCCTGGCCACCTTCTCCTGTGCTACTGTTGACATACCAGCCCATGTTTGGTATGCACAGTTGGCTGCCAGGTACACCTTGAGGTTCATTGTTCAAAGCCCCAGCTGGGAGAAGGACCAGACATGCTCTAGCTTACTAGCCACAGAACAGGCAAGGGGATCAAGCTCCTTGCCCAGACACCAAATGAAAAACTTTTTTCCATTTAAAGGCACATCACTGGCAAGTTGACTCTTTCAGTGAGGCCTCCACAACATAGAGCACATAGAAACATAGACTTTGATGGCAGATAAGAACCACTTGGCCCACCTAGTCTGCCCATTTCTCTACCTACAGGATAAGCTGCAGATCCTAGTTAACCAACAGCCATATTCTGAATGACCCAAAGCCTGGAACTCTAGCTGCTCAGGAACCAGGCTCTGAGGTGCATCGACTGAAGGTCACTGTGCAGGACCTTCCCCTGTTGTCTGGTCAACAGGTCTGGGTAAAGAGGCAACCACAATGCAGGCCTACTGCAGAGCCTGAGGAGATTCAGGTACCAGAACTGCCATGGCCAGTCCAGAGATATCAGCATCATCTTTGCTTTTTCCTTCCAGGCCTTGACCACTACCAAAGGGAGGAAAGATGTAGATGAGGCCTGGTGTCCAGGGCCTCATGAAGGCAGTCCTCCAACAGTGTCCTGGCATGTGGGGGGGAGGCACTAAACAGCATCAGTTTTACATTCTCCCAGGAGGCAAATGGGTACAAAAGAGGTGTACCTCACAGGGAGAACAGGTGGTTCACCCCTCCTGCTGCAGGAACCACTCATGCAATATCTCTCTCACCTGGCTGAGAGTGTTTGCTAGCTGATTGTCCACTCCAAGACATAAATCACTGGGAGATCTGCACCAAGGCCGATCATGAGGGTCCAGGTGTGGGGAGCCTTCTGACACAAGGACAGGGAGTGCGTGCTGCCCTGCCTGTTTGGGTAGCAAAGAGTCATGGTGTTGTCTGTCTGGACTTGCATGACCTGACCCCCAACCAAAGGAATTAATTATATCATATCTAGCTGCACTGCATGGAGCTGCAGCAGGTTGATGTGATGGGACTCCCTGAGCAACCTGAACCTGCGGGCCCTGTGGGCCCCACTCCCCACCTCATCAGAGATGCATCCTTCATGAGAGTGATAGTCAGTTCTGGGTAGACAAATGGGACACCTTCCTCTAGATGTTTGGAGATCAGCCAGGAGATCAGCCACTACTCAATGGCATCTCACATCAACTGGGTCACTGTGACTGACTGGTCCAAGTGTCCTGGGCACTGGGACCACTGATGGACCAAATCCCACCACAGGTGCCACATCTGCCAGCTGGGCAACCAGACCACACTGAGGTAGGATACCATGTACCCCAGCAGCAGCAAGAAGACCCAGGTAGGGTGCAGGCATCTATCTTGAAATGATTGGACAAAGGAGATAAGATCCC
The DNA here is from genome assembly GCA_016271365.2 of Neoceratodus forsteri. Classification (NCBI taxonomy): domain Eukaryota; kingdom Metazoa; phylum Chordata; order Ceratodontiformes; family Ceratodontidae; genus Neoceratodus; species Neoceratodus forsteri. The sequence continues at coordinate 608,205,752 of CM057454.1, read as the reverse complement.
ATGCTTGGGCCACAGGGAGGCAGTCCTTGACTTTCAGGGAACCTTACTCTGCCCCAATGAAGTGAATCACCTGCAAGATGTTCAGTTTGGACTTGGCTGGGTTTATTAAGAGGACCAAGTCCCTGTAGGTCTGGAGAGCCAGATCCCTGGACCTCTACATAGCCTCTTTAGACAGCTCAGCAATCAGCCAGTCATCCAGGTAGAGGTAAACCCTGACACCCTTGATCTACAGGAAAGCTGCAACCACTGCAATGCACTTGGTAAAGACCCAGGGTGCAGACAAGTGGCCCAAGATCATGACCTGGAACTTATAAAGAACCCCTTCTGCACAGAACTGGAGGTACTGCTTATGGGATGGATGGACTGGGATGTGGAAGAATGCATCCTGGTGGTCCAGGGAGAAGAACCAATGCCATGATCTAGGGGCAGTATGATCTGGATCAGAGTGACCATCCAGAACATGAGCTTCTGCATGAACTGACTGAGATTTGTGCAGATCTAGTGTAGACACCAGCCCCTATCCATTTTGAGATCAAGAAGTACCTGGACACATACCTCTGACTTGCCTGGGCATCCAGAATCATGTGCTATTGCCCCATTTACATGGAGCTGTGCAACATTCTCCCTGAAGGCAGACAGCATGCCCTGCAACACTGAAAACCCCCTTGGGAGCATGGGATCGGTGAAGCCCTCTGTGTACCTGGGAAGAATAGATTTGCTTGCATAATGCACTTAGATTCACCTGAGCTCTTTTCTTCTAGGATTTGCTTGAAAGGACAAAGCAAGAAGCAACATTAACAGAGCAATGGGAAACATTAAGGCTTCTTTTGGCTAAGCATAGTTACTGTTGTGTTACTATTTTGTTTTGTACTGACAGATTGTGCTGCAGGTTTTATTGCTGTGTTGTGCTTACAGGTTGTACAGTTTACTTCTTTATTTTTCTCTGATTGAAATTGTTCCTTGTGGGGTACATTTTCTTTTAAGTTGTGCAAGTTGTCTTGCTGAAAAGAAGCAAAAGAAACTCACCGGGGTAGTGGGTCAGAGCTGAAGCTGATTCTTTCTGGAGGGCACGGGCTTGGTCCCACCTATCCACCCAAAGCGCATCATTTCTTTTATAGCAAAGGTTCTAACATCACTTCCTTCAAAGGACAAAGAACGTACACCTGTCATAATCTTAACAGTCCAGAACACTGCATAGGGTGTAGACACGCACACATGCTCACACACACTAACAATAAAGAAAAAAGACTAAACAGAGAGGAAGAGAGACATGTGGGGAATGGTGCAAGGCACTGGCTGTGGGGTGGCAGTCTTTTGGGAGACATTCTGGAGGCTGTGATGCTGCCCTATTTGCAGGCACCTCTCTGGTCTGAGGGAGGAGGTTGCAGGCCTATTCTGCCATGATGGTCTGTATCTGTCTGGGAGGGGAAAGGATCTAAGGTGAAAGGTTTAAATGCTTCATGAGCAGGCATTTAAATTAGCCAAGGGGCAGGCACTGAAAAGAAGCATGGAAATCCCCCCCCCCACACAAAACAAGCTAGTTAGTGAGGTAAACACTAAGGTAGAGAAGTCAATAGGGAGCAGGACAGGGGTCAATTGAGAAAAAGGCAAAGACAGTAAGGACAGGGATGGGGCTAAAAGAGGTAAGACTATCAAAAAATGGAGGGTGATGAGTACCAATGCACATAGTCTGGGTAACAAGCTCCCTGAACTAGTGGCCTTGATGGAAGAGGGACACCTGCATATCGTGGCAGTCACAGAAACATGGAACACAGAGAACCATGACTGGGATGTCAACATACCAGGGTACACAATCTACAGGAGGGACAGGGAGGGTAAAAGAAATGGAGGAGGAGTAGCTCTCTACAGAGGAGTAGCTCTCTACATAAGGGAAGGGATCAAAGCAATGGAACTAAAGGGTAAACAGGGAGGAGATGAGGCACTTGTGGGTCATCCTGGAGACAGGAAATGGCACCATAATCAGTACTGGGGTTGCATACAGACCCCCATCTAAGCAGGAGGAAATGGACAAGGAAATGATAAAAGGCATCCTTAGAATGGCAGAAAAGGGGGAGATATTGTTGAAGGGGGATCTGAGATGATAACTGGAGCACCTTTGCTGCAGCCACATTCAAGAGCAGGGTAGTTCTTGATGCCCTAGATGGGGCATACCTCAGACAGCTAATGTTGGAACCCACTCAGGAGGGAGCAATCTTAGACCTGGTACTCTCAAAAGGGGACGGGCAGAAGATCTCTGATTTAGAAGTGGGTAGCCATCTGGGAACAAGCAACCACTAAACAGTGTGGTTCATGATAAACACAGCTGTAGAGTCAAGTCACACAAAGGTGAGGCTATTGGACTTTAGGAGGGCTCACTTTGGCAAAATGGTGGAGTTCCTCAGAAAAGCACTAGCAAACGGGAAAGAAGGTGGGGTGTAGGAACAATGGGGGAAATCAAAGCTGCCAACACAGAGGCAACAAGCCTTTGTGAAGCAAATAAACAAAACAAAATGAAGCAAAATACCACTATGGTTCTCAAAAGAGGTGGCAGGGAAGGTTAGGGAGGAAAAGATAGCATTCAGGAAGTGTAAGGAAACACAGAAGGAGCAGGACAGAGAACTGCACCAGTTAAAGCAGAAGGCAGCAGAGAAGGCAGTCAGAATAGCAAAGGCCCAAACCAAAGAAAACATACCTAACTCAGTTAAGAAGGGGGATAAAACCTTTTATAGGAACATTATGGAGTGAAGAAAGACCAGGGAGGGATAGAGAGGCTTAATAAAGGGGGAGGGTGGGCAGAGGGTGGCAGTGACAAAGCAGAGATACTGAACAAATACTTCTGCTCAGTATTCACAAAAGAAAAGGAGAGGGAGGTACCTAAACCAAATAATAGAAAAACACTGGATAGGGGGGTTGATACCAGTTCATTCACAGAAGAAAGTGTCCTGAAAGAAATCCTAAAACTTAAAGTGATCAAAGCAATGGAGCCTGACAGGATTCACCCTAGAATTCTAAAAGAACTAAGGGGAGAACTAGTGGTACCACGGACTACCCTTTTTAACAAATCATGGGAGGATTGTGTGGCACCTGAAGACTGGAGGACAAAACTGGGAGCAAGGCAGATGCAGGAAACTACAGACCTGTGAGTTTGACCACAGTGGTAGGGAAAATGATGGAATCCCTTCTGAAAGAAATAATTGTTTAGTACCCTTTTTTTTTATTATTATTTATTTAGTTGTTTAACCAGGAGTAGCACACTAAGCTGAAAGCTTTTTTACAGGAGTGACCTGGGAGTACAGGGAAGTTAAGTGACTTGCTCAGGGTCACACAGTATGCAAGTGGAAGTGGTGGGATTCAAACCCAGGTCTTGTCTGCTGGATGTCACCAGATTTGCAGCTCAGAGCCTTAAACCACTGTGCTATACTGCCTCCCTACTACCTAGAGGCCAGCTGAGCACAAGACACAAGGCAGTATGGATTCACAGTGAGAAGGTCATGTCAGATGAATCTAATAGAGTTCTTTGACTGGGTGATCAAAGTAGTAGACCAGTGAATGTGGCCTAGCTAGACTTTAGCAAGGTATTTGACACAGTCCCACACAAAAGATTGATAAACAAGTTAGCCAGCCTGGGAGTGGGTCCAAGGGTGGTAACCTGGGTAAAAGAATTGGCTGGACAACAGGATACAGAGGGTAATAGTAAATGGAGTCCACTCCAGAGAAAGGGGGTTACTAGCAGGGTACTGCAGGGTTCAGTACTGGGATTGATCCTCTTTAATGTCTTTATAGGCGACATTGTGGAGGATCTGGAAGGAAAAGTATGCCTCTTTCAGATGACACAAAGATCTGCAACAGGGTTTATACACAAGGGGTGGTGAAAAGGATGAGAAGGGACTTGGCAAGGTTGGAAGAATGGTCAAAAGTGTGGTAGCTTAGATTCAGTGCAAAGAAGTGCAAAGTAATGCATTTGGGAAACAAAAACCCATGGAAAGAGTACACAATGGAGGGAGGTATTAATGACAAGAAAAATGGAAAGTGACCTTGGGGTAGTCATAGCAGACAACCTAAAGGTAGGTAAAAATGTGAAAAGGTAGTAAGGGAGCTGGGGGGATACTGGGATGCACAGGGAGAGGCATCACCAATAGGAAACAGTAAGTTGCTATCCCTCTGTACAGACAGTTGGTGAGACCCCATATGGAGTACTGCGTACAGTTCTGGATACCCTGTCTCCACAACAACATAGACGGGATGGAGACAGTCCAGAGAAGGGCAACTAAAATGGTGCAGGATCTGTACCAGAAGCCGTATGAAGAGAGACTAAAAGTGCCTAACATCGACCAGATGCTACTCTTCAAGAAGACTAGATAGACCTTTGAGCATACTCTGCTGGCATCTTAGTACGTTAGTATGTATGTTAGTATGTATACCCTCGAGGAAAGGAGGGAGAGGGGGGACATGATATAAACTTTCAAGTACCTCAAGGGCATCAACAAAGTCCAAGAGGGTAGAATCTTTCAGAAAAAGAGATGTGAAAGAACAAGGGGGCACAATTTGAAGATAGAGGGGTGATGACTCAGGGGCAACATGAGGAAGTATTTCTTCACAGAGAAGGGGTGGACACATGGAATGGCCTTCCTGATAATGTCATGGAGTCAAAAACAGTGGGGGAATTTAAGAATGCATGGGACACATATAAGGCAATTCTAGTGGGAGGTAGGAGGAAGTAGGCTACTGGTAAAACTAGGATATGCACCTTATTCAATAGGTAGGGAAATGGGTAGACTGGGTGGGCCAAGTGGTCCTTATCTGCCATCAAAGTCTATGTTTCTATGTTTCTACCATCTTGAGAACTCATTGGTCCATAGTAATGACTGACTAGAAGTGGTGAAGCTGACCCCCTCACAAGGAGCTGGGTCAGGGACAGGAGGGAGGCAGACATCCCCTGACCCATCACTGGGCAGCTTCAGAGGGGCCAGAAGGGCACCACTTCCCCTATCCCCACCTTTCTTAGGCACTTTGCCAAAGAAGTTGGCCTTGGGACACCAGGCTTGATATTGCCCCTGCTGGGGCTGCTGCTGACAAGGCTGCTGTGGTTGAAATGACTGGTGAAAGACCTCCTTTTTTTCATTTTTGGGGCCTTTGGGTCCTTCTGGGGTGAAGCCACAGAGTCCAGAGTTAGGCTTCTCAATCCATTTGAGATAAACCTCCACCCCTGGACCAAGGAGGTCAGTGCCCAAGAATGGGACATTGGCTAGATATTGCTGACTATCTGCTGTAAAGGAGGAGCACCTCAGCAAGGCTCTGTGATGCATAACAATGTCTTCTGGCATGGCACGGGCACAAGAGTTGCCTATGTCTTAGGCTGTCTGGAAGAGGTGTTTAGCCAGTGCTTGACTCTGGTCTCTGACCAACTTCACCAGCAACTACTTGTCAACAAGGAGGTGAGGTAGGGCATTGTCAAGCACTCCCAACACAGAGTGATCAAAGTTGACCATTACAAGGTGTAGCTTGCCTGACATAGACAGAGAGGAAGCAGCACAGAATTTCTTGGCCACATGGTCAAGATGCTTCTATTCCTTGTTGAGGGCTTGTCCACATCCCCATGGTTTCTGGACTTCTGGAAAGCTAAGTCTGAGACTAGACTCTCATTGGCCGAAGAGTGGTCCGAGAACCCAGAAAGAGAGCCAGAAGTAAGTGCATTCTTGTGAATCAAAATGGTCAAGGGTGCTGGCCAGGATGCTGGATACTGCAAAAGCTCCAGGATCACTCCCAAAATGGCCTCAGCCATGGAAAGGCAACCCCAGGGGATTTTTCCCTATCAAGGATGTTCATGAAAGGATGTCCATGAAAGGCAACCCAAGAGGATTTGCCCCTATCAAGGATGTCTGTGAAAGGGCCATTTTTTTCATAGGCTCAAAGGGGGCAGACATGGACTCAAAAATGAGTCACAGTAGAGCTCTGAATGACACCAGCCTGTGGTTGGTAGTAAAGTCCTGGACTGACCCATGGTCAAAAGTATGTGTCCTCAGTAGCTGCATGCATGAGCCATCCAGTTCATCTGAGGATACCTCAAAAAATAGCCTTAGACTGTTTGCTACGGTGGACCACCCTAGAGTTATCTGTTGGGTGATTTCCACCAATTACCTTCCTCACAAGCTTGGCCACAGCATGGGAGTCCTTGGTTGGGGCCCCTGTCAATGATGTGGTGGAGGTGGCTCCACCAGCAAAGATGGAGAGACAGGTGCTGGAGACAACTGCTTTGGACAGACCAGTATGGGCTTGACTGGCACCAGCCAGTTGACTACCTGCTAGAGGAGTTCCTTATAGCATGGCTGCATGTGTGGTGGTGGAGCCACTCCTCATCCAAGGATGAGGAGGATGAGAAACATTGATAGCAATGCCACCCAGTCAAGTGAAACTGTGACCAGGAGTGTTGTCTTGACCTTGATTTTAACCTCAACTGTAGATCAGAAGATCAATGCCAAGGTGAAACCATCTGAGCTGCAGTGTATACAACATGCATCAACTTCAGTGGAATGACCTCCGATGGGGGCGGTCCCCAGATAGGACCAGTCAGGAACACTGACTGGTCCACATCCTCCTGGGTAAAGACCGGGAACACCAGGGTCCTGGAGATCAACTCCTTATCAACCTCTTCCAACAACAGGCTGATGGGGTCAAGACAAACCTCTACCACCTGATTGGCCACTATCAAGGTCAATAAGCCTGATGGGGGCACTATGGAGTTTTCAACCTGACCATTGACCAAAGAAGGCTCAATCAGAGTCGAACACTCAACATACGTTGAACAGTTAGGGGAGTCGAGTAAGCAGGAGGCATATGATCTCTCCTGGTCCCATGACCAGCAGCTGTGTTCCTTGTACTTCTCATTGTGCTGGGCAGGGCTCTCCTTGAAGGCTTTGAGGGCCCAACATATCTCCTGAAATTCACTGGTGAAGGACGCTGAGATGCTGGTCCCAGCCAGGAGCAGTGGTGAGGTCGACAAAGTGCCCACTGCAGAAGCAGCCACTGCTTTTCCATGGCCACAAGTTGGGCCACTGACCTCACCACAGTGGAGGCCTTCTTGTGGCCTTTTGACCATAGTTTCGCATCCTGATTGGCTAGCTGACTGAAGAGAAGTTGGGCCATGGGATCCTCCAGAGAAGAGGGGGAGCATTGTCTGGCACAGGCCACAACCCAAAACATTGTTTGCTGTCCCTAAGCAGTTGAAGCATGACACATGCAGGTCTGTCTGCAACATCTTCTGTCAGTACATGAAGCAAAATTTGAAGCCAGGAGCTTGCTTTTTTTCTCCTCTTTCGTCTTCCATTGCCGAAGCAGGAGCAGAACCAAAGAAAGAAGTAATACCAAAGAAACCTTCAAAGAAAGAAACAAAAATGGCCAATGGCAGAGTTTAGGCCCTACAATGCATGGAACTCTGAAGAAGGAGACCAAAATCTTCCAGTGGAAAGGAAAATCTGACATCATGGGGCAGAGCTAGAGGATATACTGCCCTGGTAATAGGAGGAGCTGAGCTTAAAGACTTCTAATGAATCATCACTTCCAGTGGAACTGGCAATGTGTGAATCATGAACTACATCCACGCCCCTAAGAGTGCTGTTCTTGCAGGGATTTTCTAAACTACTGGGTTGGGTTTTGAAACCAGCTTTAGGTTGGCTACTGGTAATATAGTGTAGCAATTGGGGAAGAGATGTGGGAGGGAGTGAATTTACCCTTCTGTTCAATCTGCATAGATATACTGTGCCTCTTTTGGTAATCACCCCCTCTCTATCTCACCAGCTCCATCACATCAGCCCCATTACATTGCTACTGTCCCTATTACCTCACATCCCCCTCCAGGCTACCTGATGCATGTCTCACTCTCTACACAATTGCACCCTTTCCTTCCCCATATGACAGTAGCACTGGAGATACAATACATGTAGGTAGCTACCACACCCCAGGATGCAATGCATTGCTGCAACACTGGCTGAGATAAGACACCCAATGGGGCTCATTGATAGTAGTCCAACCCTTAGAGTCTCCCTTTTATTTAGTCCACTCAGTATTGGGTCAGGATTCTGGCAATAATGTTTCAGCAGCATTGTACAGTGGAGTACAGTGGGGCACATCAAGGCCACAGGTGATAGTACCATGATGCCCCCTGTACCTTACCGATGTGCACCCCCAACCAGGCCACCTTCCTAAAGCAGGCAAACATATCACCTGCATTCCTTATCTCAGGTCCCTGTTGTTGAGGTACAGGTCAGGAAGCATAGGAAGACCAGGAGCAGTTGTAAAATTTGCAAGCAGTGTTTCATTTTTTCCAATGACAGTAGAATAAAAAATTAAAATTATACAGAATAACTATTTACAAAGGCAGTGCAAACAGAAAACAAAGTCCTTCTTCTGAGTGTTTCCTTTCAATTTCAAATCTCAGTCTCCCAGTCTCTGTTTTTAGCAAAAACATTGTTGCTCTTTTTTCTAAGTATTTGCAACCTCCGCTCATTAACAGACATCCTGTTTTTCCTAAATGCATTAGAATTTTGTCAATTTCCTTCCTTGCAAGTTCAGCAAAAAGAACATAGTGGCCCAGAACTGACCTCTTGTTGACAGCTCTGCAAAGAGTTTGCATACCAGCATCTCAGGTTAACTTCCTAAATTCCAAATAGCGTTTTGCAATCATTTCAACAGTATAATTATATACAGTTTCAAACAAAAGGATCCCAGTTTCACATAGATTCACATATATTTTATAACTGCAGATATGCAAAGGGAAGAGAAGAAAAGACAGAAACAGCAAATGAAGGTAGAGAGATAGTGAGAGGCAAAGAATCGCGAGACTGTCGGAGTGATCAGTTCCCAGGTCTCACAAGAACATTTGGTTGTACAACCAGACAGACAAGAGACAGAAAAGGAGAGGAAAGAACAGATCCTTGCATTTAACTTTTTCGGTACAAAAAATGGGACAGGGCATTATTCATCCCTGTCACAGTCCCTACCCGGGTGCCAATAAGTTCCCTCTTGGAGATGCCCCCATTTCGGACATTGTTATGGTTGGATCTCACTACCACATTACCTCTGAAATTAGGGTTGTGGCAGAAAGCGTAGAGGTTTTCTGTTGGAGTGAGGCAGTTGGCAGAGAGGGAATAAGGGGCAACGCGGCATGTTCAGCACATTTACTATGAGTCAGGCAGCATGAGGAAGCTGCTTTCTCTACTCATCAGATGAAACGGCATTTAAGGTCAGCATACTTTTTTTCTTTTTCTGAGCTGGCACAAGTGTAAAAGTTTTGGCATGAATGTCTATCTTTGTTATTCAGTCGCGCATACAGTACGAGAGGTGAGTTTATGTTAACGTGGACGTGGCCAGCACTGGTGCACCAAGCACTTAAACAGCTTATATTTTCCCCTCTAACTGTGTTGTCTTGAGTTTCACACCATGAACCTCTTCTATGTTCATCATTTGGTGGCTTGAATTGAATATTTTCTGGGGTCTTGTGACAGCGTGAACTTTTGCAAATGGAAAGCATGTAGTTTTTAGCACTGAGATTTTCGACTGAAACTGAAGCAAGTCGAAGTCTGCAGCCAGGGAAGAATTATAGACAATGATTCCTGGAACAATAATGTAGCTTTCCAGAAGCCACAGGAGGTACAAATCATTGCACAGACATGCTGACCCCCAGCAGTTTTGATATATTTTTTTTCTGTGGTGGCTTTCAATATAATCTTAATGAAACAACCCTCCTCTTGCCACCATGGCTAGCCACCAACAGTATGCCTTCATTGACAGTGATTGACAGCTCTGGGTGAGCTGTCATTCAGTGAGCACATACTTTTAACAGTATGCGCTCATTAAGAGTTCAGTCTGTGGCCAACTGTGGTGGTGAGAGGAGGGCTGTGGTGGTCACTGTCTGGGGGTCAGGATGGGGGGGGAGTGGGGTGGTGGGTCACTACCTGTCAGGGTGAGAGTTCCATTGGACCACTGAGGAAATGGAAAACTGTCATTTACAAGGGATCAGAATATGAGGGGACACTGGACACCAGTGCAATATTTGACACATATTAGGCAGGTGATCGAGTGGGTGGGGACCTCTAGCCACCAGTGAAACTATTTACTTTGTAACAGACCAACGACTGGCGAACACGGGGGTGGTAGTGATGACTTCTACTAGGGAATATGGATCTGTTTTTATTTATTTATTTCTTGAATCAGCGATCGGCATGGGGGGACACTACCACCAGGGTATGTATTTAATGCATATGGAACCGGTTATCGGTGAGAGAGGAACAATGGGACAGGACAGTAGTTTTTGCACCTAGGGAATGGTGATTGCAGACCACGGGAAGGGGGGGGTGGAGGGACCACTACACTGCTAGGGGACCTTTAATTTATTATACCGGACAGCATTCAGAGACTGGGAGGTGGAATGACCACTACACTAGCAGGGAAAATCATTTTACGCATAACTGGATGGTGATCAAAGAACAGGGGAGGGGGGAGGGACCACTGGACTACCAGGGAAATGTTTTCATCAATAAGAGACTGGCAATAGGTGATCAGGGATGGGGAGAAACCACTAGCCAATCAAGGACACATTCAATTTTGTTATGACAGAGATGGAGATTGATGATAGGGAAGGGGGTGGGAACTACAACCACCAGGGAATTCTGTACTTTGTTTTTGCTATAGGAACAGTGATCAGCCAGTGAAAAGCGGTTCACAGTACCTTCTCCAGCCACAAGGGTTGTGCTGACCTACCACCAGGTCTGGCTCTGCAGTATTTTCTCCATGCAAGGGATCTTTGCAAAAGGCCCTTGTGTAGAGAATTGTTTTTGTGAATGGGACTGTACAGATATGCAGGTCCCTTCCCCCTCATTTGCATTGTGGCCCCCTCAAAACTTTGTCCTGGGGCAAATCCAGTTTGCTGGTGCAACTAGGCTTTTGTGAATATTATTTTGGGGCAAAACCCAGTTTGCACAGTGCAAACTGGGTTTTCGCTGGGGCTAAGTTTTGTGAATCTGGCCCCTGAACGTTAAAAAACAACAGGAGGTTGAAACAATAAACAATATATCCAGAGACTACAGCAGTGATGAAGAAAAAGAACCAGATGCAGGCACAAGCCAGCAGGAGCATGCATATGACCAGCAACCACCCAGCTTGACTTTAAAATTAATAGCCAATATTAATACTCTGCAAGAAAACTCCAGAAATTGCCTGAGAATATGCAGGACCTGATCAACACCATGATTAATATAGATTTTTTACAGTTAATCTATTTTTTCCACCTTGTCCTGGGCAGCGTTCCTTCTAACTGGTCCCCCAGCCTTGTCTCCCACTAGCAGCTTACCTCTGGCTTTATCCCCATGGCTTACCCCTTGTGACAGGGCTGCAGGGAACCCCTTAACCCGCCGATATGGATACGGTGCCAGGGTTACTGCCTATTTGTGAAGCAGCACCTGCAGGAACCAGTTGCCATCCCGCCACACCAAGAACACTTTTCTTCCTCTGTTTTTACTCCCTCTGAAGAGGAGGCGTGCAGTGATGCCCATGGAGGGAGCCCATATGCATCCGCATGCACTCCATTCAGGTGTTTGTCCCCTCTCCTTCCTATCTGTAGAGCATCGGTGTGCTGTCCCCCAGCCAACACTAGGGGCCAGTCAAGCATTGACTGCTAGTGACCCCCCTCCTCAGAGAAGGAGAGCAGTCCATCGGATGCTCAATCCTTCTCCTCCCCTGCCTACCCCTGGTGACCCATGTTCGTTCCCGAAAACGAGTCAGCGGCGTGGCACGAGGTACAGCGCCCAGTGCCTCAACCCTCAGTGCCACCAGGTGAGCTGTGATTAATGTAGATAAAAACTGGAGCAAGAAATTAAAAGGATCAATGAACTTAAATGCAGGCGATCACAGCTAGAAGATACAGTAACTCCTGTTATTCAGGACTTATTTTTTTTCTTCAAAAGCAACAGGACTCTTTTAAAATAAAATTGGAGAACCTAGAAAATCATTCTTGAAAGAAAAATATTAGAATCTATGGTCTGTTTCCTGACTGAGAAAAATCCAATACTTAAAGCATTCTGAAAGAAATGTGTTCATTACTTTTAGACTCAAAAAAGACTTGCCAATAACTGACCGGGTTCACTGGCTAGGTTAACCTGGTAAAAATGACAATGCAAATAATGCATGCCTGGCCAGTGTAAAACTGTTGACCTCAGAGGGATAAAATAGAATAATGCAGGCCTACTGTAAAACTAAGCATTTTAAATTTAAGGGCCTAACAATACATCTGAAACATGATTTTTCCAAAGATCTTCTGGCCCTCAGAAAGCATTGTGTATCATTGCAGCAAACATTATGGAAAGAGGGGATCAAAGCATATATTATTTATCCTGCTAAATTGAAGGTCCTATAAAACAACCAAAATTTGCTATACAGCATTTCGGAGGCAATACAGGACTTTAAGATTTGACTACCAAAACGTTTTTCTTCATTCTACTAATGCCAACTGTGGACAAGTTTGATTTATTATTTTGGTTCTTTTTTTGTTTGTTTTGTTTTAGAATGGCAATAAATAATAGTATGCAAGATAGGTGAGAGGAGTGGTTACTGCATAGGTATGTGGAGGCTCCTAAGTGAGACTGTGAGAGTGCCAGATTTTTGTCTTTGGCACCTGGTGGGGGGGGGGTAATATTATTTTTTTTGGTCTCTCTTGGGACTAAAGATTTTTGGAGCATAGATATGGCCACTAGAATGAACAAATGATCAGAAAATGGGAGTTGTAATTTTCCTGCCAAGAAGTAGATACTATACATGATTTCTTTTATAAACGAAGCCACATGGAATGAGAACAGGGAGAATTCCCCATTAAAAAGATAAAAAATTAAAAAATTTAAACTGGACATAGTTATGTTACAAGAGACCTTTTTGAATGACAAAGAAGTTCAAAGGTTCAAAAAGAAATGGTAGGTACTATATATCACTCTCAAGGCCTCACAAAAAAAGCACAGGGGTAGCAATTTTGCTGCGTAAAAATTTCAAAGGGAAATTAATTGACAGTCGCAGATTTCTCTGGGAGAATTGTTTTGCTTAAAGTTTTGCACAACTCAGATTACGAACATACGAACATAAGAAATTTGCCATCAGATAAAGGCCTAGAGGTCTATCAAGTCTGCTCCATTGTGCAGCTAGCACCCCTTATTCGGCAGCTACCCCTCCCTTCCACCCTTTCCCTTCATTGACCCTCTCCCTTGTCCTGTCCCATCCCCTTTTGAAGCAGTCCACTGCCCTACTGAATGCCACTTCTGCAGGTAACGCATTCCACCCAGCCACCACCCTCTCTGTAAAAAAGTGTCTCCTCATCTCCCTCCTGAACCTTCTTCCCTCCAGTTTCATATCATGGCCCCTGGTGGCCCTCCCCTCCCTTACTTTGAACAGCCCCTCTGTACCTGTCTTGTTTATTCCTTTCATGTACTTAAAGGCTTCAATCATGTCGCCCCTGTCCCTCCTCTCCTCCAGTGAGTACATGTCCAACTCCCTCAGCCTCCTCTCATATAAGTCCCCCAGCCCCTTGATCATCTTTGTCGCCCTACGCTGCACCCCCTCCAGTAACTTAATGTCCCTCATAAGATACGGGAGCCAGTACTGCACTCAGTACTCCAAGTGCAGTCTAACTAAAGACCTATACAGTGGCAGAATCACCTCCTCCCTCCTCAAGGATATACTCCTTGCAATACAACCCAGCATTCTGTTGGCCTTTGCAGCTGCCTTCCTACATTGTACTGAGTTATTCATTGACCCTGTAATGAGCACCCCCAAATCCTTCTCCTCCTCTGTCTGGGCTAGCTGCATGCCCCCCAGCTGGTAACTCCTCATTGGCTTCTTCATCCCAAAATGCAGCACCTTGCACTTTTTGGCATTAAACCCCAGTTGCCAGGTGTCTGACCAGGTTTCAAGCTTTGCCAGATCATCCTGCAATCCCTGTCATCCACCTAGGTCATCCACCACTGCTCCTACCTTGGTATCATCAGCAAACAGACTGATCTTGCTATTGATGTCCAATGATATGTCTGCAATGAATATCCCAAACAACACTGGTCCCAACACCGAGCCCTGTGGAACATCGCTCATCACTACCCTTGGGTGTGAGAGCTCCCCACCCACCACCACCCTCTGTTGCCTTCTCAGAAGCCAGTTCCCTACCCATCTCACCAGCTTTGCACCTGCCCCTGTGCCTACTAACTTACTTCCCAGCCTTCCATGCGGCACCGTGTCGAATGCCTTACTGAAGTCCAGATACAGGACATCCACTGCATGGCCCCTGTCCAGTTGCCTAGTTACCCAGTCATAGAACTCCACCAGATTGGTTTGGCAGGATCTGCTGAGTATGAAGCCATGTTGTCTGCTGTTCTGTAGTCCTTTGGCCTCTAGGAGGGCCACCAGCCTTTCCTTCAGGATAGTCTCCATTAGCTTACCCACGATGGATGTGAGGCTCACTGGTCTGTAGTTTCCCGGTTCATCCTTGAGGCCACACTTGTGGAGGGGTACCACATGAGCCATCCTCCAGTCCTGAGGTACACACCCCGAATGTAGTGAGGCATTAAATAGGTCTGCAAAAGGTCCTGCAAGGACCTCTGCCAGCTCCTTCAGTACCCTGGGGTGGATGCCATCTGGGCCTGGCGCCTTAGCCACCCTATGTGCCTTCAAATCCTCCCGAACTCTGCCCTCCATGATTTCTCCATCTGTCACCCTCCCCTGTTTCTGCCATTTCTCCCTTGGGTGTCACCTCTTCTTTAGTAAATACTGAGCAGAAGTACTCATTTACTGCTTCTGCCTTATCGCGCCCTGCTTCCACCCAACCCCCCTCCTTCCTAATCCTTACTATGTGGTTCTTACTGCTCCTTTTCTCCCTGATGTACCTAAAGAAGTCCTTCTTCCCCTTCTTAATGCCTTGTGCCAACCTGAGTTCTGTAGATGCCTTGGCTCCCCTTACTGCCCTTGTCACCTCCTTCGATTCCGTCAAGTACTCCTCCCTGTCCTCCCCTCTCCCTGTTTTCTTGTACTTCCTAAAGGCAGCTCTTTTTCTCCTTACCTTTTCCATGACCTCCTTGCTCAACCAGCTCAGTTTCTTAGCCCTAGCCTTCTTGCTCTGGGCCTTACAGTAGGTTTTGGTTGCCTCCACTATCCCCAGCTTTATGAGCTCCCACCTCTGGTTAGTGTACATACTAGACTGAATCCTAGCCAGGTACCCTTTTACCACTTCCCCCATCCTCCCAAAGTCGGCTCTCCTGAAGTTCAGCACTCTTGTGCCAGATTCCACGCCTTCCTTGCCCATATCCAGTGTAAGCCATACTGAGTGGTGGTCACTCCCTGACAGTGGTTCCTCCACTGTAAATTCTCTCACAAAGTCCCCATTTGCCAGCACAAGGTCATGGGTATTCTCTAACCTGGTTGGTTCACTGACCATTTGCAGCAGGAAGCTGTCTTGGAAGGCATCCAGCAGTACCTGCTCCCTTCTGTTCCTGGTTGTTGGGGTATTCCAGTCCACTTCTGACATGTTGAAGTTGTCCATAATCACACACTACCCTTCTCGCAGGTCCTCCTGATCTGTCCCGCTAGTTCTTTTTCTAACTCCTCCTTCTGAGATGGCGGCCTGTACACCACTTACATTCTAAGAATCCTATTCTTGGAATCCTGGATTTGCATCCAAATTGACTCCGTACTACCCTCCTTCCTTTCCTTCCTTACACACTTCAGTCCTTCCTTCACATATAATGCCACACCCCCTCCTTTCCCAGTCACCCTGTCCCTACGAAATAACCTGTACCCTGGTACAAACAGGTCCCAGTCATTGTATTGGGTGGCCCATGTTTCTGTGATGGCTGCAATGTCCACCTCTCCCTCTGCCATGAGCACCTGTAACTCTGCAGTTTTTCTCCCAAGTCTCCTAGCATTAAGGGTAACCACCTTCCACCCTCCCCCCCATCCTGCCCTCCTTTACTAGCATCACCAATAGTACTTGCCATTTGTCCTTTGTCGCTGTTATGGGGGGTAAGCTCATATGGTTTCTTAACCTGTGATCTCTGCATGTCTCTTGCCCAATTGCCACGCCCCACTCCTAGTTTAAATTCCCTACTTCCTGTATGTACTTCTCCATCCTCTGTTTCAGCACTTTCTTTCCCTCCTTACTCAAGTGTAGTCTGTCCTTGGCACAGAGACTACTGTCCTCCCAGGTCCCTCCCTACCCCTCCAACAGCCCATACCCTTTAGCACAACACCAGGTTCTTAGCCATCCATTAAATTCCTCTATTTTTAGCTTTCTTGTTGTGCTTGCCTTGGGCACTGGAAATATCTCCAAAAAAGTTACTGAACATCCTACCCCCTCACATAATTTGTCCTAGTTCCTCAAACCTCCTCTGGACTATATCTTCTGTCTTGTCAGCCAGGTCATTCGTCCCAAGATGTATAATTAAATGAGGCTTGTCCCTACCCCTTCAAGCATATTTCAGAACAGGTTGTCCCACCCTTTCCGCTGTCATTCCTGGCATGTCCTCCACCCAAATGTGACTATGCCTCTCCCCCTTGCTACCCCACCTGACTCCTCTTAGTACTGAGTCCTCCAGCACTAAGATTCCACCACCCTTACTCCCTGCTTGCTTCCATTCATCTCCCTCACTCATTTCTGGCTCCTCTTCTTCCTCCTGCACATTATTTCCCCCTTTTCCCCATGTTGCAATTCTCCCAGCAGAACTTCCCCCTGCTCCAGTTTGGTCCAGGCATTTATCAATTACTTCTCTAATTTCATCATTTCCCTCCTCCACCTTCTTCCTCTCTAGCAGTGCAAAACTATTTTCTGAAGACCCTTCACAAATGCCCGCTCCCTCTCTCTTCACAGTAACCTTTTCTCTCCTTTCCACTCCATTACTTTTGCCACTTCTTCACCTCCCCTCACAAGTCCCTATCTCCTCCTTCCATTTATCTTTTGTCTCCTGACCTGGTTTCCCCAGTAATCGTTCTTCCTGGCCTTGGCCACCTTGTCCCTGCTTCCCTTCTTCTGACCCTCTCCTCACCACTGTTGGCTTAAATCGCCCTCCCTCATCTCCCATTCTTCCTCCTTCCAGTATTGGGCTAAACCCATCCCCAGTCTGCCTTGCCTGTCTTAGTTCCTCCTGCAGACCCTCAATCTCCTTTCTGAGTTTCTCTATGCGGTTGCACACTAAACATCCTCCCACACTCCAGGCAGTTTTTAGAAAGATTGGTGCACTGCAGTTGTTGCAGCCTACCACCCTACCCATTGCTGTCGTTGCCCACCAGCAACCCCCCACCTTTCCAGATACAGGATACCAAACACTCCCCCAAGTCTCCCCTCTCCCCCCTCTATCAGTGCAAAACATTCTTTTCTTAATTTTCCTTACCCCCTTTGTTGTACACGTTTAGATAGACTGAGCAACTGCTTTTTATATTCCTAATCTTCCTATCCAAACTCAAAAAGAGACTTTAAGTAGCTATTGCACAACCCTTCTCAAATTCCTATTCCTTCTTTCCACAATGCAATAGTAATGCAAAGAAGTAACAATGAAAGCTCCTAGAATTGCAGTTACTTCCCTTTCACTGAGATAGCAGTCACCTCTTCACTCGCTGCTGTATTGTATTATATTCGGATTATTGTATGTCCCTTTTGTAGATTTTGGGATTTTTTTAGCAGACGCGAGCAAATTACTTAATAACTGGAATTGCCCTAACGTCATTTTAGGAGGAGACGTTAACTGCATTTCCAATTGTTTAACTGTCGAGTCATACAATATGTCTCATTGGGACAAATGTAAACCTTGTTTATTTAGGAATTTCCTAAATTCTAACAATTAGATGAATCTATGGAGAGAAACCCATGTTGATGATACAGACTGCACTTTTTATTCAGCTAGACATAATGTGTTTTCAAGGTTAGATCATATACTGATATCCCAAGAATTATTAATTCATTGTCACATGGCTTTCTATAATATTTGAGCCACTGATCATCTCTGACCATAAGATGGTAAGCTACAATTTGACTTTTGAGTTTCAAAAGAAAGAAAACAACAGCTGGAGATTGAATATTAACCTCTTATCAGATAATTCTTTTGTCCAAAAAATGAAAGCAGCTGTACAACACTTTTGTTTAGATAACCAGAAAGATAAGGACGAAGTAATAGGTTCATGAGATTCTGTGAAAGCTACTATTATAGGGGCTATTATTTCAGAAGCATCCTGAAGGAACAAAAAAAGGAATAAAGTACTTGAAGAAATCAGCGATAAACTTAAAACACTAGAACTGGCTGTTAAAACTGGAGACAAAACCAAAACCCAGGAATATACAGAGCTCAAAAACTGATAGATTTAACAGAAATGGATCACTTAATTCAGAAGTAACAAGAATTAGACACTTAATAGCGAACAAGCTGGAAAATTATTAGCAAAACAGATTACAGCCTAGGAGGAAAAAAGCTGGTAATCACTTTCATAAAAGATGATTCAGGTCGGTTACAAGTAGGGCAGGTTAGAATTAGAAACACTTAAACATAGAAGTTGACAGCAGAAGAAGACCACCGGGTCCATCTAGTCTGCCCATTGTCTTTTAGCCTAGCATTCTAACTGCCCTTGGGTTTGAGGGCTCTCTTGTATCTGTCCCAAGCATTCTTGAAACCTACCACTGTGCTTGCCCCCACCACCTCAGCAGGCAGGCTGTTACAAGCATCTACCACTCTTTCCATGAAGAAAAACTTCCTGGTGTTGGTGGAGAACTGCCCTCCTTGCAACCTTAGATCATGTCCCCTAGTTCTGCTATCCTTCTTAAATTGGAACATATTGTTTACCTGTACCTGATTTATGCCTCTTATGTACTTAAATGTTTCGATCATGTCACCCCTCTCTCTTTCTCTGTTCATGTGACTACATGTTCAGTTCTTTCAGTCTATCCCCAAAGAAAATCTTTTGCAGTCCCTGAATAATTGTTGTTGCTCTTCTCTGCACCATCTCCACTCAGTAAATGTCCTTTTTGAGGTGAGGCCTTCAGAACTGGACAATGTACTCCAGGTGAGGCCTAACCAGTGACCTGTACAGAGGCAGGATCACTACCCTCTTCCTGCTTGTGATTCCCCTCCCAGTGCATCCCAGCATGCCACTGGCCTTTAATGCTGCCTTCTCGCACTGTTTACCTACCTTCAAGTTGTCAGGGATAATGATTCCCAAATCGTACTCTTGAGTGGAGGCAGCTAGTCTTTCCCCTCCAAGGTAATATGCTTTATTTGGATTTATTTTTCTTATGTACATGACTTTGCACTTTTTGGCATTGAATCTCAACTACCATGCTCCAGACCATTCTTCCAGTTTCTTGAGGTCAGCTTCCATCTTGTCCACTCCCTGCTGGGTGTCGACACTGTTGCATATTTTGGTGTTGTCTGTGAACAGAAACACCTTTCCCTGTAGTCCATTAGCTATGTCTGATATGAAAATATTGAAAAGTAGGGGCCTCAGTATTGAACCCTGGGGCACACTACTGGTTACACGACCTTCTGATAACAGTTCTCCATTTACTTGCACTTTCTGGGTTCTGGCCTATAACCTGTTTTTAACCCATCTAACTACTTCTGATCCAACTCCTGTGTGATCTAGCATCTTTAGTGCCTTCTGTGTGGAATCGAGTCGAAGGCCTTGCTAAAGTCTAAGTCGACCACATCTGCTGCCTTGCCATCATCTATAACCTTTGTAACACAGTCAAACAACTCAATCAGGTTTGTCTGGCATGACCTACCTGCTGTGAAACCATGCTGCTTGGGGTTCTGATGGCAGCTAGCCTCCAGGAATGCCATGATCCTCTGTTTGAGAAGTGTCTCTATTAACTTCCCCACTATGGATGTGAGGCTTACTGGCCTATAATTTCCAAAGTCCTCCCTGCTGCCCGATTTGTGGAGCGGGACCACAATGGCCCCTTTCCAATCTTTGGGTACCTTCCCACTTTTAGGGATTTGGTAAATAGTTTAGCCAGTGGGGCAGCCAACTCTAATCTCAGTTCTTTTAAGATCCTGGGGTACATTTTGGCTGTCCCCATGGCTTTATCAACTTGCAGTTTATTTAGTGCCTCCAGCACTTCGGTCTCTGTGAAGGGGCTTGTATCAGCCCCCTGTCCAGGGGAGTTGTGTTTTGCCATTTCTGGGCCATCACCTGGGTCCTCCTCAGTAAATACTGAACCAGAAGTACTTATTCAGGATTTCTGCTTTTTCTGAGTCGTCTTCTGTCATTTTCCCTTCTTGAGTTGTAATCTTGACTATACCCCCTTTTGCCTTCCTTCTTTCCTGGATGTATCTAAAGAAGGATGTGTCTCTTCTCTTCTCTTCTCTTCTCTTCTCTTCTCTTCTCTTTGTCCTCTCTGCTATACTTGCTTCTGTCTGCACTTTTGCCTGCCTTATTTTTTTGTTGGCTTCTTTCATTTTCTCCTTGTACAATACCCAGTCTTCTTCCTTGTTTTTTCCCTGGTATAGCTTCAACGCCTTCTGTTTTTCTTTCAGTATTTTAGCCATTTAGTTAGAAAACCATAGTAGATTTAGTTTTCTTTTCACTTTGGTAACCCTTCTGGTACATTGGTCAGTGACTGTCCAGATTGCTTTCTTAAGTTTCCCCCTCATAACATTGACCTTGTCCACTTGTAGATTAATGAAGTTGTTTCTTACATTGATCCTCATCTGGTTGAAGTCTGCCCCTTTTTATTTCTGAGTGGCACATGTTCTCAGCTATGTTCACCTTGAAGCTACCCATGCGATGGTCACTGTTACCCATATGGCATTGCACATCAAGTTCCTTGACCCTCTCAGTGTTTGTGAGGACAAGGTCAAGTATGGCATCTCCTCTTGGAGTTTTGTTCAGTTGACTTAGTCCTGCTATAGCACAAAAAACAAGTAGGAGAAAGGCTGGCTCAAAAACGGTCTAAAGGAAGAACAGGTCTCACACTAGGACACAATAAGAAACTGTTTTAATATTTAAAAAGCATTATAAAAAGTGGGTATTGCCCCAAGTATAAGACAGTGGTAACACCCCCCTCTAGCCATCAACATTTCATGTCACCAGCAGGTGCTTTTTCAACATGTCAGCAGCTTAATACAATAACATTTATATAGTGTCCCCCCTTTAAATAGCAAAAACATGGATACATTTAAAGATATATACCACTAATGAAACACTAAATAAACAAATAGACCATTATTCCACAAGGTACTAATTACATACATAAAAAGTACAATATCCTTAAAGTGCAACTATGAATAAATGTATACATAAAGTGCAACTTCATTATTGATTTAGAAATGTATGTTTACTTACCAATACACTACTACTAGAGGACATAGCAGGGAAACCCCAATGGGTGCTTGTTACTCTGATGTACAGTCCCTGTATACTAATATTTCTCACAACATGGGACTGCAGGCCACATATGAGTCTTTGTAAAAAAATACCACACATTCAAACAAATTTATTTAATTTGTGATAAATCTGCTGGAGTTAATTTCAGCCAAAAATGTTTTTTTTGGTACAATGGACAACTATTTCACCAAATCAAGGGGACAGCTATGGGGGCATCAATGGCCCCCAGTTATGCCAACATTTATCTATTTGAATGGGAGGCAAAATTAGTACAAAATGAGGAAAATAATTATTTTTGGGATTTGATTGACTTTTATTGGCATTTTATTGATAACATTATTATGATTTGAAGGGGGACAGTAATCAGTTACTGGATTTTGTGTACTATTTAGAGGGGACCAATCCAAACTTGAAATTTGGCACAATGGCCAGTTTTGAACAAATGGCCTTTTTGGATTTGATTATTTCAAAAGATGGGGGAAGGGGGACTGGTTACTAACATTTTCAGAAAAGAGACTGATAGAAATGCATTCTGCATTATAACAGCAGTCATTCTAAACACATAACTAGGCACATACTGGTTGGACAGCACAAGCACATTAAGAGAAATTGCAGTACTGAACAGGGGTATGACAAGGGTAAACTAGAAATGACTAAGAGGTTCCAGGCATGGGTGTATAGTGACAAATGCCTTAAAAATGCTATGGAACGAGTTGATAGTATTAACAGAGTGGATTTGCTTAGAAATAAGGATCTAAATAAAAAGAAAGACAAAAAAGTTCCCAGACCCCTATCCTCATCACTGTTTTTAATGCACAGGTACCTGAGATTGCAATGATTGTGCAGTAGCATTGGCACATTTTGAGTATGTAGCCCAGGCTAAAGGAAATATATGAACATGGTCCAATGTTCGCCTATCATAGATGAAGAAACCTAGTAGATCTACTTGTACATAATAGAAAGAATGCTACAGTAAAGAAAGGTCCAGTACTCCCGAATGGCAATTTTAGGTGTGGAAATTGTTCAGCTTGCAACCATATACAGGCGGGATCTGTCTTTGAAGTACCCAATAATACATGTGCACAACATGTGAGAAGATTTATTTGTTGCCATACGGAAGCAGTTGTCTGTTTGGCAACTTGTACCTGTAACTGCTTTTATGTCGGAAAAACTGGTAGAAAATTTAAAAGTTGAGTGCTTGAACATTTGGGTTGCATAAGGACTAATAAGAAAGAAAATGCATTAACCTACCACATTATGAATGCTGGACCTGGAAATGTTTTCACTTTTAAAGGACTTGAACAAGTTGCATTACATTCAAAGGGAGGAGATCTGGACAAGTTATTGTACAAAAAACCTTCTAGCAATACAAGCTAAGGGCAAGCTGATTCCCTGGACTGAATGATTTATTTCAGTTAACTCTGTTTCTGAAAAAACATAGATGAGTACAGTATGTGGTTATCTGAAGAAATTTTTTTAGGTGCCTGGAGTTCCATTGACTCTATAGTATATATCAAAGTAACACAAATACAGGAGATTTATAGAAGTAAGTTGTTCCCCTATACCATTATGTCCCCCATTTTCCCTTCCCCCCCTCCTTTTTCTCCTCCCTTTCCCTTCCCCACCTCCCCTTTCCCTTTTTTACCTATTTAAGTGTCATCAAATAAAGTTAATGATTTAGAGTTGTTCAAATCTTAGATATGTGCATTATCCATATAATCATTAGCTTTATAGTTTTGTCAATCAAATATACTGTTATGCATTTTTTATTTTATTTTATGTAGTGTATATATATATATATATATATATATATATATATATACATACATTTCTAAATCAAAATTTGTTCACTTGGGAGCTTAAGCAACAGGTTGGTAGAAAAGAGGCCAGGAGTTATATTTTGTTTTAAACTGAAATATTTGAATAGTTTGTTAGTGAAATTAGTTCTATGTGTTAAAAATTATTACCTTGAATTTGAACTGATACTTGGGCTGTGATATTGTAGGTTTGGGGATAGATGTTTGGCAGGGAAAATTAGAAGGTAATTTAAATGTGTTTGCCTGGTGTTTGGAGGAGGGGACATTAGCTGCAATTAACTTGTCTTTAAACAGGAATTACTGTGGCTTTCATTGTTCACTTGGGAGCTTAAGCAACAGGTTGGTAGAAAAGAGGCCAGGAGTTATATTTTGTTTTAAACTGAAATATTTGAATAGTTTGTTAGTGAAATTAGTTCTATGTGTTAAAAATTATTACCTTGAATTTGAACTGATACTTGGGCTTGATATTGTAGGTTTGGGATAGATGTTTGGCAGGGAAAATTAGAAGGTAATTTAAATGTGTTTGCCTGGTGTTTGGAGGAGGGACATTAGCTGCAATTAACTTGTCTTTAAACAGGAATTACTGTGGCTTTATTGTTCACTTGGGAGCTTAAGCAACAGGTTGGTAGAAAAGAGGCCAGGAGTTATATTTTGTTTTAAATTGAAATATTTGAATAGTTTGTTAGTGAAATTAGTTCTATGTGTTAAAAATTATTACCTTGAATTTGAACTGATACTTGGGCTGTGATATTGTAGGTTTGGGGATAGATGTTTGCAGGGAAAATTAGAAGGTAATTTAAATGTGTTTGCCTGGTGTTTGGAGGAGGGACATTAGCTGCAATTAACTTGTCTTTAAACAGGAATTACTGTGGCTTTCATTGTTCACTTGGGAGCTTAAGCAACAGGTTGGTAGAAAAGAGGCCAGGAGTTATATTTTGTTTTAAACTGAAATATTTGAATAGTTTGTTAGTGAAATTAGTTCTATGTGTTAAAATTATTACCTTGAATTTGAACTGATACTTGGGCTGTGATATTGTAGGTTTGGGGATAGATGTTTGTGAGGAAAAATTAGAAGGTCATTTAAATGTGTTTGCCTGGTGTTTGGAGGAGGGACATTAGCTGCAATTAACTTGTCTTTAAACAGGAATTACTGTGGCTTTCATTGTTCACTTGGGAGCTTAAGCAACAGGTTGGTAGAAAAGAGGCCAGGAGTTATATTTTGTTTTAAACTGAAATATTTGAATAGTTTGTTAGTGAAATTAGTTCTATGTGTTAAAATTATTGCCTTGAATTTGAACTGATACTTGGGCTGTGATATTGTAGGTTTGGGGATAGATGTTTGGCAGGGAAAATTAGAAGGTAATTTAAATGTGTTTGCCTGGTGTTTGGAGGAGGGACATTAGCTGCAATTAACTTGTCTTTAAACAGGAATTACTGTGGCTTTCATTGTTCACTTGGGAGCTTAAGCAACAGGTTGGTAGAAAAGAGGCCAGGAGTTATATTTTGTTTTAAACTGAAATATTTGAATAGTTTGTTAGTGAAATTAGTTCTATGTGTTAAAATTATTACCTTGAATTTGAACTGATACTTGGGCTGTGATATTGTAGGTTTGGGGATAGATGTTTGGAGGGAAAATTAGAAGGTAATTTAAATGTGTTTGCCTGGTGTTTGGAGGAGGACATTAGCTGCAATTAACTTGTCTTAAACAGGAATTACTGTGGCTTTCATTGTTCACTTGGGAGCTTAAGCAACAGGTTGGTAGAAAGAGGCCAGGAGTTATATTTTGTTTTAAACTGAAATATTTGAATAGTTTGTTAGTGAAATTAGTTCTATGTGTTAAAAATTATTACCTTGAATTTGAACTGATACTTGGGCTGTGATATTGTAGGTTTGGGGATAGATGTTTGGCAGGAAAATTAGAAGGTAATTTAAATGTGTTTGCCTGGTGTTTGGAGGAGGACATTAGCTGCAATTAACTTGTCTTTAAACAGGAATTACTGTGGCTTTCATTGTTCACTTGGGAGCTTAAGCAACAGGTTGGTAGAAAAGAGGCCAGGAGTTATATTTTGTTTTAAACTGAAATATTTGAATAGTTTGTTAGTGAAATTAGTTCTATGTGTTAAAATTATTACCTTGAATTTGAACTGATACTTGGGCTGTGATATTGTAGGTTTGGGGATAGATGTTTGGCAGGGAAAATTAGAAGGTAATTTAAATGTGTTTGCCTGGTGTTTGGAGGAGGGACATTAGCTGCATTAACTTGTCTTTAAACAGGAATTACTGTGGCTTTCATTGTTCACTTGGGAGCTTAAGCAACAGGTTGGTAGAAAAGAGGCCAGGAGTTATATTTTGTTTTAAACTGAAATATTTGAATAGTTTGTTAGTGAAATTAGTTCTATGTGTTAAAATTATTACCTTGAATTTGAACTGATACTTGGGCTGTGATATTGTAGGTTTGGGGATAGATGTTTGGCAGGAAAATTAGAAGGTAATTTAAATGTGTTTGCCTGGTGTTTGGAGGAGGGACATTAGCTGCAATTAACTTGTCTTTAAACAGGAATTACTGTGGCTTTCATTGTTCACTTGGGAGCTTAAGCAACAGGTTGGTAGAAAGAGGCCAGGAGTTATATTTGTTTTAAACTGAAATATTTGAATAGTTTGTTAGTGAAATTAGTTCTATGTGTTAAAAATTATTACCTTGAATTTGAACTGATACTTGGGCTGTGATATTGTAGGTTTGGGGATAGATGTTTGGCAGGGAAAATTAGAAGGTAATTTAAATGTGTTTGCCTGGTGTTTGGAGGAGGGGACATTAGCTGCAATTAACTTGTCTTTAAACAGGAATTACTGTGGCTTTCATTGTTCACTTGGGAGCTTAAGCAACAGGTTAGTAGAAAAGAGGCCAGGAGTTATATTTTGTTTTAAACTGAAATATTTGAATAGTTTGTTAGTGAAATTAGTTCTATGTGTTAAAAATTATTACCTTGAATTTGAACTGATACTTGGGCTGTGATATTGTAGGTTTGGGGATAGATGTTTGCAGGGAAAATTAGAAGGTAATTTAAATGTGTTTGCCTGGTGTTTGGAGGAGGGGACATTAGCTGCAATTAACTTGTCTTTAAACAGGAATTACTGTGGCTTTCATTGTTCACTTGGGAGCTTAAGCAACAGGTTGGTAGAAAAGAGGCCAGGAGTTATATTTTGTTTTAAACTGAAATATTTGAATAGTTTGTTAGTGAAATTAGTTCTATGTGTTAAAAATTATTACCTTGAATTTGAACTGATACTTGGGCTGATATTGTAGGTTTGGGGATAGATGTTTGCAGGGGAAAATTAGAAGGTAATTTAAATGTGTTTGCCTGGTGTTTGGAGGAGGGGACATTAGCTGCAATTAACTTGTCTTTAAACAGGAATTACTGTGGCTTTCATTGTTCACTTGGGAGCTTAAGCAACAGGTTGGTAGAAAAGAGGCCAGGAGTTATATTTTGTTTTAAACTGAAATATTTGATTAGTTTGTTAGTGAAATTAGTTCTATGTGTTAAAAATTATTACCTTGAATTTGAACTGATACTTGGGCTGTGATATTGTAGGTTTGGGGATAGATGTTTGGCAGGGAAAATTAGAAGGTAATTTAAATGTGTTTGCCTGGTGTTTGTAAGAGCCTCCCACCCACCCTGTTTTGTAGGCTTTCTTAAATACTGAAAAGCCACTGGGGTTGGGATTGAAGGGCTGAGTATTTCTGTTTGGGACTGAAATTTTGAAGCAACGGAGTTGGTGGGCCTGTGACATCATACGGTACCTGGAGTCTGCTTACACACTGTTAGGACTGAACACATACTGGACTGTGATGTGTTTGTGATGTCTTGGAACTTTGTTGGTGGGGTTGAAATTGGGTTTGTAATAACTACAGTCAGTATAGAGAGAAACTTGTACTCCAGGGAAAGGGACTGAGAAAAGGGGTGCTATTATAAACAGAGGGGATAATCAGGGTGGCCATATTCCACCATGGCAGGCATCTTCGGAAGGGTTGTAGGCTGCACAGGCTGTGGGATGGCAATAATTCTAAATTGGGCCTGGAGAGAGGGAGGCTGCCCACCTGTAGACAGCTATCTTGTATTAGGAGGAGGTATATTGGTTAAGGAGTAAGCTGTGGGAGCTGGGGGTGTCAGGATAAGGGGTGTGGATATGGGCGGCAGAAGGGTGGGGCTGAGGGAGGCTGGGGCAACGCTCTGAAATTACAGGACATTATGCTACAGCAAGCAGAAGGGGGATATTAGGGACAGAGGACCCTTAGGTAGGGAGATTGATGCTAAGGGAAGCGTACAGGGTGAAAATTCTGAATTCAAGGAGACTGGAGGGAAAAAAGTCAGGAGGGCTGTTGTGTGGAAGCCTAAAACAGCAGACTGTGGGAAGGAGCCCTAAGGTGAACAGTGCAAGAGAGGAAGAAGAGGGTCAGTTTAGAGATGCAGTCAGGGGAAACTCGGTTACTTGATGGAGGCTGACATAGAGTGTCACAATAAATTTGAGATACTAAGCATCCTAGAGGGAGGGGAAGGGGGTGGAA
Organism: Neoceratodus forsteri; assembly: GCA_016271365.2. Taxonomy (NCBI): domain Eukaryota; kingdom Metazoa; phylum Chordata; order Ceratodontiformes; family Ceratodontidae; genus Neoceratodus; species Neoceratodus forsteri. Next base: position 608,177,984 of record CM057454.1, on the reverse strand, counting down.
ATGAGGAAACTTATACAGAGGCCGGGGGGAGGGAGTCAGATACCCATAGGGCATCACAGAACAGCTATGGAAAGGATAGACATAGTCCCAGAAGGAGAAGGGAAACATATGTGTTAAGCAAATGGGGAGATGCAACATATTCCAGACATGAGGGAGGAGAGCATGATTGGAGAGGAACTGGGAGACAAGGAGGTGGGAGGAGCCCCCTTCAGCAGGAAGGTCAGTACCAAGGATGGGGCCCTAGCTAAGGGACCCACAGAGACCTCTGGAGACAGGGTACTATTACAAGGGGGATGAGGTGCGGGGAAGGGAAACCATCAGGGCCAGGATAAACCCAGTTCAGATAAGAGAGGGTTAAAGGGACACCTATTCAGAGGGGGTTTGAGCAGTGGGCAAAATAGCAAGGGAGGCAGAAAGGGAGGGTGACAAGGGGTCTCTAATAAGGCAGGAAGACTCCCATGAAATTGCGATCATGAATAAAGTGGGGAGGGGGGCTGAGAGGGCATAGTGGAGGTAACCATATGATGAATGTGTTAAGGTTCTGTTACTGGGAGACCATGATTAAGGGTATCCATTGGGAGGGACAGGGGATGGATGCCTAGCCAGGTGAAGGTAGTGAGTATCTCTGGGCTGACAGTGCTCAGAGCAAAGTTCATGGTGTGTGTGAAATGGTTAGGGATTGTGGGAAACCGGATTTCCTGGTGCATTTGGGAACTAATGATCTAGAGGGAAATAGCATTATGGAAATCCAAGCAAGGTTCCAAGAACTTGCCAGAGTCTGTCGGGATAATGGATGCAACATTTCCTTCGGAGATGCTGAAAAACAAAGGCCTCAGTGGAGAAAAAATGAATATCACAGAGGTTAATGAATGGCTCAGGAAGTGGGGTGAAGAGAATGGGTTAAAGTGTTAGGAACTGGAATGGAGTTTGGGAGGATAAGGGACTATATGCCAAGGACAGGTTTCATCTTGCCCCATTAGGAAGGAAGTCCTAAACAGGGGATGGCTGACTACATACAAGAAAGGTGGGGCTTAAACTTGTAAGGGGGGAAGGGATAAGGAGGGGTTGACCAGTAGTCCTCCCTCCAGATGAGGGGAGTAGCCTTCATGCCCAAGGGGGGAGGGGAAACAGACTGGAGGTGGAGGTTTCAGGAGGAGCAGGGGAGGATGGAAGTATAAGGAATCTGGGTGGGGTTCACAAAAGGATCAGGGATAAGGGGTGGGGGTTAATGTTAGTAAATGCCAGGAGTTTGGGAAACAAGTTGCCAGAGTTCCAGGCCATGCTGTTCGAGGGGTGGATGTGGCGGCAGCTTCACGGAAACGTGGCCAACAAAACCATGACTGGGACCTAAATGTACGGGGCACTATGCTTAGGAAGGATAGAAAAGGAGGGCAGAGGGGTGGAGTGGCTATGTTCATTAGAGATGACATAGAAATTGCTATGGTAGAAGAGGCAGAGAGGGAAACGTGGAGGCATATGGGTGACTACGATCTGAGCAGGAGATAAGGTCAAGCTGGGAGTAGCATATAGGCCCCCGGGATGAGTGATGTTCTAGAGGATGGTCTGCTGGACAACACATGGCTGCCCAGTGTGGCCCAAAAGGGAAGGAGTAGTGTTGATGGGGACCCTTAATATGCCAGGTACCAACTGGGGAACCATGTACCCTAAGGTGGCCAAGGAGCAGAGGCTGCTGGATGTCTTCCAGGATGTGTTCTAACACAGCATGTGATGGAGCCCACAAGGAGGGCATGTCCTGGATGTGGTTCTGGCAGATGGGGATCTGGTAAGGACATGGTTGTACAGGACCCCTGATTGGGAGGACCACAATACTGTCTGGTTTCAAATAAGCATTGGGGGAGTGGGGTGAGATCTCAGGACACTGGCAGTGGACTTCAGGGGGCAGACTTTATGGGCATGGGAAATATTTCAAGGATCACTTGAAGGGATTACCTCAACAACAAGTGTGGAAAGGAGATGGAGGTCATAAACGGGGACTTCATGAGGCAGTCAGGATCTGCGTTTAGTTGAAACGTAAGGGAGCAAGGTCACATAAACCATGCTGGTGGTCCAGTGAGGTCCAGGTAGCAGTCAGAGAAAAGAAGGTGGCTTTACAAAAAATATAAAACAACAAGAGGATAGGGATAAGGAAATGTACCAGCTTGCATCTAGAAAAGTCACCAGATGGTGAGGGAGCAAAGTCCAGTAAAGAGCAACGGCTGGCACAGGGGATACATGGAGGGGAAAAGGGTTCTTCAGCATTGGGGAGCTGTGAGAAAAACTAAGGGCCATCTCAGCAGATTGGAGATCAGAAGGAGGGTGGGTGGAAGAGGCGAGGGACCAGGCAGAGGTATTTAACGAGTACTTTGCCTCTGTGTTCACTAGGGAGGGGATGGGATATCTACAAAGCAAGGCACAAGGGATAGAAGCAGGGAGTGGGATCAGGGAGCAGCAGAATGGAGCAAAAGGGAGGGAAAGGTACCCCAGGGTGTCACATCTGGATAAGGATAAAAGACCAGTAAGGTGGAGGAGATGGATGATGCCATCCCACCAAAAAAGGGTGTGGTTTGCCCTCAAGGCCCTAAAGAAAGACAAATCTCCGGCGGATGGCATTCATCCGAGGTACTATGGGAATTGGCGGACATACTGGCTGCACCCTGGCAGAGCTTTTCAACAGGTCACTTGAGACAGGAGGGTACCTAGGGATATGCGAGAGGCACATGTGGTACCAATCCATAAAGGGGGGTCGAAGGAAGTACCAGGAAACTATAGACCCATCAGTTTAACCTCGGTGGTGGGAAAATTAATGGAGAGTATACTAAAGGAACGATTGGGGGTTTACTTGGAGGAGGTGGGAGGTCTGGATAGTCGGCAGCATGGGTTTGTGCCAGGTAGATCATGTCAAACCAACCTTGTGGAGTTCTATGAATGGGTAACATCAGAACTGGACAGGGTAAGCCTGTGGATGTATTATTCTTGGACTTCAGCAAGGCGTTTGACTCTGTCCCCCACAATGGTCTGGTGGAGAAACTGATGGGGTTAGGAGTAGGCCCTTTGATGGTCAGATGGATTGAAAACTGGATAGCTGGACGCACTCAGAGAGTAGTGGTCTGTGGGGAGCTCTCGAACCCTACAGAGGTTGGTAGTGGGGTACCACAGGGCTCGGTCCTGGGTCCAATCCTGTTTAATGCATACATATCAGACATCAGGGATGGTATAGGGTGTGAAATGAGTCTCTTCGTGGATGACTCCAAGATGGGAGCAGTAGTTGAGGGAGAAGAGGGGAGGTTGGCCCTGCAAGGGGACCTGGACACCCTGGAAAGCTGGGCTCACACATGGAAATTAAATTTCAATATCACCAAGTGCAAGGTGTTGCATCTTGGTCGGGGAAACCCTAAACACAGGTACACCCTGGGAGGGGAGGTGCTGGAAGCCTCAACAGGGGAAAAAGACCTAGGGGTCATGGTGGATACATGTATGAATAACACTGAGCAGTGCAGGAGAGCAGCTATAGGCAAACAGGATGTTGGGATGCATCGCAAGGGGGATCACCTCTAGGAGCAAGGAAGTGATTCTGCCACTGTACAATGGACTGGTTAGACCACACCTTGAGTACTGTGTACAGTACTGGAGACCACACTTGAAGAGGGACATACAGCTCCTGGAGAGGGTACAGAGGAGGGCAACAAAGATGATATGAGGGCTAGGGGATTTGACTTACGAGGACAGACTTGAGGAGCTCTGCCTGTTTTCATTGGAGGAGAGGAGACAGGGGGACATGATTGAGGTCTTCTGGCACCTCAAGGAATAAATAGGGTAAACATGGAGGGATCTTTAGACTAAAGCAGGGAGGCATCACCAGAGGGCATGGTTTGAAGTTGGAAGGTGGAAGGGTGAGGGGGAAAAGAGGAGGAGGTTTTCACTGAGAGGGTGGTGGACCCTTGGAATGCTCTGCCTGGTGAGCTGGTTCAGAGATCCACAGTGGAGAGCTTTAAGAGAGGTGGGACAGACACAGAAAGTGGATGTATCAGATGATGGCCTGTCCTGGGGGTGGGATGGATGATAGGGGTTTCTGGAGCACAAGGGATGGGAGGGTCTCGGCACCCAACTAAGGATCTAGGTTCGAGCAGACTTGATAGACCATAAGGCCTAATCTGCTGGCAAATAGTATGCTAGTATGTTAGTATGTAATAATGAAGTTGCACTTTATAAGTAAATTTATTCATAGTTGCACTTTAAGAATATTGGACTTCTTATGTATATAATTAGTACCTTGTGGAATAATGATCTATTTGTTTATTTAGTGTTTCATTAGTGGTATATGTCTTTAAATGTATCCATGTTTTTGCTAATTAAGGGTGTCCACTATATAAATGTTGTTGTAATAAGCTGCTGACATCTTGAAAAAGCATCTGTTGGTGACGAGAAATGTTGACAACTAGAAAGGAGTGCAATAGCCCACTTTTTATACTGCTTTTTAAATATTAAAACAGTTTCTTATCATGTCCTAGTGTGAGGACTGTTCTTCCTATAGACTGTTTTTCAGCCAGACTTTCTCGTACTTGTTTTTTGTGCTATTGCTGACCCAGCGTGGCTCCAGTCATGCAACGACCTGAACTGCCATTTTTTGATATTGTTGAGTTAGTCCTGCTCCCTGTAGTACCAATGAGAAATCCCTGCTTCTTGTTGCCACCATTAGTATGCTTCAATTTATATCTAGAAGGTTGAAGTCCCCACCAGTATCACCTCTCCACTATGAGTCATTTTGTTTATTTCTTCTATCAGATCTTTATTCTCCTTCTGTCCTTGATTTGGAGGTCTGTAAATGAAGCAGATCCTGAAGGTTTTCCTGTTTCCTGTATCTAAAGTAAGCCACAGTGACACTGTGTCCCCAGGGTGACTCTGCACCTCTGTGGCTTTTATGTCTTCTTGAATGTAAATGACTACTCCTCCCCCTCTTTGTCCCGCCTATCCTTTCTGAACATATTGTATTCAGGTATAACCATGTCCCATTCATGGTTTTCCATGAACTACGTTTCTGTCACAGCGATCCAGTCCAATCATTCTATTGCCATGATGACTGTGAAATCGGGTAGTTTGGTTGCCAGGCTTCTAGCGTTTGCAATCATCACCTTCCAGGAATGTGCACCCCCTTTGGTGTGAGGCTGCACCCTTTTCTTGGACAGTGCCAACTTGCTGTTTGCACCCAAGAGATTATTGAGGTTGCCATCTTGTTGCAGAATGCTAATTGAGACCTCTGTGGTCGAGATGCCCGGGTTCTGCATTTCTCTTTCTGGGTGTGTATGTGCTCCCTTGGATTTATGGGGAGTGGTGACAAGCCCACTGATGGTTGTGGTGTGAGCCGTCACCATAGCCTTCCAATCACAGCCTCCCCCCTCTGCTATAACCTCAATACCATCCCCCCATTTCTGTGCCTGCCCTCCTGTACTTTACATGTGGTCCCTTCTTTTTTGCCAATGGCCACTCCTTGCTCATGGACATGCCTGCTGCCTTTAATCTGATGTTGGGGGCTTCCCTTTCATTCACTGATCCCCTTATCTTCATATCTTTCTGCTGTGTCCTCATTAAGGTCTTCTTTGTGCTGGAGACCTCCCAGTTTAAACCCTCCAAGAAGACCTCCAACTTCTGCCTTAGTGCTCCTGCTCCTTCTCTGGTGAGATGCAGACTGTCATGCTTGAAGAACTTCCTGTTCCAGAAGGTCCCCCAGTCTCCAATGTAGTGCATCCCATTATCTGTGCACCAACCCTGGAGCCACCAGTTGAAATCCCTGATCACTTCATTTCTGATCTTGTCATCACTTCTGCCATTCCTCCAAACTGCCAACACCTCTGAGAAGCCAAGATGTGTTGTGTACTCCTTTAGGCTGTCCCCTAGGGTCTTCATGTCTGCCTTGGCTTCTTCCACAGTCTTATTCGCTATTTCATTTGTCCCAAGGTGGACAATGATCCCCGAGAAATCTTGATCTCTTCTTACCATCTGACCTATTCTGTCCTTAGTTCTCCTTGTAGATGCTCCTGGCCTGCATTTCACCATGGTTTCAGCTTTCTTCACACTGATAGACTGAGCCTCCACTTCTCGCAACATAGACTCTCCCATGACCAGAATTCTCCTGCTGCTCTATGTATTCTTTCTCTCCTTCCTTGTACCTCCTTCCTGCTTTCTTGTATCAAGTTTGTCCTGCTTGATTCTTCCTTCTTCCTACCTGGTTTCTGTCCCCTGGCTAGAGAGGTGAAACTATTCTGCATGTGGATAACGTGTGGCTGGCAGTGCTCCATCTTAGCTCTAGGTGCCCCACTTCCCCCCTCACCACCCTCCATTCCCCAAGACCTGTGGTCCTTTGGGGGAGTGGGTGGGTAAAGGGGGTGGTGGGCATCCCAAATCCAGTCTCCTCTGCAGCCTCGTGATCTCTGATCTTGTCTGCCATAGCTCCCTCCACAGTTCAGCAACTGTCCTGCAGAAGGGGCACCCCAGTCCCTAAAGTGTCTGCTTCACTAACAGCCCTTTGCATCTCTGGCAAATCTGAATTTCCATGTCTGTTTTCCTCCTGACCTGTAGGTGTCACTGTTTCTTTCTCCCTTCACTATGTCTTCTTTATCCTCTCTTCCTGTTCTCACTGGTGTCTTCCTTTGGGAACCCTGCAGGAAGTTCCCTGGACTTCTATAAATGTAGAAAGAACCTGGGTTGTTGGGAGAGGGGTGGAGGGTGGGTAATACTATTACCACCCTTAGCAGTAGCTGTTAACACTTAAATGATGGGGAGGGGGATTTAGCTGATTCCCCTCTTCCTCTCCAAAATGAGGTACTCTTAAAAGCAAATGCTAGTTCCCTTTTAGTTGCTAGCTTCTCTCTCCAAAATGAGGTGTTTTTAAAAGTAAATGCTAGTTCCTTTTTAGCTGCTAACTGTTGCTTCTAAAAGCTGAAGCAAAAGTAAAAACTAGCTCCCTTTCAGCTGCTAGTTGCTGCTTCTTAAAGGTGAATCAAAATGGAGAAAAAAAAATGTAGTGGGGAGACCAGGATTAGAACCCTGGTCTCCCAGTCTTTCCTGGCCTAGAAGCTACCTTAACCCACTCTGCAATGGAGAAATTTCTAACACTTTATTAAACCTTATATACATCAGAATGTGATCCTCTGGATGACAAGATAAGATGCAGTATTATGAAAAATGTATACAATGCTGTATCTCCGAGCAGGAAAAAGAACTATTAACTTTTCCAATCACTGGTCAAGAAATAGAGGAAACCATGTACAGTATGGCAAAAGGCAAGTGTCCTGGCCTTGATGACTACCCTCTTGAATGCTATCTTCCTGTAGTTCCCATTATTGTACCACTTCTAGTAACACTTCATTTTCAAATTCAAAAGCTCGCAAACTTCCAGAATCATTCAACCAGGCATATATTTCATTAATACCCCCCAAAAGGGAATGATTTGAGTAAGGTAGAAAATTATAGACCAGTGGCTATACTTAATATGGACAATAAAATATGCACTAACATTTTAAATAATAGAATTCTATCTTTTTTGGATAAAATAATCCATGTTGAACAGGTGGGCTTTATTCCTCTCAGCTCCATTCATGAAGGCCTACATAAAATACAATTCATTATGGAATATTTAAAAAAAAGCTAAGATACCAGCTATGTTTCTATCTTTGGATGCGTGCAAAGCCTTTGGCATACGGGAATGGAAATCGCTATTTCATATCATGAAGTCATTTGGTTTTCCAGCAATATTCATAAAATATATTAAAGATATTTTTAAACAGCCACTTGCAAAAATAAAGGTTAATAATTGTTTCTCAGAAATTTCTACTCTCCAATATGGTGTTAGGCAAGGATATCCCTTATCCCCATCACTCTTTGTGACTGGTGTAGAACCCCTATTATGTGAAATCAGATGTAACAATAAAATTGAAGGAATTCAAATAGGAAAAATGTAGATAAAGATCAGTGCTTATGCAGATGGTCCATTACTACTATTACAAAAAGCAAAAGTCAGCCTTGAAGAACTGAGGGAGATTATTTACCGATTTTCAACAATAGCTGAATATAAAATCAATGAAACAAAGTCAGAGCTGATCTTTTTCAGTTATGATCAACTTGTCAGTTTAAAAAAAATATTTGTAATGGTTCTCATCTCAATCTGAAGGCATGAAATATCTTCATATTATACCACAGTATCTAATAATCTGAAGGGATTCTTTTGGGATGGAGCAAAGTTCCACTGTCTATATGGGGCAAAATACAGATTGTCAACAAAATGGCAGTTCCTTTTCTAAACTTTAGTCACCAATATATTATTTCACCTATACCCTCCAAATGGTTCCAAAATGTTAATCCACTTATATGAAAATTTATATGGAATTAGTGACAACACAGGATTTCTTGGCAGAAACTATGTTTATCCAAAGATCAGGGAAGTATGGCTTGTCTGTATATTGAAACTCAGTATTATGCATATGCGGTATAATTAAATTAGCAATTACTATGGGCATATTCTAACTCTGATAATGCTAAATTGGAAATAGAAAACTTAATTTTAAAAGAAATAATCCATGAACAGCTTGACATAAAAAAATGGTTTGCTGCAAGTAAATTTAGTAAGTGTAACAGTATAATAGTTAAAAATCTTTCTGGGATAATCAAAAACTTTACAAGCAAAACTAAATGGGCTACATATTCCTCTCCCAATAATGATATCTGGAATTATCCTAAATTTTAAAATAAATGGGGAAAATCCTGTACAAGACATCTTGAATAGACTATGGGATCTTTTAGGAAATTTATCTTTTTTGTCTTTTCTTGAGCAGGTATTGAATCTTCAACCCGGATTTCTATGGCAACCAGGTTACCTAGCAGAAGGTCATGACATCCGGGCAAGTGAGAGACAGTGTGTGTCATTTCTGAGGGACCAGGAATAGGCAAGAGCAATTTTAAGCTGATCTTTCTCCTTTTGTTTTGTTTTGTTTTTCTACAAGTAGCTGACAGTTTAGTTGTGAGGAGCAGAGATGCAGCATCTATGAGGCGAGCTAGAGGGGAGTGGTGAGTGTTTAGTGAGGCTCGGCCTCCGAGCAGTTAATGTGCATGATGGGAACTGCGGCTCATGCATTTCTGTTAGTGAAAGCCAGCGCATGTTTGCCATTATAACCAGCTGGTTATAACGACAAATTATAACTGGCTTTCACTATGGGAAAAAAACGCAACCCAGTAATCATTACACAGTTACACACCTCGACCAGAAAACTATACAGAGATACCATTACAAAATGGGAATTAGATTTAAAAGGCTCCTTCATTGTTCAGCAATGGTTATCAGCATGCACTTGGATTCAGGACTATGTATTGTCTAGATATAAAACCATCCGATTCAAAAATTTTAATTGGGCCTATCACTTTCTCTGTACAGACTATTCAAAATGAACTTAAGTCCTAAGTCAGATTGCTGACACTGTGGCAGCCCCAATACAGATGTTTTTCATTCAGTTTGGGACTGTTTATGTATGAAATGGTGGTGTCATTCTTTTCAACTGTTAAAAATTATAAATTTAGATTTAGACTCCAGCCTGTGGTTCATTCAGAGTCAGAAATGCCTAGCCTCAGTTCAGTCTCCCATTTTTGCCTGGCTAATAGAGTTAACAGATTTTGATCTGCAACCCTAATAAATTTCTTATACCCCCAGACTTACTCCTTTACTTAGGCTTGTCACTTTCAAAAAAAAGTTCCATTGGGTGAGTCCCGTGTCTGTGAGTGTCAGGCCAGGGCCTAATATGGAGTCTAACAAGGCTTGGTGGAGCTATAAATAAATAGAGAAATTAAATATTTGCAGTCTGAATTTCTGTCTCAGTCTTTTGAAAGATAGTAAAATGCCTGCCTCATCCAGAAGATCCCCCAGTTTTGTGATGGCTAATATCTCCCAATCTGGATCTTCCAAAACAGCCCCATTATGGAGCAGATTGGGATTCTTCCAAACTGGTGTTAGGTATAAAGGGGGTTCCTCAATATTCAGAAGTTTTTGTGTTTTCTGAATCATGTGTAAAGATTCAGAGATACATACAGCTATTTTAGATTGTGTAACCTTCTTGGTGAATAGAAAATCAGAGAAGATGTAGGGGAGTACCATTTGTTTTTCAACCCTATACCATAAGGGATATTTCCCACCCTTGTTGGGTGTGATATACCAAACTGCTTACTTAAACTGGAAAGCCAGTAGATATTTTTCCCAGTGAGGCAATCCAAAACCTCCTTCGAATTTAGTGGCGCTGAGTTTGTTCGGGGATAATCTCAGAGGTGCCTCTCCTCACAAGAATTTCCTGACCATGTCATTTAAGTTTTTGAAAAATCTGCTGTATCTAACAAACAGAATGTTCTGAAAGAGAAAAAAGAGCTTAGGCACCACCATCAATTTGATGCAGTTAATTTCCCCCCAAGGTGACAGATTTAGTTCGGCCCATTTTTTTAAAATCCTCCTCTATGTCTTTCAAGAGGGGAGTGAGATTTAACTCTAATATCTTTTGAGGGTCTCTTGGTATTTCTATTTCTAGATACATTAAGGATTCTTTGCTCCAAGTCTCACTCCCCATTTTATCAAATGTTGCATCTGTTCCCATTGCCCTATTAAGTGGAAAAAGCAGCGTTTACTTCCAGTTTAATTCTAGTGCTGCAAATCTGGAGAAGTTATCCAGGGTATCTTCTAGGGGTTTCATGGCTAAAAGGAGTTGGAAATAGTAAGTAATATGTAATCAGCAAATGGGAAGACTTTGTTATTCAGAGTCCCTGACTTTGTACCTTTTATAAGTTTATTGGCTGAGATTATCCGTATTAAAGGTTCCAGAGCTAGGATAAACAGGTAAAGTGAAAGATGGCAACCCTGCCTGGCCCCACGATGTAGGGTGAAGGAGTTAGCTAAGTAGCCATTTGAAATAACCTTTGCAGTTCAGTTTTTATAAAGGGTTCTGACTCCTGACAGGAACTCAATGCCCATATTGACATTTCCCAAAGTTAGGAAGAGATATTCCCACTCTAGGGAGTAGAGGGCCTTAAAAAGGTCTAAGGCTATAGCTATGACAGGTTCTTAGTTTTGCCTGCTATGTGTTGACAGTCTAGCAGTCTCCTCACATTTTCATATCTATTCCTATTGGGAACAAAGCCTTCCTGTTCTTCTCCCAGGAGCCTATCTACAAGGCCTTTCAGCCTGTTTGCTAGTATATTTGCCAAAATTTTGTAATCAACATTCAAAAGTGAGATAGACTGGTAGCTTTCACAATTTTGAGGATCTTTACCTTTTTTAGGGATTAAAGAGATGTAGGTGTGCCTCATGGATTCTGGTAGAGACCCTATAGATAACACCTTCTTGATTGTTTAGAACAGATATGCTTGGCTGTTTGATCCTAGAGCCTAATAGAACTCCCCCAGAAGGCCATCTGGATCCAGGGTCTTAGTCGATGATAGATTTTTTATGACTTTACTGAACTCCTCCCAGGTTATGGGTTTATCTAACAGATCTCTATCTGAGTCAGTTAATTTGGGGAGGCAGGCTGAGGATAGAAATTCTTGACTCTCATTTGTCCCACAACCTAGTTTACTCTTATACAGCTGTGTGTAAAATTCTTCAAATTCCCTAGAGATTTTATTATTTGTTAACAGTAACTGGTTCTGTGAGTTTTTGATGACTACTACATTATTTTGCGTTGATCTCTTTTTCAGCCTGTAGGCCAAGATCATCCCCACTTTTTCCCCTTGCCTCCCAGTAGGATTGCCTGACTCTAAAAAGGGCATACACCAGTCTGGCAGAGTAGATATTGTTAGTCTCATATTTTAACATGGTTATCTGGTGCAGAAGGTGTTTTTTTGTTTGCTGGTTGCTTTTAAATTGTTGCTCCAGGGTGGCGAAAGTATTTTTTTTTTTAACCTTTGTTTTACCGGGAGAGACGCACTAAGCTGAAAACGTGTTTACATGTGCAACCCGGGAGCACACGGAAGCTAAGTAACTTGCTCAGGGTCACACAGTATGGAAGTGGGGGCTGTGGGATTCAAACCCAGGTCTCCAGGTTTGCAGCTCAGAGCCTTGAACCACTGCACTATACTGCCTCCTCTGTAGATAATTAAATATTTTTTCTCTAGATATTTTGACATTTTATTTTTCTTGGCTACTGAAAAGCTAATGATTCTACCCCTAATAAAGGCACTGAAAGCATGCCATTAGCAGTTGATCCCCACCTCTTCATTATCATTAATCTTGAAAAACTCTGTGGCTTAAGAAATCTGGTAATTCCATGGCTTGATTCAGCATAGACTCAGCCACCACCTTAGGAAGAAACTTAGGACTGGTGTGCATGGCCACTCGTTCCTTGTGGAAAATAAAATACGTGATTTTACACATCAAGGCTTGGAGCTAGGAAATACATTGAGCAGAGGTAATGGCCACTAGGAAGAGAGTCTTCCAGGAAAGGAACTTTAAGTCTGCTTCCACTGCTGGTTTGAAGGGGGGCAGTGTGAGCTTTTCCAGGATAAAATTCAAGTCCCATGGACTGGTGGGATTGCGGATGGGGGTCTCAGGTGGAGAACTCCTTTAAGGAAGGTCTTAGAGACTTACAGTTGGGCAAAAGACCAGTCTCTGAAAGGAATGTGGTAGGCTGTGATAGCTGCCATATGGACTTTCAAAGAAGAGTGACTGAGACCCAGGTCGAAGAGGTGACGCATGTAATCCAGGACTTTGTTAGCTGGTCATGAGAAAGGCTCCAAGTCTCTAGAGCTCACCCAGATGGAAAACCATTTCCACTTCATGGTGTGGACCTGGTGGAAGGTTTTCTTGCCTCCACCAAAATGTCCGCTACTAACAGAGAAACTCTCAAGCATGCCTTAGCTATGTCTGAAGGAGCCATGCATGGAGATGAAGGGATTTGAGGCCTGTGAACTAGGTTCCCCTGATCCTGGGTCAACAATTGCTGCGACAGAGGAAGAGGAAGAGGAGGTCACTCTGAAAACTGTTGCAGAAGAGAGAACCAAACTTGCTGGGGCCAGAAGGGGGCGATGAGAATCATTCGAGCCCCTTCTGTTCTGAGTTTGTTCAAGACTCTCGGAATCAAGGGAATGGGAGGGGAGGCATAAATGAATCTGTCCCTCCAGCAGAGAGACAGAGCGTCCTGTCAGAAAATGTCTCACCCTGGAGTGAGCAAGCAAATGTCGGGAAGGTTGGCATTTTGGGGGGAGGTGAAAAGATCCACCTGAGGCATCCCCCACTGCCGAAAAATGTCATTTATGACTAGTTGGTCTAACTCCTATTCATGAGCCCTGGCTGAAGAGCCACTGAGCTTGTCTTCCGGGTTATTTTCCACCTCCAGAATGTGAACTGCGTTGAGGTGAAGGTTGTACTGAGCCGCCCAATACCAGACTATCATCGCCTCCCAGCACAGGGGATAGGAACATGTTCCTCCCTGTTTGTTGAGGGACCAGACTACACACATGTTGTCTGATTGGATCAGAAGATGACCAGGAAGAATAAAAGGGAGAAAAGCCTGTAGGGCATATAGGACTGCTCTCAGTTCGAGCACGTTTATGTGCAGTTTCTGCTCGAAAAGGGACCAGCTGCCATGAGTTCTGTTAGACCCTAGGTGGGCAGCTCTGCCCTCCCCTGATGCATCTGTTGTCAGCGTTTGGGATGGAGGGGTGAAGCAAAACAGAACTCCCAGACACAGGTTCTCCTGAACCATCCACCAGTGCAAGTCCATGATCATGGGATCCAACACTAGCACCTCTTGGTCCCATTGTGACCGAAGCATCCATTAAGAGATCCTAATATGGAGCTGAGCAAATGGAACTGTCAGAATGGTAGCTGCCATAAGCCCGAGAAGACAGAGGATTGACCTGGCTCCGACCCATCTGTGACCGGACAGGAGATGAGCCTGAATTTGAAAGGTCTTGACCCTATCCAGAGGCAAAAAGGCTTTGCCTAGGGTCATGTCCAGTATCACCCCTATAAATTGGAGGCATTGGCAAGGGACCAGGTGGGACTTGGCCTGGTTGAGGGTAATACCCAAGCTGGTAAAAACCTGCAGGGTAAGGGAAAGGGAGTGCAGGAGTTCCTCCCTGGAAGGGGCCACCAGGAGCCAATCGTCCAGGTATAGGAAGACCTGCACACCCTGAGTACGCAGGTGGTCTGCTACCACTGACAGGCATTTGGTAAATACTTGGGGGACCAAGGAAAGACCAAATGGGAGAACCTTAAACTGGTAGTGTTCCCCCTGAAAGCAAAAACAGAGGTATTTGTGGTGAGAAGGGCATATGGGAATATGCAGGTATGCATCCTGCATATCCAGAGCACATAGCCACTGTCTTGGCCAAAGTAAGGGAAGAAGACTCTGTAAGGAGAGCATTCTGAAGCATTTGTACTCCATGAACATGTTCAGGGAGCAGAGGTCTGGGATAGGCCTCAAGTCTCCCATTTTTTTGGAGCTAGAAAAAAATGAGAATAGTATCCCATCCCCCAAAGATGAGTGGGGACGGGCTCTATCGCCACCTTCGATAGAAGGGATAGGATTTCTTCTAGAACCAGAAAAAGATATTGGAGGGAGTAAGATGACTGAGGAGGGGGTTTTTGAGGAGGTTTTTGTAGAAACTCTATCGAGTTCCGGCTGATGTTAGCTGGAGCACCCAAGCATCTGATGTTATCCTCTCCCAGCCTGGTAGATGGGAGAATAATCTCCCCCTCACTGGTTCCTCCTGGGATGGCCTGAGGCAGAGGTAGAGGCAGGGAGTCAGGAGGTGGTGGGCAACGCAGCAGCCGATGCTCCTGTGTTTTTTTTGCTGGGAGGAGTCTTGGTTGCTGGAGGGGCCCGATGATTGTTGGCTCACTTTCCTTGGGTAGGTTTTGTTTTTTGTCAGTTTTGGTGATGAAAAGGATGTCACTGACCTTGAGGTGGCCTGTACAAAGTCTGGACTAACTTACATTCAGTGCCCTTCTCTTGCAGTTTGGTTATGATGTCCTTGACATCATCCCTGAACAGCACCAAACCCTTGAAGGGAGCATCCTGAATAGCAGTCTGCACTTCAGGGACCAATCCTGACACACTGAGCCTGGCATGATGCTGTAAGCCTACAGTGAAAGCCGAGCTTCTGCCAGCTGTGTCCATCACATCGTAGGTGGCATGGAGCATGTGTCAACAGGCCGAACAAGTGGAGTGGACCAGGTCTCCCAGTTTCTGTTTGGTCTATGAATCAGGAAGGGAGTCCAGCTTGGATTCTACCTGGCTAAGAATGGACTTCTGGAAGTCTCCCATATGGCTGACATAGTTGAGGGTCCTGATGCCTAGGGTCGAAGATGAATAGATCTTCTTCCCATACTGATCCAGAAGTCGGGATTGTTTGTCAGGTAGGGATGATCTCAGGTGTTTTCGATTGTCAGAGTGGCTGTGGGCCGTGCTGATTACAAGTCCACCTTGGGGTGGAGGCTGAGAAAGTCTTTACCCTCCGGAGCCTGATATAGCCTATCTGCCTTCCTCAAAAGTGGGGGCTAGTGTGGATGGTTGCTTCCAAATAGTGGAGACAAGATCCATGTGAGGCTCTATCCATTTTGAAATCAGTGTGGGAGCAGTCTCGGGCAGATCCAAATGTGCAGCGAGCTTTTTACGCTGTGAGTGTGGCTCCACTGATTGCCACAGACTTGTCTCCTGGATCTTTCTCAAGAACTCCAGAAAAAAAGGATCCTCTGGAGGGGACCTCGGAGGATCCCTCGGCCTTGGGATTTCTGGAGTATGAGGTTCACCTCTAGGTTCAGAGTGATCTGAGTTGGAATCTGAGTCTGATGGC
The DNA here is from genome assembly GCA_016271365.2 of Neoceratodus forsteri. Taxonomy (NCBI): domain Eukaryota; kingdom Metazoa; phylum Chordata; order Ceratodontiformes; family Ceratodontidae; genus Neoceratodus; species Neoceratodus forsteri. Next base: position 608,162,165 of record CM057454.1, on the reverse strand, counting down.
TCTAAAATAGAAGAAGAAGACTCCTCCCTAGAAGGGGGAGGAACAACCCCTCAGGGGACCACCCAGGGGTGCGTGTCCTCTCTGTCCAGGAAGCAAGATGGATCTCATCTGGCATTGGGTAAAGGGGGAGGGGTCTCTGGTCTCTGACGTAGGGGGTCTGGCGTAGGGGCCGGCTTTGGAAAATGACTCTCAACCTCCCTGGTGAACCTTGGTCTCAGCCCACCAGGAAGTCTATCCCTCCTTCAGGTCTTCCAGTGACTGCAGAGATGGTGGCAGAGGAGGAGGAGGAAGAGGAGGTGGGGCCTCAGGTATGGATAGCTGGGGTACCTGAAATAGGAGCATCCGTAACCTGATGGCGGGACACCTGGTGTCGGGTACTGAGGTGTCGGGAACTGCAGTGCTGGACAATGTGACATCAGGTACTGTGGCATGGGATACTGTGGAGCCAGGTACTGTGGTGCCCGGGTATTGCAGCATCAGGTACCCTGGCCCCAGGGGCTCTGATGGAGCAGAAGGTCCTGGCATAGGCCCTGCTGGTGGACCAGACAGTGGGAACGCCAGTCCAGAGGGCTTTGGGCCCGGCATGGAGAGACCTCCGGGAGGGTCTGATGGTCCTGGTGGAAGAGCAGGTCCTCCATCAGGCAGAGGTATGCCAGAGGTCATCGTCAGGCTAGGCCGTCATCGGGTCCAGTGTCTGAGGGTCCGGTGTTGGGGGGGCACCCGACGGCAGAGTCCCTAGGTCCTCAGTCACGGCCTGGGAAAGAGGATCAGAATCCTGGGGGGCCAGAGGGGATGCAGGAACCTCAGAGGGCAATAGGTCTATCCATTGCGGGGGAGCCTGGAGCATCAAATGGATGACAGGGTCTGACACAGGCAGATCTGCTGGGCAGTTGTTGGAGGAGCTGACGTCCGTCTTATCAACAGCATCCGGGTAGAAGTCGGGTGAGCCGGCGTCTGACTTATCGGACTCCCTGTCCGTGGAAGGCCATGAAGGAGGGGCGGCCTTGGTGGAAGTGAAAGCCTCCTTTACCCCAGAAGTTCCCGAGGGGCCAGAGCATGAGCCCAACGGGAGGGGTGATGCCTTCTTGGTAGCCACCAAAATGGCTGTCGAGGATCAATCCCCCAGAGGGGCAGATACCTGGAGGGCTGCAATTCCAGCCAAAGAAGCAGCTGCTGTGGATGAGGAATCCAGGTCCTGGTGCTTCTCCTTCTCACGTTTCTTTCTATCACCTTCTGGGGAGGTATACACCTGCTGAAGTTTCTTTAACTCCTTCTCCATGGATGCCATTTTCTTTTTTAGGAGATGGGCTTCCAGGGACTGCTGCCTTATTTTGCGGGTAGCTGAGTTGAACTTTTGGCAGTGCTGACAGTCCTCCACATGGTGGTCCGGACCTAGGCAGAAAAGGCACAAGGAGTGCCCATCCTTGTGTGGAAGCTGAGAACCACATGAGTCACTCTTGTTTTTATACAATTCGGAGGGTGTCAGAGATGACATACACAGCAGATGGATTTGGAAAAATTCTGAAAAAAATCAAAATAATTTGCCAAAAAGTTGAAAACTTTAGGCCGATAAAAGGTGCTGATGAGCACTGTTCTACCACGAGAAACTTTCACAAGCCGATGGCGGGAAAGAACTGGAAGGTGGGCTTGGGGGACTGCCCCTTTTTACGGACGTCATCTGACGCCAGTCTCCTGATGTGGGGACAGTCCTCTGCCAGAGAATGCTAGCTAGATGTTTTTCCATGGGGTCCTGATGCCTGGTGGCTTAATCCTATCTGTGAATATCTACTGCAAGAGCCCTGTCAAAGTAAGATCTGCACTTCCTAGACCTCACCAGTGTTGGCTTTTAGCAGCCCTAATGGAAGCCAAGTGCCTGATCTTGATGAACTGGAGGCAGGTGAACACTCCATCCCTGCTCTCATGGCATGCAGCACTGTTGAAGCTGGCAGTCTTTGAGGGGCTCTCATACACAGCAGTAGGAAACCTGGCTCTTTCACCAAAAGTGACACCTTTTCTTCTCATGGCTCCTCTGCTCTGTTGCTTTGTCCCAACCCTGCAACCCCCGGATTGGACAACATGTAGGATAACTCTCATCTTCCCTAGATTATTCTCACTTCATTTCCTCTGATAAGGACATCAGATCAGCTCTGTTACCTCTGCAACACCACAGATATGTTCTGCTGTTGTTTGTATCCCTCTAAACCTGTCTATGCTCTGGATATATTATTTAAATGATGTACTGTTTTAGGTTCACATACATAATAAATGTTATATGCTGTGAAAATCCCTACCCTACTGCTGTTTTGTCCATTACATGTTCTTGATATATGTACCTTGTCTAGAAAGATCAATTTGCATATCAGTCTGCTATGCAAGGACTGGCTACAAGATGATATTCGTTGTTTGTCTGCTGTATGAATATTAAAAATCTTCAATAACATATTTCATGATAAAAAAGAAAGATTCACAGAAATTGGAAAATGTCAATAGAGTCATTCATGCATACAGGATATGGGTCTTTAAGGATGTAAATCCAGTCTGACTCATTCTAAAGTAGGACTTTGATTCTGTCTCTACCTTTACTTGGCATGGGAACATGCTCGATACCTGTAAATCAAAAATGCTAGAGGCTACTCTGACAGAACAAGATGAAACATACCACAGATGGGTATCTGGCATGAGATTAACCACCTGATGTGTTCCTGTGTTAAATGTCTCAGTGAGCAGATAGTCTGACCCATACAGATTTTGTGACAGGTGCAGGTAATGACACACACAACTTAAGAAGGGAAACATGTAATGAGCTCCCTAATTTTTATTGTTTTGTTCTCTGTTGGCAACAAACAGTGGCACCATCCCTGACAGAATTTACAAACATTGCATCTACTACAAAGTTGTGTTGTGTGTTGTGTTGCATTGAGTTGCATTGCATTGTATTGTATTGTACTGTATTGAGTTGTATTGTGTTGTCTCGTATTCCAAACACAAAACCACTGATTGCTTGGATTCTGTTGTCATGCCCGGATAGGATTACAGAACCGGGTATTTTGGCAGGCACAGTGACTGACCTTAGCCCTGTATACTGTGCTTGGAATGCCCAGAATCCCTGGTTTGAACCCAAGTTTTTATTCTCCTGGAAGCTGGTGGTATTGGCTGGATAAGGTAGTTTTTGGACAGAAAGCAACATCTGCAGTACAGTGTATTATCTGTGCTGTTTCAATGTAAGATTTTGTACCATTCATTCAGTCTTGGCATATTTTGAAATTGTCAGCATACAATGCCCAAAAAAGGTGTCTCCAGGGAGGGGAGATTTCACCAACTGCAAATGCACTTAAGAGTGCTGCTTTAAAACCATCGCCTTGTGTACAGTTAGATCCTTATTGAGAAACATTTCATTTTAGAGACTAAATGGAGCATAACAAGCTTGTAAACATCCTCCCTTATTAATTGCAAACAGAGTAGAAAACTAAACATAAGCAGAAGAAAAAACACTGCATACAGTGGGTCACTGTCTTCCTCTATAATAGGATACTCTGGTTATTAAGCAATACCAACCAACAAATGTTTAATGCTAAATACAGTAATCAATCATTCATTTTCAGCATTCATTCACAGTAGTGTTGTTATTCAGACAAAGCATACTGATCTGAACTGCACTGAAGAAATTATTTTGCAAGTGTTTTTTTAGGTGTGTGCAGAAGGGGATAGAGAGAAGTACCAGGAGAAGCAAAGGGAGGCAGGGAGGTCAGTAAGGGAAGCCAAAGCTCAGACAGAAGAACACATTGCAAAATCAGTGGGTAGAGGGGACAAAACCTTTTACGGGTACATAAGTGAAAAAAAGAAAGGCAAAGGGAGGGATAGTGAGACTGAAGGGGGAGGATGGGGGCTGTGTGGAGGATGACAACAGTAAAGCTGACATATTGAACAGGTATTTCTGCTCAGTCTTTACTGAGGAAGAGGAGGGTAATGGGTCTGAATGGAGTACAAGGGGTGAGAATGGTGCAGAAATTAACACAAGTCCCTTTACACAAGAAAGGGTCCTGAAGGAACTGGAAGTAATAAGAGTTGATAAAGCAATGGGGCCAGATGGGGTGCACCCAAGGGTCCTTAAAGAACTAAGAGAGGTGGTGGCTCAACCTCTGTCTATCCTGTTTAGCCGATCACTGGAAACAGGGGAGGTACCCAAAGACTGGAGGATAGCAGATGTAGTCCCCTTATACAAAAGTGGGAACAAAGAGGAAGTGGGGAACTACAGACCAGTCAGACTCACCTCAGTAGTGGGGAAGATCATGGAAGCACTACTGAAGGAGAGATTGGTGGAACATCTGGTTGTCAATGGACTACAGAACCCAAGGCAGCATGGTTTCACCAGGGGGAGGTCACGTCAGACCAACCTCATTGAATTTTTTGACTGGGTGACTAGGAGGGTGGATCAGGGGAGGGCAGTGGACATGGCCTATCTGGACTTCAGCAAGGCCTTTGACACTGTGCCACATAGAAGACTATTGCACAAACTGGGAATATGGGTGTGGGCAGGACAGTAGTGTGGTGGTTAGGTAACTGGCTGGGTGGCAGGACACAGAGGTGGTGGTAAATGGCTGTCACTCCACAGAGGGAAGAGTGACCAGTGGGGTACCACAGGGATCAGTGCTGGGACCGGTCCTATTCAATATCTTCATCAGTGACATTGCGCAGGACCTAGAAGGCAGAATTTCACTGTTCACTGATGACACAAAGCTCTGTAACAGAGTAGACACAACAGAGGGTGTAGACAGAATGAGAAGGGACCTGCAGAAACTTGAAGAATGGTCAGGGGTTTGGCAGTTGAAATTCAATGGAAGGAAGTGCAAGATAATGCATATGGGGCACAAAAATCCTGGCACAATATATCAGTTGGGGGGTGAGGATATAGCATGTACCAAGCAGGAAAGGGATCTTGTGGTTATCATCTCTGATGACCTCAAGGCAGGGAAACAGTGTGACAAGGCAGCAGGTAAAGCAAATAGGATGCTGGGATGCATAGGCAGGGCCATCACCGGCAGGAAAAGGGAGGTCATAATTCCACTATACAAGACACTAGTGAGGCCCCACCTGGAGTACACTGTACAGTTCTGGAGACTTTACCTACTTCAGGACATAGGATAGAGAAGGTTCAGAGGAGGGCAACAAAGATGGTGCATGGATTGCATCACAAGTCCTATGAGGACAGGTTGAAGGAACTGAACATGTACTCCCTGGAGGAAAGGAGGGAGAGAGGGTGTGGAAGGCAGAGCGTCAGACAAATGTAGAATTAACAGGAGGACTGGAAGGAGCTGACGTCCGCAGGCTTTATTGATAGGAACTCCAAAATGCAACGGAAAATGTGAATAAAGAAAAACGAACTGAACGTTAAATAAAACAAATACAACATAACATTTCTGACTGGAAACATGCCAGTTCCATCCTTACAATGCAGGAGAAGCACAACTGTCTAGCAAGGTGTTTCAGGCACAACGCACAGGTTACATCTGATCTCATCTCTATCTTAGGCGGCTATTTATAGGAAATCAAAGAACATGATTGGTTCTTCTAACTGTCTGTCAACTGTTAGTTTTAATCAAAATAATATTTATACATATTTTAAACATTTAAACAATGGTAATAAAGAATTGGGCATTTTAAAGGTAACAGAAACCAAAATACATCTTCTAATCACAAATTGACCTTGGATGTTTGATTTTAAGTAATAGAAGGTTCCTTCCCTGACATTCACTGAATAAATTGGGAAGGAAAGGGGCTGCCCGGCTCCTAGAGAGCAGCAGGAAAGGCAAGATCCCAGGCGTTCGCCTGGGGGGGGGGGTTATCCTCGGAGAACAGCACAAGAATTTCAAGGAAAGAATAACCCTATGAAACACTAACTTCCTCGAAATGAAAGGTAAAAATCGAAAGATCCTTACTACCTAAAACCTTTTTTAAAGAATCGCTAAACTTAGACGGGCTACAAGACGCTACTTTGCGAACGTGCACACAGTCGCACGGAAAAAGCCCTGTTATAGCACGGAAACCTTCAAAGGGGGATTTACGACGAAACTCTGAGAACCAGAAGGGACAAGGGAAAACAACAAGAAGGGAAAAGGGGGGAATTAAACGAAGAAGGGAGGGTTCCTTACTTCAAAGCACCCCATAGACTCTCTCTCTCTCTCTCTCTATATATATATTTTAAAAACGAGAGGAACGGAGAAAAGGGGAGTTGAATTCATTAGAGAGGTGTGGAGTTCCATGCCCCTAAATGCCACAACCATCTTACGCAGATAGCAGTTCTAGACCACAAGTCCTATATGTATTAGAAATCAGCAACGCTACACATAAACCTCTAAAGTATTAAATACTCAGCATAAACATATGCCTGAACTTTCATTAATACATGAGGGGGGGAAGGATGAATAGCGAGAAATGGGTGGCCAGTCTATAACGCACTATTCATATATCAGACAAAGACAAAAGACGACAACACCTCATTCATTCCACAAGACATAAAACAAAAACAAAACACAAAGGACAGAAAGCGGGGAAGGGCATAACTAATGCCCCGCCACATTCTCCTCCCCTCCTTTGACCAAATCCTCCTGTTTTAGTCTCCAACTGAAATAATGGAGGATTTGAAAGTGGAACCACAGCCCACATAGATACATACATAGATACATAGACAGTGTCGGCAGATAAGGGCCTATGGCCCACCCAGTCTGCCCATTTGAGCTTGTAAGTTCAGTTTGTTTTCCTAGAAGTCTGTTTCCCCTTACCCCTGACCTCTAGAATTCCTTTATGTCTTTCCCATGCATTCTTAAATCCCGTGATTGTTTCAGCCCCCACCACTTCCTCTGGCAGGGTGTTCCACTTGTCCACCACCCGTTCTGTGAAGAAATTCTTTCTCATGTTTCCTCTGAATCGTCCTCCCTCCAACTTCATCCCATGCCCTCTAGTCCTGGAACATCTTTTTCGCTTAAAAATAGTGTTTTCCTGCACCCTGTTTCTCCCTGTAAGATACTTGTATGTCTCTATCATATCCCCTCTCTCCCTCCTCTCCTCCAGGGAGTACATGTTCAGTTCCTTCAACCTGTCTTCATAGGACTTGTGATGCAATCCATGCACCATCTTTGTTGCCCTCCTCTGAACCTTCTCTACCCTGTCTATGTCCTTACGTAGGTATGGTCTCCAGAACTGTACACTGTACTCCAGGTGGGGCCTCACTAGTGTCTTGTATAGCGGAATTATGACCTCCTTTTTCCTGCTGGTGATGCCCCTGCCTATACATCCCAGCATCCTATTTGCTTTACCTGATGTCTTGTCACACTGTTTCCCTACCTTGAGGTCATCAGAGATGACAACCCCAAGATCCCTTTCCTGCTTGGTGCATGCTATATCCTCACCCCCCAACTGATATATTGTGCCAGGGTTTTTGTGCCCCATATGCATTATCTTGCACTTCTTTGCATTGAATTTCAACTGCCAAACCCTTGACCATTCTTCAAGTTTCTGCAGGTCCTTCTCATTCTGTCTACACCCTCTGGTGTGTCTACTCTGTTACAGAGCTTTGTGTCATCAGCAAACAGTGAAATTCTGCCTTCTAGATCCTGCTAATGTCACTGATGAAGATGTTGAATAGGACCGTCCCAGCACTGATCCCTGTGGTACCCACTGGTCACGCTTCCTCTGTGGGAGTGACAGCCATTTACCACCACCCTCTGTGTCCTGCCACCCAGCCAGTTACCTATCCACCACACTACTGTCCTGCCACACCCATATTCCCCAGTTTGTGTAATAGTCTTCTATGTGGCACAGTGTCAAAGGCCTTGCTGAAGTCCAGATAGGCCATGTCCACTGCCCTCCCTGATCCACCTCCCTAGTCACCCAGTCAAAAATTCAATGAGGTTGGTCTGACATGACCTCCCCTGGAAACCATGCTGCTTGGGTCCTGTAGTCCATTGACAACCAGATGTTCCACCAATCTCTCCTTCAGTAGTGCTTCCATGACCTTTCCCACTACCGAGGTGAGGCTGACTGGTCTGTAGTTCCTGCTTCCTCTTTGTTCCCACTTTTGTATAAGGGACTACATCTGCTGTCCTCCAGTCTTTGGGTGCCTCCCTCTATTTCCAGTGATTGGCTAAACAGGATAGCCAGAGGTTCAGCCACCACCTCTCTTAGTTCTTTAAGGACCCTGGGAGCACCCCATCTGGCTCCATTGCTTTGTCAACTCTTATTACTTCCAGTTCCTTCAGGACCCTTTCGTGAAGGGACTTGTGTCCATTTCTGCACCATTCTCACCCCTTGTACTCCTTCAGACCCATTACCCCTCTTCCTCAGTAAAGACTGAGCAGAAATACCTGTTCAATATGTCAGCTTTGCGTTGTCATCCTCCACGTGACTCCCATCCTCCCCTTCAGTCTCCACTATCCCTCCCTTTGTCTTTCTTTTTTCACTTATGTACCTGTAAGGTTTGTCCCCTTTAACCACTGATTTTGCAATGTGTTCTTCTGTCTGAGCTTTGGCTTCCCTTACTGACTTCCCTGCCTCCTGTTTCTCCTGGTACTTCCCTCATCCCCTTCTGCCTGTGTCTTTTGTATTGCCTGAATGCAATCTTTTGGCTTTCACTTTCTTTGCTACCTCTTTGGAAACCATAATGGTCTCTCTTCCTTTTCCTCTTGTTACCTTCTTAATGCATAATTCTGTTGTTCTTATAATCCCCATTTTAAATACTGCCCACTGTTCCTCAACCCCTGATTCCTGTCCCATTCCCCTTAATGCCTCTTTCAAGTATCTCCCCATTTTCCCAAAGTCTGCCCCCCTAAAATCCAGGATACGTGTTTTTGTGTGGTTTGGTTCTGCTCTTTCTGTGATTTCAAACCACAATGACTGGTGGTCACTATTACCCAGGTGCTCCCCCACTGTTACCCCCATCACACTGTCCCTGTTTGTGAGCAGAAGGTCCAGTATTGCCTTCTGCCGAGTTGGTTCCATGACCAGTTGCTTGAGGAAGGCACCCTGAAGGGAGTCCAGGATAAATCTGCTCCTAGTTGATGCTGCTGCTGGGATGCTCCAGTCCACGTCTGGAATATTGAAGTCTCCAACCAGTACTACCTCACCCTTGTCTGCCATCCTTTGGATGGCTAGCATCAGCTCCCTATCTGTTTCTTCCTCCTGGGCTGGTGGTCTATAGACCACACCTGTGTGGATGGCTGTTCCCATTTTCCTTTCCAGCTTAACCCACAGTATCTCTCCCCCATTTTGTTCCTCCTGGATCTCTGTGGCCCTTATGTCATTTTTCACATACAGTGCCACTCCTCCTCCCTTCCTGCCTGCTCTGTCTCTTCTGAATATGTTGTAGCCAGGTATGGCCATCTCCCAGTCATGGTTATCATTACACCAGGTTTCAGTGATGGCCACAATGTCCAGGTCTGACTGTACCATGACAGCCTCCAGATCTTCCATCTTGTTGCTAAGGCTCCTGGCATTTGCACACATGGCTTTCCATGATTTGACCTCCCTAGCCTGCTTCACTGTTCTACTCCAGCCCCTTTCTTGGTTGTCATTTATCCCTGGTTCTCCTTGCTGTCTGGCCTTCTGCTGAATTTTGCCCCTTTTCTGCTTATCCACCTTTTGGACACTAATCTCCATCTTTTGCACACTGCTTTGCAGAGATAGCCACTCCTCTCCATGGTTCCACCCCGGGGTCCCTAATTTAAAGGAATGATATTCAACAAGTAAGTGGAAGGGATTCGTGTTCTGCATGACCATTCTGCTTCACCCCGGGGTTTTCTATTCCATATCTGGACAGAAAATCAGCATTTTCATGTTTGTCTCCTTTCCTATGTTTAATGATGAAACGATACGGTTGTAATGCTAAGTACCACCACATAATACGGGGGTTCTTATCTTTCATATTATGTAACCAGCACAATGGGTTGTGATCTGTCCATATTTCAAATTCCGTTCCCCATAAATAGAAACGGAGTGCTTCTATAGCCCACTTGATGGCTAAGCATTCCTTTTCTATAGTAGAATATTTAGTTTCTCGTTCATGTAGTTTCTGACTTATATATATTACAGGGTGTTCTTCTCCAGCAATATTTTGGGCTAACACGGCTCCAATACCTCTATTAGAGGCATCGGTTTGTACTATAAAAGGATATGAGAAATCAGGAGTATGTAGTATTGGTGAAGAATACAAGAGTGCTTTTATAGTACAAAACGCCTCTTCACATTTAGAGTCCCAAATTATTTTCTCGGGCATACGTTTTTTTGTGAGATCGGATAAGGGTCCTGCTATAGTGGAGAATAAAGGAATAAAACACTGATAATAACTGGCTAAACCTAAAAAAGCACGAATATCTTTTTTTGTTTGAGGTCTAGGACAGTTAGCTACGGCTTCTACCTTACTCACATCTGGTTGTATGCTTCCTTGTCCTATTAAAAACCCTAAATATTTAGTTTCCTGCATTCCCATAGTACATTTTTGGGGTTTATGGTTAGGCCAGAATTAGAAATAGCAGATAAGACTTTAGTTAGATGTTGCAGGTGTTCCTGCCATGAAGGACTGAATACAACTACATCATCCAAATAAGCCGCGCTGTTGGTAGAATGAGGAGCTAATATTTTGTCCATTACCCTTTGAAATGTAGCGGGGGCTCCATGCAGCCGGAAAGGCATGACAGTAAACTGAAATAACCCCAAGGGAGTACTGAAAGCAGTTTTTCTTTTGCCTTAGGTTCTAAAGGAATTTGCCAGTATCCCTTGGTTAGATCAATAGTTGAGAAATACTGGAATTTCCTAAGTGGTCCAATATGTCATCGATGCGGGGCATCGGATAACCGTCAAATCTAGAAAGACATTAAGATGCCAGAACGGCGATAAATGTACTCCCCTTCCTTTTTATTTACTACAATTAAAGGGAAACTCCGTTCACTATGTGAGGGTTCAATTATCCTCATTTCTTGCATTTTGTGAAGTTCTTGAATAACATTTTTCCTAACTTTCTCAGGAAGGCAGTAGGACTTTTGATGTATAGGTTTATTCTGGGATAAAATAATGTTGTGAGTTACCCCTTTTATTCTCCCAGGAGAACCTCTAAAGGTGTCCTTATATATTTGTAGTATTTCCGATAATTCAGTATTTTGTTGGGGAGTTAAGGTGGGATTTATTTTTATGTCTTTGACTTCGCCTTTTACTTCTAACCACCTGTAAGCTATATCCATCTCACTAGAACCATTGTCAGGATAAACATATCCACATAGGTTAGGTGTTCTTTCAGGCCAAGGTTTCAAAAAGATTGGCATGGTAAATTCGTCTCTTATTAGTTTTATCATGCATGTGAATCTCATATGTGACAGGTTCCACTTTTCGAATCACCTTATATGGGCCCTGCCATTTCATAAAAAATTTATTTTCAGAGGGATGGTAATAATAGTAATACTTGATCTCCCTCACTAAAATCCTTCATGCTTGTCCCTTTATCATAGTGTTTTTTTTGTATTAGTTGTTGTCTCTGGTTATAAGCATGGGCTTGCTGACTATATTTTTTTATCCATTCACGCAATTGAATCAAATAATCTGGAAGACATTTGTTGTGGTCTTTTTTACTTTCTTCCCACCATTCTTTTATGATGCCAGTGGTCCTCTTGGATTCCTCCCATACAATATTTCGAAAGGTGAAAAGCCAGTCGAGGCTTGGGGTACTTCACGATATGCGAACATTAAGTATGGGAGGTAGGTGTCCCATTGTTTACCTTCTTCTTGTACAAACTTCTGGATCATCCTTTTCATAGTTTGGTTGAAACATTCCACCAGACCGTCGGTTTGAGGGTGGTAGGGTGAAGTTCGTATTGCCTCGATACCCAAGGTCTGGTAAAGCCATTTCAAAACTTGGGAACAAAAGTTTGTACCCCTATCGGTTAGTATTTCCTGGGGAATACCTACTCTACTGAAAATTTTCCCCAGTTCTTCAGCAATTCTAGGGGCAGTGACTGTATGGAGGGCTATTGCTTCCGGGTATTTGGTCTCATAGTCACAGACCACTAGAATATACTGGTTACCCTTAGCACTTTTTTGGACCGGACCTACAATGTCCATAGCAATTCTCTGGAAGGGGGTTGAAAATAATGGCATTACTTGCATAGGTACTTTGTCCCTTCTTATGATTTTGGATACTTTCTGGCACTCTGGACAACTTTTGCAGTACTCAGCAACGTGTTCATGTATTGTTGGCCAGTAAAACCTATACAGTAATCGGCTTAGGGTTCGATCTCTCCCCAAATGTCCAGCCATGGGAATATCATGAGCAAGGCTGATTAGGATTGACCTGAACTGTTCAGGAATCAATAACTGTTCCACAATTTCCTGTGTTCTGGGATTCTTACAAATTCTATACATTAACCCTGCTTTCATTTGATATTTGCTTCCTAGCTCTTGCTCCTTTTCTTGGGTGGAAAACAGTGATTTTAAGGTTTCATCTTTTTTTTGTAATTCAATAAACATACTTTTGTCACATCCATCTATCATACACTTATTAATATTATTATGGCTTATAGTCCAATTATATTTTTCAATCCTCTTTTGTCTTCTGGCTTTCTTATCTTTTCTCCGAGTCCAGTACACATCCTGTTCAAAAGGAAAATAATGTTCTAGAGATTCATCACATGAGTCTTGAAAAGTCTGCGACTTTGTCTGTGATCTTGTCATCATGGCACAAAGGTTATTTGACATCAGCTTCTGAAAGGAAGGACAGTCATGTCCAATTAGTACAGGGACCGATAGGTTTGGCACAACTCCCACCTTCATGGTCTGTGCCTGTCCTTGAATAGATAATTCAGTTTCTTCCAAGGGATATACATGAGTATCACCATGGATACAGGTTACTTCTGTAGTGGGTTTTTCTTGGGATGGGGTTACATTCAATAATTCCACTTGTATCAGGGTCTGTTTTCTTCCTGAGTCTAATAGTCCTGTAACTGACTTTGAACCAATTTGTACAGTGACCATGTAGCATCCCCAATTAGCTAAAGCAAGATGAGAGGACAAAATCTTGCAATATGTCCTTTAGCTTTACATTCGTGAAAAATTATATCAGTACTGTACCCCCTGACTGATTTTGTGGTGCCTTGTATACCAGTAGTTAATGGAGTACTACCTGTACTTCTCATAGAAGTAGGAGTAGGGATAGATCTTACCGGGTGCTGGGGGCTTGTTTGATAACTGCCTCTTTGTTTATGGGGTCTAACAGCAATATAATCTTCAGCCAAACATATCGCAGTGTCAGAAGCCTCTGGACGATGTTCTTTGACTCATAGTTGGACCTCTGGAGGGAGTATTCGAAGGAACTGCTCCAATACTATAGTCTCAATAATCTGATCTATGGTCTTAGTAGTAGGTTGCAGCCATTTAATACATAAGTCTTTCAACTGAGTAAATGCATCCTGCGGGTTATCTGCTGCCCCATACCTATATGATCTGAACCTCTGTCGATAAGTTTCACTGTTAATGTCATATCATTTCAAAATAGCTTGTTTGACCTGGTTATAGTTGTTCACATCTGCTATCTCTACTCGGCTATATGCCAACTGGGCCTTACCAGTCAAATAGGGGGCCAGGCGAATGACCCATTGGTCTCTGGGCCAGTTACAGGCAGTAGCAACCCTTTCAAAAGTCAGTAAATAGGCTTCAATATCATCAGTGTCACTAAGTTTTGCTAACTTGATATCTTTATGACCCCCTCCTTGAGTATCAGGGAGTCTACCCGGGCCCATCGTTTGAAATGCCCTCAGGGTGTCATTCCACCGAGCCTCATATTCCTTGCGATCTCTGTCCCTCTGACGTTCCATCTACAATTGTCTGGCACATAACCACCTCAATAAATCTTGGGGTTCCTCAGGGAAGTACTCCTCCTCCTCCTCCTCGCCTCCAATAGTTTGCGCCAGCCCTTCAGGTTTCATCTCCTCCATCAGGGTTTTCACAGTGACGGGCACTCTCCTCCGGATAACAGGTTCTAATCCTGGGAGCAAAGATAGCTTATATTGCGCGGTGACTGATCTGGTTTGAGCCCCTCGCAGTCTTTGCTGAATCGTTAAATCCTCTTCTTCCTGGAACATCCGAGATGCCCTGCGAAGTGCGAATTGGGTCCTCCAGTTGGTTAGCCCCAACCAGTAACAAGCAGTATCCCACTACTGACACCAATGTGGAAGGCAGAGCGTCAGACAAATGTTGAATTAACAGGAGGACAGGAAGGAGCTGAAGTCCACAGGCTTTATTGATAGGAACTCCAAAATGTAGCAGAAAATATGAATAAAGAAAAACGAACTGAACATTAAATAAAACAAATAGAACATAACATTTCTGACTGGAAACATGCCAGTTCCATCCTTACAATGCAGGAGAAGCACAACTGCCCAGCAAGGTGTTTCAGGTACAACACGCAGGTTACATCTGATCTCATCTCTATCTTAGGTGGCTATTTATAGGAAATCAAAGAACATGATTGGTTCTTCTAACTGTCTGTCAACTGTTAGTTTTAATCAAAAATAATTATACATATTTTAAACATTTAAACAATGGTAATAAAGAATTAGGCATTTTAAAGGTAACAGAAACCAAAATACATCTTCTAATCACAAATTGACCTTGGATTTATGATTTTAAGTAATAGAAGGATCCTCCCCAACATTCACTGAATAAATTGGGAAGGAAAGGGCCACCCGGCTCCTAGAGAGCAGCAGGAAAGGGAAGATCCCAGGCGTTAGCCTGGGGGTTATCCTCAGAGAACAGCACAAGAATTCCAAGGAAAGAATAACCCTAAAAAACACTAATTTCCTCGAAATGAAAGGTAAAAATCAAAAGGTCCTTACTACCTAAAGCCTATTTTAAAGAATCGCTAAACTTAGACGGGCTACAAGATGCTACTTTGTGAACGTGCACACAGTCGCACGGAAAAAGCCCTGCTATAGCACGGAAACCTTCAAAGGGGGATTTATGACGAAACTCTGAGAACCAGAAGGGACAAGGGAAAACAACAAGAAGGAAAAAGGGGGGAATTAAATGAAGAAGGGAGGGTTCCTTACTTCAAAGCACCCCATAGATTCTCTCTCTCTATATATATATTTTAAAGATGAGAGGAACGGAGAAAAGGGGAGTTAAATTCATTAGAGAGGCGTGGAGCTCCGTGCCGCTAAATGCCACAACCATCCTTCGCAGATAGCAGTTCTAGACCGCAAGTCCCTATATGTATTGGAAATCAGCAACGCTATACATAAACCTCTAAAGTATTAAATGCTCGGCATAAACATATGCCTGAACTTTCATTAATACATGAGGGGGGAAGGATGAATAGCGAGAAATAGGTGGCCAGTCTATAACGCGCTATTCATATATCAGACAAAGACAAAAGACGACAACACCTCATTCATACCACAAGACATAAAACAAAAACAAAACACAAAGGACAGAAACAGGTGGGGGGAAGAAGGGGCATAACTAATGCCCCTGCCACAGAGGGGATATGATGGAGACATACAAATATCTTACAGGGAGGAACAGGGTGCAGGTATACACTATTTTTAAGCGACAAAGATGTTCCAGGACTAGAGGGCATGGGATGAAGTTGGAGGGAGGATGATTCAGAGGAAACATGAGGAAGAATTTCTTCACAGAATGGGTGGTGGACAAGTGAAACACCCCTGTCAGAGGAAGTGGTGGGGGCTGAAACAATCACGGGATTTAAGAATGCATGGGATAGACATAAAGGAATTCTGGAGGTCAGGGGTAAGGGGCAACAGACTTCTTGGAAAACATAAACTGAACTTACAAGCTCAAATGGGCAGACTGGGTGAGCCATAGGCCCTTATCTGCCGACACTGTCTATGTATCTTTGTATCTATGTATGTAACACCCATGCCCCAGCTAAGTCCAAGGAATAAAAAGGACAGCTGTAAGAAGATGTCTGAAGCAAAGAAGTGAAAGAAACACAGACCATTGTTGCAGGACACTGAATGTGCAGAGTGCTACAAGCAATGTGGAGGAGTTTGAGCATGACATTTTTGAGAAAAGCTATGATGCAGTAGGGCTCACAGAGACCCATTAAAAGTAATAAGCTGATATGCAATGGTAGATGAGTAAAGTCATTTTAGAATGGACAGGGAGGGTCAAAGGGGGGAAGGCTGCTTGCTATGTCAAGGGCAGGATTGATGCAAGTGAGAAAGAGGTAGTGAGGTGAGGATAGATGGGCGTCCTATAGATAGCCGGCAGCTGGAACAAGAATCCATGGAAGGAAAAAAATACCCTTTTTGTTACAGGCAATGTTAGCAGAACATATTTGCTGCTTCGCCATTGGAAATAAATCACTGTACAAAAGTCATTGGCAAGTATTTTGATGAGCTAGCAAGCTTCTCTAACTTGTCTCAGCAGCTCCACTCAGTCTTTAGCATGCTGTCCAGTCATTTGTGGTCCAAGTAAGCCAACAAGGATATTGATTAACAGGTCCAACACAATGTGAAGATCCTCCTCCTGCTGCTTTCACTGTCGTGCTTGAGTGACAGTCTTCTCACCCCAGAAATGTTTTGCATACATTGAAAGCACTACTGGGACTGGAATACTAACTTTTGAGGTCAATGTAAAAGCAGAAAGATAGTAATCTTCTCATTGTAGTGGACCATTTAATCCCCATCCTTATTGGCATGCCAGGACTACCAACTGACTGGACAAGGTGCTAAGGACTAGGAGGGAGGATGGAAGATAAGGACTCTGTGGGAGGGTCCTTGAGCTGAAATGGGTGAGTGGGACTTTTAAAAGGTGGCAGCAGGCTGATGGGCTCCTTGTTTATTAAATTGTTGTTAACCAGGTAGGTGTACTTGACAAATAAATGCCTATATTCAGGCACCACCCAGGAGGTTACAAAGGGTCAGAGGTGACAACAACAAGTACATACTGTACAAAACAGAAGGCATTTAAAAAAGATAATCAGACTATATACACAGAAATGATGACACTGGAGATGTTGGCAAACATGAGCAGTATTACTGACATGAATGGCTTACACTACATAAACAAGCCATTGTAGCTCAGAGATTAAAACATACTTTAGGGACTTACAGTAATACTTGATATAACACACAGCCAAATCAAATAAGTGAGCTAGGCACAAGAACATACAAATGACTTAAGGAGGTGGCTACAGTGTCCCTTTTTTCAATTCAGCTTTTTACTCCACAGGCAAGCTGCATGTGTCCCCACCTCACCTTGGCCAGCACCCACCTCCCCCAGACCTACCTGCAGTGCATCCCCCACAAATTGCCCCCTGTGGTAGGGCCAAAAAGGGAGGGATGTTCTCCCACCAGTGTCCTAATCCAGAGTTGCTCCCCATGTCCCGGTGGTGGCAGCAGGGCTCTGTGGAGATGTGTAGGGCAGTGACTCACCGTTGGATCCTGTTTTTCTGTTTTCTTCCATGAGCACCTGCCATGGAGACACAACAGGACGTGTGCATGGAGGCGCACGCATCCTGCTGTACCAGAAACTCTCCCTTCGAGCCTCTCACTGCCTGCACTACCAACAGGCCTCCATTCAGTGGCAGTCAAAGGCAGAGTCAGTTGTCCACCCCACCCCAAGGACAGGAGAGCAGTTCCTGGGATGCTCAATCTTCTCTCACCCTGCCAACCCCTGGCAACACCTGCTCATTCCCGAATGAGTCACTGGCATGGCGGGAGGTAAGACGTTCAATGCCTTAGCCCTCCACTCCACTGGTCTGGTTTGCAGTATCCCTTTTTGAAGGACGCCACAGTCTGACCCCAATGTAGATCAGCTGGTATGGAATTCCATAAGTGGGGATCAATAATGGAGAATGCAATATCCCCCTGATGTGTTCTAGTTTTGTGCACGGTTAGCAATCATAGGTTAGTGGATCTTAGTGGATAGGCACAAATGGGGGATTGAAGAAGCCTTGTGAGTGGCTGGGGGGACTGGTTGTGCAAAATGTTAAAAATGACCCCTGCTAGGATTAAATCATGCAGGCCAGCAGGAAAAAGCCATCCCAGGTTAAAGTACAGTGATTGGTATGGAGGTTTGGAGACATGCAAATTGACCGATGTTATTGTATGTAGCATCTCAATTTTGCAAAGTGGATTTGGATGAAGCATGGACTACAGACACCCTGTAAGTAAGCTTAGGAAGTAGTGCACCCCAGGCTCTGGCTAAGCGGCCAGTAGGGGTGAGATTATGCTTGACCTTGTACATTAAGCCCAATTTGGTGTTAACCAATTTATAGGTGCCCAATAAATGCAACGGGAAAGAAAGTAGCAAAAAAAATCAAGGAATGAGTCGAGTGTCACACCAAAGTATTTGAATGTGGATGCAGAGGGTTTCTGTCATAACACAAAACTGACAAGAGGGTCTGACAGTTTTTAAGTTTGGGTGCTGTGCCAAACAGCATAGCTGGGAACTTAGTTGTATTTGCAATTTAAAAGCAGTTTGCTTGCTAGCAGCCATTGCTGGTGATCAGTGGACAATCTCATATTGACCTCAGAGATGCTATGGGAGTTAAAGTATAGCACCAGATCATATGCATATAGGATGGGTATGCTATGGGCAAGGGCCTGGTGTATGTCATTTATGTGAAGGGAGAAGAGGAGAGGCCTAAGTATGGATTCTCAGGGCACAACTGCCAGGGAAGGAGTGTGGGGTTTAAGAAAAAGGTTCCAGAACTCAACTATTGACTCCTGCTGTCCAGGTAATTCCTACACAGTCTCCAGTCATCCCCACCTCTTGTGTTCCTTCCAAGGTTCCAAGGAGGCACTATAGCACAGTGGAGTAAGGCTCTGAGCTACAAACCTGGAGACCTGGGTTTGAATCCCACTGTCCCCACTTGCATACTGTGTGACCCTGAGCAAGTCACTTAACTTACTTGTGCACCCAGGTCACACCTGTAAACATGCTTCAGCTTAGTGTGCCTCTCCTGGTTAAAAAAAAGGCACCTTTGTACCTGTCTCATGCGTGCTTGAATCCTGCAACTGTTTTGGTACCTACCACCTCCACTGAGAGGTCATTCCAGGCTTCCAATGTCTTCTCTGTGAAGAAATATATCCTCACATCCTCTCTGAGCCTCCTCCCCCTCCAGCTTCATAGCCTGACCCCTTGTCCACGAGTCTGTTTTTCTGCAGAAAATACTACCTTCCTGTGCCTTATTAATACCTGTTATGTATTTGAATGTTTTATCATAGCCCCCCTTTTTGCTTCTCTCCTCCAGACAATGCATATTCAGTTCTCTCAGTCTCTCTCCTCGTAGGGCTTTAGATGTAGTCCCTGCACCATTTTGGTTGCCCGCTTCTGTACTGCCTCCACCCTATCCCTTTCCTTCTGGAGGTGGGGTCTCCAGTACTGGACATAATACTCAAGGTGTGGTCTTACCAGTGACCTGTACAGGGGCAGCACTACCTCCTTTTTCCTACTGGTGATACCCCTCCCTATGCACCCCAACATTCTACTAGCCTTTCCTACTGCCTTTTCACTCTGCTTGGCTACCTTCAGGTCATTAGAAATGATTACCACAGGGTCCCTTTCCTGTTTGGTGGTTGCTAGAACCTCTCCTGACAATTGGCATGTAGCCCCCAGGTTTCTGAGCCCCAAGTGCTTGATTTCACACTTTTCAGCTTTGAAGCCCAGCTACAAAACACTTAGCAATTTTTCTAATTTCTCCAAATCGTTCTTCACTTTTTCCACCCCCCCGTGTGTCCACTGTGTTGCAGATTTTTATGTCATCCACAAACAAACATACTTTCCCGAAGGGTGATTTCACACAGTGACTGCGCAGTGCCTGTGAAATCACCCTTCGGGCCTGAATAATGCCATGACAGTGACATCATTCATGAGAAGGGGTCCCAAAAACCCCATGTTGAAAATTTGGTGCAAAAATTCCAAAAAATGACTGAGATATGCAATAAAGTTGAAACCCCCCTATGTAGCCCATTATACAGCTTACTGGCATTTCTTCAGTTCGCGGTCGGCTTTGAAGAGTGCAGACGGTTCCTGGTCCACACAAAGATCGCCACGCCGGAGTCCGGAGGTAGGGCATAGGGTGAGGGGGTGTGGGGAGGCTGGGTGCACAGTGGTGGGTGCGGTTGTGGGAGGGGGCTGGGCGACGCGCTGCAGGACCGCTTTTTTTTACAGGTTGAAAAATAAAAAAGACGACGTGGGACGCTTGCCATGCTGGGTGGGCTCTCAGAGTGGCAGAAGATGGTTGGGGGTGAGGAGCCGACGGGGATTGGGCACTCCTGTCGGCAAATAACATTTGCCACGCTTGGGTGGGCTCTCAGCGGCACCAAAGCTTTGGGGTGCGGCGTGACGTGCACGGGGGGAAGGTGAAGGCAGATGCGAAGGGCGCCAGGCATGCAGCGTGCTTTCCTTGAGGCAGAGGAACACCGCTGTCATACTGAGCTCCTGCACCCATTGGTGCAGGATCGCCATGCCTGCTCAAGGGAGCAGTTCATTGAGTGGGAGAGGCACACCTCCAAGTGTGCTTCTCTCCCAAAACGTTCCTTGCACATGCGCATAAGCGAACGTAAAAAGTAAAAGGCAATGCTAAAAATGTTGATACATATTGAACAAGAAAAGAGTGCAACAGATAGAAAACAGAGAAATAAATTGCACTGACTCTCTTGAAATATTTCCTTTTTTAAATATTTGACAGTTTTCATGCAGCTCCAGTACAAATTAGTTTACTGTCATAGTGAGAAACATTCAGTGCGGGTGTTGTGGATTGGTTATCCAGTGGTCAGCACACCTACAGCTAACACCAGTGCTGCTCTAAGGTTAACCTGGCATGATTGCTGACTGGCACTCTTACTCACACCCACTCCAGGAGTTCAATTCCTTGCCTCTATCTCTGTGATATGCATGACACCTGACAACATATGCTGGGACTGATCCTCAAAACTTTGCCTGGATGCAAACCTGGGTTTGTGCAGGCAAACTGGACTTTGCGCAGAGTTACTACTCTCAGAAGTCTGGTTTGGCTGCTTGAACTGGATTTTCACTCAGGCAAAGTGTGGAGAAGGGTGCAATGAAAATGAAGGGGAGAGGACCGGAATATTGGCACAGTCTGATTCACAGAGCATTCATGCCATGCAAGGGTCTTTTGTGCGGTCCCCTTGCATGGTGCACATACTGACGACCTAGACCTTGCTGTAATCTGCACAAACCTAGTGACTGGCAGAGGTAGTAAGGTGACCCCCCAACCCCCAAAACAGTAGTCCTTGGTGTTTAGTGGTCTCTACCCCCTACCCGATGCCCACTTCATATATAAAAGGAAATTGCCCCGGTGACCAGTGGTCCCTTCCCCCACCTGATCCCTCACCAGATGTAGTAAACCTCTGTCCCTGGTGTCCAGTGGCTCCTCTCCCACCCTATCCATCACCTGATGTAGTATCCTTTGTCTCTGGTGTCCAGTGGTCACTCTTCCACCTGATCCCTCCCCCAAAGTCTGAAACTGTGTCCCTGGTATCTAGCAGTCCCCCACCCACACCCATGCTCGATGTACACATAGCAATATCCTGGTGTCTGGTGTCATCCCCACAGTCAATGTCTTCTCAATGTACAAAAGCAATTTTCTCAGGTGTCCAGTGCTCCCTTCCACTATATGATTGCCATCCACATAAGGTTGACAGCAACCACCTGTATGCCAACCCTATGTGAAGCCTGGTACTGGTATCAGCACCCCCCACAACACAGCCCATGCCAGTCCCCAAAAGCGCACTTCACTCCCCCCCCAGCCCAAGCTTTGTTAGTGGTTACATAGAAACATAGAAGTTGATGGCAGATAAAGACCAGAAGGCCCATCCAGTCTGCCCATTTTTTCTACCTAATGAATGTGTCGTAGGCCTGTACTCTGTCAATGGCCTACTTATTCATACTCATCTGTATTGCTCCCTTATGCCTATCCCATGCTCGTTTGAAGCCCTGCACTGTGTTCATATCCACCACTTTCTGAGGTAGGCCGTTCCATGCATCCACCACCCTTTCTGTGAAGAAGAACTTCCTCACATTACCACTTAATCGGCCTCCCTCTAATCTCATGATGTGTCCTCTTGTCCTGATATTTTTCTTATATTGAAACATGTTAGACTCTTTCACCTTGTTAATGCCCTTAAGATGTTTGAATGTTTCGATCATATCACCTCTCCTCCTCCTTTGCTCTACGGTATACATATTGAGCTCCATTAATCTATCCTCCTATGTTTTCTGATGCAGTTCCTGCACCATTTTGGTTGCCCTTCTCTGGACTGCCTCCATTTTGTTAATGTCCTTGTGCAGGTGCGGCCTCCAGTACTGCATGCAGTACTCCAGATGGGGCCTAATCAGTGTCTTGTAAAGAGGGACTATTACTTTCCTCTTATGACTTGTGATACGCCTATTAATACACTCCAACATCCCTCTAGCCCTATCTACTGCATTAGTGGTCTGCTTGGATGATTTCAGGTCATCGGTGATGATGATGCCCAAGTCTCTTTCTTACCTTGTGATTGCCAGCAACTCCCCTCCCAACCTTTAGGTGACTTTAGGGTTTCTCTTCCCTATGTGCATGATCTTGCACTTTTTTGCATTAAACCCCAGTTGCCACTCTTCCAACCATTTTGCCAGTTTATCCAGACCTCTTCTCATTCTGCCCACCCCTTCTGGATCATCTACTCTGTTGCAGATCTTGGTGTCATCTGCAAACAGAAAAACCTTACCCTCCAGTCCATCTGTAATGTCATTGATGAAGTTATTGAAGAGAACTGGCCCCAGGATTGATCTCTGAGGTACTCCACTTGTGACTTGCATCTCTTCTGACTGTATACCGTTTACCACCACTCTCTGTTTTCTGCCTGCCAACCAGTTTGCAAGAGGGACTGTGGGGGTGGGTTGTCAGTATCATGGGTGGGAGGGGGGCCCACTAACTTCTGATGAGGGTCAGACTGGGGGAGGCCAAAGTGCACTGTTTGGGGACAGACCAGAGCTGTGCTGTGGGGAAGGGGGGGCTATCTGCACCAGGCTTCACACAGGGTTGGCATAAATGGGGAGGGCTGTCAACCTTATGGGGAAGGGGATCAGATAGTGGAAGGGACCACTGGACACCAGAGAAAATTCCTTTTGTACATCAGGTGGGCATCAGGTGTCGGGGGACCGCTAGACAAAAGAGTATTGATATGTGTACATCTGGCATGGGTTTGGGAGGGGGAGGGACCACTAGACACCAGGCACACTGTTTAATACGTTGGACAAGGGATCAGATGGGGTGAGGAACCACTGGACACCAGGAACAAAGGTGTACTACATTGGGCAAGGGATCGGGTGGGGGGAGGGACCACTGGACACCAGGGACAATAGTTTACTACATCGGGTGAAGGATCAGGCAGGGGGAGGGACCGCTGGACACCAGGGACAATGGTTTACTACATCTGGTGAAGGATCTGGTGGGGGGCGGGAACACTGGACATCAGGGACAATGGTTTACTACATCTGGTGAAGGATCGGGTGGGGAGAGGGACCACTGGATACCATGGACAATGGTTTACTACATCTGGTGAAGCATTGGGTGGGGAGGGACCACTGGATACCAGGGACAATGGTTTACTACATCTGGTGAAGCATTGGTTGGGGGAATGGACCACTGGTCACCAGGGACAATGGTTTACTACATCTGGTAAAGGATCAGGTGGGGGGAGGGACCACTGAATACCAGAGACAACGGTTTACTACATCTTGTGAAGGATCGGGTGGGGGAGGGACCACTGGATACCATGGACAATGGCTTACTACATCTGGTGAAGAATCGGTGGGGGCAGGGACCACTGGATACCAGGGACAATGGTTTACTACATCTGGTGAAGGATCGGGTGGGGAGAGGGACCACTGAATACCAGGGACAATGGTTTACTATATCTGGTGAAGGACTGGGTTGGGGAGGGACCACTAGATACCAGGGACAATGGTTTACTACATCTGGTGAAGGATCGGGTGGAGAAGAGATCACTGGACACCAGGGAAAATGGTTTACTTCATCTGGTGAAGGATCGGGTGGGTGGAGGGACCACTGGATACCAGGGACAATGGTTTACTACATCTGGTGAAGGACTGGGTGGGGAGGGACCACTGGACACCAGGGACAATGGTTTACTACATCTGGTGAAGGATTGGGTGGGGGGAGGGGCCACTGAACACCAGAGACAATGGTTTACTACATCTGGTGAAGGATTGGGTGGGGGGAGAGACCACTGGATGCCAGGGAAAATGGTTTACTACATCTGGTGAAGGATCGGATGGGAGGAGACACCACTGGATACCAGAGACAATGGTTTACTACATCTGGTGAAGGATTGGGTGGGTGAGAAGGTCCATTGGATACCAGAGACAATGGTTTACTACATCTGGTGATGGGTTGGGTGGGGATAGGGACCTCTGGACACCAGGAACAATGGTTTACTACATCTGGTGAAGGAACAGCTGGGGGGAGGGACCACTGGACACCAGGGAAAATTTCCTTTGCTTATCGGGAGGTCATCAGGTGGGGGGATCACTAGACACCAAGGACTGGGGCTGCATATTGGGTAGGGGCTGGGGGGGCACACTAAGCTCTGCAGCAGCCTATGTAAATGAGCCCATAATGGGCATGCAAATGGCCACATAGTGCCTTGCATGTCCAATGGGCTCGTTTATATGGCTGCTTTTGTGTACAGGAAATAGTTCACCTGCACTATCCATTGCCAAGCCATACTTCTGGCTCTGGGATGTGGCAGCACTACTGGGGTGAGCATTGAATTGACCTGGCCCTGTGTTCAGTTGCATAGCGCAGGTATGTTATGTGACTAAACATAGCAACCTTGGATACCTAGGCAAGGGCAAAGCACAGTGAAAATGTTTGTGGCTTCTAGGAGAATCATGCTCCCTGTGTCTCTTTTTCTGTCTGTGTGGTGTAACTGTCTTAGTAATTGCATTGTAAAGATATGTTAAATAAGTGTAAACACAATTAATTAATGTTGTTGCTTAAAATTAGATTTTATTATAATTATTTAGCTCAAAAACAGCATTGTTTTTAAAAAGGCTATTCCAAACAAATTCTTGTCAAATCCACCATGGCTGCATAATGAAGTTTATGAAGAAAATGGGCAAACTAGGGTGGCTCCTGTGGTCCTTACCTAGTGTCAAATTGTATGTTTATGAGGGTAATGTAGTCAGTTGCTGGGGAAAATATGGAATGTTAATACACCAAGAGCTATCTTTTCTGTGTCATATTGCCAATTCTGATGGTAAATTCTGTTTAAATGACACCAAGAATAAACGCCATTAAATATATTGTTACAAAACAAGGGCACTTAACATCACCTGCTTAAAGTCAGGAGATTAGCTGGGGATAAATAATGGTGTGCTAAAGACTCATATTTAGTCCATTGTGTGATCATTGACATTGTACTGCTAGGTGCAAGATCTTAAGGAGCCGTTAATCACACCTGGGCATTGGAAACAAAATGGCAAACATTAAAAGAAATTGACATGCTCAATTATTCCAGAGAACACTAGCACTGCTACGAAATCCCTTCTCTGCACTTACTGCCCCCCTTGACAAATTACCTTGGTCTTATATGATTGAAGCCTCCCAACTCCCACCACCTACAACCAAGTATACACTACCACTGCAATGATGCTGGACCACACATAACTGAAACATAGAAAGCTGACAGCAGAAGGTGACTAGGGGTCTATCTAGTGCACCCAGTTTTGTTTCTGTGGCATTTGCTGGAAGAGCAGCTGACATCAGCAAAACAATGCATTTGTCTTGCCCTCCTGTAGGCTAATAGCACCCTGGCTGGATCATGACGGTGAAGTCTTGTGCTTTTCTTGGGTGTAAGAAGGGTTGGGGTGGGCTACAGGACTGAATGTGGAGGCAACCAAGTGAAGCAACAAATTATAATAGCAGGTGCTGCAGAGCTAAATATTTAGTTTCTAATAAGTACAACACACCTGTCACCCTCACCATGCCGTAGACATGGTTTAAAAGTAATTATAAAAAGGATCTCAAAGTGCTGCAATATGATTGGCTGTTATGCCCCCAGCAGCCTTAAATTAATCCCCATTACAATGTCATGTACAGCCTGATCACAATGGCATATTCTTCCTGTCAATATTCCATCTTACATACTAACATACATACTAAAATGCCAGCAGAATAAGCCTAACGGTCGCTTGAGTCTGCTCGATTTTCAGCACCCACACAGAGGGCTGATTTTGGTGTCCCGTCCTCCCCCTTAGGTTATACCATCCCCAGTCCCAGATATTCCACTTGTATTGGGCCTGGTCAGATTTACCTTCC
Source organism: Neoceratodus forsteri (assembly GCA_016271365.2). Lineage (NCBI taxonomy): Eukaryota > Metazoa > Chordata > Ceratodontiformes > Ceratodontidae > Neoceratodus > Neoceratodus forsteri. Next base: position 608,135,812 of record CM057454.1, on the reverse strand, counting down.
CCCTGTACCTGCCCCATCCCCTCTTAAACCTATCCACAGTCTCCACCTCTACCAGCTCCCTGGGCAGTGCATCTTGTAGCACTGTTTAAGCAAGGGGAAAGTATGGTATTAATTTCAAAATAGATTTAGGAAGTTTATTGATGGTTCTTAACATTTAGGAGCACTAAAATATCTAAATGTCAAACATATTACATTAAAGAAATGTGACTATGCATACTATTCTTTTACCCATGTACAATATTTGATGTTTATGGCTTGTGTTGCCAAATGGTGCAAACAGACAACCTCACAGAATTAGTTATTAAAAAGGGCTTAAATTACGAATATATATGTACATATATATATGTGTATATATATATATATATATATATATATACACACACACACACACATATACATAGACACTCTTCAAATTAGGTATTTGAGTAGGCTAAATAGCATGGTATCCAAGACTATTATTGTAAATAATGGCGATCTACCCCTGCAGTGTGTATGTCTGAATTATTTTTTTTTTTAACTCTGGACTTTTTATGCTTTGTCTCTGAGGACAAAGCAGAGAACCAAAATTCATTCCATCCATCCATTCATCCATCTTCTCTCTGTCTCTTCATCCATTTATAGCTGTCTACCTATCTATTCACCTCTTCTTTTCTGCCAAACATTCTACAAATTCCGTTAAAGTTCACTTCTGCAACAAACAAACAAAAAACTTGTTATTTCATGCTTTTTGTCAGAATTGTACTACTGATGAACTGAACAATATGGAGATAACAGAATGAAAAAAGACATATTTTTAAAATGTTGCTGTTGTTAGTATTTTACAGGTAACCTTTTTTATTGGGTTATAATTTTTCTTCTCAAACAGGTCGCACTAAATACAGAATACCAAGAACGCTTGTTCATCATAGGTATGCACTTCCTGTCCCCATTGTTCTTATCATCAAAAATAAGTTAGAATTTATGGACTGGTATACATTTAAAACCACATTTCAAATACTTGCAGCCATTTGAAATGAATTTTATTTCTAGAACGCCATATTCATGACTATTATATTATAACATATAGACAAACACACATTAGTTGTGTGCTATATATACTTTATTATCGACATATACATATCCTTTGTGAAACACAATAAAAATATCCAGATGTCCTGTGCCTTTCAGCTGGATTAAGATACATTTATGATTGATATCATGTATGTGTTATTTGTGAATAACAACATATTGTATCAGGCATGCACTGCATAAAATTACAGATGCATAATGAAGTCAAACTCAACTGAAGGAAGAAAATATCCAATATATTCACTGTCTAATTTTTTTACACATTTGTACATTAAACTTCCAGGGAAGGAGGAGGGTAACTACTGCATATTGGTAAGCATAGCTTGGTGACAGAAGATAACTATTGCATACTTGTTTTAAACATATACATTATACTTCAAGAGAGGGAAGAAGCTGACCACTTGCATGTATTTTCATAAACATTTTCATATTAAACTTCCTGCTTGGGAAAAAGATATCCATTGCTTATACTGCCATAAATACTTAATCAGTAACTTCTAGAGGGGGAATAAGAAATCCACTGCATATATTGACATAAACAGGTACGCATTATACTTTCCCTAAAGGAAAATATGGCCACTGTATATTATTTTTTTTTAACACATTTTCTCATTAAACATCTAGTGGACAAGGAAAATTAACTGCACATATCACTGAATAATGTTTTTAAACTTCCAGTGAAGAAAGAAGATACACTATACTAACGTTTTCACATTAAATGTACGATTATTGAATAAGCTGTCCAATTTAGACGTTGTTCATTTTCCCAATTAAAGACACAGGAAAGAATATGTGTACTGCTCGCTGAATATACTGTTAACTTTCAATGTAAAACATACTGTATACATTGTAAAACATTGCCACAGTGGGCTTATCAAAGATGATATCCTCTGCATATACTGTATGGTTAGCTGTATGTTCATTTTAAATTTCCAGTGAAGGGATTTTTAATCCAAATTAATTGAATTTAGAAAAATTTTCCATCTACTGTGCAAACGTGTACCTTGGAACTGGGCACATGCCGACAGTCTGCATAAAGACTTTTTAATTGTTAGAGCAACCAAAAAACTATGCATCAAAAAAAAAAACACATGACAAGCATTGTTAAAAGAAAAAAAGCACTCATTACAGAGTCATGACAACATTCTTGTCCTTTGTATTTTGATAACCTGTTTGTCTGCTTCCACAATGCAGCACAGCTGATGAAATCAGTATCAGTGCTCTTAATATTTTCATGAGATATTGCCCTGTGAGGTATAATTTTATGTATTACAAGGAGTTATACTGCAAAACTTCCTGTCTTCAGATCTGGGGCATGACTTAAAAAATCAAGAGGCGCTTACCAAAGTCAAGAACATCTCTTACAAATGGAATATCAGCTCATGAAGCCTGTTATGTTGTGGGCATTTTGTGAAAAAAATTTTCTGTCACAAGAACTACAGTGTAGCATTAAGACCAGGTAGTATACTATGCTTGAAATCTGTGTCAGCGACAAAAAAACATGGCCAGTTTAGGTGGGACTGAGAACATTTTGTAGGGATGAAATCTGAGACGTCAATAAAAATCAGGGACTTTAGAGAGGTATGAAAAGATGCTAAAGTGCTCACACAAAACATATTCAATCTTGCAAGAGATTACACAGACAGGAGGACAGCTCTATCTATCTATCTATCTATCTATCTATCTATCTATCTATCTATCTATCTATCTATCTATCTATCTATCTATCTATCTATCCATCCATCTCTAAATAAAATAAAAGGCCAGTGATGGACTTGTAAAAATGTTGCTTCTCCCCCTTAGGTGCGCCAAGCAGAGAAGTCCAGTAATGTACAGTTTCCTCAGCTCACAGTGGCTCTGTAGAACACACTTAAATAGCAGATATCCACTTATTTTTATATTTTTTTCTTTAGGTCCTGACCTGTTTACTTTGTTGTGGATCTGATGACAACTGTTCATGAAGGTGGTCTGAATCATGTTTTCACCATTTGTTCAGTGTACCGATGGCCAGACCAACGTGGTGAACATGAACATTTAAAAAAAAACCTTCTATTACCAACAGCCACAGATGAGCACCAGTGACGTCAGTTACAGTTTAGCATTAGAACTCCATGGGCACACATGCTAACTATGGTAATCTCTGCTCGTCCCTGAATGTATACATGGACGTGTCAGTCACCAGCAGGTGCTATCATGGACGAGATCAGCATGAGCTCTATGGGAGGTGCTGTTTTCTTCACTGAGCTGACTGGCCTGACATTCGTGGAAGTTCTTGGGTGGGATATTCAAAAGGGTTGTGCAATGCGCAATAGGGTTGCACCTGCGCAAGTCCGAAAATGCGCCATTCTGTGATATTCAGCAGGGGGCAGTTGCACCACTGAAAACATGCTGAGCAACAGCGCAATGCTAATGAAGGCATGCGCAACCGAAGGGGATGGAACCATGCATAAAGTGTGCAGTGCGATATTCAAAGGCTTGCGCAATGTGCAACAGTGGATCAGGCGGAAGTTGCGCCATAGCAGAAATGAGCCAAATTAAAAAGGATCAAGGAAGAGGTGCAAGAACACTACAGGGAAGCCACATGAGGCAGGGAGACAGACAAGGCCAGAGGGAGAAAGAGTGCAGACCAGGGAGAGCAGAGGACAGAATAGGGGCAAGAGAAGGTGTGTGGGGCCACAGAGTGCAAAGGCCAGTAGGTGTACCTGGTGCAGTGGAGGTAGCAGTCAGGACAGTGGGGGGAATGGAGCAACAACAGCTGGGGGAGCACACAAGCCAGGGACATGGACAGTGCCAGCTTCCACATGGAAGCTGTAACGAGGGGGATGAGAAGGCATGCTGCAGGGGGACGTGGCCGTGGAAGGGCCCGTCGGCGGTATGCCCCCAACAGGCAGTACCGAGCCCGCATCAGCTTTGAGCTCTACTCAGATGTCGAGATTGTGGGCTGGTACCACCTGAACAGGGCAATACTGAGGCGGCTCTGTGAGCTGTGCAGTGATGTGATGCAGGCACCCTCACGACGGAGTCACGCTCTGTCAGTGGAGACAAAGGTAACAGGCTGCATGTGCTTGCTCACCACGGTTACCTTCCAGAGACCAACATGGGACACCAGAGGCATAACACAGCTGGCCACGTCTCGCATCCTCACCCAATTCCTCAGCGCACTGCTGCCACATGCTGCGGAGTACATCCATTTCCCAGCACCGCGGTGGAGCGCACAGCAAACATACAGGAGTTCCACAGGGTAGCACATATGCCTGGCATGCTAGGGGCTATAGACTGTACCCATGTGGCCATTCACACACCACCTGGCCCCAATGGTGCTGCCTATAGGAATCGGAAGGGTTATGCCAGTGTCAACTGCTAGGTGGCTAGGGGCAAGGGTGGGTAAGCCACAGGTGCCATGGGTGTGGCACACAGGGTTAGGGGCAATATAAGCCTGAACAAGACACTAACCTCCACTATCTCCACACAAGTGACAGTGGATACCCACTCCATCCCTGGCTGCTCACACCCTACTGGCGGCCCATGACCCCATTGCAGCAATGCTTCAATGAGGCACATGCCACCACACGCAACATCATTGAGTGGGTGTTTGGGATGCTGAAGGCATGCTTCCAATGCCTAGACACCTCCAGTGGTACCCTACAGTATAGTCCCTCAAAGGCCTGTGGGATATTCCTGGCCTGTTGTATCCTGCACAACATGGCCAAAGACTGTGGGATAGCCGTACAGGTCGAAGAGGGGGACAGCGATGGGGACGACGGTGACGCCGGTGATGATGGGGATGGGCAGCCCCCCCTTGGATGACATGACCCCCGACTGATCCGGCTGGCCCAGCTGCACTGGTACACCATCGCAGAGGAGCACTTCACCCAACACAGGTAAGTCATGGAGCCATGTGCAACCAACAGTGGCTAGGGCACAACCCACATACACACAGGGAAACACACCAGGGGTGCATTATGGCAAGGGAAGTGGCAGGGCACAGAAGCACACACATACAACCAGGGAGGGGTGAACAGTAACATGCCACATGGACGGACACACACACACACACACACACACACAATAGGCACAAAGTGCACAGGGGTCAGGTGCACAACAGAGCAGGAACACAGACACTAAAAACACACATGTCCACAGGCCACCACATCCACTGACTGTCCATGTACGTGTGTCAGATGCTGGGCACCTTCACACTTTGGTGTACAGCACAATGCAGGCATCATCATGCACATGCACCTGTGGACAGCAGTCGGGAGGGTGTGCAGGTGGTCCATGTGTCTGCGTGTAGGGCTGGGCACCCACTGGTGCACTGCCCACCAAAACACACATTGCACACAGGGCAGCACCAGACAGGGCCCACACTGGGAGACAGCTCAGTCTTGAGGCACAGTGCCACGGCCACCTCGGATGCGTGGGTGGCCCTGCTGAGATCCAGCACCACTGGCAGGATGAGCACAGGCCTCATGGGGTGGCACCAATGGACCACCAGGGATTCCACTGCATGAACATGACCTTGCCCGCACAGGGGTCTGCAGCACACTGAACATACCTGCACCAGGGGTGCTCGGGATGCCCACAGCCGAACCCGGTGTCGACAGGGTGGGTGTTGCACAACACCAGGAATGGGGAGTGGATAGCATACTGCATGGTGTGAGTGGCACAGGGGCACCTGACTGTGTGCCCAATGTGGCCATGACAGCGACCAATGCCTGTATCTGCCTGTCAATGGCGGCGGTCACATCCATCTGCAAATGGTCAATCCATGACAGGATCCTCTTGTTGTCCCTGCTGTGGCACTCCAGAGCCACACACAGTGCCTCCACGGATGTTGCAACCTGCATCTGCTGCTGTACTGATGCCTGCAGCAGGCGGGTGTGCTCATCAAAGAGATCGTGTGCCACATCGGCAACCTGTCCCTCAGGGTATGAAAGGGCCTGATGTACAGCACCCCTTGAGGGTGGGCACTGCTCACCAGGACCAGGTATGGGCAAGTCCACAGGTGGTGCACCTACATCACCGCTGAACCCTGTACCCCCAGTCCCGGTGGGTGACTGCTGCTGCAGCCCCTCCTCCTGCTGTGCCCAAGGGATCAGTTGTTCCGTTGCTGTGGCCACAACAGTACCAGTCACCTGCACAGCCACCGGTGCTGCCCCACCGGTGCTGGCACACACGTTGGAACCAGCTAGGTCCATGGGCATGAGCTGTCCTGCTGTGTGTCCATTCTGTGACACACACATGTCAATGCCCATAGTAGTCATTGCATCATCAATGGTGCAGGTCTGTGCCACAGCCACAGCCACAGTGTGCTGGCATGCTTGCATGCCAGACTGCTGAGACACAGGAAGGGCACCCTCACACCTGTCTCAACGACATCAGTGATGGCAGCCAGGCGTGCACACTGGTGCAATGCACGCCGGCAACCTGCGGAGGTGGATGGTCCCTCCTCCAATTCCGGATGGCTGTCTGCAGTGGACAGGCCTTCCACCACTGACCCCTGCAGACACACAGGATCTGTAACAGAAAGGAAGGACACGTTAGTGCATGTGATCTACCTTCCCCCCCGACCATGACATACCATGCAGTGATGGGCTACCACCTGTCTGGAAGCCACCTCCAGGAATGCCCTCAATGGCACTGTGCTGCATGCTTGCAGTGAGCCTGTCCTCTGCTGGAGTCAGCTGCACCACTTCCGGCTGGCCCTCGCCTGTTGCAGCACATGCCGTCCTGATGGCTGCCACTTTGTCCTTCACCCTCCTCCTGTCGGTTCCCATTTTCTTTTTACACTCCTGAACAGAGCGCTGGTGGCTGCCGTGCAGGTTGATGGCATGTGCAACCCCCTCCCATGCAGCAGCATGGGCCTGAGGGTTGCCCCGCCGTCCACTGAGAAGTGGCTCTTCATACAGGTAGGCCTCGAAGACTGCCTCCATCTCAGCCTTCATAAAGTTAGGCCTCCTCTTCCGCCCATCTTCATCCTCCTCACCCAGTCCTTGCTCGGTCATTTCACAGCCTGTATGGCTGAGAGTGGTCACCTGTGACTGTGCAGTACACAGCAATTCCCTGAGGCCATAGTCCAGAACATCATAATGCATGCAACTCACCTATCAACTGCAGTAATCGAATATGGCCACTGCAGAACAGTGTCGCATATTTATAGTGTAATCCATGCAAATTAGGTGTGGAGCAACTTTAATGAGATGCAAATCACGCTGCTGTGCCATTGAATGGCTGATCGGATGATTTGCATATGACGACTGAATATCGCGCTTTTGCACTTTGCGCAATACGGTTGAACATGCTGAGCCAATGGCGCAGTTCTGTGACTGCGTAGTACACTGCACTGCACATGCCCAGGTAGCTTACACAGGCATCTGCCATGCTGATGACATGCTGTGTGCGGTAGGCAATTCAGGGCACTGTCACCATTGTGCCAGTGGCACTACAGCAATGGTCACTACATGGCTGGTGGTGTCAGTGGTGCCCGAGCATGGTGGTGGAGAACCACGATACCAGCAGCAGCCCGATGAGGGTGAGTGCCATGACAACATGATTGCTATTGCATGCTGTGTGACAGGGTGGGGGGCAGGGCATGGCCACCATCCATGGACACCACTGCCATGCATGCAACATGTGACAGTCAACACTGTCCAGTGGCACTGCATGTCTGGAAGTGCATCAATGGTGGTCCATGCGTGCACTGGGCATATGGCTGTGGCACTGCCTGCCCACCGTGTAGCAACGTTACTGTACGTCCTTGGTTGTGCTGTGCTGGACATGGGCGGTGTGTGCATGCAGTGGTACACATGGCTGTTGCTGCCTGGTTGGGCATGTCTTGTGCACATGGTCACTGTGGGTGGGTGCAGTCCATCACAGGAGCGGGCACTTGGCAGTATGCCATGCATGATGGGTGGGCTTCAGGGATATGGACAGTCACACCCATTGACTCTGATCCCTTGTCCTAGGTGTCCGGATACTATGACGGATAGAGAGGTCCATGCAGCAGCTGTTGCAGGTAGCAATGGACTCACTTATTATCCTGCAGGACCTACAGCAGCATGGGGTGTGAAGGAGGCCCCGGGACCAGCACCAGGCAGCAGGGGAGCAGGCTGGAAGACAGTAGCTGCCCATCACCTCCCCCTTTGACTATCCCTCACACCCTGCATTCCCTCTCCCAGTTGTTCACTCCTGCCCCTTACCCACGCCTACCTTGTACCCGTACCCCCACCCCTGTTTTGTACATATGTATATAGTTCTTGTTGTTGTTATTCTTATTGTTGTTTTTTTTGTAATACAGTTCTTTTGATATGAACACTGTGGTGGTCTCTGATTTGCAGCTGGCTATAGGTGCTCAGTTGCAGTGGTGTGCATGGCATCTGGGGTGGTATGGTCATGGGTATGTGTGTGTGTGCATGGGGAGATGTCTGTGGTGTGGGAGTGGCTTTTAGTCAGTATCTGTGGTGTGTGTTGTTCACTGTGCATTGCATTGCTGTGTGCAGTGTTCCATGGTGCCTGCTCTGTGTCCATTGTGCCCCTGTCAAGCTGTCCTTGGCCTGTGCAGCTGACACCCTTGCATGTCTGTGGCCTGCCAGGTCTGCTGCCTTGTCAGTGGGTGCTGTCCCTGCAGGTCATCCACTGTGACCGCCATGATGCTGGGTTGCCACTTGTCACCGTTGGGGTGCATGTTTGCCTAGGGTGACACTGTGGCCTCCACAGTTGCTGTCCCACCTCCATGCTGTGTCTTGTGTGTGTTGCAGGGGCAGTGCAGCACTGTCTGTGACTTGTGCTCCAGGCGTATGCTGGTGGTGTACAGAGCCACAGTACATGCACAGGGTGGGTGTCACCCCTGTGCCATGGTGGACTGCAGGCTGTGCGTGCACAGTTTACATGTGCCCACACTGGGGGCTGGGTTGCCACACTACTGCGTCCCTGTGTTGGTGTCCCTGAGGGTATGGGTGTGTGTTTGCCCCTGCACTGTGTTGCATCTGGTGCGCTGCATGCTTCCATGCACCACTGTGGGTGTCTGTGCTGGCTGCTGTGGCTCGTGGTGGGTCGCACTGTGACACCTGTCTACTGTGCAGGGTGCTGTGTCAATGGCAGTGGTGTCAGGCATACCTTTTCCCAGTGGGCAGGCCACTTGTGACACATGTTCGGTGTCTCAGCTGTGCCTCAGGGGGTTGTTCATGTTGGCACTGGTGTCTGCCGCTGTTGCTTGATTGTGTGCTGCCACCCACTGCTAGGTGCTCATGGTGGGTCTGGCTTGTATGGTTCTGTGGTATATTAGGTTGCAGTGTGACAGGGGGCAGGATGCATGGGGATTCCTGCAGTGATGGTCACTGCTCATGGGGGGGTGTCTTGGGGTCACAGTGCAGGGTGTGCTGTGCACAGGGGGGGGGCTGCTGTACACTGGAGTGGTCCGCCCCCCTTGTGTGGCTGTCTCAGCTTGCCAGTGGGTGTGCTGGGGCAACATAGCCCGGCTGTGCTTTGTTTGCTTGTCCCTATGGGCCGGTGGATATTCCATCCCTCCCCCAGTTATGCTGTGCTTGGGGTGTGGGGGTGCATTGTCAGTTCTGCAGTGTGTTCCTGTGCCCAGCTGTGGCATGGGTGGTGGGCCCCTGCCTACCTCCCTGGTTGTGCAGTTCCATTGTTCTGCTGCTGGGGGCTCCCTGCTTGCACTATGGTGCCTCTGGACTGCTCAGCTGGGTTGCCCTTGTTGTGCTATAGCGCATCGTATCTGCTCAGCTTCCCCTTCCTGGTTGTGCTATGGCGCAGGTTGTGCGATATTCAGATGTTGGCTGGTTGCACAATTTGGCTTGCTCCATGTTTGAATATCGTGTCTATTGCGCATGTGTGCAATGGACTTGTGCTTGCTCCTGCTATTGCGCACATTTTGGATGCAGTTTGAATATCCCACCGCTTATAGCTAGTTTCATTCATTGTGCTTGTAAATAAAATAAATAAAGAATTTCAAGTGAGTTTTGAAGTAAAGTAGTATGTGTTCTTTGTGCTAGTGTGCAAATTAAAATTATGTATATACATCTGTGGGACTGGTGGTTTTGCACACTCTTTTTGTTGCAGCTCTGTTACTGCTGAAAATGAAGTGTTTCCACTAATGTTTGAGAACTGCTTCTTAGATTCCTGATAAAAAAACAAATATTATGGATTGTAGAGGTAGTCCCTGTTGACCACAAAGCAAAAATAATGATTTCCTTATGCAGATCACAGGAACAAGTTGATTTGCCAGACAATTATCAGCTGTCTGTCTTGACAACTTGTTGCCATCATTCAGCAAGCTGTGCCAGCTGTCCGTGGCTTGCTAGCAGTAGGATGTGAATTGCCTCTGAAGTGAACATATCGCCTTAAAAAAAATTAGTTCTTGCATAATCTGAGGCAAATCCCTTCAATGTGCTGGCAACATTTCTCTTATTGCAGCCTGCTAGGTTTTCTTTCAGATCATCGGTTGCAGTCATAAGGCGGAAGGGGAGGGTCTGAATCCCCGTTTTTGAAAATATATCTACTGACACTGCCATTAGTTGGATACTGCAGCAGAACACTGATTTGTTAAATGTCATGGTTTTTTATTCAATTTAGGCATTAGCACATCAGCTGCTGCTGCTTCCCTGACTCGACCGCTGTAGCAATTGTTTCACTTTCTGACCTAGCAGGGTCCCCGTGATGCAACTTACTTTCCCCATCCCTTACTCATTTGTTGCCATCAAATATGACTAATAGTTGTTCCAGACTTCCGAGTTGGCTTAATCCCAATGATGTGACTCTCCTTTAACCCTGTGTTGTGTAAGGGAATCATTATTTTAGCACTGTGGTCACCAGGGACCACCTCTGCAATTTATAGTATTTGTTTTGTATCCAGAATCTAACTTTTAGGGTGCAGAGAATCAGTTCTCAGCAATTAGTGACAGCTTCATTTTCAGTCAGTAACAGAGTGCGTAACACTACCCCTCCCATGGGATGTCTATACATAATTTTAATTTACACACTAGCACAAATAACGCATACTACTTTACTTCAAAACTCACTTGAAAATTTTTATTTAATTTATTCACAAGCACAGTGAATGAAACTAGCTACGAGAACTTCCACGAATGTCAGGCAAGTCAGCTCAGTGAAGAAAACAGCACCTCCCGTAGAGCTCATGCTGATCTCATCCATGATAGCACCCACTGGTGATTCGTGCGTCCATGTATACATTCAGGGACGAGTGTAGATTACCATAGTTAGTGTGTGTGCCCATGGAGTTTTAATGCTAAACTGTAACTGACGTCACTGGTACTTGTCCGTGGCCGTCAGAAATTGAAGTTTTTTTTTTAAATGTGCATGTTCACTGCAATGGTCTGGCCGTCGGTATACTGAACAAATGGTGAGAACATGATTCAGACCATCTTCATGAGCAGTTGCCATTGGATCCACAATGAAGTAAACAGGTTAGGACCTAAAGAAAAAAACAAAATAATAGGTGGATGTCTGCCCTTTAAGAGAGATTACCTTCGGCAGCCTTCAGCACACTCACTTTGAAAGTTTTGCTGGCCAACTCCTTCAGGGTGCAGAGTGGTGATGACTGGGCAGCAACGCTGTTGCAGGGTGCCCCGGGCCCGCCGGCTACTTTCTCCTGCAGCCCCCTGGGCAGCGGTCTGAGACTGGCTGAGGTGGGGGCTTTCTTCACCGAGGGTTTGTTTGGGATGTCCTCGATACTGAATGGGGTGAGGGGCTTTTATGCCCTTGCTGTTAAGGGAAGGGGTAGAAATGACAGGGATGCAGAAATGTACCAAAAAAATGCCAACTGTAACATACTGCAGTGCTGCAGTCCATAGGGACACCATGGGCGGATTGCTTCTTGGGGGAGGGTCAGGCGGAGGAAAAACATTTCCACAGACGAAAAACATGACGTCAGCTCTTTTCTACATGCAAAACGTCTGCAGGGCTCCACCCATGCAGCCGTAAAAAGGTGGTGGCTGAAGGTGGCTAAAAACAAATTTCATTTATAGGCTTATTTTTCACATTTACTGCCAACATTGTTACAGGTCACCAATTAGTGCAGTGCAGCATGATTTGGAGTTAGCAGATGGAATTAAAAGGACAACAACTATAAGGCTCCTGGTTCTCACTGGGGATTTCAACTACCCTGATATTGATTGGGAGGTAGAAAGTGCCCAAAGGAAAGCAAGGAGGAATTTCTTACCAGTCATAAAGGACTGTTTCCTTATTTAATGTCAGGTATTGGACAAGAGAGGATGTGGTTCTTGATTTACTACTGAGTAGTGGGGATGTCATGGTCAGAGCAGTAAAAGCTGAAGAGCCGATGGGTAACATTAACCAGGATAGAAGAGCATTCAAAGTAATTTGGGAACACGCACCACAACTAAAGCCATGGCACTAGGAGTCACAATATCTAATTCTAACAAGCATTTGTCAATGCCGAATGTTTGCTTACTGGCATTGGCACTGGTAGTGTAGGAGTTAGGGAGATGCATAATAGGAATGGCAGTGAAGTATTGAACTGAAGCCAACCCCACCACCACCCTGCAGAAACTGACAGGAATTGTTAGGGTGTGCATTTGGGTCATCAGTCATAACGGTCACGCATTTCACCACACCCTACTCTGTAGACACCAAGTGTCACGGAGTGCCTTGGGGTCTTTGGGCCTTATGGTCACCCAATTCCATAAGGACATATGGTGAGATGGGTGCAGTATAGGAGAATGGGGTGAACTTTGGGGCCAAAGAGTCCAAGGCACACCTCAATGCCTGTTACTGGCTGCATGGTGTGGGTCAAGGTGGAATGGTATGAGCATTACAGGCGACAATCCCAAGTCATCCCCCTGATGCCTGTCAGTCTCTACAGGGTGGGACGTTATGGCTGTAAATCCTAACGCTGCAGGTGTTCGTTGGTATTCTCACTCCAAATTTTCAGCATGGGTGTTTTGAGACCCCCACCTCATGAACAGTACTAACATACTAACATACTAAAATGCCAGCAGAATAGGCCTAACGGTCCTTCACGTCTGCTTGTTTGGTTAGCCCCCACCCTGGGAGCTGACCTTGCTGCACCCCTCGCCTTCTTTGGCTTCTCCCTTCCCAGTTCCGGATATTCTTGCTGCATTGGATTTTGTTTCCAGAACCCTTCCCCTGTACCTGTCCCACCCCCTCTTGAACCCCTCCACCGTCTCTGCCTCCATCAGCCCCCAGGCAGCACATTCCATGGCTCCACCACCCTCTCAGTGAAGTAGCACCTCCTCCTCCTCCTTTCTCCCCCAAATCTCCCACCCTCCAGCTTCCACCCATGCCCTCTAGTGGCTCCCTCCTCCTTCCTTCAAAGCACCCTGACTGCTCCTCCCCTATTTACACCCTTCATGTACCTGAAGACCTCTATCATGTCCCCCCGGTCCCTTCTCTCTTCCAATGTGTACATATTTAGCTCTTTGAGCCTCTCCTCATAGGTCCTGTCCCCCAAGCCCCAAATCATTTTGGTTGCCCTCCTCTGGACCCTCTCTAGGAGTTTAATGTCCCTCTTTAAGTGTGGCCTCCAAAACTGCATGCAGTACTCGAGGTGCGGCCTCACCAAGCAGTTGTACAGAGGGAGTATCACTTCCCTCTTTCTGGAGGTGGTCCCCCTAATGATGCATCCCAGCATCCTGTTGACCTTGGCTGCTGCCCTCCTACAAGTCTCTGAGTTGTTCATCTTGAGATCCACCACCACCCCCAGGTCCCTCTCAGCCATCGAGACTTGTAGCACTTCACCCCCCAGGGTGTACACTTGGCCCGGGTTACTGGCCCCCAGGTGCAGTACCTTTCATTTCCCTGCATTGAACCTCAGCTTCCACTTTCTAGACCATCTTTCCAGAGCCTCAGGTCCCCTGTAGGGCCACCTCCCTCCTCCCCATCCACCACCACCCCCAGTTTTGAGTCATCCACAAAGAGACTCATCTCACTCCTGATACCTGTCCTTATGTCAGAGACATAGGCGTTGAACAGGAGGAGCTCAAGGACTGATCCCTGTGGGACCCCACTAATGACCCTCCTTAGGGAGGAGACTATCCCACCAACTATGACCCTCTGGGTCCAGTCCTGGAGCCAGTTGCCTATCCATCTGATCATCTGGTTCCCCACTCCCATTTCTCCCAGCTTATCCAGCAGGCCCTTGTGAGAAACAGAGTCAAATGCCTTGCTGAAGTCTAGAAAAAGGACGTCCACTGGTCTACCCAGGTCCAAGGCACTCATCACCCAGTCATAGAACTCCACAAGGTTTGTCTGACATGATTTTCTCCGGACGAATCCATGCTGTCTATTGCCCAGGCACCCTGACTTTTTCGGGTCCCCTCCAGCCTCTCCTTGACAATGCCCTCCATCACCTTGCCCAACACCAATGTCAGGCTGACAGGCCTGTAGTTCTTTGCCACCTCCCTTGATCTCCCTTAGTGGATAGGCACTATATGCGCCACCTTCCAGTCCTGGGGCACCCACTCTGTCCTCGGAGAGATGGTGAAAAGCTCCACCAGTAGCAGTAGCAATATCAGTTTATTAGCTGAAAGCTGATTGTGCACAGTGACAATGCCATTTGGCACCACAGGTGTGAAAACACATTTTGAACAGGATGTGAAAAATGTCAACTGTACTGTTTATGAGGAGATGTAAAAAATGGCAATGTTGAAAATCTGTAGTGAAAATAAAAAAATTGGTGAAGTCACGAGCGCACCTAGAAACTGGGCAACACACACCCATAATGTAATTAGTTTGGGGATTGTTTACAGCAGATTGTCAACACAGGCATTTTGGGACCTCCGCTCATGAACAGTGTCACTGTGATTTTCTTAATCTGTCCCAAACCCTGATTTCCCACAGCAACCACGCATTTCTGCGCCGGAAGTGTGAAAACACAATTTGGCTAGAGTGTGAAAAATGACGACTGTACTGTTCATAAGGAGGTGTGGAAAAGTGCCAGTGTAGAAAATCTGAACTGAAAATATTGCAAATTCGTGAACTTACAAGAGTATGTGGAAACTGCGCAATGCACGCTCGTAACACAGTCATTTTATGGACTTTTGTCACCAAATTTTCAACACAGCCATTTTAAGACATCTGCTCATGAACAGTGACACTGTGATTTTCTTACTGTGTCTCAAGCATTGATTTTGCACACCGACAGAGCAACTCTGCGCTACATGCACGAAAACACATTTTGGGCGAGATGTGAAAAATGACAGCTGTACTGTTTATAAGGAGGTGTGGCAAAATGACAATGTTGAAAATCTGGAGTGAAAGTATGAAAAATTCTCAAAGTTACAAGCGTGTGTAGGAACTGCACAATGCACGCTCGTAAAACAGTCATTTTGGGAAATTTTTTCACCACATTTTCAACATAGGGTTTTGGGGGTCTACCTCATGAACTGTGACACTGTTGTTTCGCTACTTGGTCCTGAAATGTGGTTCTACCCAGTGACCGTGAAATCACCTTTCGGGACCGAATAATAAAATGACAGTGACTGAGTTTATGGGGTGGGGCCCCAAGAACCCCATGTTGAAAATTTAGTGAAACAATTCCCCAAAATGGCAGAGATATGCAAAAAAGTTGAAAAAAACCATTTATGCTATTATACAGCTTACTGGCATTTCTTCAGATTGCGGTCGGCTTTGAAGAGAGCAGACATATTCCCAGTCCACCGAAGATTGTTGCGCTTGGGTTCCAGAGGTAAGTATGGGGTGGGGGTGGGGAGGTGGGCACAGGGGTGGGCATGGTTTGGGGAGGGGGCAAGATAGTCAATGAGGGACCCTTTTTTTTATAGTTTTTTTTTCTTTGTACAAGACAACGTGGAATTTTGCCACTCTGGGGCGGACTCCCAGTGTGGCAGCTTGAAGGTTATTTTTGGGAGGCAGTGGAGCTGACAGAGGATTGGGCACCCCCTTCGGCCATATGGACATTTGCACACCGGGGTGGGCTCCCAGCGTGGCAACTGGAAATCTTTTTTTTTTTGTGGGGGGGGGACCATGGAGCTGACGGGGATTGGGCACCCCATTGCCATATGGATGTTTGCCACATTGGGGTGGGCTTCCAGCATGGCACATGGAAGTGTGTTTGGGGGGGCAGTGGAGCCGATGGGGGGTTGGCCATACTGTGTGCTGGGGAGGTGCATGAGCACGCTGGGGTGGGCTCCCAGCATGCTACGTAGGTGTTTGGGGGGATGAACTGTCTATGAGAGTTCAGATGCAGTGCCGATGTGTAGGCAATATGCATACTGCCGATGGCAGTTTGCAAATTGCCTACAGGTTACCACCACTGATTGTGGCAGTGTTTTCCTCAGAACTGTATGCCACTGCATCTGAATGGCTGTCATCAACAGCTTGGACATTCATTGCCGTGGTGCAGCCATGCCTGCAAAAGGGAGCAGGGAACTGGAAGTGGGGGAGGCACACCTACGAAAACTCGTATGGTGGCACTATGTTTCTTGCACATGCATAAAAGCAAACATAAAAAGCTGACAGATGGTTATGGCTAATTGGGTGAATCCGCCATATACTGGGAGTGCTAATGCAGAGAGGAGGGGTCTGAAGTAGAATTCAATGGAGGCAGTGACTATATGTTCCCCTGAGCAGCAAGGCCTCCATGGTTGTCCAATGAACTTCAAGGGACATTAAGGGATAAAAAAAAAGAGAGTATGAAAAGTGGAAGGATTCTTGTGACAGAGCAATGAAAGTGGAGTATAGAACACTACAGATGAAATGTAGGGCCATGATTGCACAGGCCAAGGCCGACCTGCAAGACAGGGTTGTATAGGGAATCAAGAGGAATAATATTTCTTTTTTTTTGTGTTTATATTTATTTGGAGATGGGGGATTCTGTATAATACCTATTCTGCTCACTGTTAATTCAAAACTATTTTGTATTATGAAATTCCTTAGGTCAATTTATTTGTGATGGTTTATGGAATGTGATCATTTGAATGTTATTGCTTATATATAATTGTCTGCCAGTGTTTGTTGGATTTTAAGATGGACCTCCTTAAATGTAAATTTTTTTTAAGTTAATAAATTCTAATTATAAAAAAGGGGAATAATAAGTCCACTGTTCAGGGTAGTTAGTGAGGTAAACACCAAGATAGTGAAGTCGATAGGGAGAAGGGCAAAGGTAAATGGAGAAAAATGCAAAGGCAGTAAGAACAGGGATGGGGCAAAAAGGGGTAAGACCATCAAAAGATGGAGGGTAAAGAGTACCAATGTCCATAGTCTAGGTAACAAGCTCCCTGTACTGGTGGCATTAATGGAAGAAGGATGCTTGGATATCATGGCAGTCACATAAACATGGTACACAGAGAACCATAACTGGGATGTCAACATACCGGGGTACACAATCTACAGGAGGGACAGGGAGGGTAGAAGATGAGGAGGAATAGCTCTCTGTGTAAAAGAAGGGATCACAGCGATGGAACAAAAGGTTAAACGGGGGAGGAAGCTCTGCTGGTCACCCAGGAGACTGAAAATGGCACCACAATCCACACAGGTGTTGTATATAGACCCCTGTCTCTGGGAGGAAATGGACAAGGAAATGATAGAAGGCATCCTTAGGATGGCAGAGAAAGGGGAGATTTTTTTGATGGGGACATGAATATGTCAGCTGTTAACTGGAGCACCTTTGCTGCAGCCACATCCAAGAGTAAGGCCATTCTTGATACCTTACAGGGGGAAAGCCTCAGACAGCTAGTGTTGGAACCCACTTGTGAGGGAGCAAACTTAGACCTGGTACTCTCAAATGGGGATGGAGAGGAGATCTCAGATCTAGAAGTGGATAGCCATCTGGGAACAAGTAACCACTAAACAATGTGATTCAAGATAAACTCAGTGCAGAGTCAAGCCAACAAAAGTGAGGGCACTGGACTTCAGGAGGGCTAACTTTGTCAAAATGGGAGAGTGCCTCAGAAAAGCTCTAGCAAACAGACAAGGAGGAGGGGTGGAGCAACAATGGGGAAACATCAAAACTACCATCACGAGACAACAAGCCCTTGTGTGAAGCAAATAAATCAAAATTCAAGAGAAAACCACTATGGTTCTCAAAAGAGGTGACGGGGAAGGTTAGGGAGAAAAAGATAGCATTCAGGAAGTATAAGGAAACACAGAAGGAGTAGGACAGAGAACTGCACCAGTTAAAACAGAAGGAAGCAGGGAAAGCAGACAGAATAGCAAAGGCCCAAACCGAGAAAAAGATAGCCAACTCGGGTTAAGAAGGGGGATACAATGTTTTATAGGTACATTAGGGAGTGAAGAAAACAATGGGAGGAATAGTGAGGCTGAATAATGGGAGGGTGGGTGGGCAGAAAGGAAGGCTGAAAAGCAGAGATACTGAATGAATAAAGAGAAAAAGTAATGTCTAAAGTAAGTTCAGCACAATAAAGTAAAAAGGGATCTCTGAACCTCAATAGTTCAAAAAATAAATCTCCTTTATTAGAAAACTCACAGGATATCACATAAAGCTGTAATGAAGTGCAAAACACATGCTCTCACCCACTGGTGCATAATGTGCAAGTGCATTATTCCTTTTTAGGCAGATATCAACTCCCAAAAACAGCTGCTTTTTCTATGCGCGGTTTGGGCAAGTGTCTGGGGGCACAGCCAACAAATTCTCCCAACCAAAACAAATGGACCACTGTGTAGCAATTAATCCATACTCAGGAGGTAGTGGGCTTACAGACTCTCCAAATAGATGCTATAAAGTAGAAATTAAAGTGAAAAGCCACAAAGTCTTGTGGCGCAGCAGGGGCTTGTGCCTACTAAAAGTACAACGACTTCCGGGTGCACTTACGTATCAACCGCATAGTCGATCATCCTCAGTGCATAACCCAATGTAGAACAGATGAAGAGACCCTTGAAACATCGATTGACGAACACAAGGGTGCAATACAAACTGTGAACACAGACTATGCCATGGAACATCATTATTTGGAGGCAAGACATGGATCTCCATCAATGCTGAAATTTGTAGGCTTGGAAAAGGTAGAGGTTGAATTCAGAGGAGGGGACTTAGGGATCAAATTTCTGCAACATGAAGCTTTTGGGATTTTTGAAATTGATAGTTTGATCTCTTATGGCTTAAATGAAGAAATCCCATTATATAGCTATTTGCATTAGCCTCCCTCCCCATCTATCTTCATAGATTTTGGGATGAGGTTTCTGTGTTTGTGCTTACGTAGGGGAAGACTCAGTGACCATGACTTTTCATGCTCTGGTCACTATGAGGAGCATGACTTTCTGGCTCTGCCCTCATAAGCCTCCCCTGCATGATGTGATCATGACTCATCATGCTCTGATCACATATGAAGTATGTCTTGCTAGCTCTGCCTCCCTAACAATGTACTTTCGTGCTCTGTTAATATGAGAGGTATGACTTCTCGGTTCATCTTTCAAAAGTTGTTTCTCTGTGTTATGTGATCATGACTTGTCATGCTTTGATCACATAGGAGGTATGACTTGTTCGGCTCTGCCACCCTAGTAATGTGTTTGCCGTATATCTATTGGCTGGTTCTATCTATAAGCCAGCACTGTGCATATAAAATAAAACAAATAATTTTTAACACTGTCAAAGTATCAACATGCAATAGAGAGTGCATTTTATGTGTGTGAAGTGGTATTACTTGTCTTTATGGTATAGGTGGTATCCAATTTGCTCCCTTTTGCCACTTCAATAATTGCGTATATGTATTTTTAACAAAAATCTTTCATAGTGTTTGACTTTTCCTTTTTACTGCAACTAGTTTACAAATATTTTGATTTTTCGTGTGTTCTGTAGCTTTAAAACACTCCCTCTATCTACACCTTAAAAAGGACATCAGTTAACATCAGGTTATGCTCTGAGGATGACCAACTATGCGGTCGATACGTAAGCATACCTGGAAGTTGCTGTACTCTTAGCAGTCATGAGCCCCTGCTGTGCCACAAGTCTTTGTGGCTTTTCACTTTAATTTCTACTTTATAGCATCTATTTGGAGAGTCAGTAAGCCCATACCCCCCCCCCCACCGAGGACGGATTAATTGTTACACGGTGGTCCGTTTTTTTGGGTTAGGAGACTTTGTTAGCTGTAACACCAGATGCTTGCCCAGATCGAGGATGGAAAAAGCAGCTGTTTCTGGGATTTGATATCTGCCAAAAAAGGATTCCATGCACTTGCACTTGATGCACCTGTAGGTGAGAGAATGTGTTTTGCACTTTATTATAGCTTTATGTGATAGCCTGTGTGTTTTCAAATAAAGGAGGTTTATTTTTTTGAACTATTGAGGTTCAGAGATCCCTTTTTACTTTATTGTGCTGACCGCACTATAGACATTGTCTTTTCCTCTTTGTTCAGTTGAGCTCTAAGGTACTTATGCACACCCTTGTCTAGTAACCCCCTCCAGACAAATGTGGCCTGGTTTTTCTTTCTATACTGAACAAATACTTCTGCTCAGTATTCACAAAAGAAGAGGAGGGGGAGGTACCTAATCCAGTCAGGAGAAGACCTCTGGATAGGGAGGTTGATATCAGTCCTTCACAGAAGAAAGGGTTCTGAAAGAACTCCTAAAACTGAAGGTGGACAAAGCAATGTAGCCTGATGGGATTCACATCAAAATTTTAAAACAACTAAGAGAAGGACTAGTGACACCACTGACTACCCTTTTTAACAAATCATGAGAGGATGGTGTGGTATCTGAGGACTAGAAGAGGACAGATATGATTCCCCTTCACAAAAGTGGGAGCAAGGCAGAGGCAAGAAACTACAGACCTGTCAGTTTGACCTCAGAGGTAGGGAAAATGATGGAATCACTTCTGAAGGAAAGAAGTGTTGAGTACCTAGAGGCCAGTGGGGCACAGGACCCAAGGCAGCATGGATTAACAGCGGGATGGTCATGTCAGATTAATCTAATCGATTTCTTTGACTGGGTGACCAAAGTAGTAGACCAGGGAGGGGCTGTGGACATGGCCTACCTCGAATTTAGCAAGGAATTTGACACAGTCCCACACAAAAGATTAATAAACAAATTAGCCAGCCTGGGAGTGGGTCCTAGGGTGGTAGCCTGGGTAAAACATTGGGTGAACAACAGTACACAGAAGGTAATAGTAAATGGAGTCCACTCCAAAGAAAGGGGGGGTTATGAGTGGGGTACCTCAGGGTTCAGTACTGGGTCTGGTCCTTTTTAATGTATTTATAAGTGATATTGCAGAGAGACTGGAAGGAAAAGTATGCCTCTTTGCAGGCTACACAAAGATCTGCAACAGGGTTGATACACAAGGGGGTGGACAGGATGAGAAGGCAAGGCATGGCAAGGGCAAGGTAAATTTATTTAAAAAGATGCCCAATCCTGGAGGCTCTGGGCACCATACAAATAAATAGATGGATATTCGAAAAACAAAATCAATGAAAAACAAAACAGAAAAATGTGAACATATAGGTAATTAACTCCACTTAAAAACATTTCCCATAAATAATAAACTAAACATCAAATTACCAATAACTGTGGTCTGAGTTATAGATGAACAGTTTAATCCAGAAAGGCCTGGGCAAGTAAGAGGGCCTTAAGGTAGGCCTTGAAAACCTCCAAAGAGAAGGGACTTGGCAAGGTTGGAGGAATGGTCAGAAGTATGGCAGCTTAGATTCAATGCAAAGTAGTGCAAACTAAGCTACCTGGGAAACAAAAACCGAGGGGATATGCACACAATGGGGGAGAGGTAGTAACAACAACAAAAATGGAAAGGGACCTGGGGGTAGTCATATCAGATGACCTAAAAAGTTAGCAAGCAATGTGGAGAAGGTAGTAGGGATGGGGGGTACTGGGATGTATAGGAGAGGCATCACCAGTGGAAAACAAGAAGTTGTTATCCCTATGTACAGACAGTTGGTGAGACCCCATCTGGAGTACTGCTTGCAGTTCTGGAGACCCCATCTCTGCAAGGACATAGACAGGATGGAGGCAGTCCAGAGGAGGGTAACTAAAATGGTGCAGAGTCTGCAACAGAAGCCATATGAAGAGAGACAAAAGGAGCTTAATATGTATACCCCTGAGGAAAGGAAGGAGAAGGAGGACATGAAAGAAACTTTTAAGTACCTCAATGGAATCAACAAAGTCCAAGAGGGTAGCATCTTTCAGAAAAAGAGATGTATAAGAACAAGGTGACACAATTTGAAGATGGGGGGGATGGCTCAGGTGCAATGTGAGGAAGTATTTTTTTCACAGAGAGGGTAGTGGATGCATGCAATGGCCTTCATGAGTAGGTCATGGGGTCTAAAACAGTGGAGGAATTCAAGAATGCATGGGACAGGCATAAGGCAATTCTTATAGGGGATAGGAAGAAATAGGCTGTTGATTAAATAGGATCTGCAGCTTATCCAGTAGGTAGGTAGGGAAATGGGCAAACTAGGTGAGCCAAGCGGTCCTTATCTGCCACCAAAGTCTATGTTTCTATATATATGGTACAAAGAGAAAATCAGGGATAAAGTGGGGCCAAATACACAGGGGGAGTGCGCCAGGATATGACAGTGCATGACTTAAACAGATATATACAGTAGAAGTGGAATCAGTACCTGTCTTGTCCATTCCAGCACAACTACTCTGGAGACCACTTTAGTAAATCTGTGCAGTCTTGCTACTGAGTAAAATTCTTGTTATTGAGTGAAATAAATGCAAAAGTAATGAACAAAACTCTGCAAACAGTAGAGCATCAAGGTTTACACCCAACCTTCTAATGCATTTCATATACTCCACATACAACATACTTTTTCAAAGGCTATTGGTCTTAAGAGGTGGCCATCACTTTAGTGGGTATGTCTTGAGGATACAGTACTTTTGCAGTGGAAATATGTACAGGCAGACAAAACCTCCTGTGAACCAAAAAAGAACCAAAGTGCTTGTTATTAAAAACATGTTTAAATTGTTTAAAAAACAATTAGTATATAGCTTTCTATATACCTGGACCAACATTTACCACTGTCCACAGCTGATATGTGCAGCAAGTATTTTAAACATTGTCACAGGAAATAAACACTTTTTCCTATCTTTAAAGATTTGTTAAGCTGCAAATACAGAATTGTCTCTAATATATTTATTTCTCCTTAGTCCCACCATATACTTATTTACCACACAGGGGGAATTGCCAGTGGATGAATGAAGCCAAGAAGATCCCCTCCCAACAGAATTTGTAGCATGTGGCATGCTAACCAAAACTCCTTAGTCTAGCCCTTGCTGGCACTTTCCTTACTCGCAGTATCAGGATACCGATTTAGCATAACCCATCAAATTAGAGTTAGCAAATGATGGATGTATTTTAATGCAGTCTGTCACTCGATGAGGGCTGAACACAGCAGATCAATAGCAGGACAATAACTCAGAGTACAAGATTATAGCAGCCACAACTATCCCCAATAATTCTAAATGGCAACAATATATAAATGGGCTAAAAAAGTAAACAGATGGCAAGTAGCCAACATTCTGAAGATGGTCAAATAAAGTATTTCGTGCATTCGGTACATACGGTAAAAAACTGATATATGCATAGCTTCAAATCTCTATACAACCACACTGAAGGGTGAGCCCAGTTATATGCCTACAAAAGCATCAACTCAGTAATCTCTAAGTATATAGGGACTGGAGGACAGCAGACATGGTCCCTCTACACAAGAGCAGGAGGAAGATTTCAGAGGTATGGGAAGTAACGTGGAGTACATCAAGGGTCACTGTTAGTCCCAGTCCTTTTCAATACTGTATATTCATTTGTGACACAGAGGAAGGCAAGTTGCCTCTTGCAGATGCCATAAAGATGTACGCTAGTGTAACACAGAAGGAGGTATAAGAGAACTCATAGAGGACATGGGCAGGTTGGAGAGCAGGTCAAAGATCTGGCTGTGTTAAGAGAAGCACATTGGGAAGAGGAACCAACAGTGCAATATAAAATAGGAATGATGCTGGAAAGTACCACGGAGGAAAAGGACCTAAGGGTCACACTATTGGAGAGCTTAAATACAATAGCACACTGTAACAGAGCCATGGGCAAGGCAAGCAGCATACTGGCTTGCACAGGGAAGAGGATAAGCAGTGAAAGTCTGGAGGTCCTCTTCCCATTGTACAGGTCACTGGTGTGACCACATCTGAAATGCTGTGCAAGGTACTGGAGTCTACATCTGAGGAAAGACTGCAACTTACTGGAAGCAGTAGCATGTAGGGCAACAAAAATGGTCCACGTACTAGGAGGCAAGACCTATGAGGAGAGGTTGCAGGACTTGAACATGTACACCCTTGAGAAAAGGAGGAAAAAGGGTGACATGACCAGGGCAAGCAAGTACCTGCACAGGATAAATACGGTGGCTGCCAAGGAGCTTTTCTCCTTAGGTTCAGCTACAGGGGCAAGAAGGAACTCATTTAAACTTGCAGGGAAAGATTCAACAGGAACATCAAGAAGCATTTTGGCACGGAAAGAGTGGTGGACAAGTGGAACGAGCTGCCAAAGAAAGTGGTACAGGCCAAATTAGTGAACAGCTTCAAGCGGGGATGGGACTGGCATTTGTGATTAGTTAGAAAAGAGGGGCAGAAATAAAAGGGGGTGGCCACTAGGGCAATGCAGAGTAGCAAAGTAGGGTGGGCAATCTAGATTTGCTAACAGGCCTTTTTCATTGTATATGTATCTAGAGTACGTATTTATTTATACAGTAGGGGTGAGTTGATATTAGGTGGAATACAACCACATATATCTCATTACTATTGAATAAATCAGCTATGTCATATGCAGGGTAATAAAATTTTACATTTATACATACACTCCATACATCACTAGCTGATATTCCCACTGTGCCTACATCAGAGCTCCATAGCAACAGAAACCTTACAAACCTGCACTACATTCACCCTAAATAAAACATAATTACACACACCTGTATAAAGCACGAGAAACATACATTTTCCCCCAACATCTCGTTCAATGCATTCCAACACTCAAGTCATTTGCAGCATATACAGCAGAACAAAACTGCAAAAGAAAACATGAAAGAAATCAAAACGAAGAATACTATGGCATTCTTTAAAGGAAAACTACACCCAAAACTTGAAAAAATATATGTTGTGCAGAGTGTTTCAATTTGTATGTGAAGTTCTAGTGTTTCCTTCCCTCTGACTGGTATTAGGAGTTTTTCCTAAATTAGCCTGCTAGTTTTAGGGTAGTTTTATGACCCCTGGAGATCACCATATCAAATAGTTTTATTGCATTTCTTTGTCCTACAGTGCACCTTGTTTCATGTAATGGTGATGTAGCAGAGTCCATAAATCCAGCAGAAAGCACTGCATTACAATCAGTTCACGACAACAGAGATGGCTATATTTTAAAATCTGTAGACTTCAGCTTGGTGACCACCCTCATTCTAAAGGTTTTACTGTCCTGAAAAACTTTGCTGCTGGTAATTTTTGTGCAGCTTGTAAAGCTTCCAAGATATTTAGTTTGTTTGGCATGCGTGTGCTGAATGTTGGGTCTCTCTTACATCACAGTCACATGAGACAAAATGCACTGTGGGAACCAGAAATACAGTTACGCTATCAGGTATGGAGATCTCCAGGGGTCGTAAAACTAGCATAAAGCTAGCAGGCTAATTTGGGAAAAACTCCTAATACCAGTCAGAGGGAAGAAAACACTAGAACTTCACAACAAATTAAAACACTCTGCACAACATATATTTTTTCAGGTTTTGGGTGTAGTTTTCCTTTAACTAAAATCTCACTTTATTAAAAGTGGAACAACATCACATTTGCAACAAACTGAAGCTGAAAGGATCACAAAAGGCACTAAATGAAGAAGAAGAAATATTTCAGAGATGCAGCCAACTCAAGCAGGATGAGGAGCCCTTGTTAGACCCAACCTCTGAACCACACGCATCAAACGTTCCTGGAGTACAAATTCCAAATGAGACATACATTAAAAAGCAAACAGTGGACACCAAAGAAATAGCTGACTTTATTAACAATACCAAAAATGAAAATACAAAATGTAAAACCACAGCAGACATTAACAGTTTATGTAAGTATTTGTCGGAGAATATGGGAATAAATAAACCTATCCATGAAATTACAGCCAAAGAACTGGACCCAAGGGTGGAGACATGCATACTCACTGTACACATTTGTGTACAGTTTTGTTGAGTGCCTGTCACAAACCATAAGCCACTCTGTTAATATTATCATTCTAATCTGTAGTATTTGGGTTAGTGTAGGCCACTGAGGAGTGTCCAATACATGTATAACCTCTTTAGAGAGTAGAGGAGTCATCTGACAACAATCTGACTTGTTTGGAAGGGGGTGCCATTTGGAAAGGATGTGTACATTTTTCAATTGGGGGGGTGTAACTGTTTGAGACTGTGTACAAAATGCAAATTTCTGGCTACACTTCTGAAGTCTGGACCCATTACTTAGCCATCATTTCATACATTTCCAATGCTTGGACAGCACTGAATATGAACCCCTGAATCTCCGCTCCTGATTTCAAAGTATGGAATGATACTTAAAGGATTGTTCATACCCTGAGTCTCTCAGCACTTTCCTCAAAATTTCAAAAAACACGCCAAGTGCATCTGTAAAGCAGAAGCACCTTAAAGAGACTGGCAAAGGAACTGTCCTCGGGCAGCAGACAAACTGACTGACAAAATCATACAAGAACTGTATGATAAAAAACAACTAGGACCCAAAACTCCACAAGTTCTCATCAACACTATGTGGGTAACTGTAACCCTCTATTTTGGATTAAGAGGGAATACAGAAACCCGCAATCTGAAATGGGGAGATGTGATCTTGAAAAGAGATGAAGAAAACAACCACTACTTAGAATACTGTACAGAAAGGGAAACAAAAACGAGAAATGGCAGTAATCCAAAAAATACCCCAAAAATTAAACCTTGGGCATACGAGATTGATAACACAAAAAATGTCCTATAAAAAATTACATGCTATACCGCTGCAGAAGACCCGAAAAGGCAAACCATGAAGACGTTCCATTTTCCCCGCCATCAACCATACACCATCTGCACAATATCCAACAGCCTGGTTTAAAAACCAGCCCCTAGGCATAAATACAATAAGTAAAATAGTTTGAAATATGATAGAAAAAGCCAGTATTAAAACTGAAAAATGCTTAACCAACCATTCTATCAGAAAGCATTCGGTGCAAAAACTAATAGACTGCAATATACCCGGTAATAACATAATCCAGGCCTCTGGCCACAAGAAGCTTCAGTTGCTAAATGAATACTCAAAAATCCATGAGGAGAAACAGCTCAAGATATCAAATATATTAAGTTGCTCTGAACCTCAGCCATCAACTTCAAAAAATGGTTCAGCCCCATCGTCTCACAGTGACACTTGCAGTAACTGGCGAGAAGTTTCAGTAACCCAAGAATAACTGCACAAAATATAACATTTAATATAGTCCAAGATAAGAATTTCTAGAACAGCAGTACCATCCGCTGTAGAATACAAACTAGTTTTCTTGCAAATGAAATAGTAATCTGTACTTTTCTGTTACAGGTCCTCAGCATGAAACACCCCCCGCAAAACGCTCTGTGTCATAGAATCTGACACAGACTCAGAGTGAAAGACCCATAAAAATGGTAACCACTTCTCTGCATGAAGCCAAGAAAAGTACCTAAAGAAGCAGTACTGAAGAAAAAACAGAAGGCCGACAAGAAAAACACTCTGGTGACTTTAGCAAGACTAACACACATTATCCGGTGAAGTAAACCGGAAAAAAACACGTGTCCACAAAATATAAGTTGCATAACGCACTACACACACATTGAAAAAATGAATAAAACATGAATATTAACAAAATAAAGTACTATTACCCAAAAATATTCATTATCCACATGTCTGTAAACAGTCCCGTTCCGTGAAGCCCCGCTCACAAATCACACACAGCCAGCAGAAACACATGCTCTGCAACACTACCCAGTCACTGAACAGGACACTACAACCAATCATACAACAGCAACCACAGCGCCCCGCAGTGATACCCAATCAAAACAGTCCCATCCAACAAATGAACCAATCAGAAAGTACAGTACATCAAAAAGCCATTCACAAATAATACACTGATACCAAAAAAGCAGCCGACTCACACCTTGAAATACTTCCTCCTACAAGAAAAAACACCACAAAAGCATAAAAAGCAAATCGGATACTCTCACTTGTGCCTTTGGCAATTGTGAGTATCCAGAGCTCACTCTGCAATAGTGAGAATATTTTCCATATCACTCTCCTGCCCATCATGTATCCCCTATTTATCTATATTTAAAAAATCCAATTAATTTGTACCAGGAACCAAAAATTTGCACAGGATACAAGGTGTGCAGAACACTACAGCAACAATGACAAACTATCTGCTTGCAAGTCACTTGGGACCTAGGAGAAAACAAGCAAAACTGCAGACAAGATTTCGCTGATGCCAACAAGGCTGGTCTTGCTTTTTTAAGTTGCTATCATTATTTTTGTAGCAGGCCTTGCTGTCTCATCAATCTCACTTTAGAATTGCAGTTATAAGAGTACCACTTCCAATGTCAGTTTTACAGATTTTGTTTTTGCATACAGTGTGCACCGAGAGGGCTTTGACACAGAGGTACTCATTTTCAGTGATGCTCCATACACTGCACACAGTGGTTCAAGTCCACCTAACATCAGGCAGTTAGGTTTCATCCCCCCAGCACCAAATTCACATATGGACCCTCTCCATATCGCTGTTTTTTTCTGTTTTTTGTTATCGTCTGATGGTTCGGATTGGACTCAAGACTTGTCAGGCAGTTGGGGCAGAGAGGAACATTTTTTTTTAATTCCCTGATGGGCCAGTTTAGGCAATATGCCTGTCAGGAATTTGGGGGGGTGGGACAGATATTTTTAATTCACCACTGGACCAGACTGGGCATCAGATCCATCAAGTAGTTTAGAAAGGGAGAACGATTTCTTTTGTATTTCATAATAGTCTGGGTTTGTCCCGGATTCATCAGTTGGTGGGTAGAGAAGGAGGGGCAGATTATTCACAAACAGATCATGCTGGGCACTGGATCTGTTAGGTAGTATGTGGAGGGGGGGCAGATTTTTTTTATTCCCTGATGAGCTGGGTTGGGCTCTGGATGTATCAGGTAGTTTATTTTGCAGGAGGGCAACAGTTTGTTTTCATTCCTTGATGGACCTGGGTGGGCACCAGATTGTTCTGCTGTGCAGCAGGGTGGGTTGGGCCATGCATGACATTGTGTTCTCTAACTGCATGTTAGGAAGGGTACAGAGCTGAGGCTGAGCAAAGAGAGAAGAATAGAGTGAGAAAGGAAGAGTCAGGCAGTGGAGCCGGGATCACTGGCACTAGGGAATGCAGACTCTGAAGTGTGTACCAGAGGTGCCCCTTGGTTTAGTCTCTCACACTAGTGTGCTGCAGGCAGTAAGAGGTGGAGATGCCTGAACTGGGTAGTAGCAGAACAAGGAGTGCAGCAGAAGCCTCAAGCCTCCCACGTAGTGTTTGAGCACCCCTCACTGTGACCTGAGTGGATGGGCATGGGGAGAGCAGCATTTTACCACCCTGTCTATTCCACCTCCTGCTCACTTCTCTGCTGTTGCACCTCCTTATCTCTGTTTCATTTAATACATGGACTAAGCAAGGCACAGAACCCATCAGGTAGTTGGACAGAGGGGAAGAGAATATGTTTTATTCCATGATGGGCCAGTTTGGGCACTGGACTGGTAAGGTAGTTGGTGGTGGGATGGACAGATCATGGGACCTGTTAGAATTTTTTTTTGGCGGGGGAGATTTTTTTTAATTCCTCTGCTACGCCAGGTTGAACAATGGACCTGACAGGTTTTTGGGGATGGGAATTTTTTTCTGTTCCCTGACAGGACAGGCTGGGCACGGAACATGTCAGCTTTTTGTGTGAGGGGTACAGTTTATTTTCCCATAATGGGTTGGGCTGGACACTGGACCTGTCAAGCAGTTTGCAGAAAGGGACAGATTTGTTTTGTTCCTTGAAGGGCCACATTAGACACTGTATCTGTCAAGGTGTTGGGGGGGGGGCCATCATTTTTACTCCTTGAGAGGCTGAGTTGCATACTGAACCCATGCGGTAGTTTATGTGAGCAGGGCATTTTTTTAATTCCCTGATGGATCAGATTGATTATCAGACATGGCAGATAGCTGGAGGGGCTGAGAGGGCCAGACATTTTTTTAATCCCCTGCTGTGTCAGGTTTGGCAATGGAACTGACAGCTTGTTGAGAGAGTGACTCATATTGTTTTATTCCCTCGTGGGATGGGTGGGGCACTGAACCCATCATGTAGTTGTGGGAGGGGCCTTTTTTTTATTCCTTGATGGCCCAGGTTGAGCTCCAGACTAGTCAGATAGTAGAGGGAGGGAACTATATATTTTTTCTTTTTTCAGCGCCTTCCACTGACCGAACAGCGGCTACGACCACCCCCCAGAGGAGGTACATCCTCTGGCCCCACTGACTGCTCTTGGCCAGCCATCCTGGGTTCCTCTGTAGCTCCCCCCACAGCAGGGCCAGGGTGAGAAGTGCTGGTTCACTCCCCCCCATAGGACAGCAATCCAGGATCTGGGGTGGCCCGGATGAGAGCAACCGGGTCCATCATGGGTCCTGTCCCGTCCGAAGTTTTCTTCTTCCATTTTCTCCCACACCCACATCTGTGCAATGGGTGGAGCAGAGGTCTCCACCTATACTGAGGCAGCCAATCACCCTGGATGTAGGCTAACCCCATGGCTTGCATCTGCGCTGAGAGCCAGCCACTGCTGGGTGTCAGTCAACAGTGCACAACACTATCCCCCACTCCCTGAAGAAGGAGAGCAGTCCACCAGATGCTTGATCCTTTTCTCCCCTGGCCACCCCCCAAATGACGCTCATCCATTCCCGAACCCGGGTCACCGATGTGGCATGATGTCTAGCATCCAGCGGCTCAACCCTCAGTGCCACCAGGCCAGTGGACTATATTATCTTAATTCCCTAATTGGCCAAGTTGTGCACCAGAAATCTTATTCTATTCTGCAGTCCCTGTGCTACCAATATATTACTCCTGTGTCTTGTAAAATACTTTGGGATACAGTGTGTATGAGAGTCATTTTATAAAACCAAAGTCTAATGTTTTTTACAGCCCCTGCACTACCACAGTCTAACTCCTGTGCTTTGTAAA
Source organism: Neoceratodus forsteri (assembly GCA_016271365.2). Taxonomy (NCBI): domain Eukaryota; kingdom Metazoa; phylum Chordata; order Ceratodontiformes; family Ceratodontidae; genus Neoceratodus; species Neoceratodus forsteri. The sequence continues at coordinate 608,104,562 of CM057454.1, read as the reverse complement.
GCACTGGACCTGTCCCAGTTGGGGGAAGGGGGACAGATTTTGTTTTCCCTGATAGGCTTGGTTGGACTCCAAATCCATCCGGTAGCTGGGGGTAGGGGGGGCCAATTTGTTTGTATTCCTTGGGAGGGAAGGATAGTAAAGTGCCCATACCCACTGTTTTTCTGAAAACAACTTCACTTCTGATGGGTTCTATCAACCAATGGTGGTGGCCTAGGGGCAGTTGCTTCACTGCTCAGCATGATGGACTGAAGCATGCATGGCAATGTGAACCCTGTGTACATGTCAAGGAGAGCGCAGAGCTGAGATGGAGTACTGAAAGAAGGAAAGACAGCAAGAGAAGGAGAGTTGGGCATTTGAGCCAGGATCACATGTACTTCAGATTTCTGCCTTGGAAGTGCGTGCTGTAAATCCCCCTCAGTCCAGTCTCCCACTTTAGTGTGCTGCAGTCCTGAAGTGATGAAGAGGCCCAAATTCACTAGAACTAGAAGCAGCAGCATGGGGGGGTGGTATATATATATATTTTTATTCCTTGACACGCTCGGTTGGGTACCAGACCTGTCAATTAGTTTGGGAGAGAGGGACAGATTTTTTTTATCCCCTGATGGGATGAGCACTGGATCCATCAGGTTGTTGAGGGGAGGTGGAAAGGATTTGTTTTATTCCCTGATGGTCCAGATTAGTCCCTAGACTCGTTGTGAAGTAGGGGGAAGGGGGGCATGTTTTTTTTTAGGGCTGCAGTGAATGGAGTTCTGCAGACATTTTGCTATCAGAACAGGAATGACGTCATCCTCGTGACCATGGAACAGTGTAATGTGTTAAAATAATTTCCTCCACTGGTAGCCTAATTACTACAATACCTGCATGTACCATAGGAGTTGGAAAGAGCTATTTTTCTAGGGGTGTGATGTGTTAATTACTGTCATCCCCATGACAGTATCTTTTTTTTTCGAGACCCTAGCCTGTCGGCACTTCAGACAACAGGAGACCACTTTGCCACTTGATTCCTTGTGACTCCACAGGGCAGACAGAGAATCCCAGCCCTCCCCCCAACATGGAAAGTATCTGTGCAGCTGACCTCCCTGGGGCAGGAGGGAGTCACAGAGAGCAGTGTGGGTACTTGTCTCTGTGACTGCAGGTGGCTGGCCTTCCTGGACCAGGAGTGAGACACCAAGAGTAGTGCGGGTGCTTGCCTGTGTGGCTGTGGGTGGCTGGCCTTCTTGGAGCAGTAGTGAGACACAGAGAGCAGTGTGGGTGCTTGCCTGTGTGGTTGTGGGCAGCTGGCCTCCCTGGGAAAGAAAATTACACACAACTGAGTAAGTGTACAAGCATCAGGGAATGTATATTTGGAATCATCCTCCCGAGTTGCGCTAGCAAGTCAGCACTGTGCAAGCAGTGGTTTCGATGTGGCATGCAAGTGTTGCAAGTTGATATGTGGCTCAGGAGTACTGCTAGCCTAAAGTTACATAAGACATTTCTGTGAGCTTTTTTTCATAGTATAATAAGCAGTTCTCTGAGTTATGGGACTGTACTGCTGCAGCAAAAGCACCATGTTCCAATCTGGCCTTAAGAATCCTCGAGCCAGGGATGAATGTTTGAAGAAAGTGACCTTACAGCATCTGATTTGATGTGAAAGTGACTCTCAAAAGATTACTCTAACATTATAATCAGCTGAGTAATGCAAGTCATGAGATTTCTGTCAAGGAAATATTGATGTAAACTGTAATTTAAGTGCCAGTGAAAACAACGTCATGAAATGTCTACGAAGTACGCATTTTAGAAGGTAAAACAAAGTTTCTCTATGCACTGTTAAATACAGGACCCTAGAGTGATTGAGTTTTTGTAGTGTGCAGTAATTATGGTCTGTAGTACTTTCCGTTGCTGTTATGATGCTGCATTTTGACAGTTATTTGAATGTGAAGTAAACAGCCGTATAACAGCAACCTAAAGCACTTAAAAACCCAATTACCACACACCACATACACTTAATTGCTCTAGAGTCCCGTATTCAACAAAGCAAACAGAAACATGACTTTAGGCTGTATCTGCACATGCTTTGATTAATAGTAGATGACACATTCAGCTACATCGGCTATGTATGAGAACTGTAATAAAAGTATGTTTAGTTGGTTCCCTGTATGGAAGATATGTCTGTTGTGTTAGCACATCAAACTACAATAAATAAGAAACTGCAAGTTTATCTGTTGTGATTCTGTAGACTGTGCAAGCAGTGGTTTCAGTGTGGCATGCAAGTGTTGCGAGTTGCAACATATGGGTCAAGAGTACTCCTAGCCTAAAGTTACATAGGACATTTCTCTGAGTTTTTTTCCACAGTATAATAAGCAGTTCTCTGAGTTACAGGACTGTGCTGCTAAAGGAAAAGCACCATGTTCCAATCTGGCTGTAAGAAACTTAGAGCCAGGAATGAATATATGAAGAAAGTGACCTTAGAACATCTGATTTGATGTGAAATCTACTCACAAAAGTTTGCCATAACATTATAATTGTCTGAGCAATGCAAATGGTGAGATTTATGTCAAGGAAACATTGATGGAAACTGTAATTTAAGTGCCGTTGAAAACAACAGCATGAAATGTCTACAAAGTATGCATTTTAGAAGGTAAAACCAGGTTTCTCTGTGCTTGTTAAATATGGCACCCTAGACTGACTGAGTTTTTGTAGTGTGCAGTGATTGTGTTATGCAGTGCTTTCTGTTGCTGTTATGATGCTGCATTTGGACAGTTAAATGTGAAGTAACCAGCCACATAACAGCACCCTAAAGCACTTAAAAACCCAATTACTGCACACCACAAACACTCAATTACTCTAGGGTCCTGTATTCAACAAAGCATACAGAAATATGATTTTATCTGCACATGCTTTGATCGATAGTAGATGACACATTCAGCTACATCAGCTATTTATGAGAACTGTAATAAAAGTATGTTCAGTTGGTTCCCCATATAGAAGATATGTCTGTCGTGTTAGCACATAAAACTACAAGAAACTGCAAGTTTGTCTGTTAAGATTCTGTAGATAGTAAATATGTTTGTCCAAAACGATCATAAACTCCAGGAACTCCTTCGCCGACAATAAGATCAGTTACACTGCTTTCCGTGGCACATTTCAGAAATGCACATAATACAAGGTGGGCTGGGGGTTACAAAAAGGTCCTGAGTGCCCACGTTACATCTATGGGTCAGATAAATAACTTTTCTTGCTTTCTGTCATTTTAATTAATGACAAAAACTGGCAAAAAACATTTGGGGCTTATACAAGTAATATAATTGAAAGGCATACTGTAAGAAATTGATTACTGTTGTGGAAAATGCAGTTCTTGAAAGGTTAATTTTTTTGTTTGCCTTTTTTTTCATTCACGAAAATGACATAAATTACCACAACGTATTTATGTACCTGATAGATTAAATGTGGGCAGTTAGGATATTTTTGTAACACTAAAACTCTGGCATCAGGAGGGCTGATCAAACATGCAGATAATTTTGACCATCATTTTATTGGGTGTGGGTTGTTGCATATTAAGGAATTAAGCACAAACTTTATGCTAGTGGTCCAGCCCATATGAAAAGATCTTTCAAAGGTAGCACTGGGTTCAATGCAGTTATTGATCATGAAGATAAATTGTCCCATATGAATCAGCAATCAGATAGCTTCCGAGCAGTAAAAAGAATGAACTAATATACCGTACTATTAGGAAGCCCAAAGTATTTCAAGAAGACATTGTAAACATCTTTCTATGTTAAAGAGAGATTAAATATACTTCTTTGGAAAGAAGAGCAGTGTAGAGCTGACAAATTAAATAAATAAACAAATAAATAAAATGGGCTTAGTTCCTGCAGTTAGACCACCACCCTCAAAAATCACGTTACTAGGTGCAATAATGAAATATAGACTGAACAAACTCTGGCCCTGAGCAATGGAATAGAGAATTAACATTTTATTTTATTCCATCAAAAATAGAAAACTCACTTACAGTATATAACTTTTCACCAAAGTACTATTATTTTTACACTCTCCATGAAATTTGCCTGTGAAAAGTCTGTAGTGTAAGTGAACTTTTCATTTCTGATGAACTAAAACACTGTGTTAATTCGGTAACCCATTGCTCAGTGCTGAGGTTATTGTTCTGTCCATGATTGAATTAATGGCTCCAGGCATGGGCAGAGACACTGGTAGCTTGCACTGGCCTGCAGCTTCAGTTTACTAATGCAATAATGAAATAAAGCATTGTAGATGTAGTTATATTTTAACAATGAGATGATATACACTTATTTTAATCATCTACTGCAATTTTTATATCTTTCTAATAGTGGTATCCAGCTTTGTACTTTTGCAAATTAAGGGGAACAGACAGTACTGACAGGTGTGGGTCTGTTAACGATGTGTCATTTATGGAGGGAAAATGTGTACTTTCTCTATAGTTGATATTTTTAGATTATACCTGGTTGAGCCTGTTCTCCCTGGACCCATTTTCCTGAATCTGCAAATATAGTGACAAGCTGCAGACAAGGGACATTCAGTAGATGATTTTGATCAGTTTATCACCAGTAGTGCTGTCCTCTTCGAGCAAAGTATGATCATATACGGCACTTAACTCCAAGAGGACTGTATTAAATGTAATGTTTGATTTTATTTTTTTTATTTCCAGAATATAGCCCGTGATTGTAACCGTTGCCCTGTCATAAATAACTGGAGCTTCTGGTTCAGTGTGGATGCTACACTCACTGGGTTAGGGATCTGACAGGACACTAGAGAAGAACAGGAAAGATGCTGGTGTGAAGAACAGTACAGAGCTGACAAATTCACAGATTGGTGTGAGTCCTTATGCGGGAGACAGTCCAATCAACCATGCACCGTATAGGAACCACCTCCAAGGTAATTTCTATTGTGCACTAGATATCTGACTGTCTGCAACATAATGACTCACTTCAATGTAAGTTCCTTGAGCGTGCGCACACACACACACAAAAAAAATTCTCCAACTGAGTCCAGTGTATGGCACTTCACACCTTCCCTGTGGATCTAAAGCACTATGAATTCTGGTTCAGGCCGACACCTTCCTCCACCAACTCATCCATCTGAGAGCTCAATAAAATATTTCATTTGCTGCCCTTTAGCAGTATGCTGAGCATTCACTTACTGCATTCACTCAGGTACATGGAAGTAATGAGTTCAAGAAGGGAAACACAGTTTGTGTTCTTTAAATGTAATCCAGGCCCTTCTAACCCCCCCTCCCCCAATTCACCTTTCCCAGACACACATTATGAAATAAATAAGTAAAAAAATGAATAAATAAATAAATTAGGGTTTAGTTCCTGCAGTTAGACTACCACCCTCAAAAACCACCTTACTATGTGCAATATTGAAATATGGATGGAACAAAAACACCAGCACTGAGCAGTGGGTTACAGAATTAACATACTGATTTATTGCATCAAAAATAGAAAGTTCACTTACTGTACTGACCTTTTACCAGAGCAGTATACAGGATTTTGTTCAAGGAGAGTGTGAAAACAAGTTGATTTTGCACTCTCCATGAATGAAATACACTGTCCTGGTGAAAAGTTTGTACTGTAAGTGAGCGTTCTATTTTTTCATGAAATAAAGCTCCATGTTAATTCTGCAACCCGTTTCTTAGTGGTGGTGTTTTTACTGTGTCCATGATTGAATTAGTGGCTGCTACATTCATTAATTCAAGCTAAAAATGTGGTTGTGCTGAATAATGGAAGGAAATGACATGAATGCCTACTGGTTTCTGTGTAAGCAACACAGTAGGGATTCACAGCACTGTTACCTTGGTTGAGCATACTGTTGTGTATCCAACCCAAAAACACAGCACCACAAAACCGTACCACTGTAATTTATCTGTACAAGACCTGTGCAGTTACGGTTCATTTCTGATCACATGACTCTGCATTTTGCAATGTTTTCTGTTCTGTTCTTCATCCTACACTCCTTCCTGAAAGTTGTTGGGAGCATTCTCCTGCCACTGAATGTATCAGCAAGGAACCTTTTTGTATGAAGTGGCTTTTTGGTGGCATCATATTTTCAGGACAGAGGGACAGAGATGTTGGCATATTAACCTTACTGTTTTGTAGCTCCCTCATTATTTATTTTTATATTGGCTCGTGCATGTGCAGCCAACATATTGTGGTAGTAGCATATTTGGAGGCGTGGTCACTGTTGGGAAAACGCAGGGCACGCATGAGTAGGTGTGTCCCTCATTGCCCAATCAGGCAGCATGCAGGCACCACATCAGCAGTTTGGAATGTGGCCACCAGATCTAACAAAAGGTCTGCAGCAATGAGAGCAGAACTCTCATGCAGTGTGACCACAACATGCCTCCCAATGTGCATGCAACACTGCCACTGCCTCCTGTCAGAATGCTGACGGGGGAGCCCACTCTCCCTTGGTATAATGAGCCCCCCTCCCATTTACAATGTATGCAGAGGGGGTGCCCAATCCCAGCTTTTGTTGTGTGCTGAGGGGGGTGCTCAATGTCCCTCAGCTCATGCCCCTTGAAGTTCACAACGGGGTACCTAACTCTGTCAGCTATGGCATCCCCAAAAATCAGTTAGGGCATGCTGGATCCCACCCCAGCATGCCAAATACCCTGTTAAAAAAAAAAAGTCCCACAAATTTTTTTTTTAAAAACCTGTAACAAAGAAAACAGTCCCTTGCGGTCTCCCTGCCCCCTCCCAAAACCCACGCTCATCCTCTGTGCACCCTGCCTCCCCACACCCCCTCACTCCATACTTACCTCTGGAGTCCAGTACGATGATCTTCTGTGGACTGGGAACACATCTGCACTCTTCAAAGCCGACCGCGAATTGAAGAAATGCTGGTAAGCTGTATAATGGCATAAATAGGGTTTTTTCAACTCTGGTGCATATCTCGGGGATTTTTGGGAATTTTGCAACCAAATTTTCAACATGGAGTTATTGGGACCCCTCCTCATGAATTCTGTCACTGTCATGGTGTTATTCCATCCCAAAAGGTGATTTTGTGGTCACTGCACAGAATCACCTTTTGGGACCGATTAATGAAACGACAGTGCCACTGTTCATGAGGGGGGCTCTCAAAAAGTCTATGTTGTAAATTTGGTGGAAAAAAATCCCCAAAATGGCTGTTTTATGAGTGTGTATTGTGCAGTTTCCACACATGCTCGTAACTTCATGAATCTGTAATATTTTCACTCCAGATTTTCAAAATTTCCAATTTTTCACACCTCCTTATGAACAGTATAGTTATCATTTTACATATCCTGGATGAAATCTGTTTCGTATGTCCGGCACAGAATAGCGCGGTCGCTGCGTGAAATCAGTTTTTGGGACAGTTTCAGGAAATGACGGTAACACTGTACATAAGCAGAAGTCCTAAAATGCCTATGTTGAAAATTTGGCGACAAAATTCCAGAAAATGACTGTGTTATAAGCGTGCGTTGCACAGTTTCCCATGCAACCTTGTAACTTTGCAAATTTGCAATATTTTCATGCCAGATTTTCGACACTGGCATTTTTTTTACACCTCCTTATGGACAGTACAGCTGTCATTTTTGACATCCTACCCTAAATGTGTTTTTGCACCCGTGGCACACAATGGCGTGGTCACTGTGTGAAATCAATGTTTTGGATACATTAACAGAATCACACTGCCACTGTTCATGACAGGAGGTCCCAAAATGCCTATGTTGAAAATGTGGTTAAACAAATCCCAAAAATAATTGGGTTATGGACGTGTGTTGCACAGTTTCTATGCATGCTCATGACTTCACCAATTTTTCATATTTTCACTCCAGATTTTCAACGTTGCCATTTTTATACATCTCCTCATGAACAATACAGTTGTCATTTTCCACATACCACCCAACATGTGTTTTCATCCCTGTGTCACTAAATGATATAGCCACTGGGCAAAACCACCTTTCAGCTAACAAACTGATAGTGCCGCTTTTCATAAGGAGGGCTCACAAAAAGACTATGTTGAAAATTTAGAGTGAAAATACCAACACACACCTACGGTGTTAGGGTTTCCAACTGCAGCACCCCACCCTGTAGAGACTGACAGGCATTAGGGGGTGTGACTTGGGATCATTGACTGTAATGCTCATGCCATTCCACCCCACCCCCACCCTGCAACCAGTGACTCGTGGTTTGCCTTGCACTGTTCGGCCAAAAAGTTCACCCCATTCTCCTATACTGCACCCAGCTCAGCATATTTCCTTATGGAATGGGATAAGTATAACACCCAAAGACTCCAAAGCACACCACGACACTTGTCAGTGTCTACAGGGTAGTGTAAGGTGAAATGGCATGAGTGTTATAGCTGACGACCCAAAGGCACACCCCAATGTCTGTCAGTCTCTACAGGGTGGGGGTGGGGTTGGCATCATTTTAATATTTCACTGCCATTCAAATTATGCATCTCTAACTCCAGCACTACCAATGCCCTTCTCTCCCTCTCCCAGGCCACCTCTCTGTCCCTGTCCCTCTCTGTGTGTGGCCTTTGTATATCTGTCTGTGTCTCTGTCTCTCCCTCTCCCTCTCCCTCTCCCTCTCACCCCTGATGCAAGTGCTGTATGTGTGCTTGCGCCCTGTATTTATAGGAACAAGCCTGCTTGGAGCAACTTTGATCTGCTCCACACTTGCGCCATTGGTTTCACGGTTGAATATGCCACTGTGCTGGATATTCATCAGAATGCCCCCTGCTCTTGCGCCTGCATTCATTATAGTTGTGTATTGGTGCAATGGATGTTGCGCTGCGCACTGGCTACCACTGTATATGGCTCCTTGGTGCAATTCCGCACTTGCGCTGGTGCAATACAGTTGCACCATGCATGACTGCTCGGAATATCTGAGCCGATGATTTAATTATCAGTGTTACAAAAATCTGCACCGTGCCACAGGTTTGAATGTGCAGACATCCACATGGGCCACCTAGTGGCTGAGTATGGCATGGGCAAGAGGTGATGGGCAGAGCAGACCTGGGATAGGGTGGGCAGGGAGTGCATGATGGTGTGGGCACCAGGGACAGGCAAGGGGAGCAGCACAGAATAGCAGAGGGCTAACCATGTCAATCTCCACACAGGTGACAGTGCATACTCGCTGAGGCTCTGACTGCTCACTCCCTACGGGTGCACATAGTCACCAGCAGAGGACCAGTACAATGAGGCACAGACCAGCACATGCAACATCATCAAGCAGGTCTTTGGCATGCTGAAGGCATGGTTCCATTGCCTAGAAAGGTCAGGTGGTGCCCTACAGTACTGCCCCTCAAAAGCCTGTGGCCTATTCCTGACCTGCTGCATACTGCACAACATGGCCATTGACCGTGGGATACCTGTTGAGGCTGATGAGGTTGACAGTAGTGGGGACAATGGAGGCAATGGGCCGGAGGGTAGTGGACAGCTACCACCTGGGTGAAGGGACCCCCGGCTGCTCCAGCAGGCATGACACCACTGGGACACCATCACACAGGAACTCTATGGTACACACAGGTAGGTAGAGCGGTACACAAGCATGGGCCACACAACCAGATACAGCACACTTGCAGGAGTGTGCATGGCACTGGGCATGCACACACAGAGGTGTGATACAGGGGTAGGGGAGTCAGTGGCACACAACCACACACAGCAACACACAGGCACACACACATACACTCACCCACCCACCCAGGTGTCTGCATGTGATGTGGATCAGGTGCAGTGCACCAGTGCACAGGTGCCACCAGTGCTAGACTGCCCTCATCATGCCCACACCACATGGTCCAGCAGCCGGGCAAGCACACACACACAGGCAGCATGCAGCGCAACACACAGGTGCGCCACTAGTGGTGGGCACACATACACCACCAATGTGTGCACAGGGCAGCAGCTGCAGACTGTGGTCAGGGCAGCCCATGGATCAAGGCCACTGTATGGAACCATGGACACCACAGCTACAGAGGAAGCCATGCCAGGGATGATCGGCAGCTACAGGCTGTGCATCAGCAGGGAGGGTGTCCAACAGCCCCACAGGGGTGGAACCGCAGGACCGTTACTGTGTCCAGTGCAATCCAAGGATGCAGTCATGGCCTCCTGCATGCATTGCATCCCCACCACAATCTGTGCAGTGCCCCTTTCCTGCTGCTCATCCAACTGGCACACCTCTACATGCAATGCATGCACCCCAGCAGCAAGCAGCACCCGTTGCTGCATGGACACCTGCAGCAGCTGAGTTTGCTCACCAAAACGGTCAGTGTCCTGGGGCTCCCACATGCGATGCTGATCCTCATGTGGTGACCGGACATGCTGCGCAGCCTCCCTCTCCAGTGGAAACTGCACAGTGGGGCTTTCTGGGGGAATGGGCACAGCAGGCACACCAGCGACGGACCCCATGTCCGGCTGCCCGGTGGCATCCGCAGCCTGCTGTCGTCACCTGTCCAGCCACTGTACAGTGCCCCGCTTCTGCTCTGCTGAATCACCACCACTGCAGGGCACAGCTGTGGCAGCACACACCACTGCACCTGCAGTCATGGCAGGCAGCTGTTCCACCACTGGCAGAGCGCTGGGCATGGTGCTTGTGTCAGATGCCAGTAGGGGCGACACATCCACAATGTCACCCATGCTGTCCAGGAGCTGAGAGTAGTCCTCATTGGGAGCTGGACCCTGCCCCGATCTGTGTCTCCACACACAGGACCCCAAGGCTGCCATCCTGCAGGATCACATCCAGGGTCTCGTCTGACCCCAGGTTCAGAACATCCACCTGCACTGTGGTGCTGAACTGCAGCCTGTCAGGCCCCCGGATGCTGGTGGATGTGGACAGCTGGTCCTCTGGGGATGTACTGGCATCCACTGTAGCTGCTGCTGCCAGCACCCCATCTTCTGCATGGAGGCATGCTGGTTGTGCAAGAGACAAATGGCATGTCAGTGATGCAGTGCCCACATGTGCCCCCTGTACACTGCTGCTGCATGTGTCCTGCAGCACGGCATGTGCGTGGGTGTGCACACATGCACATGGCATACATGCTGGCCACATGCATGCCAGCATATCCATGTACGTACCCTCCGTACCAACAGCTGTGCATGTCTGACATCCAAACCATGCAGTGATGGACTACCACCTGTCTGGAATCCTCCTCCAGGCACACCCTCCACCGTGGTGTGGTGCATAGTTGGTGGCTGCCACAAACTCCTCCTGCAGCGTCAGTGTGGGTGCATCTGCATGCCCTCTTCCAGTGGCAATATGGGATGCTCGGATGGCTGCCACCTTCTCCTTGATCCGACGCTTGTCTGATCGGCACTCCTGCGCCGACTGCTGGTGGCTGCTGTGCTGGTTCATGTAGGTTGCCACCTCCTTCCATGCACCAGCCCTGGCCTGTGGTGTGCCTGTGGCAGCACTCAGCAGGGGCTCTCTGTCCAGGTAGACCTCAAACAGGGCATCAGTCTCAGCCTTTGTGAAGTTGGACCAGCACTTCCGTGCAGGCTCCCTCTCCTCGCCCTCCTCATGTGCCAATATGTTGCTGCCTGTGGACATAGACAGCACGGTGTGTCAGTGGCAGCATCTCCGTGGTCCATCCCACCCTGTAGTGCTGTCTGTTCCCAGTGAACTGCAGCGGCATGCACAACTTACATAACAAGGTTGCAGTACTGGTCCATGGCCTGTGCTCTTCTGTGGTGCTTATAAGGTGGAACGCATGCAAATGAGGTTGAGCGCAACAGTAATGACATGCTAATGCACACACTGCACCATGCATTGGCTAATGAGCTCATTTATATGTGGCATCTGAATCTCGTGATATTGCACTGTGAGCAATGGGATTGCACCGGAGCAAGTCACAGCAGCGCAATGCACACACATGTGCGGTGCACAGGCCTGCAGTACACATGTACATCACAGCATCATGGTGTCAGTTGTGCACCATGTGCAGACAGCATGATGCAGTGGCATTGTGCATGTTGTGCATGGCCAGCTACGTGCAGAGTCATGCATGGGGTGCCATGCCCTATCGCACACATGCGCAATGGCAGGCAACCCCATGTGAGTGTCAATTGTCTGAAACTGCACAGTTATTGTTGCTCCACCTATATAGAAATTGTTCATGTAAATCCTATACTGTAATTCATACATATATAGGTATCATAGGTTGTACAGAGCTGTAAAATAGACTTACATCCATAGTGCTCACCAAGTATATCGAAGGATGTTTAACTATTACTTCTAAAATGGTTGTCTAACTGTTGCTTAAACTGATCAGTTGTTTTACAACCTACCACCTCCAAGCAGAGTGCATTCCATACAGGAACCACTCTCTGATTGTACCACCTGTTATTTCTCACTAATTTACACTGTCTGTTTTTCATCTGGAGAGGATGTGATCTGGCTGTATAGATCTGCTCCTTACTTTGTAGCCCCAATATATCCCATAGTTCATTATCTGTCCAAGCTTTATGTAATAGACACATGTCCCCTCTTGTTCTCCTGTATTCCAATGTGAACATGTCTAACTCCCTCAACCTTTCCTCATAGTTCCTGACTTTGAGGTTCTCGATGGCCCTGGTAGCTCTCTTTTGGACCTTCTCATTCATATAGATTTCACCTTTTTTTGTAGCGGGACCGGACCTGGGCTCCATATTCCAGTATAGGCCTTACCAGTGAAGAATACAGAGGCACCAGGACTTCCCTACATCTGCTTTCAATATGTCTCAATATACAGTTTAGTATTCTATTACTTTTCTGAACAATATTTTTGCAGTGGGACATAAAGAAAGGTCATGCAAAATCATAATTCTGAAATCTCTTTCCTCGGTTGTTTTAATGAGGTTGGTTTTATTTACAAAATATGAATGATTATGTTGTTTTCTCCCCATATGCATTACCGTGCATTTGTCCTGGTTAAGTAGCAGTTTTTGTTTAGTGGTCCAACCTTGAATGAAATCTTGGGCATGCTGGAGTGCTGACATATCTTCCTGATTTTGAATGATGACCCCCAACCTGCAGTCGTCGGCAAATTTTATCTAAATTTTTTCATGATCATATTGTAAAGAGGAGATGTAAATATTAAATAAGCAAGGACCCATAACAGATCCCTGTGGCACTCCGCTCATCACCTCGGCCCGGTTAGAAAGAACTGCCTTTATACAAACCTTTTGTTTTCTATCAGTAAGCCATGCTTGAACCCAGACTACTATGTTATTATGTAATCCTATATTATGGAGTGCGTCTATCAACTCAGTATGTGGCAGTTTATCAAAAGCTTTGGAAAAATCCAAAAAGATCACATATACCGAATCACCTCCATCTAACTGAATGTAATTTGCACTTTTTGTCTCAATCACTTTGTCTTTGCTTATGTGTATTGTCATAGCATAATCTACTTTATCCACTGTATGTTTTCTTTCCTCACCACCTCATGCTGAGGGTGCACGTTTACTGTACCTCTGTATGTACTATTGTTTCTGTTGTTGTCACCACCCTGTGGCCTGGGTCATGACTGAAAATGGTCCTCTGGAGCACCACACCTACCCAGTTACCAAAGACATAAATAAATAAATAAAATATGATAGGATCAGAAATAGTACTACTATAAATATTGGTAGAAACATAGAATTTGACGGCAGATAAGGACAGTGTGGCCCACCTAGTCTGCCCATTCCCCTACCTAATAGATAAGCTGCGGATCCTAGTTAACCATCAGCCTACTTCCTCCTACCCCCACTAGAATTGCCTTCTGTCTGTCCCATACATGCTTGAATTCCCCAACTGTTTTTGACTGTATGACCTCCTCAGGAAGGCTGTTCTATGCATCTACAACCCTCTCTGTGAAGAAATACTTCCTCACATTACCTCTGAGCCGTCCTCCCTCTATCTTCAAATTGTGCCCCCTTGTTCTTGCAAATCTCTTTTTCTGAAAGATGCTACCATCTTGGACTTTGTTGATTCCCCTGAGGTATTTAAAAGTTTCTATCATGTCCCCCCTCTCCCTCCATTCCCCGAGGCTATACATCTTAAGCTCCTTTAGTCTTTCTTCATATGTCTTCTGGTACAGAGCCTGCACCATTTTGGTTGCCCTCCTCTGGACAGCCTCCACCCTGTCTATGTCTTTGCGGAGATGGGGTCTCCAGAACTGTACACAGTACTCAGATGTGGTCTTACCAACTGTCTGTACAGAGGGGCAACAACATCCTGTTTTCTACTGGTGATGCCTCTCCCTATGCATCCCAGTATCTCCCCAGCCCTCCTTTCTGCCTTCTCACATTGCTGGTCCACCTTTAGGTCATCTGATATGACAACCCCCAGGTCCCTTTCCATTTTTGTTGTTGTTAGTATCTCACCCCCCATTGTGTACTCCTGCCCTGGGTTTTTGTTTCCCAAGTGCATTACTTTGCACTTTTTTGCATTGAATCTAAGCTGCCACACATTTGACCATTCCTCCAACCTTGCCAAGTCCCTTTTCATCCTTTTCCACCCCACCTTGCGTATCAACCCTGTTGCAGATCTTTGTGTCATCTGCAAAGAGACATGCCTTCCCTCCAGTCCCTCTGCAATGTCACTTATAAAGACATTAAAAGGACCGGCCCCAGTACTGAACCCTGTGGTACCCCACTAGTAACCCTCCCTTCTTCACTATGGACTCCATTTACTATTACCCGCTGTGTCCTGTTGTCCAGCCAGTGTTTTACCCAGGCTACCACCCTGGGACCCACTCCCAGGCTGGCTAATTTGTTTATTAATATTTTGTGCTGGACTGTGTTAAATGCCTTGCTAAAGTCTAGGTAGGCCATGTCCACAGTCCCTCCCTGGTCTACTACTTTGGTCACCCAGTCAAAGAAATCAATTAGATTTGTCTGACATGACCTTCCCACTGTGAATCCATGCTGCCTTGGGTCCTGTGCACCACTGGCCTCTAGGTACTCAACAATTCTTTCCTTCAGAAGTGATTCCATCATTTTCCCTACCATTGAGTTCAAACTGACAGGTCTGTAGTTTCCTGCCTCTGTCTTGCTCCCACTTTGGTGAAGGGGAATCACATCTGCCCTTCTCCAGTCCTCAAGTACCACATCATCCTCCCATGATTTGTTAAAAAGGGTAGTCAGTGGTGTTACTAGTTCTTCCCTTAGTTCTTTTAGAATTCTGGGGTGAATCCCATCAGGCCCCATTGTTTTATCCACCTTCAGTTTTAAGAGCTCTTTCAGAACCCTTTCTTCTGTGAAAGGACTAATATCAACCCCCCTATCCAGAGTGCTTCTATTGACTGGATTAGGTCTCTCCCTCTGCTTTTCCATTGTGAATACTGAGCAGAAATATTCATTCTGTATCCCTGTTTTTTCACTGGCACTCTCTGCCCAACCACCTTCCTCTTTATTCAGCCTCAGTATCCCTGCCTTTTTCTTTCTTTGCTCTCTAATGTTTCTATAAAAGGTTTTAGCCCCCTTCTTAACCGAGTTGGCTGTCTTCCTCAGTTTGGGCCTTTGCTCTTCTGACTGCCTTCCCTGTTTCCTTCTGCTTTAACTGGAACAGTTCTCTGTCCTGCTCCTTCTGTGTTTATTTATACTTCCTGAATGCTGTCTTTTTCTCCCTTACCTTCCCCACCACGTCTTTTGAGAACCATAGTGTTTTTTTCTTTTGTTTTGATTTGTTTATTTGCTTCACACAAAGGCTTGTTGCCTCTGTGATGGCAGTTTTGATGTTTCCTCATTGTTGCTCCACCCTACCTTCTTGCCTGTTTGCTAGTGCTTTTCTGAGGCACTCTCCCATTTTGACAAAATCAGCCCTCCTGAAGTCCTGTACCTTCACTTTTGTGTAGCTTGACTCTACAGCTAAGTTTATCGTGAACCATACTGTTTGGTGGTCGCTTGTTCCCAGATGGCTACCCACTTCAATATCAGAGATCCTCTCTTCATCCCCATTTGAGAGTACCTGGTCTAAGATTGCTCCCTCCCTAGTGGGTTCCAAAACATAGCTTTCTGAAGCATGCCCCCGTAGGGCATCAAGAAAGGGCCTGCTCTTGGATGTGGCTGCAGCAAAGGTGCTCCAGTTAACTTCTGGCATATTCAGGACCCCCATCAGCAATGTCTCACCTTTCTCTGCCATCCCAAGAATGCCTTCCATCATTTCCTTGTCCATTTCTTTCCCCGGAGATGGGGGTCTGTATACAACCCCTGTGCAGATTGTGGAGCCATTTCCAATCTCCAGGGTGACCCACAGTGCCTCTTCTCATTCCCTGGTTACCCTTTAGTTCTGTTGCTTTGATCCCTTCCCTTACACAGAGAGCTACTCCTCCTCCTCCTCCTCTTCCCTCCCTGTCCCTCCTGTAGATTGTGTACCCCGGTATGTTGACATCCCAGTCATGGTTCTCTATGTACCATGTTTCTGTGACTGCCATGATATCCAGGCATCCCTCTTCCATCAAGGCCACCATTTCGGGGAGCTTTTTACCTAGACTACGGACATTGGTATACATTACCCTCCATTTTTTTCTGACTTTATTTCTTTTTGCCCCATCCCTGTCCTTACTGCTTTTGTCTTTTTCTCCATTTACCCCTGCCCTTATCCCTATTGACTGCTCTAGCTTGGTGTTTACCTCACTAACTACCCTGATTTTGTTGGGGGGCTTAGGATTTCCCTTCTCCTTTTCAGTGCCTCCCCCCTTGGCTAGTTTAAATGCTTTCCAATGAAGCATTTAAACCCCTCACCTAGGAACCTGGTTGCCCTACAAGATAGATGCAGACCATCACACCTGTATAGGCCTGCATCCCTCCAGGTGGAGCCCCAGTCCCCAATGAAGCCAAATCCTTGAGCACTGCATGCAGTGTTTCAACCAGTCATTGAATCCCATGGTGTGGAGTACCCTAGCCTCATCCATGTCATAGACAGGTAGCACTTCTGAGAAAATTATAATGTGTGCTACTTGTCTAATGCCCCTCCCCAACTCCACAACTCCTGTTGCACTGCTCTGATCCCATTCTCAGTCAGGTCATTCATCCCTAGGTGGATAATGACATCCAGCTCACTCCCCTTGCAGCTGCTCCCACGACCCTGAGGATTCATTTCCTGTCCCTCCAACCCATGGTGCTGGGCAGGCACCTTACCTCCCTTTCTGTTCCCTCCCCCAGTTCTACCCCCTAACAATCAAGTCCCCCACCAGGAGTTGCTTCCTTCCCCTGTGGGGTCCTGTGCCACCCTCCTGTGGGTCTCCACTGTGGAGGTTCCCAGCATCCTCCTTGGTCTCCACTGCAGGTGCCTCCATAGAGTAACCATGCTCCACCAGAGTGGCGAATGAACTGTGGAGAGGCACAACAGGAGGGATGCATCTCTTCTCCACCATCCTCACCTTCTCTGAGCCCATTGTGGTCCAACCACTCCTCTTTCTTGGCAACCTCTGAGGTAGTGACAGTGGCCTGGGTGGGGGAGCAGGTTTTCTGAATCATTGCCAGGTCAGCATGGAGATGAGCAGCCTCCTCCCTCAGACCAGAGAGGTGCCTGCAAATAGGGCAGCAATTCAGTTTCTAGAATGTCTCCTGGAAGACTGCTGCTCCACAGCCAGTACATTGCACCCTCCCCGCATGTCTGTGTCCCTTCCTGTTACAGATGCTCTTCTTTTGTTGTTTTTTTTTGTTCTTCTTTTAGTGTGTGCAAGCTTGTGAGTGTCTCTACCCCCTATTTAGTGTGCTATGCCTTTAAAGACATGAATAGGTCTATGTTGTTAGCAGTTTTGGTGAAGTGATGTCAGAACCCTGCTATAAAGGAAGTTATGTGCTTTGGGTGGGTGGGTGTGGGAAGGGTGGAGGGAGAACCTATGCTGTCCAGAAATAATCAACTACAACTCTGACCCTCCAATCCGGTGAGTGCCTTCCTTCCTTTCAGACACCTATTTCACAGAGGTTAAGTACCAGGTCTAGTCACAAATAACTGCAAATATCTCCCGGCTACAGTTCCTCCCTGGCAAATTAAAGTTAAAACGAAGACAAGTCAACCCCAAAAACAGAATCAATACTAGTTACTTACACAGGTCCAAAAAGTAATAATTCAGTTCAGTGTAGTCTAGAAAATAACCTCCTTGATTTAAGGAATCTCTGGCTTCTTTCTCTATCTATCTCTATCTCAGAAGACAGAGGCCACAAACAACTCCTGTTTTAAGTCCACAGTTCAACTAGGCCCCTTTCAGCTCCTCCCCTTAACAAACACCTGTTTCACAGAGGTTAAGTAACAGGTCTAGTCACAAATGACTGCAAATATCTCCCAGCTACAGTTCCTCCCTGGCAAATTAAAGTTAAAACTAAGACAAGAAAACTCCAAAAGCAGAATCAATACTAGTTACTTACACAGATCCAAAAAGTAATAATTCAGTTCAGTGCAGTCTAGAAAATAACCTCCTTAATTTAAGGAATCTCTGGCTGCTTTCACTCTCTCGGTGTCTCACTATGTAAATTACTCTGGTGGGACTCGAACCTACAACCTTTGAATGCCTTTTCTTTACTAGAAGTCCAACACACTAGCCATTGTGCCACAGAGCCCCTGCTTGGTAGTGCCATTAGGAGATGGTTAGAGCTTAAGAGGGCAATGGAATTGAATAATGATCAAGAGCTAGCATTGTTTTTATTTGATAACTACAGGTATACATCTAAAATAAATCCTCAATATTTCACACATATTGGTCATTTATTTACTTGCTATTATTAATCAATAAATCAAACACTAGTAATGTGTTATTATTAGATACAGTAAGTACATGTTACATATGAAAAAAATGAAGGTAAATAAATTGTTAATCTGTTATAAATTTATAATCAATGTCTCACATAACTTTAATATACACTGCCCTAAGGATATGCAAGGCAGTGACTACTTGATAATATGTACTCTGCATCATCATCTTTGAGCTCATCAAATAATAACTCAACACCTGTGGAATCTTTTTCACCCACACTAGTATATCTAACATATACACTGATGGCTAGTGCATCAGACATGAATGTTTTTACAATGCTATATTCAAAGTATTTAAAACATTTTGACGTTACATAAAATTACACATATAGCACAGCATGTATGCTGTTAACTTTTCAGTAGATTACATATTAAATCTGTCATATATTTTTCACATTAGGTATAATACATCTAGTATAGATGACCATTCAATGGTGGATGCTCTCATCGATTTCCATGCAGTTGATGAGCCCTATACACCATGGCCTCGATATTCAGAAGGGTTGCACATGGCACAACACTGTTGCACCATGTGCAATCCACTGATGTGCCGCTGCATGATATTCAAACAGGGATTAAGCATGGCACAAATCCCAATGTGCTGGAGCACATCAGTAATGTATGCAGCACAGATGGTGGTGTGTGCCCATGCATAATCTGCACATCCCAATATTCAGCCCAGGATGTGCTGAGCCCATGCATGTGCAACTCCTACCTGAGCTACACACAGGTCAGCCAAAAAGAGAGGACCAACAGCTGGCCACCCACAGGTGAGCTGCCATATTGCAAGGTGCAGAATGGCAGCTGCCACCTGTGGGTGGCCTCCCAAGCTCCAGCTGCACCTTTGTTGTGGTACTCCCCCATGCCCAATCACAGGCATATGTAGAAGGAGGATAGTCCTATATCCCTGGTGGTCCAGTGGACTGCTTGCAGCCCGATCGCAGGCATTAGTCTGTTCAAAACATTCAACACTATCCCTGCTGGTCCAGTGGACTGCTTGCTGCCCAATCATGGGCATTAGTCTGTTTAAAACATGTAACACTATCCCTGGTGGTCCAGTGGACTGCTCACAGCCTGATTGTGGTCATAAGTTGAGAAATATAAATGTCCCAGATCCCTGGTGGTCCAGTGGACTGCTCACAGCCTGATCATGTGCGTCAGTGAAAAATTATGCAACACCAATCCAACCCTGGTGGTCAGGTGGTACCCCCTCCCTACCCACCAACTGAGCCCCACCACCCCACTCCCCCAGTCAGAGGTGGGTGGCAGCTCCCCACCCACCTGTTGCCCTGCCACCCACTGACTGACACCATACAGTAGGGCTGTACGCCCATTGGTCCACAGCGTGAGCCAATGGGCATGCATCCTGTACATCATTATAGTCAGATATGTGAATGGATCCATTCACATATCTGGACTGTGGTGAGTGAGAGGCTGCATGCCCATTGGCTCACACTGTGGACCATGATGCATACAGCCCCTGCCATACGTGTCGGTCGGTGGCTGCAGGGCGCAGGTGGGTGGGGAGCTGCCACCCGCCGCTGACCGGGGGAGTCTGGTGGTGGGGCTCAGTTGGTGGGTAGGGAGGGCGTACCGCCTGACCACTAGGGTTGGATTGGTGTTGCATAATTTTTCACTGATGCACGTGATCGGGCTGTGAGCAGTCCACTGGACCACCAGGGATATGGGACATTTATAATTCTCAACATATGCCCACAATCAGGCTGCAAGCAGTCCACTGGACCACCAGGGATAGTGTTACATGTTATAAACAGACTTATGCCCATGATTGGGCTGCAAGCAGTCCACTGGACCACCAGGGATAGTGTTAACAGTTTAAACAGCCAATACCCATGATTGGGCTGCAGACAGTCCACTGGACCACCAGGGATATAGGATGAGTCTAATATTCTACATATGCCTGCGATAGGGCAGTGGGGCACTTTGCCGCAATGTGCAGGAGGCGTCGGTCCCTGGCGGCTGCAGCCTGGCAGGGCACCAGGTGCAAGTTGCCAGGGATCAGTGCACCTACATGCAAATGGGGCCATAATGACATGCAAATGGCCCCATTTGTGCCTTGCATGCATTATGGCCCCATTTGCATGTGTATGTTTGAATATCATGGTTGTTGCGCCTAGTGCAATGGAACTTGCACTAGCACATCCCACTGCTCCACTCTGGCCACTTGAACTGGCACAGTGCCACTGTGCCATGTGCACTGCAGGTGGCCAGGGTGCGATATTCAATGATGCTGTGCCATGGTGCAGCTCCATTGAATATCACCCTGTCAACGCCCCTGAGTAGCCCAGTTGCACTGTGCCCAGGCTTGTACCACAGCCTAGCACAGTCTGAATATCCAGCCCCATGTGTTTTATTTATTTATTTATTTATCAAGTCTAGGATTACAAATACCTTTGAGCCATGGCTCTTTCACAAAGGTTCCACGTCAGAGAAATACAAATTATGGGGAACATCAAGACAGGCATTACAACAATGTGGACATTGCAAACAGAGTACAGATTAATACAGTTCAAGGGTAGCATTGTAACAAGGCAGCCAGTGGCATTTGTCAGAGAAAATAGACAACAGATAAGAAGTGCCAGAGTCATAGGGAGAGGGAAGAGGGTAAGGGGGGAGAAGGAATGTAGGAAGGGTGGCAAGAGGGTGAAAAGTGCAGCATTGGGTATACCAAGATGTGGGTAGAATCCAGTGAGGAGGGGAGGAGGGGGGACAACTAGAGAAGAAAGGGAAGTGGAGAAACAAGGTTAAGTTGGGCAGTCACAGGAGCTGTTGGTAGTGAGATAGTCCCAGAGCCTAGTTTTAAACATACCAATAGTTGGGGCAGAGGAGATGGTTGGGCTGAGGCCATTGAACCAGAGTGGTGCTCGATAAGCAAAAGAGCATTGTCCCTGTGAAGTGTGACAGTGTGGGACTTTCAGTAGCTGTAGCGTGGATCTCCTAAGGCACCGTTTGTTAATTCGATGTTGTAACAGAGTTGAGACCCCAGAAGGTGCAAGGCCAAGGTAGATTTTTTTGACCATGGAGCAGGTGAGAAACTTTATGTGGTTTGATAATTGGAGCCAGCTGGTCTGAGTGTACAGGTCACATGTGTGGGTGAGATGGTGAGCACCAGTGATGAGCCGACATGCTTTATTTAAGGCAGTTGAGAGGTGTCTAAGGGTTGTGGTTGTGGCTGAGCCATAAATGATGAGACCATAGTCTATTACAGAGATCACAGAGCTCAGGACTGTAACCTTCAAAGCTTCTGGCATGAGGTGTGGTCTGTGTTTGTAGAGGAGACCAAGCCATGTATTAGCAGCTCTAGCTACATTATCTACATGAAGTCCATAGGAGATATTAGGGTCAAGCTGAATCCCTAAGTATTTGAAGGACACCACCTGATCTAGAGTGTTGCCCTGGGTAGTGGAGATAGCCAAGTGGTGTAGCTTGTGTGGGTTATGAGAGCTGCAGAAGAGCATAGATTTGGTTTTCTTGTCATTGAGGACCAGTTTATGATTAAGAAACCATGACTCTACAGAACTGAAACCAAGTTGAAGGTTGTGTTGAAGAGTTGCAGGATCTTTGTGAGTGGAGAATACAACAGCATCATCGGCATATAGTATGATCTGCTCAGAGCAGTGGTAAGGGAGGGAGTTTAAGAAAAGGCTAAAATGGAGGGGGTACCAGTATGGATCCCTGTGGGACACCCAAGCGAACAGGCAGGGTGTTAGAAGAGCATCCGTAATTTTTACTCTCTGTGACCGGTTTTGTAAGTAGCTTTTAACCAGGGAGTCAGGTGATAGCCTGGCATTCAGTAGTTGGTATATTAGTAGTCCATGATGTACTGTATCGAAGGCCTTGGCGAGGTCGACGAAAATGGCCCCTGTGAGAAGGCCATTGTCAAGGGATTTGTGCAAAGCTCCAGTGAACTCAGGAAGGGGCTGTGGTGGTGCTGTGACCTTTCTGGAAGCTGTGTTGTTGTGGACAAGGTATACTGTATTTATCCAAGTGGTCAGTAAGTTGATCAGCCATGATGCACTCAAGTGCCTTAGAGAGTTGGGGCAGTATGGAGATAGGGCGATAATTTGAGTGAATCGTCTTGTCCCCACTTTTATGGACAGGTGTCACGGTGGCTGTTTTCCATAGGTCCGGGAATTTTCCACAGCTGAGAGAGAGGTTTAGGATTTTTGTTAATGGATGAATTACCTCTTCGAGGGTGAGCAACAGAAGCTTAAGGTCCAGGGTGTCGCTACTAGATCTAGATTTAGAGATAGCTGCAGTAATGTAGCGGTGAGCTTCATTCAGCCTTACCTTCCTGAAGTAGAAGAGGGGATGGTTAGACTGAGGGGCTGAGGTATTTGGGGAGTAGGCCCTGTTTTTGAAAAAGTCATAGGGTAGGACAGCACCAAGGTCTGAAAAAGCTGTGTTAAAGATGTTTGCGATCACCTTGGGGTCAAGGGTTGAGGATCCATCAACCATTAACATGGCCAGAGAGGTTTTTGGCTGCTTCCCTGTGACATCCTTGATATTGTCCCAGAAATCACGACCATTTCCCCATGTATTGGTGAGAGCGTCTTTGTAATAGGTGGATTTCATTAGCCGTATGGCTTTTGTGCGGGCATTTCATGCTTGTTTGTAATTTTGGATGTCCAGTTATTTGCCAGTGGCCCTGGCAACTGCCCAGAGGTGATCCCTTAGTTTCAGCTGTGAGAGAAGAGCCGCAGTGACCCATGGGTTAGAGAGATATTTTGTTTTGCGCCTTTTAGCAGGGGCAAAGAGGTCGCAGGCTTTTTGAAAATTGAGATGAAGTGATCAAGAGCCAAGTTAACATCTGTTGCTTCATAGATTGGTAGCCAGTCTTGTAGAAGCAGGTGTTGTTTGAGATGTGGAAGTTTTCCATGAGGAAGGACTCTGCTAGCGATAATTTTGGGAGGGGGCTTAAGGAATTTGTTAGACCATGCACAGATGACTGGGGAGTGGTCACTGAGTGAGTCTGGGAGAATGGTCATATGAGAAATCCTTGTGGGGTGAGTGGTGAGGACCCAATCCAAGAGGGTACTGGTGCCAGTCTTGTAGTTTATCCTAGTAGGGGAGTTTACCATTTGCGTGAGGTTAGCAGCTGAGATGTTTATAGGCACTGGCACTCGATGCTAACCAGTTTATGTTGAAATCCCCTAGTAGAAAAAGTTCAGCTTCAGAAGGATGAGAGTTGATAAAGTTTAGGACGTCATTGAACCTATGTTTAGGGTCCCTGGGCGGGATGTATACGGAGACAATAGTCAGGGCTTTATGGTTGGGACCTAGGACAATTTTTATTGGCAGAATCTGGGCTGAGGCAGAAAGTGATGGAGTTGCTACAGGGTGCCAAGAAAGGAGTCTTTGATATAGATTGCGCAACCACCACCTTTTTTGGATATCCAGTCCAGCCTGTGGACATTGTAGCCCTGTATTGTTACTGCTGAGTCAGGAACTTTAGGTGTCAGCCAAGTTTCCACCACTGCAAGGATGTCAGGGTTGTGTTGGCACATGAAGGCTTGGAGTGCATCCAGCTTTGGTAGTAGGCTGCAGATATTAATAGTTGCAAGGATAAGGGCACCTGGAGTTTGTGTGTGGCCTGAGCTTCTAGGGCCAGGATTGGGATTGACGCTGCCTGAGATGAGAAGGAGGAGAAGTATGAGTTTTAAGGAGCAGAGTCGCAGCTCTTTGAGAGATAGTTTTGGTTGTTGTTTCCTGGAGTAGAAGTTGCAAGGTTCCAGGCAGTGTCCCATATGGACTGCAAGGTGGTACAGTGTAGAGAGGTGGCCACACATATTGAGAGTAGTGGTCGGGTTAAGTAACCAGGAATATCCAATCGGTGCGCCAAGCACAAGACTCGAGTGGAAGTGGAGAGTTCCCTTGGAGTAGCAGTGGAAACCAGAGTAGAGGGGTGGCGGGGTGGGGTGGGGGTGGCTAGGACCAGGGAGAGAGAAGAGGGGGGTCAGGGCAAATTGGTAGGATAATATGATTGCTCACATGTTAGTATTATAAAACTATGGGTTATTTATCTTTTTAATTTAGTTCTGGAACTCAACAGAATGATTCAGGACTTTCTGTTACACTGACCCATTGTTTGGTACTGATAGAAACTAGGTTGTACTATTCTTTTCTACAGTATATATGTGTAAAGATATATCATGATTAGATATCTATAACTAGATGTAATTTTATTAGCACATTTGACTGTAATCATTATTATTCGCTTTGAACAAAACATATTGTCACTTGCCAAATTGGCCTATTGTAGATGTAAGTGTGTTAGATGCAAAATATATTGGAACAGTACCTCTAGTAGAAATGAGGTGCGAGGATAATAACTGTTGGAACTGAAGATTGCAACCTCCTTTGAAAAAACTATCACTTGGTAACCTGTTGATACATGCAGTATTGTGTTATCTGGTAGCAATTATGGCAAAATTGTTCTGTTGTTGACATTTTTAAACATGAAACCAGTTTCAAAAACTATGTTATATGTAATTCAAATGAAGTATGCTGTTCCAGCAATTAATTTGTTTTGGGAAAAAATTAAACGAGATAACATAGAGTCATTTGCTATCCAATTACGGTACTTGGAGATGGTAGAAATAATAGTCCAGGACATTCTTCAAGATATTTGACTTATACTATTATAGAAAATGTATTTTAAAAAAAAGATTATTGAGAATAAAAGAGTGGATGTACTAGATGTTAAGGGTAAATCTCCAAACAAGGACGTCATCAGAGTTAAGTGGTGCGTCAATAGTGTTATGAAATATGGAATTGTCATTGAAGAGATTGTAGTTAGAGATGTGGCAAAGTTTTAATTTACTGGTGAAGGTGCAATGGAGTGCCAAAAATTCACATTCACAGAGCTTTGTGAAGTCTTCCTAGATCTCAGCAACTTCGACTTCACATGCAAAGTACAAAGTTTTCACTGCAAAGTGTGAAATTTCGATGTGAAGTGTGGAATTTTGCCCATGAAATTCTGCACTTCACAGGAAAAATTCTGCACTTCGTGAAGAAACTTTACACATTGTAGATCAAACCATGCTCCACAAATTATGCAAAATTCACAGATTAATTCATAGAATAAATTTTGCTGACCTCTCCCATCTCTAATTGTAACTGGTGCCCATGTACATATTCTCTCATTGATGAATCAGTAATTATTATTAATTATATATATATATATATATATATACTTAAAGTTGGACCAGCATAACATTCTGTGGTGATTTGCATATGCAGCCCATAATGCTTTGCATTGTGGGGGCATGTGTGATTTTGTATTTTCTTGAAACTTGGCTTCCCAGCCAAATGCCCTTTGGGGTAACCCTTGCCTCAGTGTTTGCGCACAGAGGTTCTTTGTCTCTTGTATACAGTATGCATTTAACATTTATAAAGTACTTAATATGTCAAATGATATCTAAGTTTATAACATTTTCCATTTATCAAGTTTTTGATGCTCACTGTATTCAAGATACAAAGCAAACAAAGATGTATCAGTATGGCTGCATGATATCATAAAGTATTTTTGGTACAGTGCTATCAATTGACATGGTAGTGTTCTGCTTTTTGAAGTAGGTTAACAACAGTATTTAATCATTATATGATAGAAGCTAGAAGTTGTAGCATTGCTTTCCTAAAGGTATTGAATAATCATATGCTGAATATTGTGAAACATCCTCATGAGTTGAATGCTACTTTTTTAAATTACAAAAGAAATTTATTTCAGATTTCCTTAATGGACATTAGCTGGAAACGATAGGCGTCAGATGTTAACATCCAGACATTGTTAATGTCCAAAAAATTTTGTATATGGATTATTTCATACCCAGTGATATAAAACCAATAAGTTATCCCCCAGTGGTTAAATTTGCATACTGCCACATTAAGCCACCAGGCGGTGACTAACAGATGATTATTGTAACCCCTGGAAGTACCTTCTTACTTAATCATTCCACATTTAGTTGGAACAGTTGAACTCAGCAAGTTTGGTTCCTCAGTTCATCTTCATGCTTAAGACATGAAGATGGACCACCCAGGTCCATCTTGCAAATGAACTTCTGCTCAACGATGAATGCCTGGTTAAATAAAGACTTGATTGATTGATTGACATGAGCACTGCATGATTCTGACCATGGTGTGCCTCTCTATAATAGTCAGGCAGAGTTGCAGAGCAGAGTAACCAGGGAATGCTTAAAAAGTTAACCACAGACTGTAAATACACAAAAAAGTGTAGTTTGAGTTTAAAAAAAGGGTGAACTCCGCCATCTAGTTAGCATGAGAGTCACTCTAATAAAGCATGAGACCTGTTGTCATGGTAACTGGATGTGAGAGCAATTTTTAGCCCATGAAACAGAAATGTTCACTGAGACCTTTCAAAATCTTAAATAATAGTTAAGTAATATGTTATGACTGAGTGCTGCTGAACTGAGAGATATAAAAAGTAAAATTTAAAAGGCTCAGAAACCATTTGTTTCACTGTCTCCAAATTGCTGTCATGTCCAGTTACCATGACAACTGGGCTTATGTTTGTCCACGCAGCACGCATGATAACAAGATCACTAGTCTTGGTCTGTAAGGAGTTTCCCCTTTTTTAAGCATGATCTGCACTTTTATGGTGTATTTACAGTCTGGGGTTATCGTTATTAAAGTCACAATCATACAGTGCCTGTGTCTTCTCCCATCAACCAGCGATCACCTGACTGTGTTTCTTACTGCACTGCTCACATAACCTCATGAGAGAACTAGCCTTCAGCTAGTCAAAGTTTATGATATTGTTTCATTATCACTTAATATTTTGCATTTAGGAGAACATGCCCTGAAGTTACGCTATTAATAACAGTGTTTTGCAGAGTTGCAGTCAAATTACAGTAGTCCATGTTAAAACATCACAGGGCAATTGTGTGACAATGTGATTATTCAAATATATGGAAAACATGTTAACACCATGGTATATCAATGAAACACTGATATGCGCCTCCAAATATTATATTTTTTAAATTAACTAAGAGCACGTGGCATGGTATAATGCACCATACTGCAAAATGTGCACAAATGGCAGATAGTAGAGAAAAGTGACATAGACAGGTGTACACATGATGAGTTTACTGAACATGAAAAGCCATGGTTGAACCCTGAAAGACCAGCACACAAGGCACTTAGAGAAGTAATGTTTGATCACTGGATTATAGATTAAACTCTGCATGTTTGGCCCTATGCACTACAGGGTGGACTGCAATGCATACATAGAAACATAGAAACATAGAATTTGATGGCAGATAAGGACCGCTTGGCCCACCCAGTCTGCCCATTTCCCTACCTAATGGATAAGCTGCAGATCCTAGTTAACCAGCAGCCTACTTCTTCCTACCCCCACCCCCTAGAATTGCCTTATGACTGTCCCATGCATGCTTGAATTCCACCACTGTTTTTGACTCCACAACCTCCTCCGGAAGACCATTCCATGCATCCACAACCCTCTCTGTGAAAAAATACTTCCTTAAATTACCTCTGAGCCGCCCCCTCATGTCATGTCTGTGCACCAGGGTCCTGAGGACCCCTGTGTGCATGCAAGGAAGGGACATGTATCCCTTCTACTGTGGATTACCCCCACCGATCATACAGCTGTGCACACGGATGGTCTAGGGTAGTGTCAGGGCCGTAATCACACTACACTTCATTCATGAAGGCTTGGAGTGCCAAGCAAGGGGGAACATAATACAGTAGCAGTGACTCTGCCATAATGGTTGTTTGCCCCCCTACAGTGTATCCCTGCTATCCATAGGAACCCACAGAAACATAGAAAGTGACATAAGAGAAGGATCATGTGGCCCACCTAGTCTGCCCCTTTTCCCTACCTAATACAATATTACAGAACCTAGTTAATCTGTGGCTTACACTCTCTTCCCTATAGTGAGAATACTCTTATGTCTATCCCATGCATTCTTGAATTACCCGACCATTTTTTCCCCACCCCACCATGCTGCCACAGCCCCTTCTGTTAGTCAGGAGGGCTGGGGCAACTATTATGGTGCCCACCCAACATTTTAGAACTTCATTGACCCACACCATCCCCCAATCCCCTGCTCCATGTAGAGCAGAAGATCTACTGCAGGACCAGGTTGGGCATTCGATTGGATGCCTGCCTGTGTCCTTTAATCTGTACCAATACATGTCCCATGATCCTGCACAGCAGGGGGGGGGTGGGACCATGGACAGGAACCCAGCAATTGTGAATGCTGGCCACCACATACCTGTCCATGGTGCAGAGTTGTGCAAGCTGGGTACATGCCTCTCATGCATACTTGGCTTGCATTTGTGCATAGATCCCTTTGTGAATGTACAACTAGTGTAGAAATACGATGCATAAATATTTCTGTTCTCATAAATTGACCAACAAATATCTGCTTGCTACTGCAGTACAGTAGTTAGAAATTTGATTATGTGCAGCTTTCTTGTTATTTTTTTTTAAATGACAAGACTAATTTAAGATTTTCATTGGCTGAAATACGACATTTTGCTGTGTATTATGTAAGCCATAAGCCATGATGTGGTGTGGGTTGCTGTCTGATAAACACACAATCCAATGTGCATATTAAAGCACAAGCCACTTGCACCAAGTGACTTCAGCTCCTGGGAAGTGTGTTTGTCAGACACACTACCCACATATGGGAGTGGCTTACAGCACTTATAAAATGGGTCTGAGAATTTATTTTAAAAGGGAAATGATTAAAGTAGACAAAATAGTTAATTAATTTTGTATACATTTGTCTTGAGGTTTAGATAAAGTAGTTGGTGTGATGCAGTAGAATAGCATGTTGTATTTGATATGATCCACTAAGGGATGATCAGAGAGCACTGCATGCAACATAGTTGAGCCCAGCTGTACACTGTCTGTACATTGTTCATTGCTCACAACTCCCGCTCCATGCTCACTTTGTACTATCTCAACATTGTGGAGGGACGTTAGAAAGACAAATGCTGATTGGTTAGTGGTTCTGTTGTTACTGGAAT
Organism: Neoceratodus forsteri; assembly: GCA_016271365.2. Taxonomy (NCBI): domain Eukaryota; kingdom Metazoa; phylum Chordata; order Ceratodontiformes; family Ceratodontidae; genus Neoceratodus; species Neoceratodus forsteri. The sequence goes on along the minus strand of CM057454.1, from coordinate 608,074,827 downwards.
AGACAATGAGTGAGCAACTACCAGTTTTGGTTCACTTTCAGTCAGTCAGGTAACTTGTTCTGCATAAGATTAGGATCTACTGTACATGTATACTAATGAAAGATCAACATAAGGCTGATAGAATGCTTACAGCCAATCAGAAATCTCTCATTTCATTCACTTTTATTAGGGTTATAACCACTGAGCACAGCTCATTTACAATGTTGAGCTCTATCTCTCACACCCTTTTTTATAATTCAGGTTGCAAAGTATGCATTATGAATATTGATTTGATTAAAACTGACTTTTCCCCTTAAAAGTCTGCAAGTGAATTGAAGACATTTCATAATCATTTACTGATGTATGCTTCTAAACAATTTGCATACGAGTAAGTACATAATAATGTCATAATTACTGAATGATAGTATTAAATATTGTATAATTATAGAACATATCAGTAATAAGTAATCAGGACTGTTTATGGCATCAAGCAGAATATTGTTCACAAAAATGTATACAAAATTAGGTAAATAATGAGTAATGAATGGACATCCACATATAGTATGGCATAAAATAAAGATGAAAGCTGATTGGTGGAAGACCCCTGGTACCCGTAGGTGGTTATAATGCCAATGATACAGCTGATGTACATAATCAAGAGGGTAAAATCACTATGCAACAAATTCTGTCAAAATTCAAATTAACTGCCATTTTGTATACTGTTTGAACATGATCCTGTCAATTTTGTTCAGTGTAATGATATTTTACCAAAAATGAAACTATTTCAACATTTTAAACTAAATTGTAGAGTCTATAACATTTTAGTTACAAAAATGTCATATAATGTTAGCAATAAGACTCAACGTGGTATTGGTAGTAGCATGATCACCGCATACCCAGGTGATAATGACTCATGAGGCAACATTACTAATGTGTGCCTCACCATTGCTGTGGGTCTGTTGATAAGCAGGACATCTTTGCTGATTTATGGATAGGTGCAATCCGATCTATCATTGTTAGTAGTTGGCATAAAACTATCTAATATGTTATCTGGATTCATTTAAAACTTACTATTTGAACATTATACAGTACATTTCAACAGCCAATTTAACAAGCTGTTAACAACAAAAATGAATAACAATGTCAGCCTATTAATCGGAGGTGGAATGTATGGCTCAGTAATCATGAGCCAATGTAGGTTTGCACATGTTCTGGTGTCACTTTGTGTCCCTTGGTGTATCTACAAAGGGGCACTAGCAAATCAGTTTGCAGATTTACTCTGTGTCTTACAATAAAAAATTCAGTAAGTCAGTTCAGATTGTAGACTCCTACAGCTTAGTTTAGTTCAGTTTCATTAGGTTTAAATTGATGTCCTTCCTTCATACAGGATGAATCTTAGATTAGACAGTGTTGACAAGTCTTCTGTGTCCTGGAAACAAGAAAATTAAGTCTAGTAAATATGCTTCTAAAACTTTTTAAAAATAATAGATCCCTTATTGGAAAATATCAAGATATGTTGCACATAAACAGTATGCAATATGGAAATATTTATTATGTCATATGATGTGTATATTTTCGTAATAGTATGTGATCTACATCTGTTCTGTATGGAATTCAGTGACTTCAGCTGAAATGCTGTTGTACCATCGATCTGATATCACACTGCTGTCATACCGTTGATATGATGTCAGATCAATGGTACAACAGCAAGCTGTCATCAAAAGCACATGCCATGGTTCAAAAGAAAAAAAAGAATGGCTGTCTCAGTTTAAAGCAGACAAAACAACTGTATAATTGAATGAAATGGCAGGTATCAGTACCAGTAATACCCAGCAGGGGATAGCTATAAAAATATTTAACTGCTTGAAGCCCTCAAACAGCCCACATGTCAGCATCTTAGAGGATTCTGACCCAGACTCAGAGAGACAGCTTTAAATCTTGAAAAAAAAATGTTTCATGTCACTGCTAGTTAAGTGAGGTCATGGGGGGGGGGGCATTGTGAAACCTGTTTGAACTTAGGCAATGCATTTAGTGTGCAAATGTAGGGGGTGTTGGTGTGTGTTATTCTGAGAGGACTTGTATGATGCATTGAGTGCCATAGATTTATACCAAAAGGGAGCATTCACCCAAGTCAAAAGACACTTCAAGTCTCTCTAGGTCCAAAAAGATGGAAAATAAGATCATTCCTGCCCCTCAAACTGGAAGGAGTTTGTGAAAATTGTTTTGGTCACATATTGTGTCAGGTAACAACAATGTAGTTACAGTGTGACTACACTGTAACTGCATTGCAATTGCAAAGTAGTTGCATGCAACAAACATGTAACTACAGTATAATTACCCCTGTTCATGTAATTAATGATTGTGTTGGGTTGCCATCCATGGCACTTCAGACCTTACGTCATGGATTTTAGCCTACCTGATAGGCTAATGATGCACATGAACTCGGATCAAATTTCTAGTCCCCAGGTCCCAGAAGCCCCTCTTCTCCAGTTCAAATTGTGCATCTGATCAGGCTACAAGCACCCCAGGAGTCCCTGTATTGTGCCAGGAAAGGTAGGCCTGTGGTTCCCACAGAAGATTACATTTTTTGTTAAGATAATTAATAAGAGCCTGCCTAAAGTATTTCTGAGTAATCTGAGTCACTGCAGTGTTTTATTCAAATGTTTTTTATGGCAGTTTATGAGATCATTCAAATGCTGTTGGCTGGTTGTGATTACCAAGGTAGAGCAGATGGTGCTGCTACATTGTGTTTGCATAATCACTCTGTTTCTACTGTTTAGCATGCGTTTTGCCTTTCTAAATGTTAAGATGAGGCCAGAAGAAGGGACTTGTGAGGTGCTGGTCTGACAATGACCATCCACTTGCAGTTCCCTGGGGGCAGCAGTGCATTCCCTTCAAAATCAAGTTGTTTGCTAGTACTGCATTTATTTGGGGTTTCCTTGGTATGTGCAGCTCACTTAGTGAGCAGAACCAACTCTCCCACTGCTCCGAGGTTGTCAGAGCACACCAAGGACCACGTGGTCAATGCAACCCATCCCCCCATGGCTTCAGGCCCTTGACCCCTCTCTAATTCAGTTGCTCATTGCTGCATCTATGGAGTCACCACCCTGCATGGCGGCATTATTCCTCCTTGCACCATGCATTATGCTCAATGCAGTCATGCTTGTCTGGTAGCCTCTGATGCAGTGTGCAGGCTGGTGGGGCTCAGCCTTTGCTTCTTGACCTCCTCACGCTCTCTCCATCAGCAGCTTGAATGCCTATAGTGGTGTCAGTGGGTTTCTTCTATAAGTACCATCTCAGGATGTAGACAGAGAGAGTCAAGAGGGGTCAGGCTTGCTCACAAGGGGGAAGTTTTCCATGCTGTTGGACTCGGGGGTGGTGACTGAGATCCAGGGTGGATCCTGGATGAGGGGGAGCATTTCTATTGTAATCTTACTGGCCTTGGAGGAAGAGAGCAGGGGGAAAAACAACAGTTTTCAGCTCCACATCAGAGCACAAGACACCAGAGAAAAATGAGGATTCTGCTCTTTAGAGAGCATGTTTGCTTCATGGGGGCTCAGCACTTTCCCCTCCCAAGTGGAGGCTGCTGGGCACCGTGGGTGGGGAAGGCAGCAGTCATTTTGTTTGGGAGAGTCATCAGGCCTAGGGCCCTTTCTCAGCAGTCAGCCTGGTCAGGCTCTCTCTCTCTCTCTCTCTCTCTCTCTCTCACTCTCTATTATTTTCCCGCTCTTCCCACTCTGCCTAGGGGCATCTCTCCATAGTGGCCCTTTTGGTGGGGAAGGGGGAGGAGGTTGAACTCATCCCAACTAGCTGGACCGGATGCTATCCACAATTTTGTGCATCTGGACCACCATCCTGCCAAGGCATGAGCATCCCCTCCTGCCCAACACCACAGGTTGCCCTGGGGGGGGGACCCGAATCAGGGTATACTTCTACAATGATCACTGTGAGCATGTAGATTAAGATGGCACTGTACCACTATTCCTAAGGTATAGATTTAGTCCCTGTGAGCCATCTTGAGTGGATATTATCAGTTCTCTATATGGTCTACAGTATATAAGTTGGCAGATGCTGTACCTGCTGTTTTCAGGGCATCCAGTCTCTCCTCAGGAGGCCCACTATTACTCTGTCCCTGAAATTCCCCCGCTTGTCTTTTTTTCTCCTCAGATGGTGAAAGCAAAGAAATGCACTACATGTTGCGCCACCCTGATGCCCCACAACCCGGGACCTCAATGTCTCACATGGCTCCACGATGAGGGTGATTTGTCTCTGGAGCAATCTCCAGTGATGGGGTCTGACACTCCAGGTCCCAGTGGAGTTAGTTGGGTGGACCCTGGGGCCATCCTTTTACAGAACCAGCAAGCAACGGTGGCCATGATGGAGAGTCAGCAGAATTTTATGTTAAAGATCATGGAGAGGTTGGAGGCCATGACACAACCTAAGTTGCCACCAACTCTGAGACCACAACCAGAACCAGAGAACCCAAGGGGGGGTGTCAGGGACCCGTTCAGACATGGTCAAACCACCCCCAAGCACCTCAGAACCCAACACAGGGGATGATACTGGGGATAAGGTGCTTTACAATGATGAGGAGGCCATGTCACCTGACAAAGAGGAGATGGAAACACAGTTCATGCCATCTTTCACATCCAAACTGTGCTCTTTTGACTTGATCCCAGGCCTTATGAGAATAATTAAGACCACTATGGGGTTCGAGCTGGAGGAGGACCAGCCCAAGTCGAAGCTTGACCTCATGATTCAGCAGAGGAAGGCTACCAAGGAGACCTTTCCAGTCTGCCTGGCCATTGATGACATCTTCATTAAAGAGTGGAGTCTGCAGAACCTGGTAGAATGTCAGACAAAAGAAACCTAGACCGTATGCACCCAGTCCAGGAGGGCAAGGTTAGAGTCTGGTGCATAGCACCCACAATTGATCCTCAGGTGGCAGCACTCAGCAAAAAAATGTTTTTACCATGCTGTACAATATCTTTGAAGGACCCCACAGATAAAAAGGTGGAGGACATGTTAAAGAAGCTATTTGAGATAGATAGCACAGCAGCCAAGGCATCCACTACTGCCATCTACACTGCACACGCCAAAATATGTTGGCTGGAGGAGCTCCTTGACAGAGCGACTCCAAAGACCAGGGAGGCTGAGCTGTTAGAATGCATGCTGGATACTGCAAAATACTTGACGGATATGACAGTGGACACTGAAATTATTTTTTTTTTTTTGAAATTCTCTGTTTATTCATTTTACATAATAACAAACATGATATACAGAAACCAGAACACAACAGGTAGAAAAACCCACAATAAATGAAGATGTTGTCCATACATAGGTCCAGTGTAGTTCCACACCCCTACCCCACCCCCCCGGAAGGCGTCACCACCAAAGCAGAATGCACTTAAGATGTCTTCAACCTATACCTTGGGGCATTATTTAACAGGTACCAATATCTCTTGTACCCAGTCCGAAGACAGGGAAAGTAACTTGGAAGGAAAGCAAGCTAAGAGAAGAAAGAGAGGGAACATCAGAGGGTTTCAAATAGGAGGCTCAATGAAGGTACAAGGCATAAAGCTTGCCCCATTTTTTTTGGAAAGTAGATATAACATGCCTGGAACTAGCTATTAGTTTTTCCACCTTAAAACACTGGGACATTTCCTCCACCCAATCCTGATAGGAGATCTCTGATTGATCTAACCAATGTCGGAGGACTAATCTTTTAACTGCTATTGAAATTAAGACCATATGGTATTTTTTCTCTTTAACCTTGATATTGGAGTAGATACCTAGTATACAGATTTCAGGTGTAAATAGTTCCTCCAGCCCCAAAATTGGGTCCAGGCTGTCACGGATAGCTTTCCATAATGGGGCAACCTTAACACAAGACCAAAGCACATGTAGTATGTTTCCCCAGTTCATTGCCACATCTTATGCAGTTAGCAGATCTAGACTTACCAAATTTGGCCAATTTCGACGGCGTGTAGTACATATTATTTAATATATAAAATTGTATGAGCCTATTCCTATCTAAGGTAAGGAACACATACATATCTCTCCATACCTGGTTCCAAGACATGGAAGGCCCAGGAATTATGGGTGCCCAAACATTAGAACCGGGCTAGGGCCTCCTGAACCTTAGTAAGCATAAGCTGCATATATAGGTTGGCAATACTATGGGGCTTTGTGACACAATTCCTGAGTTGTTCCAGAAAAGGCCTAATATTAGAGGTGGTCCTCACCAATCCGAATTCCTTACCTATGAGGTGTCTCAATTGGTATAACTTAAAGATGCTCTGGGGGGGAATATTCAGTTTTGTCATCAGGTCACCAGAGGAGCCAAGGGAACCCTGTATATAAAGATCTTCAACTGAGCAATCCCGAATCTGCGGTAGCCATATCGGTGTCAGCCAATGAGACCCAATCCTAATATTAGGGTTAAGAATCAATAGCTGACCCAGGTCCTTTGAATACTGAATCTTAACAGAAGTACAGTATTGGTTTGAGATTCTCACGGACAACCCCAACACTGAATTTCGTAAATATTCCGGTAAAGCCGAGAAACTGTAATAGAAAATGTGCTGAGGATCAATACTATATGCCTCCAGAAGTTTTAGCTCTAGCTTCAGCCATTTGGGCGTATAATAGTCATTTGGAGGACAAAGCCATTTGCCCATTTTAGTTAGATGGCTGGCCCAGTAATAAAATTCAAAATTGGGCAAGCGGAGACCTCCCTTTTCTTTAGGCAGGCAAAGCTTAAAGAAGGATGTCCTGGGCTGTTTGCCTCTCCAAATGAATTTGGTTAGTATTGAGTGGACCTTTTGGAAGAAGGACTTAGGGAGCCATATGTTTAAAAGGCTCAAGGGGTAAAAAATGCATGGGAGTACATTCATTTTTATTATGCTGATCCTCCCTCCTATAGCAATGGGAAGGTTGTCCCATCTGTTAAGGTCTTTTTTGAATTTTGTCCACCAAATCCTCTAAGTTAAGTTTCCTTATCGTGTCCTCATCCCGGGCCAGATGGATGCCCAGGTACTTGAGGTGGTTCGGGGCCCATTTCATGCCAAACTGAGCTACGCTAGAGTGGAACAGGAGTGAGTTGAGTGGGAATATCTCAGATTTAGATAAATTCAATCTATAATTGGAAACGTCACCAAACTGGTTCACTATCTTCAGTACCTCTTGTAAAGATCTGACCGGGTTGGTAAGGTGCAGAAGGATGTCATCTGCAAATACCGATATAGTCAGTGTTTGTTGAGCAATGACACATCCTGAGATGTTGGATGAGGATTTGATGTGCATCAGCAGAGGTTCTAGGTAGAGATTAAATAAGTACGGTGACAATGGACAACCCTGGCGAGTACCAGAGTGCAAGGGAAATCAGGATGAGAACACCCGGTTACAATAGACTCTGGCCGAAGGTGATCCATATACCTCCTTAATCCACTGAATAAATTTATCTGGGAAACCATTTTTGTTTAAAGTAGCCCACAGGAATTCCCAATTGACTCGATCAAAGGCCTTTTCCGCATCTAAGGCAACTAAAGCCATGGGAACCTGAGATTCCTGGGCTGCATGAAAAATATGTGAAAGAGCCCTCATATGATCTGTTGCCGATCTCCCTTGGACAAAGCCTACCTGTTCCGTACTCAGAAGTGATTGCCAAACCTGCTTAATTCGCAGTGAGAGGATCTTGGTCAAAATTTTGATATCATAATTGAGCAGCGAGATTGGTCTATAACTGGCTGGATCTAGAGTAGGCTTATCTGACTTAGGGATTAAAATTATAGTAGCTTCTAACAGGGAAGGATCCAGTGGCTCAGAAGTGAGGATGTAGTTGAACAAGTTGAGGAGGGCAGGCGCTAATTCTTTGCAGAAAGTCTTGTAAAAATTAGGGGGTAGACCATCCGGACCAGGGGCTTTATCCAGGGTTAGACTTTGAATAACTTCCTCCACTTCCCCTAAGGTAATGGGAGCTGAGAGTTCGTCGCATTGACTGGGCTGAAGTCTGGGGAGGGGAGAGAGAGCATTGTTCCCGTACAGATCTTGATAAAAAACCTCAAAGACCTCAGCTATGTCCCTTGGGGCCGTTTTGATAGATCCATCCCTCGCTTTTAAGGCAGGGATTAATCTAGAACTCTCTACTTCCCTTAGTCTGAGAGCCAGTAGTCTCCTGGGTTTCTCTCCCTGATCAAGATATTTTGTTTTAGACTTCAAAATGTCAAATTCTGTTTTTTCTTTAATCAAGTCCTCATATTCATCCTTGAGTTTATACAAATTCTCTAGGGCATTTTGGGAGTTGGTAGAGAAGAGAGCCTTCTCGGCCAACTTAATTTGATTAGCCAAAGAACTAATTTTCTCCTCCCTCAACCTCTTTCTTCTGGAAGTCACTTTTATGAATTCCCCCCTGAGGAAACATTTCAGTGAGCACCACGCTAAATAATATCTGGGTATTGACCCTTGATTACTTTCCATAAAGGTCAAGATCAGTGACTTAAAGTGGGAAGTAATCTGTTCATCCTTCAAAATCTGGGTATTGAGCTTCCAAGAGATATCTCGTTGCCTTGGGGGGCTAGGTGAAAGTTTGATCCATGCCATTGCATGATCCGAGATAACAATAGGCTCAATACCAGTAAGGGAAATATTGGCTAGAAGGTTGGTACTCACTAATATGTAATCCAGCCTTGACCAGGAATTATGGATTGGGGAGTAGTAGGTATAGCTCCGAGTAGAAGGGTTCAGCAATCTCCAAGGGTCCTCTAAACCCAACAAACTACATAGATCTTTTAGTGCCAATTGAGCAGATGAGGGGGGTTTCAGGGGTCTGTAGGTTCTATCTAGGGTCTGCGATGGTGCAATGTTCCAGTCACCTCCTAAAATAAATGTTGTTGGCAAAAATACACTCAGTCTGTCTGCTAACTGCATAAGGAAGTCAGAATTACCTCCAACAGGACCATATATAGCTCCCAGAACCACATCTGTATTACAAAGCAGCCCCTTCACAAAAACAAACCTGCCCTCTGGGTCTTGAATACATTTCTCTAATATAAAAGGCACATTACGCTTAATCATGATAGCCACCCCTTTACTACCTGTAGCCCAACCCGACACGAAAACCTGTGAAAAACCTTTAGTCCGTAACGACTTAGTTTCCTCAACAATGACATGTGTTTCTTGCAGGAAGAGAATATCTACACCAACTAAGGAGCAGTTTAAAAGTATTTGACCTTTTTTAATTGCCTCCCTCATGCCCCTGACGTTCCAAGTGGTAATTTTAATATGCCCTAGAGCCATTTATAGCAGTAAGTGGAATGATCTTGTTCGGAGTATACCCCATGGCATTATCTTCCAATCTCATTAGTGGTGACACCTTCGGCCCTCCCCCTGAAAAACCACCCCCCATCCCCATTATAGCCATCCCTTGGAACAAACCAGAAATCACAAAAGCAAATAGGCTACTCATTATTAAAGTTAAACAGCGCACGGAAAAAGCCCCAACCCAAAATACAACCAGAATGAAGAAAATGGTACCCCATCCCTCCCTCACCTCCCATACTCCCCCTCCCTCCCTTGCCCGGAAAACTATTTACAAGTAACCCCCCCAACAAACTTAGCCAAAGGACCAACCAGTTAACCCATACTCTCTGAACCCCTCCCCCAGGGTACCGTGGTCTGTCCCATATCCTCATGGAGTTAGGATCCTGTCCAGAACTAAAGACCCCATTGTATTCATTACTGGGCCTATTAGAGAAGGGCCTGCGCCTCTTATCATGGATTGACCAGGGTACCCCATTACCCCCAACTGCAGTGGTAAACAGGTTCCGAGCGACACTCCTACCCATGACCCCCACCCTCCAACCCCGGTTAATTAATCTGCAGACTCGTAAGCACTACAGTATAGGCACATCACTCTATATATAAAGAAAATCTCAGCAACATCTACCTAACTGATGTCAGTATACTGCCTATTTAAACTGACAGAACCTAGCATGAAGTGGGAAAGGTAAATACCTGAACAGCAGATATACAAAACAGCCCAAAGTTAAAGCAGTGAGAGGAATTCAGGTATCTTGACCAGAAACCTAGCACAGAGGAAGTGCAGGTCGGAGTAGAACGGACCAAAATGGTCCACGACCGCTAAAGGTTCCCACGAAACCCTTACCCACACTTTCATTGCCGGTCATGAAGGAGACGGACGCATAAGCCATTCAGACACTAGGCCTCATAGGCCTCATGCCTACCCATCCTCCTCGTGCACCCACCCGAACTACCCCACCTCCCTCAAGAACCAGGTAAGCCATCAATCAGAGCCGTCCAAACGATATTCTAAACGAAGAAGATACAGACCAAACATGGTCAAACTTTAACCATATTGCAGATTAGATCGTAAAGCTAATAGGTAGTCTCTCAGTAACATCAGTCCCCTTTGAAGAGATCTGGAAGCTTTTTGGTGAGATCGGTTAAAGCTTGTTCAAGATCTTCATAAGCATGCCAGGTGCCATCTAAGGAAACCAGGAGTTTTGCTGGATAGTTCATTTTAAATCTTTTGTCTGCTGCAATTAGCTTCTTGACAATCGGATGGAATGCTGCTCTTTTTGTCTGATCTCATAGGAGATCCTGGGTGATTCTCAGCTTGGTATGGTTCCACTGGACAGATTCTAGCTCTTTAACTTTAGCCAAAACATGTTGCCGCTCAATATAACTACGGAACCTGATGATAATTGGTCTGGGGGAGCTCCTATGGAGGCTTGGGCCTTAGAGATCTATGTGCCCTCTCAATATGGTATTGCTTAATTTAGGGAGAAGGGCCAACTACTTTATTGAGAAATTGTTGAACTAATCTTATGGTGTCTCTGCCTTCTTCTGATTCGGGTAAGCCCAAAATTAGAACGTTGTTCCTCCTGCTCCTACCCTCCAGATCTTCAGTCTTAGCTTGTAGTTTCTGGATTTGTTGCCTTAGTTTAATAATTTCTGGATCTGTTTTATTTCTCCAGTGTTCAAGAGAGGTTGTCTTTGCCTCCATATCTCCCACCTTCCTCGATAGCTCTGTGAAGTCGCCTCTAATTGATTTAATCTCACTCGAGATTTCCTGGAGCATTTCCTTGAAAGGTATCAATTCCTGGAGGAAATGATCCTCTGTTAACAGATTACTTGATGTGCCAGTAGACGTTTGCTTTATTAACTTCCCCAGGTTCGAATTTCTGGCCTTCTTGGGTGCTTTTTCTGGCGATGCTGGAGAGGTATGCTTCACCCCAGCCGCCTTCATCTCCGAGTCCATCACTGTAGACTGTCAGAAACTACACAAAACACCACACAAGTCAGCTCAAAGGAGTCTGGAATGATCAATAATACTTTTAGGTCGCGATGTGATTGAAGGAGCATTGATATTCCAGCAAAATTAAGTGATTTTAAAGGTGGAGGGTGGGAGCTCAGCAGAAAGCTGCTTTCAGTCACTCTGCATCATGTGAATCCCCGGACACTGAAATTAAACGCCATGGCCATGGCCCTAACGAACCAGGCCAGAAGAGTATTGTGGCTCAAGCTGTGGGAAGCAGACAGTGAGTCCAAGGCGCTGTTACAAAACCTACCCATGAAGGGCAAGCATGTCTTTGGGGGAGGACTACAGGACTACAGTCACAGCCAAAGACATGGTCAGATATTTCCTGAAATTTCTGTGATATTTCTGGAGAAATCTCCTGCTTTCTGCATTTCCACAGTAGGGGCAGCAGAGAGAAACTCTTTAGAAATGTCATCAAATATCCGGACATATCTTACCATGTCTGTGGCTACTACTGTACCTAAGCAGAAGGAGGAGGGGAAGGACTTACTCAAGAACAAGAACAGATCAACCTACCTGCCGTCAGGAAGGTGGAGATTTTGATGGGGAAGCAAGTCCTAACAAGCACGTACAGACAACTTCTACCAGAACAATTCCTTTCGAGGCAGAGGAAATCAAGGAGGACCCCGTAATTCCTTCAACTCCAGTTACCAGTCCTCCAACTTCTGGGCCCGTGGTTCCAAGTTTGGAGGCAGAGGAAGACATAATAGGAACAAACAGCCATGACTGCAAACCATCTCCACCCATGGACAAGATACTCATGCTGTTCCACCACCAGTGGCACAGCACAACCTCAGACAGATGGGTGCTAGAGGTAGTGTCCAGGAGGTACTCTATAGAACTGTCCCACTCTCTGGTACCACACAGGTTTTTAAGCTCCCCCATCTCAAAGAAGAGAGCATCCACTCATCAAGTCCAGCAAATACTGCAGGACTTGATGCAGAACAGAGCAATCCAGTTGGTACCCCAACATGAGCAAAAACAGGGAGTGTACTCCATTTTCTTTCTCGTTCCCAAAAAGACTGGGGAACATCGCCTCATCCTAGATCTCAAGCACCTCAACAGATACATAGTTACTCAGATATTCAAAATGGAGACGTTGAAATCGACTCTCCACAGCATTTTGGTAGGTGACTACCACACTTCTATAGATCTGAAGGATGCGTACCTTCACATCCCAATCAGGCCAAGTCACAGGCAGTATCTCCGGTTCCACATCCTAGGCCAGCATTTCCAATATCAGGCCCTACCCTTCAGTCTTACCTCAGCACCAAGGGTATTCACCAAGGTGTCCGTAGTTCTCGTTGCCAGATGGAGAGAGCAGGGAGTGGATATTATTCCATGCCTGGACTACTGGCTGATCCAAGCTTGTTCCAAGGAACAATCACAAAGGGCCACCCAGACGGCATTACAGGCACTTGAGGAACATGGCTGGGTAGTGAACCAAGGCAAGAGTTATATGGCACCCACACAACAACTGAAACATCTGGTAGCAGAGGTAAACACTTTCCAGGGGTGGGCCAGGCTGTCCCAAAAGAGGGTGGAAACCATGCTAGCCTTATTTCATCAGCTGAAGGCCAACAACCTGCTGACCAATGGGCAAATAGCTCAGATGCTAGGCTGCATGGCATCATGCATCAACCTGGTCCCATGGGCCAGGTGGCACATGACACCACTGCAGAACTACATGCTGACCCAGGGATCCCCAAATGAGCAGAACTGAAGGTCAGGATACCACTACCCACTGTGGTGCAGTGGTCTCTATTCTGGTGGACTGTGAGGCCCTCCCTTACATGAGGGGTTCTACTAGAGGTGACCTACAATGTCACCATCGAGACAGACTCAAGCCTCCTAGGGTGGGGAGCATGCTTGGGCCCCCAGTCAGCTCAGGGCCACTGGACAACTCCAGAGGCCAAGCCATCCATCAGTGTGTTGGAGATGAGGGCAGTGTACCATGCCCTCAGATCCTTCCAAATTACCATTTCCGGTCAGTCAGTGCTAATTCGTTCCAACAATCAGGTCACAGTGGCCTACATTGCCAAGCAAGGGGGAACCAGAATCAAAGCCATGCAGAGAGAAGTGACGAGGGTGTTGAACTAGGCTCAGGCCAACCTTGTACACACTGGTGCAGCCCATCTAGCAGGCAAGCTCAATGAGCAGACTGGCTCAGCCACCAACAGGTGCACCCAGGAGAGTGGCACCTACACACTGACTTGTTCCAACTGATACAGGAGACATGGGGTCCCATATCCATGGATCTCATGGCAACAGCAGAGAACACCCAGGTAAAAAGGCTCTTTTCAAGATACAGGGAGCATCACTCTCAAGGAACGATGCTCTGTCCCAGACCTGGTCCGGGATCGGGTGTATGTCTTCCCTCCCATTCCCCTTCTGCTGCACTTCCTATCCAAACTTCGACAATCTCAGAAGACCATTGTCCCGGTGGCACCATACTGGCCATGAAGAGCCTGGTTCTCAGCAGTGGTAGCCATGGCATTGGACAAGCACAGACTCCTATACAGACCAGACATGCTAACGCAGGGACCCATGGTCCATTCCACACCAGGAACCCTGAAGCTAACAGCTTTGCTCCTGAGAGGCAGAGACTGCTGACAGCTGGATACCATGCATCAGTCATATCCACATTGCTGCAGTCCAGAAGGCCCTCGGCCACCTCCACCTATGGCAGGCAATGGTCTATCTTTTCGGCATGGTGCAGAGACAAGGGCAAAGAACAAGAACAAGCAGACGTGTCCACCATTCTGCTGTATCAACAGCAGGGGGTGGATAAAGGCCTGTTCCATTCATCTGTCCTAGTACAGCTGTCTGCCATTGGTGCTGCCATTGGCCACATAGACTAACATAGACTGGGGGCTCACCCAAACATGGTATGCTTCCTCAGAGCAGTGGAAGTGCTTCATCCTAGGGTTAGAACTCTAATCGCCCCTTGGGAGCTGACCTTAGTCTTAGACTCTCTCAGTAGAGTGCCATTCTAGCCATTGCATGAAGTGAACCTATTTTGGGTGGGACTAAAAACCTGCTTTCTCATGGCCATATGCTCCGCTCGGAGGATTAGTGAACTGGGGGCTCTGTCATGCAGGGAGCCCTACACCATGTTCACCCCACAAGGGGTACACCTACGGACAGTTCTGACTTTTCAGCCAAAAGTAACCTCCATGTTCCATAGGGAGCAGCCCATTGAGTTGCCAACATTCCCCAGTAGGTCACAGACAGGGGATATGAGGATACCCCACCATCTGGATGTGTGGGCACTCTAACCACGTACACATCTAGAACTCAGCCCATACATAAGACTGAGAGACTGTTCATTGTGTCAAAAGGGCAATGACTGGGTAGGGCAGCTTCCAAAACCATGATAGTGGGCTGGCTCAAGAGAACCATTCAGGAGGCCTACAAGGTGAAGACTCTAACACCCCCAGTGGGTATTAGGGTTCACTCTACCAGGGCAGTGTCCACCTCCTGGGCGGAGAGGGCTAATGTATCAGTGGAGGACATTTGCAAGGCAGCTACTTGGACTCCCATCCATACCTTTGCTAGGCACTATAGGTTGAACTACCTGTACAAACTACAGACCCCATTTGCCACTCAGGTTCTCTCGGCAGCCAGCTCTTCCTCTTCTCACTCTTAGATCAGTCTGTCCCACCGAAAATGTGGGTACAGTACTGCTGCTTATCATCCTTTGATGTAAGATCTGGAGTGCCATGGATGGCAACCCAACACAATGGGTGTTTACTCACCTGTTAAAGGTGATTGTGTTAATTGACATCCATGGCACTCCACGGCCTGCACTACAAAGCAATCACAGTGACTAGGAGTATGTCCTGACAATACCAAAGGAGTAGGGGGACATTGCAAGAGAAATTTAAGGTATCCAGGATGTCTCTTGTTGGCCATTTAGGAGGCAGAGTATTAGCATTGTATCAATAGGTAAATAAAAAAGGGCCTGCCAGCCATGTTCAGAAGGCATCTTAGTATGTGTGTTCAGCTAGAAGCATATTGTGGTATTACTAACCTTACTTTTCAGCTATTAAAGATTCAAACTGGAAAACAGGGGCTTCTGGGACCTGGGGACTAGAAATTTGATCCTAGGTCATGTGTATCATTAGCCTATCAGGTGGGCTAAAACCCATGATGTAAAGTCTGGCGTGCCATGGATATCAACCAACACAATCACCTTTACCAGGTGAGTAAACACATTACCTACTCCACTGTTACATTGAAACTGACACTTATACTGTGACCATTTTTTTTTATCCAAAGTTACATTCTCCCCCCCCCAAAAAAAAATTAAATTTGCTGTCCCAGAATGGGACACTGTAGTATCTATACCACAGCAGTTGGAGTGCTCCATTTTGTTCATAAGTTACATATGTCTGATTATTGCTACAGATATAAACCTATAAAAATATGAATGAGTCCAGGGAATTTACTTGTTGGTCCACACTGGATAAAATCAGCACTCGCTCTTCATCTGTTTTTAGAGAACTCATACTTGCATTTCAAAACTAGAGGTTTTATTTCAGGAATGTGATTTTCTGTTAGACAGCAGGATGCATGGGTTATATCTGCAGTTAATCTATACTGAGTGCTCCCACCTGCACAAGCTGCGTGTACTATATAGGTCTCTTTACTGGCATCAAATTATCCCTAAATACCACTAAGAAAATCATTTTCAGAGAAAACTTTAACTGTAGAATGTGCAATGCAGACAAGAGTGCAAAAAACAGAAATGTTTTATGCAATTCTAATTTTAAAAACAATTATATACAAAAACAAGCTCAATAGATGACTGAGTATACCCATGTTGGGGGGGGGGTGAGAGGGTTACACACCTGTTATAAAGGAACTCTGTCTCCCAACTTTGTTGAAGCTTCCTCGATCTAAATTTAAATATCATACACTTTTTTTAATTAGCAAAATATGCAAATGCACCATTTCCATTCTTCATAAATGCAAATGGTGACTGACAATCAGCCTGGTGCAGCAGAATAATGTCAAACCTTACATGGAGTTTGGCAAGCCCATAAGTCCATCATTGCATGAACAATGTCCTACTTCTTCGGCATGCAGATTTTAAGTAACTCTTTCGATCCTCATTTTAATAAAAGGCTAAGCATGACTTGCAAACAGCCTACAGCAAATACAACTCTCTCTCTCTATATATATATATATATATATATATATATATATATATATATATATATATATAAAAGACAAAGAACCTCTGTGCATAAACACTGAGGCAAGGGTTACCCCAAAGGGCATTTGGCTAGGAAGCCAAGTTTCAAGAAAATACAAAATCACACATGCCCCCACAATGCAAAGCACCATGGGCTGCATATGCAAATCACCACAGAATGTTATGCTGGTTTTGTATTTTCTTGAAACTTGGCTTCCCAGCCAAATGCCTTTTGGGGTAACCCTTGCCTCAGTGTTTATGCACAGAGGTTCTTTGTCTTTTAAATAGTTTTTTATTTTAATGGGTTCACTACAATATATCCCAGGCACACTGCCTTAGGGGTAGCTAGTCCATTCCACTGGGGTGTCAAACAGACGAGGCATACTGATGAGTCCTGGTAGAACGAAACATGTGTCTATGTTTTCTGTTAGCACCCTTGCAAACTGTGTGAGGGCCTTCGCACCATGCAATTCTGCTTAAAGTTGGACCAGCATAACATTCTGTGGTGATTTGCATATGCAGCCCATGGTGCTTTGCATTGTGGGGGCATGTGTGATTTTGTATTTTCTTGAAACTTGGCTTCCCAGCCAAATGCCCTTTGGGGTAACCCTTGCCTCAGTGTTTATGCACAGAGGTTCTTTGTCTTTTAAATAGTTTTTTATTTTAATGGGTTCACCACAATATATCCCAGGCACACTGCCTTAGGGGTAGCTGGTCCATTCCACTGGGGTGTCAAACAGACGAGGCATACTGATGAGTCCTGGTAGGACCCTTTGCAAACTGTGTGAGAGGCCTTTCGGCACCATGCAATTCTGCTTAAAGTTGGACCAGCATAACATTCTGTGGTGATTTGCATATGCAGCCCATGGTGCTTTGCATTGTGGGGGCATGTGTGATTTTGTATTTTCTTGAAACTTGGCTTCCCAGCCAAATGCCCTTTGGGGTAACCCTTGCCTCAGTGTTTATGCACAGAGGTTCTTTGTCTTTTAAATAGTTTTTTATTTTAATGGGTTCACCACAATATATCCCAGGCACACTGCCTTAGGGGTAGCTGGTCCATTCCACTGGGGTGTCAAACAGACGAGGCATACTGATGAGTCCTGGTAGGACGAAACACGTGTCTATGTCTTCTGTTAGCACCCTTTGCAAACTGTGTGAGAGGCCTTTCGGCACCATGCAATTCTGCTTAAAGTTGGACCAGCATAACATTCTGTGGTGATTTGCATATGCAGCCCATGGTGCTTTGCATTGTGGGGGCATGTGTGATTTTGTATTTTCTTGAAACTTGGCTTCCCAGCCAAATGCCCTTTGGGGTAACCCTTGCCTCAGTGTTTATGCACAGAGGTTCTTTGTCTTTTAAATGTTTTTTTATTTTAATGGGTTCACCACAATATATCCCAGGCACACTGCCTTAGGGTAGCTGGTCCATTCCACTGGGGTATCAAACAGGACGAGGCATACTGATGAGTCCTGGTAGGATGAAACACGTGTCTATGTCTTCTGTTAGCACCCTTTGCAAACTGTGTGAGAGGCCTTTCGGCACCATGCAATTCTGCTTAAAGTTGGACCAGCATAACATTCTGTGGTGATTTGCATATGCAACCCATGGTGCTTTGCATTGTGGGGGCATGTGTGATTTTATATATATATATATATTATGGTATCACGGTAGTGCTACCATAGTTAGGGTTCAGGAGCCATTTACGTGTTAAACCCAATATTTTGCACCTTAATAACTTTGCGACCGTTTGACCGATTTGCTTGAAATTTGAATACACAATCAAGACCCAGGCACCTTGGGATCTGCTAAGTTTCGTACTGGTTGGATATATGGCTGCGGAGTTATTAAATGTGATCTGCATGCACATTTATGCTTTTTTGGAATTCTACGGTCGCACCTACAGGTCGCATGGTTTGCGCGACTGGTCCGAAATTTTCAGGGAACGTGCAACCAGGGTCCCCTTTGTGCCTTCCGAAGATTTCGTGAAAAAATATTAAACGGATCAAAAGTTATTCAAAAAACAATTTCCCATTATAAGTCAATGGAAAAAGTTAACTAAAAGTTCGACAGTGTCACAAATGCAGTTTTTACTTTCGCAAATGGCCCTTTTACTGTCGTCATTTTGTTTTCAGTTGGTGATCAGAAAAATGCTTGGCTTTTAAATGTGGGACAATCTAACAACCTAATTCTTTTTGTATTCACCTAGTCGGACCCTGAAGATGCTAGCCATGTCTTTATTCTGGGGTAAAACAGCCCAGAAATCTGTTTTTCAAATTTCTGGAAAAAGTACTTTCGCAAAGTACTTTAGCACTTGCGACACTGTCGAATGAATTTGCGAAAGCTTTTGCAAATTGTGACAGTACTTTTTGAGGCTGTGGGAAAATGACAACAATTCTTTGGCACCCCGCTGCAAAAGAACTGTTTGGTGTTTTGGGCTGAAATTTGGAGGGAACGCAGCTGACATCTCACAGATGTGCCTTTCAGTGATTTGTTTTAAAAATATTACACGGCAGCAAAGTTATGGCACTCCAAATTTGATGCTTATTCCCATAGCATAACATTACGGCGTTCAACCCATTGTAGCAATCCTTTGGTGTCCTGCTGCAAAATAACGGTTCGATCTTTTGGGCTGAAATTTGGAAGGAAGACAGCCAACATCCAACAGATGTGCTTCTCAGTGGTTTGGTGAAAAAATATTACAGGGAGGCAAAGTTATGGCACTCTGAACTTCTCTTTTTTTCCAATAGGATAACATTACGGAGTTCGCCGCGCATTTCAGGGCCCGTATCTCAGAAACGGTGCGAAATATGGACTTTTCGTCAGAAAAATGTTTAGCCCCCTAAGAGGGGCTAAGCAAAAACCTAGCCAGGACAGTGATAATTCATATGACTTTTTAATTTTTTTTTCTATATCGTACAGTTCCTGAGATATAAGCAATTTAGTATTCCAACTTATTCATTTTCTGATCCGAGAGCCATTATTATGCATACATTCTTTGTACTTACTGTCTTTCTCTGTGCAGCTTTTGGGGGAAAACCAGCCTGTGCGCCTACATTACTGTTACTGTTACTGCTTCCTCGCTATGGTTCCATACCCATTTCACTTAACGTTCCTGTCTACACCACCATGTGCGCTACCCTTTCATTTGCGCTTGCTTTTGCATTGTTTTTAACATTTCTGTCTATAGTACTGTTTCTCTTCGCATCACCATTCACGTTACCATTTGCTTTTGCGGGCACACTGTTACTATGTGACAAGACATCACATGGCAGAAGCACAGGGCCCCAGCTTGGCTATTGCTTTGCTGTACTGCCTAACTGTTTCTATGTCTTCAAGTAGGTGTGGCCTGGCCTTCTACTATAAAGGTAGAGCATTCAGGGTCGTTGGGGAATGGGGTGGTTGGGGGAGTTGTTCCTTTAGTACTTGGTGTCTACAAAAAACAATCAGGTAAAAAAAGACTTTCTTCTATAAACTGTAGGGCAAAAACACAGCTCTAGTTTAATAAGGCTACCAACTTTCTGAAGCCTAAAACTGGGACATGCCATTTGGAAGTAAATAAAAAAATAAATTCTTGCGTGTATGTGTGTATATAAACGTTTAGACACAGACAGTGGCTTACCGTAAACATGAAGATTTATTTTGTTTTCTATCTAGCGCCAACAGGTTCACTTCTAACACTTCTGACTAAATTCAGATACTTTGGTATTTGGCTAGACAACAAACTCTCTATTGTGGAACACACAGAAGAATTGCTGAAAAAAACTGAGGCAGAGACTTGGTCTTTTTTTCAGAATTAAATGCCTCTTGACCACAGACACAAAAAGACAGCTAGTCCAAGCTCCTACCATGCATTACATCTACTATTGAAGTTCTTTGATTTCTCGGCCATTGGTTTCACCAATTGGCAACGGGTGCGCGCTTGCTGTCGGTCCTAACTCTCACCCCATTCTCCTATACCTCTGCTTCTTCACATCGGATGTGGTGAGATTTAGGGCCATAAACCCAACTCGCACCCCAATGCCAGTTAGGGGGTATAGGCGAGGGTCAAGGGACTTTCAACCCTGACACTGAATTTCCTCACTTTTGTCGCTGTAACAACCCTAACTAATGCATTAAATGGAGTTTTTGCCTCTAATATATATATATATTTATATACATATATATATATATATATATATATATACATATACATATATATATATATATTTATATATATTCATTGCAAAAAAAGCGTCATTAATTCACTGGTTAGGGTTCAACTGACAAAAATGAGAAATGTAGTGTTGAAGGTTCCTAACTTAATACCCTCCTGCAGGCAGCAACAGGAAAAAATATTATGGTTTGACCACTCCTGCATTTTCACAAATCAGGTATGGGGTGTGTCTTGGGGTTCTCAGCCCTAACATTCACACCATTCCATCAGTAAATAAGCTGAGATGTGTACAATATATGAGAATGGGGCGAGCACTAGGGTTTACAACCCCCAAGGAACACCCCATTTCTGATTTGTGAATATGCAGGAAAGGTCAGACCATAATGATTTTTCCTGCTGCTGCCTGCAGAGTAGGGGTGGGGTGTTCACAGGCAGTTGGTGTGGAACTGGAGCCTGGAAAGGGAGGCATGTATATTCATAAAATTTCCCATACTTGGACAGCCTGAAAAAATTGGCATGCCATTGTCATGTTCTCTGCTGAAGGCATTTATCTTGTGATAATTAATGGCTTCCCCTTTTTCCCATAGGGAAACCATGGAGTAATTTCCCATTATACACGAGTGTGTATAACGGCAAACGGCGCAAAGCTGGGCAATGCCATGCTAAGTCGCACAAAGCTGCGCAAGTAGTGCAAATCACCATTAATTATAACAAATAAAATATGGGGTGTTGTGTGTAAACGCGAAGTTTATATACACCCTTGGGGTAAGATGCTTGCATGAACCCCTTGAGCTTCGCTCTCAGGGTTTATGTTGCATCTTACTCCTCAGGTGTGTGTAAACTTCTCGCTACACACACCACCCCATACATTATTCTCTATTTAATGGTCTGCTCCCCTCCATTTTCGGGAAGAGTGACAGACAAGTTTTTCTTTTTGGTGAGCTGACCCCCAGCCGGGCACTGTGGCTGTGGGGTTGGTTGAGGTGGCTATCTCCTGGGCGAATCTTTGGGGGGGGGTCTTCCCTTGCTCTCTACATAATCTTCCTGCCTGCTGCTTGTTTCTACCTATTCGGTGGAGCCATATATTGTAGTGTGCTACCATTAAGAACTGGGAGTGAGGAAATATCAAGGAGAGTACAGACACCGAAGAAGAACACGAAAGATTTCTGATGCTCAGTGAGATTTACAGGAAGGGCTTTGACCAGACCCTGGCTGGTCAGATTTTTCTAACTTGAGCATTTTATATTAAAAAATTTATTGAGCAGTGAGAGTGTCTGTACAGTTCTGATTCCAAGTGAAATCCTGTTGTTCATGGCTAAGAAAATGTGAGAGATTGATCTTAGCCTGAACTATTATCTGGTTCACTTTCCACAGGAGGTGGGAGCTCCAAAGGACTTTATATGAACTGACTGTGAGATTCAGGTATTATCTCATTGATCTGTAAAGACAGACTCTGCCAAAAGACTTTTATTTTATTTTTCATCATTGTTCTTTGTGTATTGTGTTACTTACTGTTAGTTATAGTTGGGTCTTTGAAGGAAGGGTTTTTGTTTTATCTGTGAAAAAAATTGTTTGAATTTGTGGGGGTGGGAGGAAATAATATTGGTTTGTTAGAATTGTGGTATTTATATTGTGTCAGTGTGGTGTGTGACTGATTGTGATTGTGGGTGTGGTTATTTTTTTCATTTATTGTGTACTGTTGTTGATTAGGATGTGCTGACTCAGTATACATATGGTCAGGTACTATTCTCCCACCAGGCTCAGGGACCTCCGCCCTTTTAACAGTCCCCCTTTACAAGCAGAGGTTTACACATGATGTTGTGCACTGGGGATAGTCAGAAGGAGGAAAAAAAGGGGCGTGTGTGACTGGGCCTGGTGGAGGAATGGAGAGGAGTGGGCAGATTGGGGCCGTGGGGACAAGGAGACACCCTGGGGCGAAGTGGGATCAGAATAGGGAACCTCCCTGTCTGGTTCCTATACCCAAGGGCTCTGCTCGGTTGCCCATCCTACTTAGGTGGTGTTATGCAATTCCAAGTCTATAAAGACCTTGCTTGTATCACTGAGACCTGGCTGGATGAAAATGCTGAAAAAAGTTCTTGTCCATGGGTAACAGAAATTATCTATTGTTATAATATGTTCCCCAATTAGGTATTTAAAATCTAAAGTTAGTATGTCTGGTTGGGAATGAAAATAATTTTTCAAAACAGCAGTTTCAGCCAAAATCTTTTTCTTTTATTATTCTCCCTGACGTTTCACACTAAATAGTGCTTTTTTAAAGGGCTTCATTCTGAAATTACATCGAAAATATTATTTAATATTTTATATGTAATCTCAATATTTAGCTTATTAAATATTTTTATGGCACATTCAAATGAACATTACCATCACGTTAACACTTCTGCAACCACTTCTCTTGAATAACAATTCAGTTATTGCACTTTCTCTTTCATGTTTTTCTTAGAATTCCTGTGGAAATACATATACTCTTATTTATATTTTGTTACTGAAGCCTTTACATTCTTATGCTGCTAAGTCTCCTATCAGAGCCCTCTGCTTGTTCATTCTCCTATATAGCTTGTACCACTTTCTTAACATATGGCTTAATACTATGCAGTAAAACTATTTCTGAAAACATTTTTTCAATGCTGTTAAAAGGTTCCATAATATAGTCTTTGGATGAAAATGCTGGTTCAGTTTTGGCATCAGCAGTCCCCGGTTGGGTACTTGGTGATACACTGCCCGAGGGTGGATCATAGGGGCAGAGGTGTAGCCATTTGTTTCAGATCAGAACTGGGCATTGTGGATGTTCCAGTGGGGGCAACCAGATCCTTTCAGTGCATTGTGGGTGCGGGTGTAGGATGCAGGATACTACTCATTTACTGTCTACCAGGTGATGGGAAAGAGTCCCTGCAGGAAATCGCAAACTTCATCATCAACATTGTGTTGGAATCCCCCAGATGGTTGGTTCTGGGGGGATTTCAATGCCTGGGTCGGTGATGAACTCTCAAAATTTGGTCATGCCTTCCTCCAACTGACGACTTTGTTGGGCCTCACACAGGTAGTTACCTCCACGACCCACAATCATGGTCACTCATTAGACCTGGTGTTCCTCCTGAGGATGGAGATCTCTGACAGGTGATGGAACCAGTCGGGTGGTCTGACCTCACACCATAGGATTCAGTTGCATGGCACCCCCCAAATAGGCCTGCCCCTATGGAGATGATTTGGTACCGCCCATTAAGGGGTGTGACCCCAGATGGCCTAATGACAGTGTTGGACCTATCAAGCATACTGAGTAAATGCTTGGACCCAGGGGCTCTGGTACAAGCCTATAATAAGGCTGTGAAAGAGGCCCTGGATTCCATAGCTCCAGTCTGTATTTGCCCCCTCACTCTTTTTTCAAGATCCCTATGGTTTGATGGGACCTTGAAAGAGCTGAGAAGAGTGGGGGGCAAAGGCTGGAGAGGCACTGGCAGAAATCAGGTCTGGTTGTTGACAGACTTAGATTGATGGATTATTATATGGTCTATCAATGTGCAACCACCGATAAGAGTTCCTGTCCAGGAAGATTACCACTGTGAAAAACTGACCAGCTCAGCTCTTCTGGACTGTCGACAGATTGTGCAATCCAATCTGTCATCAGTCTAGAGGAGCCTTTTCAGAGGAGAAGTATAATGAGTTTGCTCAGTTTTTCACAGATAAGGTTGCCACCATCAGGTCTGGCATCTGCACAGATGTCTCTATTGGGTGTGGAAGAGGTCAGCAGGAGGTTGTGAGCACCCAGTTTGCCTGGTCTGACTTCGGCCAGCCAGCGATCATTGACATCCTGAGGATCAGTCAGACTTTGTGACCAACCTGCTGTAGATTGGACCCGGGTCCAATGTGCCTTCTTGTGGGGTGCATTGAGGAAATTGACCAGTACTTGCCGAGATAGTCTAGAGGTCACTGGAGATGGGGCCTTTCCAGACATCTGAAGGAGGCAGTTGTATGACCGCTCCTTAAAAAGATTTCCCTTGATCCAGACTGTTTGGCGAACTACAGACCCATCTCTAACCTGTCCTTTTTGGGTAAGGGTTATTGAGAAGGTGGTTGCATTGCAGCTGGAAGATCATTTATCCAACCACGATGTCTAAGGTCCTCTCCAATCTGGATTTAGGAGGATGCATAGTACCGAGACAGCACTTGTTCAGGTACTTAGTGATCTCCTAATAGTGAGAGATCAGAGATCTCATTCAGTCTTGGTCCTATTTGATCTCTCTACAGCCTTTGACACTATGGACCACAGTGTATTGTTGGAGCATCTGAGGTTCATTTGTGGACTGTCTGGTATGGTCCTCAGGTGATTTTGATCTTTTCTCGAGGGTAGGACTCAGAGAGTGGTGTCAGGAATTTATTTCTCTGACCCTCTCCCCCCTATCCTGCAGGGTACCACAGGGCTCCATTCTTGCACCTATGTTGTTCACAATGTATATGCTGCTATTAGGAGACATTATTAGGTGATATGGTTTGAGTTTTCAATGCTATGCAGATTATACTCAGCTATACCTGTCCTTTGTGTCTGAGCAGGATGGGGCCCTCTCGGTCTTAAATAACTGCTTCTCTGAGATTCAGGATTGGATGAGTGCCATCTGGCTGAGGTTGAACCTGGCATAGACCAAGGTGTTGGTAGTGGACCCAGGTCAACAGGGTGTGGGGTTGCCAGTTAGCTGATGACCGCTGACCAGGTGTGAAACCTGGGTGTTATTTTTGACAACAGTTTGACACTTAAATCTCAGGTGTCAACCGTTGTCAGGACCTCTTTTTACCATCTAAGGAATATCACCCAGAAGAAGTACCTGGTTCCACCCGATGATCTTCCAACTCTGGTCCATGCCTTCATGACTTCCCATCTTGACTACTGTAACGGCCTTTACCTAGGGCTACCAGGGGTTGATATCCACCACTTGCAGCTGGTGCAGAAAGTGGCAGCCAGGCTGTTGACTGGCTCCTCTAGATCTGGGAGAGGTGCACCACACCTACGTGGCACATTGCTGAACTGTCAATTTTTTTGTGTTGTACCTTACAATAAATCTTTTCAGCACTGGATCTTGCTATTCACTGCATTTCTCTGGTGGATGGTACCTGATTGTCTAGTTGTGGCTTATTCCTCTAGATCAAGCCATATCATGCCTGTGATCTGTGGAATGCACTGGTTGCCAGTACAGTAGCAGATCACCTTCAAGGTTGGCTTGCTGACCTACAAAGCCCTACACGGGCTGGAACTCCGCTGCTTGCAAGATTTTCTGTGTCCCTACTGCCCCCCTCCCCACTCCGCTCCTCCAACGAGGGATTGCTAGAGGTTCCCAGGGTTTGACTTTAAACATCAGGGGGCCATGCTTTTGCTTTTGTAGCCCCTTACCCTGTGTAACTCTCTACCTCATTGATTGATGGAGTGCCTGACCATTGAGAGTTTTAAGAGTTTACTTAAAACGTATTTATTTAGTTTGCTCTTTTCTGACTGCCTTTAGTATTTATACAGTCTATTAAGTTATCAGATATAGGATGAATTTTAGAGAAGTATGAATTGTGTTATTTGAAGTATGATTTTTATTAATATAGTAATGTTTGTTGATGTTTTAAAATTAGTGTTCAAGCACATTGAATATTTTTAGAAATGTGCTTTTTATAAATAAATTTAATTTGATTAGATTTTTCTTTGCAGATAGCTTCCGGTGCCTACTCTGAGACTCTTTTACATTTGCCATCACTGGACTCAGGGCTTCCCTTTTGGACACCCTGTGTTCTGAACCATCTTCACCTTGCGTTTTTGATGGGTGTGTAGATTTATCTTTTTATTGATTTTGTTTGACAGGGACTGCTGCTGATTCTGAAGGGAAGGACCCATATCTGAGCCTTTACGACCTGGAAGCATACTGAGAAGCCATAATGTATTTCATTTTTTGGCCCTTTTTGTGCATGTTTTAGGCCAAAACTTTTTAAAGTTCACAATTTATGAAATTGTGGTCTGGAAGACCCAGACACTCAACAGCACACAGCCCAATCAGGGTTTAGCATTTGAAACTGTGAGTAGGGCCTCCCCTCATTGTACAGAGCTGCCCACAAGTAGTCCTTTGTGCTTGTGGTCCAGAGTACTAAGGATGAAGACAATAGACATCAAGGAGTCTATCTGGAGTCAGCCATGAGTCAGCTGTTCGGTCAGCCATGCTGCCCTCTAGACTCCCATTTGCCTCATGCTACTGAACTGCTACTGCATTGTCCACTGAACCTCATTGTCTAAATATGAGT
This sequence comes from Neoceratodus forsteri, assembly GCA_016271365.2. NCBI lineage: Eukaryota > Metazoa > Chordata > Ceratodontiformes > Ceratodontidae > Neoceratodus > Neoceratodus forsteri. Next base: position 608,047,868 of record CM057454.1, on the reverse strand, counting down.
GACTGTTTCTGTTGCACTGTAAGCTTAATTCACCCCCAGCTACACCTTATTTGCTAATCTGGGAGTAACTACATGACAGTACTGTTTGAGCCTTCAATACCTTGTTGCCTGTTTCTGTCACAACCAAGGTGCCCATTTCAATTTGAACACTAATTTAAGTACCTCCCTTTTTATTCTTTATTTGGGTCATCTGCCTTTTCCAGTTCTGAATCCATAGTTTTGATCGTCTGCCATTTTTCTACTTACTCAAATCTGGATTTACTGTGTTTACAATATCCTGGTTTAAGTTCTTTTACCAGCATTTACTCTGTTTGTTTAATATACTATTTGCCTGGTTCACCTTCACATTTGGGTTCCTTGATATTACCCATTGTTTGCTTATACCCTGGCAAACCCAGTCTGGTTACTACTGCATCTGACTGCTTGTTTTCTGTCTACAGTTACTTACCTAATTTCACTCACATCTCATAGTTTTATTGTCTATTTTCTAGCCAATTTATCTAGTCTCATAGCTAGCAACCTACTAGAGTAATGCTCCCTTGGTTAGTTAAGTGTTTTTGAAGTGTATTGCTTTACATTTGTACATTTCATGATGCTCCCTGCCCTTCTTCAGTGCTTTCTCCTCTTTCCCACCATACCTTCATCTTCTACGCCTCCCTCCACCCCTGTACTCTCCACCTTATTCTCCTTTTCCAGCCTTGCTGGATTTTGGCAGGATCTAAGCCTGATGGTAAAACATGACACACAGAAGCAGGTGCAGCAGAACTAAGGTTTATTCCCCAAAACATGTGAAAAGGACAGCTTACCACAGCTGGGAGTTTGGAACCTCTGAACACCAGCTATCATGATAGAAATACTCAGAGAACAAAAGGCTTACACAAAGTTATATACTCAGAGATAATAAAGAGGTGGATAGGAAATCCAGCGATTCTATTGGTGAACAGTAGTGGGCAGTTGCACTCAGGACAATTAGGTAACGATATACTGTAGCTGACTAAAGCTATTTTTGTAAAATATGTTAACTCTTGCGGTAGGGCAAAAAGCTGTAAGTGGTGCTGTACTACCACCACACCACATAATCATGCTGGCTAACAATAGCTGGGTACATGATCAGTTAGGAACTAGCTGATGCCAGTTCTGAGTTACAGAATAAAGACACTTGGGAAAAACGTGACATAGGCTCACATGAGCAGTACTGATACTGATAAGGGTACAACTAGCCATTGTGAAGGCCAGTTCTGTGTTACAATACAGAAATGCTTAGTGAGGCAATTATAAACAGCTGTGTTAGGAGAAAGTAACAGAACTACGCTATCAGAATAAGGCCTACATTGCAATGCTTGCATAATTTGGGCCAAGGGTTGCCTAGTACATTTGCCCTATTAGAATACTATTATCATCATCTGCACATATGTATTACAGAAGCACACAGTACTATATTACATTCTACCTTGCTATGCATAAATGTATGTGTACCATGTGCTGCAATAAGTGTGTGTGTCTTAGCATTCATGAGGGTCTGTAGGGCATACAGGTCTACACCCTTCCCCTTCACCTTCCCACTCCCTCCCTTCTCTGCTTCTTCCCTCCCTCCCTGTCCACCCTGGTCTCCTGTCATCCCTTTCCCTAAAACTGGAGTTCCTTCTCTGATGTATCCTGTTCTACCCCATCCTTCCCCCCCCTTCTCCTCCCCAGTCTGGGAGTTGTACGTCCTTCCATATACTCCACCTCTTTGGAGGCAGTATGGTGCAGTGGTTTAAGGCTCTGAGCTGCAAATCTAGAGACCTGGGTTTGAATCCCACAGCCCCCACTTGCATACTGTGTGACCCTGAGCAAGTCACTTAACTTCCTCATGCTCCCAGGTTGCACCTGTAAACAAGCTTTCAGCTTAGTGTGTCTCACCTGGTTAAATAATTGGAAAAAAAAAACATGCTTCTCATCCTTGTAGGTAATATGGAAATCAACCCTTGCCCCTCTCCTTCCTCCCTTCCCTCAACCCCAAAATGACTTTGCGTTTTTCACCTCAGTGCTTGGAGCCTCCTCCCTAAACTGGATCTCCTTACTCTATGGGTTTTCCACAAATCTCTTGACATCCTCTGTATCACTCTACCCTGGTTCTCACCTAAATGTCCAGATTCTAGCTTGGCTCTTCCTAACTGCCACTTTTTCAGGCAGGAAACATAGAAACATAGAAACATAGAAACATAGAAGTTGACGGCAGATAAGGACCGCAAGGCCCATCCAGTCTGCCCATTTCTTTTTCTACCTTATAAATGTACCATCGGCCTTTGCTCTGTCAGTGACCTATCTATTCATAGTCATTTGTATTGCTCCCTTATGCCTATCCCATGCCTGTTTGAAGCCCTGCACTGTATTCATAGCCACCACTTCTTGTGGTAAGCCATTCCATGCATCCACCACCCTTTCTGTGAAAAATCACATTCCCCCTTAATCGGCCTCCTTAATCTCATGCTGTGTCCTCTTGTCCTGCTATTTTTCTTATATTTAAACATGTTAGACTCTTTCACCTTGTTTATGCCCTTAAGGTTGTTTAAATGTCTCGATCCTTATCACCTCTCTCCCTCCTTTGCTCAAGGGTATACATATTGAGCTCAGTTAATCTGTCCTTATATGTCTTCTGCAGTGGTCCCTGCACCATTTTGGTTGCCCTTCTCTGGACTGCCTCAATTTGGTTAATGTCCTTGTGAAGGTGTGGCTCTCCAATGCTGCGCAGTACTCAGATGGGGCCTAACCAATGTCTTGTACAGAGGATGTACCCTCCCTCTTACGACTTGTGATACCCTACTAATACGCCTAACACCCCCTAACCTTACCCTACTGCTTTAGAGGTGCTTGGATGATTTTAGGTCATCAGTGATGATGATGCCCAAGTCTCTTTCTTCCTTTGTGACTGCTAACTCCCTCCCAGCCTATAAAGTGGCTTCAGGATTTTCTCTTCCTATGTGCATGATTTTGCACTTCTTTGCATTATCCCAGTTGCCACTCTTCTGACCATTCTGCTGGTTATCAGATCTCTTCTCATTCTGCCCACCCCATCTGGATCATCTACTCTGTTGCCAGATCTTGGTGTCATCTGCAAACAGACAAGCCTTACCCTCTAGTCCATCTGCGAGGTCACTAATGAAGATGTTGAATAGGACTGGCCCAGGACTGATCCTAGAGGTACCCACTTGTGACTTGCATCTCTTCTGACTGTATACCATTTACCACCACTCTCTGTTTCTGCCAGTCAAGCAGTTTGCTTACCCAGTTGACCAACTTCTGACCACCCGAGCCTACCTAGCTTATTTATCAATCTTCTATGTGGAACAGTGTCAAAGCTTTGCTGTGAAGTCAAGGTGGCGACATCAACTGCTCCCCTTGGTCCACCACTCTGGATTTACCCAGTCAAGAAATCTATGAGATTGGTTTGACAGGACCTTCCTTTTGTAAACCCATGCTGTCTTGGATCTGTGCCCCTATGGATTCCAGGTGTTGCTATCCTTTCCTTAAGTGCCTCCATAATCTTGCCCACTACTGAGGTAAGACTGACCGGTCTGTAGTTCCCCGCCTCCTCCCTGCTACCACTCTTGTGGAGTGGGATCACATGAGCCTTTCTCCAGTCTTCTGGGACCTCTCCTGTGCTCAGAGACTCACTAAACAATTCTGCTAATGGCTCTGCTAGTTCCTCCTTTAGCTCCTTAAGTACCCTGGGATGTATGCCATCAGGTCCCATTGCCTTATCCACACCTGGGCTTGTAAGCTCTTGTAGGACCCTTTCTTTTTGTGAGAGGAGAGTGCTCACCTCCCTCCCCCCTGTGTCCATGATGCTGAGCTGTGGGCCCTGCCCTACCTTCTCTTCAGTAAATATGATGAAAAAGTATCTATTTAGGATAGATGCCTTTACAGGGTCCTCCTCCTCACATGCTCCCTTTTCTCCATTAAGCTTATGCCCCTCTGGACTTTCTCCTTTCACTAATGTATCTATAAAGTCTTGTCACCTTCTTTTACTGTTCGTGCTAGTGTTTCCTCAGTTTGGGACTTTTGCCTGCCTTACTGCCTTACCTGCTTCCCTTAGGGCAGTTTGGTATGCCTCCCTATCTTCATCCCGCTGTGTTTCCTTATATTTTCTGAAGCAGCCTTTGGCTCTGACCTTTTCTGCTACTATATTTGAGAACCAAAGTGGTTTCCTTCTTCTTTTGCACTTCCTTTTCTGTCTAACACAATGGGATGTTGCTTCAAGTATTGTATCCTTAATGCTTGCCCACTTTGCCTGTACCTCCTCACCTGTGTTTCTTTTTGCGAGGGCTAGCTTAACTCTGTTGGCCATCTTATCAAAGTCAGCTCCTCTGAAGTCCCATATTTTTGCCTTGGAATGGGATGATTTAGCTGTAGTGGCCAAATTGAACCATACCATGTGATGGTCCACTGGCCCCCAGGTGACCTTCTACCTGGAGATCTGTGATCCCTTCTTTGTTAGTCAGTACTAGATCTAGGATAGCCCTGTCTCTTGTGGGTTGGTTGTACCAGTTGTTTGAGGCCCTCCCTCAGGGAATCCACTATGAGTCTAGTTCTGGCAGATGTTCCTGCTGGTATTGACCAATCTGTATCTGGCATGTTGAAGTCTCCCATTATCAGAACCTCCCTTTAGCTGTCATGTTTTGTATATCTTCTAACAGTAATGTGTCTATGTCCTCCCTCTGGTCTGGGGCCTGTAGACAACCCCAGTTCTTATGGCTGTCCCATTACCTGTTTCCAGGGTGACCCAGTTCTTCTGGCTCCCTTATGTGATTCTGAATTTCTGTAGCTTTGATATTTTCATTAACATACAAGGCCACCTCCCCCTTTTGCACCTCGGTCTCTTCTAGAATAGCCATATCCAGGTGCACAAGTCTCCCAAGTGTGGTTACTGGTAAGCCACGTCTCACTAATTGCTACTATGTCCAGTTTAGCCTCTGACATTATTGCCTGCAGGTCTGGGATCTTATTTCCCAGGCTGTGAGCATTGTGTACGCGATTTTTTATTGGAAGGGGGTAAGCGTGGTGGTGGTGTTGCCCTCTATGTTCGTCAGAGCCTCTCCTGCACTACCACTCTCAGGAGGGAGGCTTTACCCTCCTGCAACGAGTACCTACTTGCCAAACTCTCTTTCCCCTCCACTCTGTCCATACTCATTGTTTTTTTTTTATGCATCTCCTAAAATCACTCCCTCATCCCTAGTTGACTCACTCACTCTCCATCATCACCTCTCACTCCTCTTCTGGTGAACTATTCCTCCTTGGGAACTTAAATATCAGTTAGCTCTCCCCTGCCTCCAGGTCGGACTGCCTCAGGATTGAGTCCCTAAATATCTCACAACTCATTACTGAGCTCACACAGCTCAGTCCACATTCCTTAAACCACACCCTTCTGGACCGGTTTCTCTCCTCTCCTCTCCTCTCACCCACACCACATCACATCACATCATTGTATCAGGCATATTGCCAGATTATTTTAGTGACCACTAAATTTCGTAACTATATCAGGAAAGTCCAGCGCCCTCCATTCCCCCCAAGTACATCTGGTCCAAGTCCCTATGGTCACTAAACAAAGATGCTGCACTAAGTGACCTGTATGCAACAGATTGCTGTTGCCTCTCCCTCTTTCACTCAATCTTTACTTCTGTCTGGGACAAACATACCCCCATCAGGAAGTCCAGGGTTAAGTCTTCCCGCCAGTCCTGGATCACCCCACATCTCATTAAAAAAACAAAATAAAAAACAATGTTCATCATGATTTCTCTCACTGGTGCCTCCCCTGTCCCCTGGCTTGTGCTTCAACTCTTTACCTCTCTAATCCTGCTAGGTCACATACCTCACATACTTTGGCATAATGAGCTGGAACAGCCACTCCATGGGCTTATCTTAATAACCTCCCCCTCCTCCACTATGGCAGCACCTCACCCACTCGGCCAGACAGCCTCGCTCCCCCTTCCCTCAGCTCTCCCTGCTGACTTTACCACAGTTCAGCGCTGGACACTACTCTGCCTTGCTGTTCCCTTCCTTCGGCAGCTACCCATCCCCATCACTACATGCTGCCCCCCCCTCCCTACTGACCTCTAAACTTGCACATAAATGACTATGACTAGCAGCCAAATGCATCTTCCTCCTCCTACTTCTCCTACTTTCAGGAGACATCCACCCTAACCCAGGACCTGCTCAACCCCCTCCACCCAAGGTGGTTACCTCTAAGGGTCTTATAGTAGCCTCACTCAATATATGCAGCCTTCTCCACAAATTTGACTCTTTCCAAGGGTGGGTTGCCCTGAATTGCCCTGATGTTATCTCAATAGTAGAAACCTAGCTAGACAGCCAAAACCAAGACTCCACAGTCTCACTCCCAGGTTTCTCGCTTTACCGGGACGATAGAACCTCTAAAAGAGGTGGTGGATGTGCATTGTACATCCTGGACTCACTACAATGCCTCACCCCCCTCCCCCCCTCCCAGCCCTTGAACATGAGGCCCAGGCGCTCTCAGTGAAAATCACACTTGCACCGAACAGGGCACCTCTGTTCCTCTCTTTCATATATATTCTTCCCCGACATCAGAAGAGTGCTTTCTACTCTGTCCTATACCACCTCCAGACATTCCCTGACAAGGCTGAAATTATTGCCCTCGGGGACTTTACTATAAACTGGCTAGCGAACCCATCGGCACCTCTCAGGGATGCAGCCGCCTCACAGAACCTATCCCAACTAGTGTCCACTGCCACCAGAGTCAACCCGAGGGCTGGCACCACCTCCCTCCTTGATTTAGTGTTAATGAATGCACCCCACAAAGCCGCTCAAGTCCAGGTGGTACCAAATGCCCTGAGTGGCCACTCCCCGGTGCTTTGCCACTGGTCTTGTTTTGTACAAAAAAAACCTCCCAAAATGATCCTCCAATGCCGCCTTAAACCAGACAAGCTCCGGTCCCTTAAGCAATGTCTCGCAGCTAGTGACTGGTCCCCTATCTCTACTGCTGGGTGCATTGAATCTGCCCTTAAACACTTCATCACTACCTTCAGCTCTGCCTGTGATCTCTATGTACCACTATGCAAGCAGATCATCAAAGGGGTAGATACACCCTGGATGTTGCAAGCCCTTCTAGACCAATTGCGGGACCGTGACAACCTGTGGCACATTGCCCTGGAAACTGGGAAGCCTACTTATAGTCAGCACTACCAAGAGGCATGAAATAAATGCACTTGGGATATCTGCAAGGCCAAAGTGCAATTCTACCAAGCCTTGCTTACTGCCTCCTGGGGCTCTGGACACAAGTTCTGGGACTCCCTCAAGGAGCTCGGTGCCAGTAGTGTTCTCCCCCCCAATTTCTTCTCCCCAACCCCACCTGTGCCCTCTGTCATCCACACTATCCCCATGTTCCATTTCAAAATGGTCTCACAGCATGAAGTCACCCCTTTTCTTCTCAAAGCACTCAGCAAATCATGCTTTAGTAGTGACGCACTCGATCTCCAAGCTAATTGGGCTCTACCTTTGTGGGGGGTCCTCCCCCCCAGCTCACCCATCACATGAACTTTGCTCTCTATCACTGGGCCAGTTTCTCTCTAGATGGAAATCTGCCCTCATCACACCCATCCTTAAAAGTGGGGACCGTACCCAGCCAGGGAGCTACTGTCCCATCTCAATCCTGCTCCCCCCTCTCCAAAGCCCTGGAGAAAATTGTAGCCACCCAGCTAACTGACTACCTGTCCAAATATAGCCTCCTATGTCCCAAGCAGCATGACTTCTGTTATAACCACAGCACTACCACAGCCCTACTGGAGTTCACTAACACTCTCCACATATCACTTGACCTAGGCCACACTGCAGGCACTGTTTTCATAGACCTCTCCAAAGCATTTGATACATAGCAACACATGCTTCTCTTGGACTCCCTGTCACAGATAGGCCTGTCCCCTGAGACCACTGACTGGTTTGCTAGTTATCTATCCAAGAGAACCCAGTCAGTTAGAATTGCCCACACATGATCTACTCCATTACAAGTCAGCTCTGGGGTCCCTCAGGGTTCCATCCTGGGCCCCCTTCTATTTTTCCTTTTTCTCAACTCCCTTCCCAAGGAATGTTCTGGGAAGCTGCTTCTATATGCAGATGATGCTGTCCTCTACAGCTTCCACACAGACCACACCACTCTCCGAAATGCCCTCCAGAAATCTTTCTCAGACACTGAATCCTGGTTTGTTTTGCATAAATTAGTTCTCAACTACAAATAAACAAAATCTATGACATTTGCACATGCCCAAAACAAAAATCATAGGCTACCCCTGCTCATTCTAAACTCACAAAATAACCCCCTTGAGCAGGTCACTGCGTTCAAATACCTGGGTATCACCCTGGGCTCAAGGCTCACTTACCATGATCATATCCAAAATCTGTGCTCCTCTGTCTATGTTTGTATTGGTCTGCTACACCGGTATAAGCACTGCCTCCCCCCCGAAGCCTTACATTTAGCTGTATTGACTTCTATACTATCCCTTATAGACTATGGCATCATAGTATATGGAGTGGCTGACAACACGCACCTCAATAAAATTAGGATAGCCCTAAATAAGGCCTGTAGGATAGCCACTGGCTGCAATAGGCTCACGCACACCTGCACTCGTTACACCTCTACCAACTGGCTAAACTTTGATGGTTGGCTAAAATATCAGACCTGCTTCTTCGCTAAAAAAAAATAACTGCTGGACTACTCCCTCCTGCTTTCACTCCTCTACTCCAAGCACTCCTATCCACCCTCCACACACGGCAAACTACAACTACCCACTTCTGGGTACCCCACTGCAAAACCTCCTTGGGCCAAAGAACGTTTAACTACCTGTCTCCTGGCTGGCTGAACAAATCCCACCTCAGAGACCTAATCACCCAAGATTCAGTCTGTGGCTGTCCCTGAATTTCTCAGGCACGCCTGTATCTCATCAGAATACTTACCTCCCTGGTACCGATGCCCTAGAGCGTGCATATATATGACAATGGACTCCTATGGTCCTGCCTGAAATTGCTAATAACCACCAGGGCATGGCTACACCACCGTCCTGTAATGTACATTCTAGTTAACTCCTACTCTGCTCCTTAGCTCCTATTTCTGTAACTCTACGTACCATTGTACTACTAGCTGCAATGTCTCAACCACCTGTAACCATGTTAGATACTGTACTGATTGTAGTACTTGCTACTTTTGTTACCTTTGCTCGCAGTGTTGCCTTTGTATATGTTGAACTATCTGTTGTTTTGCTTCTTTACTCAATTGACATGGAACCTTTGTAAAGGAGTCTTTGACACAAAGGTGTGTATCTGATATTCATCAATAAATAAATAAATTTGTGCAAGACCTGTGATCAGGCTGGGCCCAGTTCAAATTCTCCCACTCACTATCTGACCTTCACTCCTACAGGGCACTTAGAAACTGCTGTACAAAGGCCATTCGTACCGCCAAATCCTTCTACTTCAAGGCAAACCTCCAGAACAATCTCAACTGCCCTGCCAAGTTTTGGAAGATGATCCTCTCCCTCTTTGATCCTACCACTTAATTGGATCCCCCAGTCCTCATGGTAAATGTCACACCAATCTCTGACCCTTCCTCTATTACTGCTCACTTCAGTAAGTTTTTCAACACTTGTGCCCTTCCCACTTCACCCTCTTCTGGCTCATCTCCTCTCCCTCAGTCTCCATACTCCTCTTCATCTACCTCCTCAGTGGGGTTTCATTTTCTTCCTGCCTCTGCTCAGGAAACCCTGTTCAACCAGTCTAAATATAGCCCTAATAACCTGAACCCTAAACTCCTCCATCTCTTAGCTTCTGCCATCGCCACCCCTTTCAACTGCTCCTCCACCCTATGTGCTTTACCTCAGGTTTGGAAGTTGGCCAAAGTTCCTCCCCTGGCAACTTCTGTCCCATCTCCCTCCTTCCCTCTCTAGAAAAGTTGCAAGAGAAACTGATCTACTCCCAGCTGTCTGACTTCCTTCACTCTTCCAACTTCTTCCCCCTTTCCAGTCTGATTTTCGGGAGCACCATTCCACTGGCTCTTCCTTGTTACATGTTACTGACTCCATTCTCATTGGAATGGGTCAGAGGCACATCACAGTGGACATTTTCATTGATCTGGCCAAAGCCTTTGATTTGATGGCCCACCTCCTCCTAGACAAGCTGAGTTCTGCCGGTCTCTCAGACTCCACTGTTGGTTTCATTCTTACCTCTTGGGTTGTCAGCAGTCAGTACAGATTGGTGGCATCCTGTTCACTCCTCTCCCAACCCAGGCAGGGGCCCCTCAAGGCTCAATTCTCTATGACCTCCTGTTTACCTGTGTCAACTCGCATAGTCACATGTATGCAGATAACATGGCTCTCTACACCTCAGGCCATCAACTGAGGCTGTGGAAGTCTCACTCAAATAAGATTTCCAAAATGTCCTGCATTGGTTTCAGGCTAACCAACTCTGGGACAACACTAAGAAAACTGTCCATGAGACCTCTGGATCCAGCCAGAAACTTGCCAGGCTTGCTTCCCTCCCTTCCTTTACCACACTGGATAGTTCTCCCATTAATGTGGTTCATTCCTTTAAGTACCTCAGTGTGTGGCTTGACACCAGGCTTTATTATTCTGCCCACATTGATGCCTGGTTCCCTTACCCCCCAAGCTTGGTGCTGTGTACCATAATAAAGACAGCCTGACCGCATATGTCTGCTGGTTACCAAAATGGTGCTGCCAGTCTTTGACTATGCAGATGAGGTTTACAGTACTGCTCCCTCCACTTCCCTTGCCAGACTGGAATCCTCTGTAACGCCTTCTTTCATTTTGCTACTAAATAACCTTATCACCCCTTCACTCTTTGCTACCTCTCTCCTCCTCCATCCTCCCTCTTTCCTCCCATCACCTACACCACTGTGCATGTTTCATCTCAAAATACTTTTTTAAGGAAGTGCCCTCATACCTCTCCACACTCAACTCTCCCATTCCATCTGTCTCTTACCACCTTCACTCCAGGGATTCTTGCACCTTCTCTCTCCCCCACCCTCATTCCTCCGCTGGGCAGTCAGCCTTGTCTTGTCATTTTCCCTCTGTCTGGAACCTCTTCCTATCTTCCATCCATCTCTCACCCCTCCCCAACTTTCCTTATAAGCATCAGCTTACTCTCCTGCCCTCCCCCGCCTGCCACTTTCAGCTCCCTACCTGACCTGACCTGTGTTGCTCTCCCCTCCCCAATTCATGCCCCCCTCAGTAGCCAGTGTCACATTTCCTAATTTCATTGCATTGATATATTCAAACAGTTGTTAGACTGTATTAGAAGATGTAGAGTGTATTTCATTCCATCACCTTCTTTCATCACCTTGTACTTTTGCCATGTTGCTCAACGTTTATTTACACCTTATTTGTATGTTATACATTAATTCTATTGTATTTGTTTGATTGTTACCCCTCTCTCTCTCCCCTGGGTCACACCTTGAAATGAGCCTTGGCTCAGTGTGCCTTTCCAGGTTCCAGATGCCTTTCCCAAGTTACCAATTTTAAATAAATAAATTCATTCATTCATTCATTCATTCATTCATTCATTCATTCATTATCTCCTCCAGTAGACCAGTCATGTTGGAGGTGCCACAAGGGTCCATACTTGGCCCCTTGCTCTTCACCATCTTCCTAAACTCCCTCCCTAAATCCCGCAGTGGGAAATTACTGCTCTGCATGGACAATGCCGTAGTCTTCTGGAAACACCCCCATCCTAGCTCCCTCCAATTTGCGCTTCAGGGTTTCTTTAGTAAACTTGAAACTTGGTTTTCTGACCACTGCCTAATACTGAACTACAAGAAAACCAAGTCCATGATCTTTGCCCACTGCCAGTGTCCTCACAGCAGCTCCCCGTTAACAATCACAAACACCCTGAGTACCCCCCCTAGAACATGTCACTTCCCTCAAGTACCTGGGTGTCACAATGGACACATCCCTGACCTACCACACCCATATTCATCACCTCTCCTCCTCCATTAATGCCAGGCTCAGGCTCCTATACCAGCATAAACACTGTCTACCCCCTGAGGCTATCTGACTCACTGTATCTTCCTCTGTCTTATTCCTGGTGGACTATGGCATCATGATCTATGGGACTGCAGATCAAGCTGACCACATCAAACTAGCCCTCAATAAATCCTGCCACCTAGTCTCAGGATGTGATAGGTTAACACAACCCTGTGAGCTATACAAGCTTACAAACTGGCTAAACATTGAAGGTAGGCTTAAGTACCACACTTGTCTCCTTGCCAGGAAGATACTGCAGAAGCAAGCCCCATCTGGCCTCCACCCCTTCATTCAGATGATCCCCCACAGAAGGGTCTCCAGATGCTTCACCATAACCTCCAAACTAGTCCTCCACTGTCGAACGCCCCTTGGTCAAAGGTCTTTCCTCCATCATGTCCCCCTCTGGCTTAGCAGCCTACCATCCTCATCTCCTTGGAACCCAGTCTTTATCACATTAAATTTGGTCTAAAGTCCCTCCTCCTCAATTCCTCCTACTGTGACTGTACTTAGCCCCACCATCGCTATGAGCATTTGCCTCCCCCCCAGGCTTTTCCTGACTAGCCTAACTCCTCTTGCCAGCAGTGTGACCTAACTACATATTATTTCTCCCAGAAGCTATCTTTCTGGTGTCCTAATTATGTAATTGCTTCTTATTGCTTTTATCTATATTGTCATACTGTGTTACTACCTGATGCTGAGTCACTGGCCCTAAGTGCAGGTACATTCTAAAGCTTTGCCACTGTTATGTTGATTAGCATCTTTTGAAGCACTCACTGGCAACTTTCTCAAAGCAGGTTGTGGGCACAGCACTGTTATGGACAATGCCCCCCACAGCCTGTAAAGGCTTGCCCACTTCCCCCAATGCCGTGGCACACTTCTGCTGACACTAGTTCAGCCAGCGTGCCACCAACTTGTAAAAAATTAGCTGCTGCAATCAGGGGCTGCCTTGTCATTGCAGCATCAGCCATTCGCTGCAATGAGGGCCCGACCTGTCATTGCAGAGCGGGATCTTGAAACCCTGATATTGTTTGTGAACACAGCGGAAGCTTGCCGCCATGTTCACAAACAATATTAACCCCTCCACCATGTTTATTTGCCGACGGGGACCCCAATCCCCGTTGGCTTCAGTGCCCCAATGTTTATGTTATTATGTAACCTCCCCTCACTTTTATTGTCTGCCAGTGGGGTGCCCAATCCCCGTCAGCATAATATCAACCCCCCCTTTTTTTGTGTGCTGACAGGGGTGCCCAATCCCTGTCGGCATAATGTAATAACCCCCTCTTTTGTTGTGTACTGACATGGATGCCCAATTCCCTATTGGCTACAGCTGCCCCCTCCGAAAAGAAAGACTCCAGTGGCATGCTGGGAGCCCACCCCAGCGTGCCACATGCTCCTGAAAAATAAAAAATGGCCCCATAATGTCTTTTTTTGTTTTTAACCTGTAAAAAAGGAAACTATCCCTCAGTGGTCTCCCTGTCCCCCTCCCGCAACCTGTGCCCACCCACTCCTGCCTTCCCACACACCCCTCACCCCATATTTACCTCTGAAGCTTGGCGCGATGCTCTTCAGTGGACCAGGAACACATCTGCAGTCTTCAAAGTCGACCGCAAACTGAGGAAATGTCGGTAAGCTGTATAATGGAGTAAATGTTGTTTTTTTTTCCAACTTTAATGCATATCTCAGTCATTTTTTGGAATTTTGGCACCAAATTTTCAACATGGGGTTTTTGGGACCCTTCCTCATGAATTCTGGCACTGTCATGGCGTTAATTGGCCCAGAAAGGTGATTTCACTGTCACTGCGAGGAATCACCTTTCAGGGCTGAAGTAATGAAACGACAGTGCCAGTGTTCATGAGGTGGGCTCTCAAAAGCCTATGTTGCAAATTTGGTGGAAAAATCAAAAAATTACTGTTTTATTTAGCTATGCTGCGCAGTTGCTATGCACACTGCATAACTTCGTGAATTTGCAATATTTTCACACCAGATTTTGAACATTGGCATTTTTTCACACCTCCTTGTGAACAGTACAGCTGTCACTGTTCACATCCTGGCTGAAATGTGTTTTCACACTTACGGCATGGTCACTGTGGGAAATCAGTGTTTGGGGCAGATTAAAAAAATGACAGTGACACAGCTCATGAGTAGAGGTACTAAAATGCCTATGTGGAAAATTTGGTGATGATAGCCCATCAAATGACTGTGTTAGAAGTGCGCATAGTGCACTTTCCAAGCTCCATTGTAACTTTCGTAGATTTGTAATATTGTCACACCAGATTTTCAACAGTGGCATTTTTTCACACCTCCTTATGAGCAGTATAGCTGTCATTTTTCACATCCTGACTGAAATGTGTTTTCACAGTTCTGGCGCAGAATAACACAGTCACTGTGGGAAATTAGTGTTCGGGACAGATTAAGAAAATGACAGTGGCACTGTTTATAAGCAGAGGTCCTAAAATCCCTATTTTGAAAATTTGGTGATGAAACTCCATAACATGACTGTGTTACAAGCATGCATTCAACTGTTTCCACGCACCCTTGTAACTTCGCAAATTTGTAATATTTTCACACCATATTTTCAACAGTGGCATTTTCTCACACCTCCTTATGAACAGTACAGCTGTCATTTTTCACATCCTAGCTAAAATATGTTTTGCACTCCTGCTGGAGAATAGCAGGGTACGCTGGGGAAATCAGTGTTTGGGACAGATTAAGATTGAGTGAGTGGGGGTGACCGAGTCAACTGAGTTCGGGACTGCTGCGAATTTGTTTGTATCTCATGTGCAATGTTCAGTATAAAGGTTTGCAGCATTTTATAAACAAAACAAGTGCAAGTGAGGGAGGGGAGTGGCGTACTCACGGAGGCTGTCAGGACTGCTGTGGATTTCTTTGTATGCAGAAAAAGGTGTCAATGCAGGCAGGGGCCCAGTACAAGAGGCCAGCCTGCAGTGGTGGGAGAAACAGTATGAGCATTGAGACAGGGGGACTGAGTGAGCTCAATGGAGCTCTATCAGGTTACTATGGATTTCTTTGTGGACAGAAAAAAGTGCCCATGCAGGCAGGAGCCCAGTACAAAAGGGCAGCTTGCAGCACCAGGACAAACAGAATGAGCGCGTGAGAGAGGGAGACTGAGTGACCTTACTGGAGCTGTGTCAGGACAGCTGTGGATTTCTTTGTGGACAGACAAAGGTGCCAATGCAGCCAGGAGCCCCATACAAAAGTGCAGCCTGCAGCGTCAAGAGAAACAGAATGAGCGAGTGACAGAGCAATAGTGAGCGAGCTCAACGGTGCTCTACTGTGACTGCTGCAGATTTCTTTGTGGGCAGAAAAGTGCGGCAATGCAGGCAGGAGCCCAGTACAAAAGGCCACCTTGCAGCACTGGCAGAAACAAAATGAGTGAGTGGGGGAATGAACAAGCTCAATAGAGCTGTGTTGGGACTGCTTCAGATTTCTTTGTGGCCAGAAAAAGCCACCAACGCAGGCAGGAGCCCAATACAAAAGGGCAGCCTGCAACGGCGGGAGACACAGAATGAGTGAGTGAGGAAGGGGGAGTGAGTGAGCTCAACGGAGCTCTGTTGGGACTGCTGCAAATTTGTTTGTGGGCAGAAAAAGGCAGCAATGCACACAGGGGCCCAGTACAAAAGGGCAGCCTGCAGTGGCGGGAAAACCAGAATGAATGAGTGAGAGAGGGAGAGTGAGTGAGCTCAACGGAGCTCTATTGTAACTGTTGCAAATGTCTTTGTGGGCAGAAGAAGGCAGCAACACAGGCAGGAGCCCAGTAGAAAAGGGCAGCCTGCAGCGCCGGCAGAAACGGAATGAGCGAGTGAGAGAAGGGGAGTGAGCGAGCTCAATGGAGCTTTGTCAGGACTACTGCAATTTCTTTGTGGGCGAAAAGGCGTAAAAGAGGAGCCCAGAACAAAAGGGCAGCCTGCAGCGCCAGGAGAAACAGAATGAGTGAGTGAGGCGGGGTGAGCAACCTCAACAGAGCTCTGTTGGGACAGCTGCAGATTTCTTTGTGGGCAGAAAAAGATGCCAATGCAGGCAGGGCCAGTACAAAGGGCTGCCTGCAGCGCGGGAAGAAACACAATGAGCAAGTGAGAGAGGGGGAGTGAGTAAGCTCAATGGAGCTGTTTCATAACTGCTGTGGATTTCTTTGTTGGCAGAAAAAGGTGGCAACACAGGCAGGGGCCCAGTACAAAAGGCCAGCCTGCAGCGCTGGCAGAAATGGAATGAGTGAGAGAGAGAGGGGGAGTGAGCAGGTTCAACAGACCTATGTTGGGATTGCTGCAGATTTCTTTGTGGGCAGAAAAAGCCACCAACAGAGGCAGGAGCCCAGTACAAAAGGGAAGCCTGCAGTGCCAGGACAAACAGAATAAGCGAGTGAGAGAGGGGGAATGAGCCACCTCAACGGAGCTCTGTCAGGACAGCTGTAGATTTCTTAGTGGGCAGAAAAAGGTGCCAATGCAGGCAGGAGCCCAGTACAAAAGAGCAGCCTGCAACACTGGGAGAAACAGACTGAGCGAGTGACAGAGGGGCAGTGAGCGAGCTCAACAGACCAACATAATCAACATTCGGCATTGACAAATGCTTGTTTATGTTTGCACTGATTATAATCTTTGTATTCCTGATGTGGAACCTTTGCAAAAGAGTCCTTGACTCAAAGGGTTGTAATTACGATTGCCTAATAAATAAAAGCTCATGGTATTCTGCCCTTGCTAGGAGCCGGGAACAATTGGTGCTGTTTTTAAATCCTGTAGGTCCTGTTCTTTTCTAGTTCTTTGGTCTGTCAGTCATGCAAACACTGATAGACCATATATATTTTTATTGGTTCCCAAAACAGTTGAATAAATTAAAAACAGAGCCCAGAAAATGTTGAAAGGGTTCTTAGGAAGAGTTTGTCAGTCCTTTTCCCAGAAAAACTGGAACCATAGTTATTTTTTACCTTAACCCCAGTAGTTTTAAAATTAGAGTATGAGGTTTTCTGTCAGTTTCTGAGTTTTTATAGTCCCTCTAGGCAGGAACAGTTACTCCAGTATTGAGAACCACTGGCGTAAAAGATAGATAAGTGGGTATAACAAATAAAACTATATTTTTCACACAAAGAAACGTGGTCCCCTAACAATGGGAACTGTGTTAATTGCAGACTTCTCTGGTTCCTGAGAACTGATAACTGAAAAAAAATTGTTGAAAAAAGTTGATCAAGTTTATTATAGAATTGCAAGATTTGCCAGTGGAAGTAAGTTGGGTGAACACCACTGCAAAGTTATGATAAATTAAAATGGGTTGGTCCTGCACTAAAAAGAGAGATTCAGTGGTCAACTTGGTGCTACAAATTAATGATTGCAGATCATACTCATCCTCTGAAGGCCTTAATAATTGTAAGTCACAGAGAGAATTTATATGGTTTGAGAGATGCCTCTCTTGATATTGTGTGGCCCAGGGTGAAAAATTGATTTGGCAACTTAACTTTGATTACTAACTTAGCACAGCCATGGAATGGGATTTCTAGTGAAAAAGCAGGGATACTGAACGAATACTTCTGCTCAGTATTCACAAAAGAGGAGGAGGGGAGGTACCTAATCCAATCAACAGAAGCACTCTGGATATGGGAGTCAATACCAGTCCTTTCACAGAGGAAAGGTTTCTGAAAGAACTCCTAAAACCAAAGCTGGACAAAGCAATGGGGCCTGATGGGATTCACCCCAGAATTCTAAAAGAAATAAGGGGAGAACAGGTGACACCACCGACTACCCTTTTTAACAAATCATGGGAGGATGGTGCGGTACCTGAGGACTGGAGGAGGGCAGATGTGATTCCCCTTCACAAAAGTGGGAGCAAGACAGGGGCAGGAAACTACAGACCTGTCAATTTGACCTCTGTGGTAGGGAAAATGTTGGAATCACTTCTGAAGGAAAGAATTGTTGAGTACCTAGAGGCCAATGGGGCAGAGGACCCAAGGCAGCATGGGTTCATAGCGGGAAGGTCATGTCAGACAAATCTAATCGATTTCTTTGGCTGGATGACCAAAGTAGTAGACCAGGGAGGAGATGTGGCCATGGCCTACCTAGACTTTGGCAAGGCATTTGACACAGTCCCACGCAAAAGATTAATAAACAAATTAGCCAGCCTGAGAGTGCGTCTCAGGGTGGTAGCCTGGGTAAAGCATTGGCTGGACAACAGGACACAGAAGGTAGTAGTAAATGGAGTCCACTCTGAAGAAAGGGAGGTTACTAGTGGGGTACTGCAGGGTTCAGTACTGGGTCCAGTCCTTTTTAATGTCTTTATAAGTGACATTGTAGAGGGACTGGAAGGAAAAGTATGCCTCTTCGCAGATGACACAAAGATCTGCAAAAGGGTTGATACACAAGAGGGAGTGGAAATGATGAGAACGGACTTGGGAAGGTTGGAGGAATGGTCAGAAGTATGGCAGCTTGGATTCAATGCAAAGAAGTGCAAAATAATGCACCTGGGAAACAAAAACCCAGGGGAAGAGTACACAATGGGGGAGGGAAGGTAGTAACAACAACAGAAATGGAAAGGGACCTGGGGGCAATCATATCAGATGACCTTAACGTTAGCAAGCAACGTGAGAAGGCAGTAGGGAGAGCTGGGGGATACTGGGATATACAGGCAGAGGCATCACCAGCAGAAAGAAACCAATAAACTTAAATTTCAAAAAAAAAAAAAATCACCAGCAGAAAACAGGACGTTGTTATCCCTCTGTACAGACAGTTGGTGAGACACCATCTGGAGTACTGCATCCACTTCTGGAGACCCCATCTCTGCAAGGACATAGACAGGATGGAGGCAGTCCAGAGGAAGGTAACTAAAATGGTGCAGGGTCCACAAGAGAAGCCATATGAGGAGTGACTAAAGGAGCTTAATATGTATACCCTTAAACATAGAAACATAGAATTTGATGGCAGATAAGGACCGCTTGGCCCACCCAGTCTGCCCATTTCCCTGCCTACTGGATAAGCTGCAGATCCTAGTTAACCAGCAGCCTACTTCTTCCTACCCTCATCCCCTAGAATTGCCTTATGACTGTCCCATGCATGCTTGAATTCCACCACTGTTTTAGACTCCACGACCTCCTCCGGAAGGCCGTTCCTTGCATCCACAACCCTCTCTGTGAAAAAATACTTCCTTAAATTACCTCTGAGCCGCCCCCCTCTATCTTCAAATGAGGAAAGGAGGGAGAGGAGGGACATGATTGAAACTTTTAAGTACCTCAGTGGAATCAACAAAGTCCAAGAGGGTAGCATGTTTCAGAAAAAGAGATGTGCAAGAACAAAGGGACACAATCTTAAGACAGAGTGAGGACGGCTCCGGGGCAATGTGAGGAAGCATTTTTTCACAGAGAGGGTGGTGGATGCATGGAACCACCTTCCTGAGGAGGTTGTGGGCTCTAAAACTGTGGGAGAATTCAAGAATGCATGGGATAGACATAAGGCAATTCTTGTTGGGGTAGGAAGAAATAGGCTGTTGGTCAGCTTATCCTGTAGGTAGGGAAATGGGCAGACTAGGTGGGCCAAGCAGTCCTTATCTGCCATCAAAGTCTATGAACTTAGTCCTAATTCTAAGAATCCAAAATCAGCACAAGTTCTATCTTCAGGGCAACTCAAACCTGTGGACTGATTACTATTGTAAAGCTATACTGATAGATTCCTGGGTTTACAAGTGGAGCTTATTATACGCTTAGGCTCCCAGTAGCCCTCTGGTTTAAATGACAGACTTATTTAGACTAATATCTTTCAGCCACCTTATGGTTTACCACCATAGCCTGTCCTTTCTCTGCTTGCATTTGTGCATGGTACATTTGCATGTGTGGGTATGCCTTCACTCACTTACATCCAGTGGGTGTGTGTGTGCATGTGTTTATGTTCACATCAGCATTCCTGGTATGTGTGCATATCCATTTTTTTCATTCTATTTTTGATGCTGGGAACCCCTAGCCCTGTGAACAGGCTTGCCAGGCTCCGGTGACCTGAACTGTCATCCAGGGAAGGCCCTCCCCCCCGAGTGGCACCATCAAAGCGGAACTGTCATGGCTGGAGGGTCAGGTAACGGAGCCGGCTCATATGTGGTGGCTGGCATTTTTATTGGATTTTCTCCCAGGAACTGAGGGATGTGCAATGACACTAATGTGAGAGCATTTGTACCCAGCTCTGCCCTATTGCAGCATGACACCTTGTCCCCCAGCCAGGGGGCAATCGGTGCCAGCACTGAAAAACCCCCTCTCCCCGGAGAAGGAGAGCAGTCCTCCAGATGCTCAATCCTTCTCCTTCCTGCAGACCCCCAGTGGCTTGTGCCCATTCCAGAACATGGGTCACCAGCGTGATGCGAGTTGTGGTGTCCAGCGCCTCAACCCTCAGCGCCACCGGGCCGGCCATGTGCATATCCATGTTCTTTTTCTCCATATTTCCCTGTCTCCTCCCCATGCCTTTCTTACCTTTCAACCTTCTTACTATACCCAGTTAATTAGTCCCCATCTGAGGACTCCTCAGCTCATTCATTCCGACTGTGTCCCCAACCCCCCATCATCACCCTTTTGTTTTCCAGCTTCTAGTCTTACCTTGCCAAGTATCGCTTCATCTCCAAGATCCTCCCCCTGTTTTCTTTCTTCACCTGTATATCCCTTATTTGCCCTTACCTCACCCCTAACTTTGTTTTTTTCTCTTTCAGATAATTCCTGAAGAAGACCTTTGGTCGAAACGTTGGTTCTAACTCTAATTTCTGTTTTCAGTGTGCATTTAATATTACCTTTTTGTTTTGTTTTCAGTCACATGCTTGATGCAGCACCTTGTTTTTTTGTTCTTTGATTTAGTGTTGGGAGACTTTACTGGATCCATTTAAGAGTAGAAGTGGTAGTAGTAATAGTAGTAGTAGAAGTAACAGTAATGACAAAAGTTTATTTCTATACAGGACAAGTATTTTACAGGCATTGTGTAAAGCACCTAGAGCCTCAGTGAGACAGAGTGCTTTAACAAATAAACAAACTAAACTAAACTAAGCTGGCACAGGCAAAGTCTATTTACAGAGTTATTCTGTTACCAGTCATCTGTTACATAACATTGAAATAATTTAATAACTGACCCAAGGGCCATCCAGATTTCAATAAAATTATTCAAAACAAACCTTTGATCAAGTTTTACCCTAAAATCAGTTATATATCCAATTGACTTAAGTTCAGGTGGAATTTGATTCCATTTCTAAATGTCAGTTGGGATACAATTATAGAGGGGGTTCAGCCACAAGCAACTGCAAACCTGTGGGCTGTATAGTAATGTCAGTTGTTACAACACATATACTGTAGCACACATTTCCATTGAAAGACAACAAACCACAACCACAGGACCCAGTGCAGCCCATAAAGGAGTTCCACAAGCACTAGAGGCAGAGGTGGTAAAAGTCAGAAATATATGCTATAGACGCAGAAGAAACAGAGATAGACATAACCAACACATACATATTGCCAGTGGTTGCAAGGTCCTGCTGGTATGGGTGGTGCTACCATGGTCCCAGTTGTGGGACTGGCTGCCTGTCTCACTGAGAGTGTTGGTTCTGCTGCAACCTTTACAAGACCGTGAAAGTCTCCTGTTCCACTTGATATGGAGCAACTGCTGTTGCTCTGTCTGCTGGGCCTTTAATATTATTTTCACAGCTGCGGAAAAAATGTTGCTGATTTTCAGCACTTGTAGAATTTCACAACTCACCTGTTTTGCGATTTTCCACAACTGCAGAACTTTTCTTTGTGAATATACCATAACTAAGTTTCTGCAGAACCTCAAGCCATTTTTCTGCAACTACAGAATTTTTGCCTTTCTTTGAGAATACAGCACCAGGCTAATAGAAGTTTTGTATCAACCTCTGCTTGGTCCATGAAGATCAAACTAGTTTAAGAACAGGACTGATACTTTAGTAAGTATGAATTAGTAAGTGTACAGTGTCAGTGGCTCAGCAAGTAGCCCACTCACCTCTGAGGCCAGGAGATTGGAAGGCTATGGGCTCTATCCCCACACCAGGCACTTGGGTTAGTATCCCAATACTGACACTGCAGTACAGCATGAAGGGGGTGCTGCACTTCTGAGGTGCCGTCTTTTGGATGAGATGTTAAACCGAGGTCCCATCTGCCTGTTCTGGTGGTAGTTCAGGTGGATGTTAAAGATCCCATGGCACGTCGCGAAAAGAGTAGGGGAAGTTTTGTATTGTGAGAGAATCGAACAATACTAGGGGACAGTAAATTTTAATCAATCTTTAAAAGTAATCAACGGACTGACTTAAGGTAGGAATCAACGTGTAGACTTAATCCACAGATGGAAAAAACATGTCTATATGCAATTTTGACTCACTACAATATTTAATTTCTATGTACCTGTAAAAAAGTAATCATTTTAACTACTTAAACTGTTTAAATATGAACTCAACTAACCAAAGCCTAGGAAAACATCATAATTGAAGGAACCATTTCCTACCAACCTGTTCTAACCAATAATTTCCCACCTTCTTTTTTTCTTCATCCATTTTATATTTTTTCCCCCTTATCATCCTCATCCTGTCATATCTTTTTATCCTTTTTTGTTTTTGTTCCCTATTTTATCCACCCTAGACAGTGCTTCCATAAAAAAAATCCATCTGCCAATTATTATTCTGTTTTTTGTCTAATTCATAACTATACTGTACTCGTCCCAAAATAATCCTGACAAGCTCCTGTTGAGAAATGTACTGTTTTTGTAACACCCAATGACACCCAGCTTGCCAAAATGTGGTACTTTAAAATCCTGCAAATTAATCTAAGTGTACTTACGTTATATTTCTTCCAGAGGCCATTATAGATGCCTAAAACTAAAACTTCATGGGACATATTTGAGAAGACCTGATCCTGGGTCATAAAGCTAATTAAATTCCAGAAAGAAATGACAAAAGGGCAGTCGAAAATGAGATGCTCTTGAGTCTCCAGCACCATATTATACAGATCTCTAAGGTAATACCTCTCTTCTAGTTGTTTGTGTTTATGATTATTTCTAACCCCCAGCCTGCCATGACATGCCAACCACGTGGTATCCCACAAAAATTTGGGAATTCTGGAGTCTGTTAATTGCCTTGTGGTAACTGTCACACCTTGTGAAGTTCCCACTGGAAAAGAAAATGGTTCTGTAAAATGGACTAACACTATTTGTCAATACATGAGCTGTCTTGAAAGAGTCAGGAAATCAGTTATGGTAAGTTCCCAATTCCTGACTTTTTGTAATGTGTGGCACATATAGGTCGGGATAACTGTGTTATGTAACTTAAAAGTCCATTTATCTGAGGACCAGATCGACAGAACCCTTTCCAACCATTCTTGTCCCCAAATCATCCAGCTCTGTGTCCCTTCCTGAGGCTGGGCACTAAGTTCCCATACCAAAAGATGGAATGAAAGAATACCAGTTGGTGAACCATACCTATGCCACCCTGAGAAATAGATCTGTATGTAGTATTCCATTTAACCAGATTCAAACGGCTCCCCTAGATTACTCTAAAAAAGGTGTTATACAATCTAGAGCCCAATGTATCGGGCAGGGGGAATATAGATCCTACAAATAATAAAAGTGGAACTATGAAAGTTTTAAGCAAGTAAACCCTCTTTAGTTTAGTGATCTGTAAGCCTTGCCATGCCTGTATACGTATGGCACATGAAGTTAATTTTAATTCCCAGTTAATTTTCTCCATTTATTTAGGACCAAACTTAATTCCTAATATACCCGCTTCCTGAGATAATGGTACCCCACAGATCCAATCCATATGCGCTGCCTGTCCAACTACCAGAACATGACTATTATGAAAGTTTATTCTAACACCTGTTGCCTCTGAATAGGGCACCAGTGCATTGTGTGCAATGTCACTTTCCAATTGAGATTTCAAAAATAAACAAAGGTCATCAGCATAAGTTAAAACTTTAAGGGGTGAGGTGCAAGGAGAAAGACTCACACCTTTAATATGTCTTGAATTGTCAATATATCTTACCAAGATATCAATGTAAAATATGTACAACAAGGGGCTCATAGGACACCCCTGCCGCACCCCCTCTCCTGAGCTGAATTTGTTGGCTAATTGTACCATTTTAAAGTAAATGGAAATGTGCTGAGCTACAGTATATAGTTGCCATAACCATGCAATAAACTGTTGTGGGATGCCATAAAAAGCTAAGATCTTGAACGTAATGGTATGTGATACCTGATCAAAAGCTTTTTCTTGATCAAGAGTAACAAGGTACCTCTGCAAGGTCCCCAAATGCCCTCTAGCAAATACCTCCCACAGACAAACAAGTTGTCTTTCAATGTGCGACCTGGAATTGCACAATTCTGGTGAGGTGAAATAATTGATTCTGCCATACCACTAAGGCAGTTACATAGTACAATTAACAACAACTTGAAGTCTGTATTTAATAAAGAAATAGGCCTCCAATTGTTTACATCCAGCCTATCTCCTTTTTCGTATAGCAAAATCAGCAAAGCCTTCACCATTGCATCAGGAATATCCTGATTACATAAGATATCAATAAAAGTTTCTACCAATAATGGAATAAGGACATCCTGGAATGTTGCATAAAACTTAGGGTCCAACCCATCTGGTCCTGGGGCCATATGAAGTTTTAATTTTTTCATTGCTATACAAAGTTCATCTTTGAATATTGGGGTTATCAACCATGAGGTTTCTCTAGGATCAAGAATTGGGGCATTAGCATTAACCAGAAACTGTTCTAACTCCTCCCTTGTCTGTATCGGGGTCCCAAATGAGGAATGCAAGTGTGAGTGAATTGTTTCCATTATATGGCCAAAATCAGAATGCATTGCACCTGTGTCATCTTTGACAGCCTCCCAAACATTTGCCTAACCCTTGACTGACAATCCTTAAATATGTCCAAAGATGCTTTTGTTCCTTGGGTTCCTGCAGATTGCTCCATCTGCAAAGATCTGGCCTTAGAATATAAGTAAGTTTTCATTTCCAGTTTTATTGCCTGGATCTGTGGGGAATAATCAACATGGTCTGCATTTTGTGCTGAAATAAGTTGGTAAAGGCACTTTCTAAGTTTTAAATATTGGAAATAGGTGGATTTCTCATTCTGTTTCCCCAATTTTTGAAATAACTGATGAAGGATTGTTTTTGTGTCCATCCACCAGTCATTGGCTGAATCATACCAGGCTACCAATGTTGCTCTGGCCAAGAGATGTTCCTTTACCTTATCTAATGTGTCCGGGTCTGTTAATAAGGTATTATTAAGGTGCCAATAACCAGGTCCTAAATTATTCCTTTGTAACTGAACTAGAACTATTTCCAAATTAAAATGGTCAGATATGGCTGAGGAAATAGTTACTGTGGACAAAATGGACCAGTGTTTAGAAACAAACACAAAGTCTATCCTTGAGGACAAAGAAGCCCTGTGATATGTGTGTCCCCCTGTTTTATGTAAAGATCTGAAAGTGTCCTGCACCTCTGCTGTGCTCAGGATTTGTTTTAAAGCATTTGTATCCCAGAACAGTTTGGATGCAATCCCATTTTTATCTTTTAGGTCCAATAGACAATTAAAATCGCCCCCTAAAATGAGTTTTCGGTGTGTATGTAAGTATAGTTGCAGAAACTGAAGAAGCTGCACCCTAGCCTTTTTTGTTTGAGGTGCATATACCACCATGACCCGTAAGTCCTGTGACTGATAAGTGATATCAATAAATAGGGCTCTTCCTGGATCAGTCTCAATGATCTTGATAAGTTGAATGAAGCCTCTAAACAATATCCCCACTCCAGAGCAGGCTTTCTCCCCCAATGACCATATGGACTTGCCCCAAACCCAAGCCTTTTTTGCCTGATAGATATCAGCTTCAGAGCAGAGCCTAGTGTCCGTTAAAAGACAAATGTCAGCTTAGGTATATTTTAAAGCCTGAAAGGTGATACATCTACGCTTAAAATTTTTGATGCTGTTTGTATTCAGGGAATGGACTGTGATACAATTTTCAGCAGTGCTGGGCATTTAAAAGTACAACTAGGGGGAGGGGTGAATTCAAGATGTTTTTTTCCTCATCCGTTTACGCACTCTGCGCCTCTCCCCCCCCACCTCTCCCTCCATGTCTGAAGTTTCCTTCTGAGATGAGGCTAACGAAGAAGCCTCAGAATCCTTATTATCCTCCCCAGCTGAAGTTTTCAAAACAGCATATTTGTTGGGATCAGTAACATATTCAGATTGAGGAAGTTATATTTGGGAATATTCTTGACAGACCGTCGCTTTCTTGACACCAGTTGATATCCTTTCTCAGTTGCGGGAGTGGGAGTGGCAGTTCCCTTGACTGGCTTGCCATAGGAGAGGACTCTACCTGTTTTTCAGCAGTTTCAGATGTGACCACTGAAATATTAATGACCTCTTCTGGGGGTAGAATCTGACCAGAATGACCAGTAAGAACAACTTCTGCGTCTGCCTGAGGGATGATTGGCTGGGCTACGGGCTGATCTGCAGGTACCTCTGGCTCCTTCTCTGAGCTCAGGTGTCTTTGTTGTTCAGATTGTTTTTTCTTGTGCAGCACATACTATAGTATCCTGGTCCCAGAAAGACCCCTTATTGTGAACTGCCCAAGGGCATTGCAGAAACAAGTGGCCATGATCCTCGCATAAATTGTACTTCAGGGGGTTTTGACATTGATTGCTCAAATGTCCCATTTGTTGACAAAAACCTGCAGATTAATGCATCACAAGCATTACTTAAATGTGAAAACGATCCACATCTGTGGTACGTCTTTGGTTGGCCTAGGTAAAAACAGAAGCCTCGGTCAACACCCAAATAGAAGCAATTAGGAAGATGCACTGGGCCCTCCTCCGCCATACATAGCTTAACTTTAATTTTCCAACCCCCACTCCGTATGTTGTCACTGTCAATAAGGGGAGAAGGTCTGTCCATAACATCTGCTCATTGTTGAACCCAATACAGGATATCAGACACATGCACATTCTCATGTCGAAAAAGAACTGTAATGAGTTTAACAGATGGTCTCATTAAAGGAATGACTATGAAGGGGCTCACATTAGTGTGTATTTTAAGTAGGAGAACTTTGCCCAAAATTTTTCAAGGTGCACTGGCGTATTAAAACTAATGTCAAAGATGGTATCTCCTGATATGTGGATTAATGCAAAGATATCCAGTGCCTGAAATTGCATTGAGTCCTTCAGAAGTTTGCGAGCCACGTAAACCCTGTCTGGTGGAAATTCCAATCCTTCTTTGTATTTTATATGAACTGCATTCCTTCTAGACCTTGGTTTACCTAGATTGGCAAATACATCAGCTATCCTTCTTCTAGGATTCTGCTGGGGTTGGGGGAAAGAGGGAGAGCAGGATTCAGGTCAGTCTTCTGGTTATGTGCTCCACTAGTCTCTAAATCAGCAGCTATTGTCAGATGCTCTATGGTCAGCCCATAAAGTAGAGGGAGCCTCTTGATCAACCTTGTTAGCAACAGTTTGTGAGGCAGGCCCTGGTGGCCCAGGACTACTAATCGCATCAGAGAGTACAGGCCTAGTTTCAGAGTCAACAGAATCATTCTCATTGGTTATAGACAAAGGGACAGTATTAACAGCCATAGCAATATGAAAGGAATGCACAGTACCTGGTATAGGAATGTCAGTAGCATTTGCAATGCCAGCCTTTGCTTGCCATGTAGAGTCTTGTCCGTACTGTAACCCATCCCCCTCAGATACACCCGAGTGAGAGTTTTCCATGAATTATCCTCAGAAATCCTTAGGGTAGCCATAATTAGGTTGCGAAGCCAGCGCTATGATTTGTGCAGCTGTAGGTGCTTCTCTGGGGAGCCAGTGTTTCCCATCTGGAGCGAGCGGCCAGCCTGTGGCAGTGAGAGCCCTTTCAGGAGACCACATACCAATGTTTATGGACTGAGCTGCCTCCTTGGCTGAGGAATTATCAATTAGTTTTCCTGGCTCTTTGTCCTTGATTTCTGGGCTTCCATCTCCATTATCTAGAATCATGTGAAGCAGCCTACTTGTGCCAGCTGCTGTTGTTGTAGGGGAAGGTATCACTGAGTTAACTTTCTCTGTTCCTAGAGTACAGGTCTCAAGAAATCTTGCATTTGCAGATCTCCTCCTTCATTGCCAGAGTACACACTTATGGTCCCAGTCATCGGTGGAGGTAATGCATCTGCCACCGGGATCTTCACTGAACAATTAAATAAATCTTCCTCTGTAGCAGGGAGTTGTTCTCCCCAACTACCTTCTCCTTCAATCTCCATTGCTACAGTACAAGAACTATCAAGATCACCTGGATTATTTGTTTGTTCTGTGGTAGTCTGCTTCCTCTAAATTCATTTTCCCTTCAGAAGTTCTGATTTTTCATTTTGTTCTTCAGTCTCCATAACTTTCTTTTGCTCAGTAGCACTCCTGGACGCCATCTTGGTACCACAGCCAAAGTGGTCCCCTCTGCTTACAGGAAGCAAGGGCCCCTGCAAACAGAGTAGGGAAATTTCCCCAGTGTCTTCGCCAAATTTTCCCCATTCACTATAAATACCACCGACAGCTTAATCTGGTTCAATTTCAGTTGGTTACCATCCGTGTCCTCCCGGCCACCTCTGAAAAATGGACTTCTAGTCTCAGTGGGCCTACCGGGTCAACAAAATTCAATAAATAAGTGATCACTTAAATGTCTCTTTATGTACACTTTGATAGATATAATTTATGTTACAGTATTGCTCAACCCTTCTATAGAATTATTCATTTTCTAATTTTTTAGTTCAATGATAGTGGTAAAATCAATACTGCTGCTTTATTGAATATGTATTAGCTAGTGTTCATATTATGTACTTCTATTTTTTTCTTTTCTTTTTTTTGTGTAAAAAAAAAGTCAATACATTTTCAATGGTAAAAAATGCCTTTGCCCCCTTGTTTTCCCACTGTCTGACATGTGTCACATGTCAAACAGTACTCAGCCACATCTTTATAGACACCAAGCCGATAGAAGTTTTGTATCAACCTTTGCTTGATCAATTTCACCCCCCATACAACAAGTGGAATGTTGTGTGCAATGCTGAATAGCTGTTGCCTAAACTCCTGTGGTACAGGGTGGACAGTGAAGAGGTCATCAGGGACCTACAGATGGACCTCCAGAGGCTCAAAAAATGGTCCAAAATCTGGCAGTTGAAGTTCAACACGAAGAAGTGCAAAATGATGCAGTTGGGGGCAGCCTAAGGACAGAATACTGTCTCAATGGACTTCAGCTCTGTACCTCTCATGAAGAAAAAGACCTAGGGGTCATTATCTTGGACACTCTTAAACAATCCAGCTAGTGTAACAGAGCATACAGCAAGGCCAACAAAATGCTGGGATGTATTGGAAAAGGCTGTGACAGTAGAAGCAGGGAAGTGATCCTTCAGCTTTATAGGTCTCTGGTGAGACCCCATCTGGAATGCTGTGTTCAGTTTTGGAGTCCCCACCTTTGGAAGGACAGGGACAGACTGGATACGGTTCAGCGAAAGGTGACAAAAATGATACAAGGACTTCACAGACTCTCGCATAGGGATTGGTTGAAGGTACTGGACATGTTTTCCCTGGAGACCAGGAGGGAGAGAAAGGATTCATGACAGGCATAAATAAGGTGCCATACTCAGAACTGTTCAATAGAATAACACACTCAAACACAAGAGGACATGAATAGAAGTTGCATGGGGGACACTTCAAGAGGGACTTAAGGAAGCACTACTTCACAGAAAGGGTGGTGGAATCATGGAACAAGTTGTAGGTTGAGGTGGTGGAAGCCAAGTCTGTTGCAGCATTCAGGCATGGGTGGGACAGATCAAGGGCTTCGTGGATCTAGTAGGAATTGGGAAAGGAACAAAATCCAGCAAGGGGGACTAGAACTGAGACCGCTAGTGGTCTCCGACACAATGGGCAGACTAGATGGACCAAGGATCTCCTTCTGCCATCTCTCTTTTTATGTTTCTATTTTTCCATTCGGTAAAGGAAATAGACTATGCTATGCTGACAAATCTCTTACCGTATATCACACCACATCCTGGATGAAAATATTTTGGAAATGTACAGTACAGCAGAACCCTGTAATGTGATAAACACCTTGGGGCTCTTGCAAACAGTTCCTGTAACAGAAGTTTTACTCTGACTGGAATGTATTGAATGTACAGCCCCAGGGCAGTCCAAGCTTATTTTTTCTTGATATAAATGACTGATTTGTTGTGTACAGTATGTTGTTTAGTTGCACAATACATAGATCACAGGTGAGCTCTTGCTTGCTGCTCAACTGCTATAGATAAGATAATTATTGTTTTTTTTACTCACCAGTTTTTAGTAAATACTGTACTCCATAAATGTGTTCTTCATGAATACCCCAATACTTACCTAAACACAACTCCGCACTAGTGAAACAGATCTGTACAATGCTGTCAGTGCTTCAAGAGAAGTATTTTATCTGTGTTTTAGGTGGTTCTACTCACCCAAATATGTTTTGCTCATTTAGTTTTATAAAAAGTTATAAAATGGGTTTGGAAATACCAGCCCTCAGACTGGTCAAAACAAAGTTCCAACCATATGTTTTTCCCCCCATAAACTACCCCTTAAAACAAGTCCCAGTGTCATCAAACCATCATAAACAGGGTATAACTACGCCAGCCTAGCATCATCTTCACACTTTGAAATGCTACCATTTTTGTTCTCTTCATGTAGCCCAACTTGCAGAAAAAAAGAAATGTCAGACCACATTCCTATCACCTTCGATATCATCAGTGACCCAAGGCTCCAAGAACTCCTACTGTAAGAGAAGGGTGCTGACATAGAAAGTGGCCCAAATGTTCAAGCTACTGTAAAAAAGAACAAGCTGACCCAGGAGGGCTGAGGCACTGGATGCCTTATCTCACACTTCGCTGGTGATCCAGGTTCGGGAGCAAGCGCAGGCCACTGGGGGTCGGCAGGGGAGGACAGGATTGAGCATCCAGAGGACTGCTGTTCTGTCTTAGGAAAGAGGGGGTCATGATCCCTGGCTCTGGTGGCTCCTGGTGGTGACTCGGAGTCACTGCAACCCATGGATCCATCAGCCTGGGGATTGGATGCGGCAGTGATCCTGTGGATGTGCTCGGGAGCATGCACCCCCACGCCGGACGCATTGTACATCCGAGCCATTGGGGAGGGAGAACAAGGAAACACCCTGTGCCTTGGTAGGTAAAGGTGGGTCAAGTGGCAGATCACCACATCCAATGTACTGTAGGGTCCTCCAGCCTGCCTTCAGTTGCTCCCTTAGTGATGCCTGGTCCACTCACTAAATTGCAAGAAGGTCACTGGAGAAGTTGGCAGTCCCATCCCGGGGTGGGCATAGATCCAGGGGGGTCTAGGAGTGTCCCCCCACAGACAGGTAGGACAGGGGATTTCAGGTTGGTGGGATATGGTCTTTTGGGTGTCCCACTGGGGACAGTCTGAGGCTCCAGTGAGAAGGCGCATAAAGAGAGTTCAAAAACAAAAAAAAAGAACAACATTAGATTAGCGCCACCTCTCACTGGACCACAAACAGCTTAATGCAACAGAAACAGATAAGCTGGAAAGGAACACCCAAAAAACACATGCTGGGCAACTGGGATTTTAAATGACTGAGCTCATGAAAAAAGCATTCAGCTTGACCTAAAAACCATCCTGGTTGGGGAACTACATAGTGTCCTCTGTGAATTTTATGTGGAAGTATGCAACAGTACCAGATCACAGTACAGCACAGCGAGCTGCACAGCGCTATGAATGGTAATCCAAAGGCATTTGAATTATCATGCCATTGCTCACAGAGTAAACCTGATCACAAATGCAGCTTTCACTTCATCTAACAATGTATTTTTGTCAGTATGAAAGAAATGTTATAAAGAGAACAAAGACCATGACTAACACCCCGACAGCAATTGACCTGCAAAAACTCCTCTCTTTCTGGTGCGGTCTACAGATACCGCACCTGGCCTTGTGTGACAAGTTTGGGTTAATAACTCAACTCTGCACAGCATGGGAGGGACAGCCTACATGATTGGAGACTGGATTCATTCATACTAAAAACTGATGACACTGGCAGGAAATACATAATGCTCACATTCAAAGGATACAGGAAAAATCATTCAGATGTGCATGAAGTGAACACAGCAAAAACAAGGGGAGCAATGTACAGTTTGAGCTGCCTGGCAATCCAATTTGTCAGGGCCCACCTTTTAGAAATATCTGTCCAAACTGCATGAGGATGGTACCGGGTCATAACCATGCACACACACTTGTATGTATGTATATTGGGCTGTGTGGCTGGGTGTTTGTTTTTGTCTCTGTCAATAGTTTAGTTTTGTGGATCTTCATGTGTTTTGGCTTGGAGCAACTAGACCATTCTTGGATATATGATCTATGAAAGTTTCCTGGACTAAGAAACTGGAAAACATCACCAGCAGATATTGGGATTCTCATTATAAATCAACTTTTTTGGAAGTCATCACAATCAAAGTAAGTACAGCTAAGAAATTCTACAAGCTCTGACCTGGGAAGTGCAAACTGAATCCACATTTCCGTCTACCTTGTTGCTAAAGGGAACTGCATGTCTTTGAGAACCATTCACAACTATTAAAACAAAGGGAAGACACCGACAAAGGGTTTTAACTTCCTGCATATGCCCCAGGCCAGTGTTCCAGGAATTTAACATATCCTTTGTCTTGTTACCATAGATAAAACAGTTTACTGGTCATTTTCCTGTGGATTTGATTATTTTACATCATTTGGCAATGGGGCAAATCCTCCCCCTGGAGGTATACCACCAAAATTAATCTGTCCCTGCTCATGTGTGAGCCTTGGGTTTACCCAAATAAACCTCCTCCTGTCTTTTCTATCTCTCTCTCCATTTGTTATCCACTGTGTCAACTTCCTCTCTCCTCCTACCCCATGCAACCCCCCACTGTAAGCATCTTGACATCCTACCTTCAATATGGAACCATGGCAAATACCCTTTGTTTCTATCTGAGGCAGCCCATTACTAAGGACTGGGCACAAATGACCACCCTGGCTGGAAAAATCATATTTGAGCACCTGTCATTAGCAACCCTCCTTTGTTGGGACCCTAGGTGACTGCACTTTATCCAAACCTGCAGCATGCAGAGGAAAGACATTACATGGTATGAGCTATGGGAGATATCCCTCAAACTTCTGCTCCTCCTACTTCTCACGTCTGGTGGGATCCACCCAAACCCTGGCCCTGGCTCAAACATTAAGATAAAGTCTGCAAAAACTGAAAATGGGCTACCCATTGTTACCCTAAATATCTGCAGCCTTCTTCCTAAGCTGGCATCTCTTCAAGCCTTTTTTGGACAACATAATCCTGACATACTTGTAATTGTTGAGACCTGGTTAACACCTAGCACTTCTCCTTGGTGCCCATAACAAATTGCTTACCATGGCTGCAGTCTATATCCCCCCTAAAGACCCATGAGTCGGGCTCCAGTCTATCCTTGAATTTGCAAGATTACAATCTCCTGACTCTGAGCTCCTCCTTCTCGGTGATTTCAATATAAATTGGCTTGCATCAGATATCAGACCCAGCAGGGATACTCTCCTAGCAACCAACCTAACACAGATGGTCAACTCCCCTACTAGAAAAAACTACAAGACTGGAACCAGCACTCTCATTGACTGGATTCTTACTAATTGCCCGGACCAGATAAAAAACACCACCGTTCTCTCCGATTCCCTCAGTGACCACTCCCCTGTGATCTGTATCTGGACAAATAAATTCCACAAACCACCTCCTAAAACCATCCTAAGTCGAATGCTACTGCACGGAAACCTTGCTATGCTAAAGACCTGCCTCCTACAACAAGACTGGTCCCCTATCTACAATATGCTGGATGTGGACGCTGCCCTAGACTTCTTCATTAAAACTTTCAACACCGCCTGTGACACCTACGCACCTTTCAAAAAATGTAAAATCAAAGCCCTCTCTAATCCCTGGCTAACAGCTAAACTACTGGCTCAGCTTAAAGCACGTGACCATCTTTGGGCTATAGCCAGGGCCACAGGCTCCATAACAGACTCACTTAACTATAAACAGGCGTGCAACCTATGCACTTCACAAATCAGGCAAATGAAGAGCTCCTATTTCAAGAATGCTCTAGAAACCACCTGGGGTGACAGGAGATCCTTCTGGGACAATATACGTAATATTACGGGCAATCAGTCTAAATCCTCCTCCCACGGCAATGAACATTGATGGCTCCACTACCCGTGACCCTAAGACTATGGCCGATGCCCTAAATAAAACCTTCATTGACCTCAGTGGTGTCCTCTCACCAGACTTCTTCCAGGACTTGTCAGTTCCAAAACTCATATCCCAAACCACCTCACCAGACAAACCGCTATTTCACTTTAAAATAGTTAAGACATATGAAGCCTACAGATAAATAAAAAAGGCCTGCTCTAAATCTAGAAATAGCAGGGACACCATTGATCTAAAACTTCTGTCCCTCACCTTGGAAGAAGTGATCCACCCCCCTCACCAAAATTCTCAACCTCTCCCTGTGCCAAAGTCAATTCCTGAACACATGGAAGGCCGCTATAGTCACACCAGTGCATAAAGGGGGTGACAAATCCACACCAGGGAACTATCGGCCCATATCTATACTTCTAACCCTCTCCAAAGCTCTTGAACGGATCATGGCAGATGAACTATCAGACTACCTGCAAAAGTACGATCTATTCTGCATTCGGCAACACGGATTTAGGAAAGGACAAAGTACGTCGATGGCCCTACTTGATCTCTCTAGTGAAACTCACAAAGCCTTGGATAAGGGTTATTTAACCGGAGCTGTTTTCATAGACCTCACAAAAGCCTTTGACACTGTTCACCATAGCCTTCTAATCTCTCTTCTGCTCAACATTGGGCTAGCCGAGGGACCTGGAGCCTGGGTAAAAAGTTACCTGGCACAATGTTCTCAAACAGTAAAAATCTCTGAGGTTCTCTCTGACTCCAAACCAATCCTCTCTGGTGTCCCCCAGGGCTCAATTTTAGGTCCTCTCCTCTTCAGCCTATTTCTAAACTTGCTTCCCAAATCCTGCCCTGAAAAATTAATACTCTATGCAGATGACGCTGTAATTCTCTCCTCCCATAAGGATCCAAATCCACTATGACAGAGCTTGCAGCTTACTTTCTCATGTGTTGAAAAGTGGCTCCTTGAGCACAAACTGGTCCTAAATCAAAAAAAAAAGTCATCCTTTTCGCCAGTCATCAAAACAGAAATAGGCATACTTCACTCGTCATAAAAACTTCTCTTGGAAATACACTAGAACAAGTGAACACCTTCAAATACCTTGGTATCACTTTTGACGAATGTCTTACTTTTGTGGCCCATATCGATAACACTGCAAAAACAGTGCACCAAAGCATTGGAATTTTGTACCAGAACCGTCAATTTTTCAGCCAAGCTGCTTTGAGGATTGCTGTTCAAAGCTCCATCATCTCAATCATAGACTATGGTCTAATTGTCTATGGCTCAGCTACTACCACCACACTAAAGCGCATCTCAACAGCACTAAACAAAACCTGTCGACTCCTCACTGGAGCACAGAGATGGACCCACACTTGTGACCTCTACATGGAAACCGGTTGGTAGCATCTTTCCAATCGCCTCATGTATCTCACCTGCGTGATGACAAAAAAATCAATCTTGGGACTCACTCCTCCATGTATCCGGGCCTTGCTCTGCCTGAACAATGGTACTCGTACTACCAGAAGATCTGACCACCAACCTTTCCTTGTCCCTAGATGCCGGACTGCTCAGGGACAAAGATCTTTTACATACCGTGCCCCTACCTGGTACAATGCCCTTAACCTGCCCTCCCTATCCTCCACGACATTGGGAGCTTTCAAATCCATACTTTACGCTCACCTCACAGCCTCCAGCTCCTGTGACTGCTTTGACTAAAGTCTCATCCCACTGAGTGCACCTACATATGTTTCACTCAACCACCATGATCTCCTCTTTGACAAAGACAACCTGAGTACCGCTAACCTGGTTCTGTCTGCTCCTAAACTTCTTATTTCTCCCTCTCTTCCCTCTCAAGCTCTCCAATCCTTATTCCTTGCCCTTGACACTGCCTCTGAGTTCCTTTTTCTTTTCTGTACATAAATGTTATTGTTTAAGTTGTGGCCTTGTTAAACGGCTTACTGATTGTTTGTAACACTGTCTACTATGTTTTTGTACTTAATGACGTGGAACCTTTGCAAAAGAGCCTTGGCTCAAAGGTATTAATTCCTAGAACAATAAACTTCAAACTTCAAACTTCACTAACTCACACAGAGCAGGAGCACATTACAGGTAGCACATAGGGGATTAGAGCAACAGGGGAATATCAGTGATGCAATACTACCGCTATCCCCTGTTGCTCACCAGGAAGGAGGAGGTGTATGTAGGCACTGCAGGTCGGGTGCTCAGTCAAGCTGCTCCCATGGTGGAGTGGCTTGAGCACCTGACCCTGCAGTGAGTGAGTTGGGGGATTTGTGGTTTGATTCCCTGCTAGGAAATCTTTTGGGTTTCTTTTTTTTTCTTGCCCTAGTGTCCACACCCCCTTGGAGTTGATTATATTAGTTCCGGGGTGTGTGCGGGATGAAGCAGCTATCTGTTGTTGCTGGATGCTGTTTCTTTCTCTGCACTGGTCATATGCATAGTATCATCTGTGACATTATGACCACATGCCCCTGATGATGCCCCTCCACTCCCCACTTTCCACAGCACTTTTTTGGACACTCTCCCACACCAAACAGTCAAGGGACTTAAACTTCTCCAGCATGATGCCCAGACTTAGTAAAGATGCAGAACTTTCTTGCTGATACGACAATCATTCCCTCCATTCCACAGCAGTGCAACTCCTATCACAAGCAGGATTAGAATCCAGAGAAATCATTGCTGCAACAGGCCATAAATGTGAGGGCTCCTATGGAGCTACTGGTCTACATCAACAGTGGACAGGTGCATCAACAGCAGACAGGTGGGCATGTAGTGAGACACTCTCTGGAGTCAAACCATCTGCCAAACCACCTATAAAGCTCAAAATGTCAGCAAATGCAGCTCTGTCAGCAAATACAACTGATGAAGAAACCCCATGCTGCTCAAAGGATCTGGTACCACTGCCACCTACTGGAGAATCTGCACCTTCCACCTTCATAACAAATTCCAAGTCCACAAAATCCTTCAGTGTCACCACTCAGGAAAAACAAAAATAATAAAATACATTTCTTGTTTCCTGATGAAAAATGAGGCAGTACTACATGTATTAAGACTTTACTTTGTTATTTTACCTATTTCCAAATCTGTTGCCTTGTTTACAAATCTGGAACAACTTTTTTCTGGCATACTAATTATTACAATAAATTAGATTTCTTTTAAACTTTTATTTTATTGAAGTTATAAGTTCAAGACAAAACATCAAATCATTATAAACTTAATGAGTACAATGGTTTAACCATATGTAGTAATCAGTTGACATGTGAAGAACAAATATAACTTGAAAAACATATCAGCAAATCAACAGTGCATGCCTCCCCCCATCCCCATTTTCACAGCTAAAAACAATGTAATCATGGGAGAGCTTGAGCTATCCAAATGAGTGATACTTTACGGTATAGTTAAGCATTTAATGTCATGGTCCTCACCTAATCCTCTCCCAGAAGGTTGTGCCAAGGCCCCTAAATATCAAAAACTTGTCCCCTTGAAGTCCTAGATCCACAGTGATCCATGCCATATAGTACAGTCAAGCTCATTTATTCATAGAGGGATGGAAAGTGTATCCTATGGATCACTAGGGCAGTATGAAGGGATGGGGAGCTAGAAGCCATTGTCCACCCAGAGGTGAATGACCTGGGTAGGGATGGGGCATGTAGAGTGCAAAGGGAGTTTACAAAGCTGGGAAGGAGTCTTAGACAGGTGGCACACTCTGTAACTTTTGTGGAAGTACTGTCTGTCTATGACATTGAGAAGGTAAGGGAGCTGTGCACCAATGCCTTCACCTCATGGTTGAAGGAATGGTGCAGAGCGGAGGGGTATGGCTACATTGTGAACTGGGGGCCAGCTGGGAGGATAAGAGCCTATACAGTGGTGATGGCCTGCATCCATCCAAGAGGGGAACCACAGTTCTCAGTGGACAGTTCAAATGCTACTTTGATGAGCATTTAAACTAGTCAAGTCAGGTGGTGGAAGAAGAAGGGGAAGCAAAAGCTGCCCCCCCCCCCAGGTTGAGATAGTGTATAGGAAAATCCTGAGGGGCAAGAGTCCAACCACAGAGCAAGTAAATCAAGGAAGTAGGGAGTTAGCTAATGATGAAGAGGGTCACAAAAGAAGAGGGGGAAGGGGTCACAAAAAGAAAAAGGGGGATGCAACAAGCAGAGAGCTAACAAAATCTGGATGATCATGAGTGCAAATGCTAGAAGTCTGGGAAATAAGATCCCAGACTTAAAGGCCATCATGGTGGTAGCTGACGTTTAACCTGGGAAACAGAGCCACTATTCAGACAGGGTGATCTACAGGCTTCCAGCACAGGGGGAGGACTTAAATAAGGAAACATTAGAAGCAATTGGCAAAATGGCTAAAAAGGGGAGGTGTTGCTTAGTGGGAAACTTCAATCTGCCAGATGTAGATTGGAGCCTCCCTGAAGCAGCTTCAGCTAGAAGCAGGGACATCCTGAACTCCCTGCAGGGGACATTCCTCAGGCAATTAGTAAGTGAACCCACTCATGATGGGGCAATACTGGATCTGGTGCTCACAAATAGGGGCAGCATTGCAGACATCAAGGTGGGAAGCCATCTAGGGATCAGTGATCATTGTACAGTGTGGTTCAACTTAAGAACAGCTGCAGGATCCAGCCACAAAATGGCAAGTGTCCTGCTCTTTAGAGGGGCTGATTTTATTAAGATGGGTGAATGCCACAGGAATGACCTGGCAGGAGGAGAGGACCTGGAGGAGGGAGAGGAAAAGTAGACTAAAAATAAAAGTGGGCCTAGTGATGAGCATGAACCTCTGTGTCAAGCAGGTAAGCAAAAGTAAAAGAAAGAGGAGACAACTATGGTTCTCAAAAGAGGCAGCAGAAAAGGTTAAGGCTAAAAAGGTAGCATTCAGAGGATATAAGGAGACCCAGAGAGAGGAGGATAGGGAAGTGTATCTGAGAAAACAGAGGGAGAGAGGCAGGCAAAGTGGTAAGGAGCACAAAGGCACAAATAGGAAAGAATAGCTCAGGGAGTATCAAAAGGAGACAAGATGTTCTTTAGATATGCTAGAGAAAAATCAAAGACAAAGGGAGGGATTGTATGGTTAAAGAAAGAGGGAGTGACAGTACGGAGAGGGATCAAGAAAAGGCAAACATCTTGAACAAATACTTCTGCTCAGTTTTCACA
This sequence comes from Neoceratodus forsteri, assembly GCA_016271365.2. Classification (NCBI taxonomy): domain Eukaryota; kingdom Metazoa; phylum Chordata; order Ceratodontiformes; family Ceratodontidae; genus Neoceratodus; species Neoceratodus forsteri. The sequence goes on along the minus strand of CM057454.1, from coordinate 608,008,415 downwards.
GTAGAAGAGGTTGGGGGGAGGGACCTCAAAAAGGTTTCAGGAGCATTGATGGGAAGGAAGGAAGTGGACACCAGTCCATTTTCTGAGGAGAAAATCTGCAAAGCACTAACTAACTTGAAGGTGGACAAAGCCACGGGGCCAGATGGGGTACATCTGAAGGTGTTGGGAGAGCTCAGGGAGGTAAAGACTGCACCTCTGATTGATTTATTTAACAAATCACTGGAGACCAGTGTGGTCCTGGAAGACTGGAGAAGGGCAGTTGCAGTCTCACTTCACAAAAGTGGTAGCAGAGAGAAGGCAGGAAATTATTGGTCTGTTAGCCTAAAATTAGTGGTGGATGTTAATGCAAATACTACTAAAGGGAAGGACTGTGAATTAGCTGGTATCCAATGGATTACAGGATCCAAGGCAGCATGGTTTCATGGGGGAAGATCATGCCAAACAAATCTGATGTATTTTTTTGACTGGGTAACCAAGGAGTTGGGTTAGGGAGGTGTGGTGGACATGGCCTACCTGGACTTCAACAAGGCTTTTGACACTGTTCCTCATAGGAGTCTGGTAAACAAGTTGGGGAACTTGGGGGTGGGTATTAAGGTGGTAATGTGGGTAAAAAAATGGTTAGGGGATAGGACACAAAGGGTAGTGGGAAACAAGAGTTCACTCCAAGGAAGGGATGGTGACCAGCAGAGTACTTCAGGGATCAGTGGGGGATACTAAAGTTGAGCATTTTCTCCCCTTTCCACTGGGATTCAGCTGATCAGGAGGGGGGCTTGTTCCTCAGTTTGGCATATATCCTGCCAGCTAGGCCCTTGGGGTTGTATAGCCAGGCACTTAACTCAGATGTGGCAATATGAAGTGAGCTAGTGTCAAGGAGGGGTTTGAGTGCTGCTTGGAGCCGCAACTACCTCCAGAAGTCAATTTGTGGGAGTCCTAGTGGCTCCTTCAGGCTTTGGAAGGTGGTCAGCCTATGTAATTGGACCTCACAGAGATCCCAGACCATTGGTATCCCCCTTCTATTCCACTTTATCCAGGCTTCTCTCCTATTGCCTGTGGTGATGTTTGGGTTCTGCCAGAGTGGAGCAAAGAGGACAGGAATTGGATCTATGCCCAACCAGTCATGGACTAAGTACCAAAGTTTCCTGGACACCTCCATAATGGGGGTGGGCCCAAGTGCCGTGTGAACGACGGGTACAGAGTCCTGGAGGAACATCAGAGAGGAGGCAGTTAGCGTCCCCACCATGTTCTTTTCCATCCGGACTCATTGTGGGGTTGCTTCAGTTTCCAGTTGAAACCCGTGAGTGGTCTAGATGGTCTAAAAGGGCATCCATCCACGGGAGGCACCATCCACCTTGTGAGATTCTCCCTATTTTTGATTATGGTGACATAATCTACAGTGGATCACCCAAATCCTCCCTTGCCAGACTGGACCCACTCTTCAACTCTTTTTGTCACTTTGCTTTAGACTGTTCCCTGTGTACCCACCACTGCTCACTGTTCTCTGCTTTTTTTTCACTCTCCTCTATTGATGCCTCCTTCATATCTAAATTTTGGTTTGGTTCCCTTCCTTCCTTCCTTCCTTACTTTCCTCTTCTCCTCCTCTCCCTCAGCTTCCTACTGTCTGCTGGGCAATAATACTACCCATTTCCTCACTATTCCTTCTAGAAAATCTCTTGCTGGTCAATCTGCTTTCTCATACCACTTTCCTAAACTCTGGTCCTCCCTTCCCTTGTCAATTTGCTCTGCCTCTTCAGCTTTTTCCTTAAACTCTGTCCTTCATGTCTTTTCTTCTCCCTCCTGCAACTGTCCTTGACCCTATGCTTCTCACTCCCACAACTAGTTTTGCCATGGTAATCTGTTTCTTTCATTACCTGTGCATATGTTATACCGATTTGTCTTTAATTTTTGATTATTCTGCATTACATATCATATTTGTTGTTATGTGATTTTCCTCATCACCTACCCCAGGACACATCTAGAAATGAACTTTTATCAGCTCAGTATGTCTTTCCTGATGAAACTTTTGAAGTTACTTAAGGAAAGAAAGAAAGAAAGAAAGAAAGAAAGAAAGAAAGAAAGAAAGAAAGAAAGAAAGAAAGAAAGAAAGAATAATGTGGCATGCTACAATAGAAGACCAGATTTTCTTTCTTACCTTCTCCCTCTGAGCTGCCATCTTCAATTCTCTTGGTCCGTTCCAAGCCTTCTGTGCAGCTGCTGTCATAGCTGAGGATTGCAGTACTTCCTCCAAATTGAGCCCAACAGTTGAAAGGTAAGAATTCACCTCCAAGAATTTCTGGAATCTCTTGGTGCTGGTGTTGGTGACCATTTTTAAATGTGCTGGGTATTCTAGATATAGAGAATAAAGGCAGTGCAACTGTGTGTTATGGATTTTCTTTTACATTCCTGAGATGTGTGATGACCCATAAACCTCGAGAGTGAAGCTCAGCGGTTTATGAAGTTATCACATGCTGAGGGTGTGTGAAAAAATTCCATAACAACATAGTTGCATATCCTTTATTCTTTACAAATACTGGTACAGTTTTTTTTTTTCCCTTCAACACTTAAGTGATGCCAAAGTTAGTGGAGCACTGTGGGGGTGGGGGTGGAGAGAGATAGAGAGAGTCTGTCTCTCCCTTTTCTTTTTTTTTTTAATTAAAGTGTTGAACCACACTTAAGTCATGATGTACTGTATTAAGTCAGCCACCCTCGTCAGCCACAGTCCCAGTGGTGATCGGAGTGCATCGGACTCTCAGTTCCTAGAACCTAACTCTCAGCAGGATCAACCAGATGCATTTTACAAGTAGTAAAGGCAGGATCAACTAGATATATACTAAACAAAAAATATTATTAGAAAAGTCTTACCAAAGGGAAACAATCTATTGATCTTGCGGCTCGTCGCTAAGTGACAAACAGAGTCGCCATGTTTGCTGAACTGTTCACCCTGCCCACACATTCACAATTGAAGCCAATGAGGTAGTGAATGGAATGTGATTGATGGAAGAATTAAAAGCAAATGCTGTAATAACCAAGTAACCCAGTTATTATAACATTTGAAACACAGATTGAGACCATGCATTAAAGGAGGACATCAGTAATTATATGAGCATATAAAATGGGCAAAAAAATCCTGAATCCTGATTGGATGAAACAGGTTTTCAGCCGTGTCCTTATCAGGCCATATCCTTACAATGGGCACTACTTCTGGTAACCTGAGCCCCATAACAGAAAGATATCAGTGTGCCACCTTCACCAGCCATCATAAATCTACCACAGTGGGCGCTTTCACACAACAGAGACGGCAGTGCTCTTTGAAGGCTTTGTAGTAACAGAACTGGTGTCTGATGTGAAAAACATGTACTCCCCCCCCACACACACACACACTCACAGACAAACTCTTTCTCTAGGAAGTACACAGCCTGATAATATAATGCCAATAAAACATGTTAAAATAAAACTGTGACCTGTAATGCTGCAGATGAAAAATCAAGCTGCGATGAACAGAATAAAACTATGTGTGGTAGTGCTTCATTGGAAAAAGCAAACTGTGATAAACTGATCATAACGGGTGCCACCATGAAATGTTTAAAAGCAGAGCCCCACTCCTCTGTTATTTAGAAATACAGCAGAGCAGAGCACCACTCCTCCATTATATGTTTTTATGGCCATTAACAGGAAAACACGAGCTGCTACTATGGTGGCTCCTGAGGGACACACTCACTCCTGAAAAAGCTGATGCCATGCATTCAATAACATAGGAAGCAGTCATTCTTTGTTAAAGCACACAATCAAAAGCAAATTAAAAAGCAAAAAAATGAATTCTAAATAAAATAGCCTGTCTCCATGTTGGTACGGGGGGTGCTGAAACACATATGAAACTTAGAAAGTGCATTAATAGGGGTCAGGCAGTTCAAGTTCAAGTTCAAGTTTATTGTAGGAAAACTCTGTTGAACAAACTCATTCACAAGGAGGTTCATTGACACAGACAGGAGGTAGTTACAGATTGCATGATCGAAAAAACAGTACAAGTTCAAGTACAGAATGATGGGCAAGTATTAACATGTTGCATAAAAATGAGAATTTCATAGAAAAATACAAGTACAGAAAAAAGGTGCAAAGTGCTTGTTTCGGAGTATCAAGGCAGACAATCACATAGGAGGCTGTTAGTGTTTATTAAAGCACAAAATACAATATGAATTAAACAACAGTACATAAAATACTGTATTTCCCTGTTGGTGGTGGCGCTGGTGGTGGTGGTGGTGGGGGCTGAAACACTTATGAAAGTAAGAAAGTGCTTTAATTAGGGGACTATTTTTTCGCTATTTCAGCTATTAAAAGCATTTTTTCTTACATTTTTGATATTTTTTTCTTCTCTTTTTTTTAATAATGACTTGGGGGCCCATTTTATAAGACACTCAGAGGTGTGGGTTATGGCCTGATAAGAGCACTTCACAGGTGCTAAAGGTACTCTGTGCAAGGGCCTTATGCTTCATAACACACCTGGGGCACACTCTTATCATGCCATAACCCACACCTCATCGTGTCTTTTTTGTTTGCATATGCCTTTTTGCTTGAATAGTTTTTGAACTGCTGTACCTTTTTGCACACTAGATGGTTTAAAGATCATAGTCATGCTCACAAAAGAGTCAATTGTCCCCTAAAATGACTTCTTTTTAGCCCAAGATATATGAAGTATGTCTTTTTTAATGCCGAAGTCAAGGAAGGCCACAATAATGGAGTATGGTTTGACCTTCGGGTCTCGTGGAAGGGGCATCAGGAACCTATGGGCCTGAATAATGTTTACAGGCTTATCTGCTGGGATCTGTAAGAATTTTCTTAGAAAACTATCCATTAACTTTAGCATGTCTTCTTGTTCAGTGCCTTCAGGAACACCATGAAGCCATATATTGTTACAGCAATTCGTATTTTTGAGCTCCTCCATTCTCTGCTCTAATTGCAGCTCTCTTTTGTGCAGTTCTAGTAGTGCCACGTTGTGGACATCTGCTGTAGTCATATAGTCTGTTAGGCCCTGTTCATTTGCTCTGAATATTAAAGTCTCTGCAATGTTCAGAAACCCTCTCCTCCAGATGCTGTAGGGTGGCACTGATCTACTGAAGAGCCCTACATAGCTTGTTCATGGTTATGTTGTAACTGGCTTCTTCATTGTCACTGGTTGGGGGGCATTGCGGGAGTCAAGGTCGGTGTCTTGCTTGCGGCCTGGTGTCCCCAATATTCATGGCTTTCGGTCCTTTCTGGGTCGACCTCCCCACCAGATTTTCTTTACTCAAGTTCTTTACTCGATTCCTTGTGAACATTAGGAACTTGTAATTTGTCATTTATGACTCAATATTGCTTATTAAATTGCTGGATTAGATGGGGATTGCAGAGACGGAGACGAGAGCTCTTGGACTATGCAGCCATATGAACATATGAACATGCCAGCAGAAACAGGCCATTTCAGTCTATCTAGTCTGCTTGAGAGTGCAGCGCTCACATAAAGTTATAGGAGCTTCCTACTCCCCTTTCCACACAGAGTCTTCGTCCTTCCCCCGTCATCCCCCCTACTCATCTTCCCACCCATTATGACTTTCCCTTTCACTCTGTCCTAACCCCTTTTAAAGCTGTCAACTATTTTTGATGATATTACCTCTTCCAGCAGTTCATTCCACTTAGACACCACTTTTTCTGTGAAAACGTGCCTTCTTATGACTCTTTTGAATCTTCCTCCCACTAATTTAATACTGTGCCCCGGGTGGACCCATTCCATTAGAGATTGAAGATGCCTTCCATACTAACATTGTTTATATCTTTAAGGTACTAGAAGGTTTTGACCATGATCAAAGGATAAACAGGGAGTAGAGGAGGCACTGTGGGTCACCCTGGAGACAGGATATGGCACCACATTCCGCATGGGGGTTGTATACAGACCCCCATCTCAGGGTTAGGCAATGGACAAAGAAATGATAGAAGGCATCCTTAGAAGGGCAGAAAAAGGAGAGATATTGTTGATGGGGGACCTGAATATGCCAGATGCTAACTGGAGCACCTTTGCCGTAGCCACATCCAAGAGTGGGGTTATTCTCGATGCCCTACAAGGGGCATGTCTCAGACAGCTAGTGGTGGAACCCACTCGGGAGGGAGCAATCATAGACCTGGTACTGTCAAATGGGGATGGAGAAAGGATCTCGGATTTAGAAATGGGTAGCCATCTTGGAACAAGTGACCACCAAACAGTGTGGTTCATGATAAACACAGACATATAGTCAAGCCATACAAAAGCAAGAGTATTGGACTTTAAGAGGGCTGACTTTGGGAAAATGGAAAAGTGCCTCCGAAAAGCACTAGCAAATGGGCAAGAAGGAGGGGTGGAGGAACAATGGGGGAAAATCAAAACAACCATCACGGAGGCAACAAGTCTTTGTGTAAGGCAAGTCAAGAAAGCAAAATGAAGGAAAAAAACAATATGGTTCTCAAAAGAGGTGGCGGGGAAGGTTATGGAGAAAAAGGCAGCATTCAGGAAGTATAAAGAAACACAGAAGGAGCAGGACAGAGACCTGTACCAGCTAAAGCAGAAGGAAGTGGGGAAGGCAGTCAGAATAGCAAAGGCCCAAACTGAGGAAAAGATAGCCAACTCAGTTAAGAAGTTGGATGCAACCTTTTATAGGTACATTAGGGAGTGAAGAAAGATGAAGGAGGGATAGTAAGGTTTAATAAAGGAAGGGAGGGTGGGCAGAGGGACAATGAAAAGCAGGGATACTAAACGAATACTTCTGTTCAGTATTCACAAAAGAAGATGAGAGGGAGGTACCTAAATCAAAGAATAGAAGCACTCTAGATAGATAGGTAGATACCAGTCCATTCACATAAGAAAGGGTTCTGAAAGAGCTCTTAAAACTGAAGGCGGACAAAGCAATGGGGCCTGATGGGATTCACCCAAGAATTCTAAAAGAACTAAGGGTAGAATTAGTGACATCACTGACTACTCTTTTTAACAAATCATGGGAGGATGGTGTGGTCCCTGAGGATTGGAGGAGGGTGGATGTGATTCCCCTTCACAAAAGTGGGAGCAAGACTGAGGCAGGAAACTACAGACCTGTCAGTTTGACCTCAGTGGTAGGGAAAAAGATGGAATCACTTCTGAAAGAAAGAATTGTTGAATTCCTAGAGGCCAGTGGGGCAAAGGACTCAAGGCAATATGGATTCACAGCAAGAAGGTCATGTCAGATGAATCTAATAGATTTCTTTGACTGGGTGACCAAAGTAGTAGACCAGGGAGGGCCTGTGGACATGGCCTACCTAGACTTTAGCAATGTATTTGACACAGTCCCACACAAAAGATTAATATACAAGTTAGCTAGCCTTGGAGTGGGTCCCAAAGTATTAACCTGGGTAAAAAAATTGGCTGGACAACAGGATGCAGAGGGTAATAATAAACGGAGATCACTCTGAAGAAAGGGGGGTTATTAACAGGGTACAGGAGGGTTCAGTACTGGAACCGGTCCTCTTTAATGTCTTTATAAGTGACATTTCAGAGGGACTGGAAGGAAAAGTATGTCTCTTTGCAGAGGACATAAAGATCTACAACAGGGTCGATACAGAAGGTGGGGTGGAAAGGATGCAAAGGGACTTGGCGAGGTTGGAGGAATGATCATATGTATGGCAGCTTAGATTCAAAGCAAAGAAGTGCAAAATAATGCACCTAGGAAACAAAAACCCAGGGGAAGAGTACACAGTGGGGGGTGAGATACTAACAACAACAAAAATGGAAAGGGAGCTGGGTGTAGTAATATCAGATGACCTTAAAGTGGGCAAGCAATGTGATAAGGCAGTAAGGAGGGCTGGTGGGATACTGGAATGCAATGGGAGAGGCATCACCAGTAGAAAACAGGAAGTTGTTATCCCTCAGGACAGACAGCTGGTGAGACCCCATCTGGAGTACTGCGTGCAGTTCTGGAGACCCCATCTCCACAACAACATAGATGGAATGGATGCTGTCCAGAGGAGGGCAACTAAAATGGTGCAGGGTCTGCACCAGAAGACATACAAAGAGAGATTAAAGAAGCTTAATATGTATACCCTCGAGGAGAGGAGGGAGAGGGGGACATGATAGATACTTTCAAGTACCTCAAGGGAATCAACAAAGTCCAAGAGAGTAGCATCTTTCAGAAAAAGAGATGTACAAGAAGAAGGGGGCACAATCTGAAGATAGAGGGAGGACAGCTCAGAGGTAATGTGAGGAAATATTTTTTTCACAGAGAGGGTTGTGGATACATGGAACAGTCTCCCTGAGGAGGTCATGGAGTCAAAAACAGTGGGGGAATTCAAGAATGCATGGGACAGACATAAGGCAATTCTAGTGGGGGTAGGTGAAAGTAGGCTGTTGCTTAACTAGGATCTATAGCTTATCCATTAGGTAGGGAAAAAGGCTGACTAGGTGGGCCAAGCGGTCCTTATCTGTCATCAAATTCTATGTTTCTATACCCCTCCCCACAGCCTCTCCTTTTTGGGTTTGTCCAGCAGGCCCTGAATCATGGCTGCCCTTTGCTGCACCCCCCCCCCCAGTAAACTGATGTTCTTTTTCAGATATGGGCACCACAACTGCACACAGTATTCCAAGTGCAGTATCACTAAGGACCTGTGTAATGGCAGAATTAACTCACCTTTCTGGAGGTGATTCCTCTGGTGATGCATCCCAGCATCCTGGTGGCTCTGGCTGCTGCTTTATGACAATGCACACAGTGCTTCGGGTCCATTGTGATGATTACCAGCAGGTCCTTTTCCTTCTCGGAACTGGACACCTGTACCCCTTCCAACCTGTAAGTGGTTCCTGGGTTCTTAGTTCCTAGGTGCATGACCTTGCACTTCTTGGCATTGAACCACAGCTGCCAGATATCATGTAGCTGGTGACATCACTGGCAGTCCCAATTTGATGTTTTATTGACAAAAGTGTAAACATTTGTCTTGACTCATTATTTCTCTACCTGTACCCATTTTATAAGTGCAATAACACCCTCTGAGGTGTGGGTTATGATCTGGTAAATGCACACCTAGGGGCAGTTATGCACTTGACCTATGGCCTCATGCCTCAGTATACCCCTAGGCATGTGTTTATCAGAGCATAACCCATGCCCTGTTGTGTGTTATTGCTTATGGAGAGCACATTGCTTTTGCCTGACAAAGTTATCAGGAACAGGTTATTTCTGCCAAGCCAAACATACCTGCTTCAACATGTATGTGAAAGCAGAGGAAGTTCTGAGAATCACTAAACATAAAGGGAAGATTGTTTTTAAGTTGTGTGATGTGACTTCAGTACTTTGACTATGATCAATGATTACGGAAATAAGTGGGAACTTATAAAGTTGGTCTGATAATGAAGTGAAAAACTGAAATTGGAAAATTTTGAAAAAGTTATTTAAGAAATATTCAAACAATATTTTAAAAACTATTGATGATAAGAAAACTATTGATAATTCAAATTACTGAGTGTTGAAAATGACAGTATATCAATATCACTTTTTATAATGCTGCCCAGACTTGAAGCTGTCATTTGAACAAATGTATTTAAGCCCTGGCAGTTACAAAGTTAGCCCTTTCTTTATTTTATATTATTCATTTGAATTTTGGGTTAACACCTTTAAGCCAGATGCTCTTTTACATAAGTTCCACATCAAGACAAGCACAGGCAATATACAGTGCAAGTAAACAATAAATAAGAGATTTATTTATTTATTTATTTATTTGCTTTTGGTAACCGGGTAAGCACACTAGACAGCTGGTGCCTATTTTCAGGTGCGACCCGGGAGAGTTACAAGGTATACATGATAGAAATACATAGTGACAAAGGTGTACATGAGAGAATTACAAAGTTGCAAGGTATACATGAGAGAAATACGAAGTCACAGTACAAACATGGAGTGGCATGCTCCAACACAAAAGCGGAACAACAGTGGTTAATTAAAGCAGCAGTACATAGTATAGAGATGAGCATATGTCACAAATCATATGGTACATACAGGCCTAGGGGCAGCAAGGTATAGGACCCCCTCTAGGTTGAATAGTAGACAATACATAGCATCGCCTCAGGTAAGGTGCCTCAGGTAAGGTGCCGCACCATGGAGGTGGGGCAGAAAGAGCCTAGCTGGGGTTCCAATGTGGGAGGGAGGGCTGCCGGACTGGGCGTTAAGTTGCACACATGCAGTGCGCAGCAGGTTTCAGGAAATTCCAGAGGGAGGTTTTGAAGGTGGAATGGGAGGGGGAAGCACAAACTTGTGGTGGAAGGGAGTTCCACAGTTTGGGGGCATGGGTGGTGAACGCCCGATCACCTGATAGGGTACGGGTCTTGGGGACCCGTGAGTCTGGGACGCGCAAGACCTGAGGTGGTAGACGGGGGAGGGATGTTTGAGGGGGAGGGCAAGAGAGGCAGGAGTGGCTGTACGAATTATGTTGTCAATGAAGTTCCCCATGACATAGGTCCGATGTTTTTCAGGGGGGAGCCATTCCAGTCGAGAGTAGAGTGTACATCGGTGTGTGAGACGGGGGGCCGAGAGGGCAAAGCAGCAAATATTGTTGTACGTGGTGTCCCATTTAGCAAGGTTTGAGGCTGGGAGGGCGGCAAAGGCAACGAGACCATATGAAAGGGTGAGAAGTAATATCCCCTTGGCTATAGCCATCCGGGCAGCAGGGGTAAGGCAGTCTTTTGCCCTATAAGCTAGGCCAAGTTTGCCATTGGTAGCATTACAAGTGTTTCTGACATGTCCGGAGAGGTCTAGGAGAGGGTCAAGGGTGACCCTCAGGTACTTGGCTGAGTTGACTGTCGGCAAGAGGGAGTTGTTAGACCCATGGATTTCGAGGGGCATGGTGCAGGCGGAGATTTTGGCCGCTGTGCCAAATAGCATGGTCTGGGTTTTCTTCAAGTTTACATAGAAACATAGACTTTGATGGCAGATAAGGACCGCTAGGCCCATCTAGTCTGCCCATTTCCCTACCTACAGGATAGGCCGCAGATCCTAGTTAACCAACAGCCTATATCTTCCTGCCCCCCACAAGAATTGCCTTATGTCTGTCCCATGCATTCTTGAATTCTCCCACAGTTTTAGACCCCACAACTTCCTCAGGAAGGCTGTTCCATGCATCCACTACCCTTTCTGTGAAATAATACTTCTCACATTGCCCCTGACCGCCCTCCTTCTATCTTTAAATTGTGTCCCTTGTTCTTGCAAGTCTCTTTTCTGAAAGATGCTACCCTCTTGGATTTTTTGATTCTTTTGAGGTACTTGAAAGTTTCTATCATGTCCCCCTCTCCCTTCTTTCCTCAAGGGTATACATATTAAGTTCCTTTAGTCTCTCCTCATACAGCTTCTCTTGCAGACCCTGCACCATTTTAGTTGCCCTCCTCTGGACTGCCTCTATCCTGTCTATGTCCTTGCTGAGATGGGGTCTCCAGAACTGGACACAGTATTCCAGATGGGGTCTCACCAACTGTCTGTACAGAGGGATAACAACTTCCTGTTTTCTGCTGCTGATGCCTCTCCCTATACATCCCAGTATACCCCGGCCCTCCCTACTGCCTTCTCACATTGCTTGCTAACCTTAAGGTCATCTGATATGATTACCCCAGGTCCCTTTCCTGTTTTGTTGTTGTTACTACCTCCCACCCATTGTGTATTCTTCCCTGGTTCTTGTTTCCCAGGTGCATTATTTTGCACTTTTTTGCATTGAATCCTAGCTGCCATGTGTCTGACCATTTCTCCAACCTTGCCAAGTCCCTTTTCATCCTTTCCATGCCGCCTTGTGTATCAACCCTGTTGCAGATCTTTGTGTCATCTGCAAAAAGGCATACTTTTCCTTCCAGTCCCTCTGCAATGTCACTGATGAAGACATTAAAAAGGACTGGACCCAATACTGAACTCTGTGACTTTACTGTGAGTTTATGACCATCCAACCATGCTCAGATACGCGAGAAGTCCGAGTTGAGCTGGTTATTGATGGTGGTGGCATCAGGGGCACCGGCTAAGATGACCAGGTCATCAGCATACAGGGTAAGGTGTCCTTTTGTGGCAACCGAGGGTAGCTCATTGATGAACATGGAGAACAGGATGGGTCCAAGGACAGATCCTTGTGGTACCCCACTGTCCACGGGTAAGAGGGGTGAGAGGGTCCAATTGAAACAGGTTAGTTGCTTCCTGCCCCCGAGGTAGTTCGAGAACCAGTCAAGGGCACAGAGGGAGAACCCAAGGGTCTGAAGTGTGGAGAGGAGGAGGTGATGGTCCACCCGGTCAAAGGCTTTGGATAGGTCAACAAATATGGCCCCCATCAGCTTGCCCTGATCTATCACAGTCCTGATCCTAGTGGTGACCTCGGCAAGCGCCGTTGAGGTGCTGTGGCCTCTACGGAAGCCATGTTGAGAAGGGGAGAGGACACCATATCTCTGAAGGTAGTGGGATAATTGTGATGGAATGGCTTTTTCCAACAGCTTGCAGGCAGTCGACAGTATTGCGATAGGGCGATAATTGCTTAAATCCTTAGGGTCACCACTTTTTAAAACTGGGACAACCCTGGCAACTTTCCATGTGTCGGGGATGACCCCTGAGATGAGTGATGCGTTGAATATGTGTGCAAGGGGACGGGAGATGAAGGGGGCACCCAGGCTGAGCAGTCTTGGTTCCAGGCCGTCCTGACCCGCTCCTGTGTGGTGAAAGACCCATAAGGGAGAGCCTGGGTCTCACCCACAGTGATCTTTTGAGGTAGAAAGGCGGGCGAGAGGCGGGGGCCCGTAGGAGTGAGCTGGGGCAGGGGACTGAGAGGGGGTGGCAGCCGGCAGGTCAGTGAAGAGGCGGTTAAATGAGGAGGCAATGCTATGGGGGCTATTGCAGTTGGCATTACCAATGTTCATGTCAGTGACTTGAACTTTGGTAGAACCGCCAACCAGATTTTTTACTTTCTTCCAGAAACGTTGCGGGTCATTTGCAGCAGCAACCAGTGCTGCACTACAGTACTCACTTTTCGCGGCTCGTATGGCCCGTTTGCAGGAGTTCCTTAGCTGTCGGTACACCTGGAAGTCTTTCTGGTTGCGGTATGCCCTGTATTTAGCCCAGGACTTGTCTCGCTGCTTCATGAGTGAGAGAAGTTCACTATGAAGCCATTTTGTGACCGAGCCCCTGACCCTCCTCTTGGAAAGTGGAGCATTCCTATTTTGAAGCGGGGCAAATTCCGCAATGAACCGGTCGAGGGCTTCGACGGGGTCCTGCGTAGACATGACGTGGAACCAGTCAGCTCGCTGAAGGTCTTCCAGGTAGTTGGGGACAACCAGTTTTGAGTAGTCCCTCATTTGTATCACTCTACAGGGGGCTTTGGCTGGGGGAGAGCCCCAAATGCAGTAGATCGGCGAGTGGTCAGAGATAGAGTCAGGAAGGAGCCCTGAGTTGATGATTTTGACCGGTCGGTTGCTCAGGACCCAATCAATGAGCGTCTCCTTGTCACGCGATAGGAGAGCCTGGTGGGATCCATGATAACCTGACTGAGGAGGCCGAGGTATTGACATTTTGGAACCGGGCCCCAGCCAATTAAGGTTTAGGTCACTCAAGGATGAGGAGCCTCTGAGCCCACTTTATCCTGGAGTAGCTCTATGAGCGTTGTGAGTCCTTGTAGACCACCCTTGGGAGGATTGTATACACACACTAAGTGCAACTTCTTGGTGTTACCGAGTAGCAGCAGTGTGTGGAGAAACTCGCAGGGTGAGGGTCCCAGGGTTTGGTGCGGTACAGAGGTGATGTTTAAGTGGACCTTGTGGTAAATGAGTACACCCCGGCCCCTTTTATTGCCAGCCCTGTCAAGTCGGTACCATGCCATAGCCCGGGAGGGAGCAGGAAGAGTCAGGGGTGCGAGGTTTGAGCCACGTTTCTGTGATGCACAGGATGTCTGGCTCGTAGAAGGCAATCCAGGCAGTTAGTTCCACATGATTTTGTAGGAGGCTTTGAATGTTTAAGTGGGCTATCTTTAGCCCTTTGGCCATCTCCCAGGCAGGTGCAGGACTGAAGGAGACTGAGTGCGCCAGAGGACCCAGTCTGCTGGCTGTGGGACCAGCCTGAGCGAGGGGTGGCATGTCACCAGGAGTGTGCAGCCCTACTCAGGGACCCCTATTGTAGCTCAGGTCGGGGGGGGTCGAGAGGGGGCGCGATCGAGAGGAAGGCTCAGCTAGGATTTAGTGATAGTAAAATACAACATGAAGGCATAGGGACAAAGTAACTGAATAAGGCAACACCATTGTATATGCAAAAATGTGTGGCAGATAAAACAGTGAGTGCAAGACTGATGAGAAAATAGATATTAGCAAATTATATAACTCTGAGGGTGCAGCCAGTTTCTAAAGATGATTTCTTTGAAATAAGCTAACTTTGGAAATGTTCGAGATAACAATATATATACCTTTCTCCTTTCCCCTACTCTCTCCTTCTTTTTCCCTAGCCGTCACACTCCCTTTGCAGGGTTCTCAGCATCCTGAAGGGGTCCTATAGTGCCTAGGCTTGCCAACTTTTCTTCCCCCATCTACCTATCCTTGGCCATCCATGTCCCCTTGTAGGGTCCCTAGCACCCTGGAGGGTTCCTTAGATCAGGCCTCATCCCCTCCCAGGTGTTATTTCTCATGCCCTCCCTTTCACTATCCCTCTATAATTACAATGCCTAACCACACAAGGGTTTACAATCGCCTTAACTTCCCTGCCCCTTGCAGGGTTCATTGCATCCTGAAGGGTTCTCTTTTTGGGTCAGGCCTTATTTTCCCTCCTAGTTGGTAATCACACTTACTCCCTCTGTCTTTCTCCCCCTCTCTAATCCTTACTCCAGTCCCCTGTCCCCTTGCAGGGTTCCCCTGCATCCTGAAGGGGTCTCTCAAGGGCACGACTCTGCACTATCTTTCATCTCATCCTCTCACCCTTTATTTTATAATAACATTTGTTCGCTTATTACCATTGCACTTATTAATTGTTCTCATAAATTACATATGTATGCAACCCTGTTTGTAACAATTGCCTTAATTAATTGTGTGCTATGTTGATCTTTGTAACTGGAATGTAAAACATCTCATCCTTATTGTACCACTTCCCCCTAGGTCACACCAGGAGATGAGCAAGTAGTTGCTCAGTGTACCTTCCTGGTGAAACATTTCAATAAATAAATAAATAAAAAAGGCCATTTAAAATTACTGACAATTAAAATGAATAAAAAATTTATCAATATAGATATTCTATAATGCTGCTTGGAAGAAATGTTTCTAGCTTTAATGGTTCCAAAGTTAGCCTTTTCTAAAGATAACTGAGCAATGATGGTCTTTTCCCTGCTATGCTGAAACTCATATCACCTGCCATCTTAAAACCACTCATCTACCTCTTTAATGTGGCACTGACTACCTCCTCAGTGCCCAGCATTTGGAATAAGGAACCCAACATCACCAAGCCCTATGGAACCCCTTGCATGACTGTAATAAAGTCAGAATAAACATTACTACTTTTGATGTATTAGAGTTGATGGTTTAAGTATAAAGCAAACCAAACTAAAGATGAAAAATTGAGAACCAGTGAAGTGCAGCCTATTTAATAATAGGTTGTGGTCCACTATGTCAAAAGTCTTTGATATGTCCAAGAAAACTGCTGGAGAATAAGATGTCATCAAAAGCAGAGTAAAAAAATCACTCACCACTCTGGGTACAACATGTTCTGTACTGTGACCTTTTTGAAAACCAGATTGCTCGTTAGACATAAAACTTTATTTTGACAAACATGAAAAAAGTTGTTTATGTATAAGTGTTCATAAATATTTACTAATAATAATAAAATGGATATTGGTTGGTAACAATCTTAGTCAGAAACATCACCCCTTTTAAAAATAGGGGTTACAAAGACAGTTTTCCAGTCTTGAGGAATGTCAGCAGTGGCCAAATAGAAATTACATTTAAAAAGTCAAACATTCGGCAGAACTTTTCAGGAAACAAATGGCTCAATCCTGTTACACCCAACACCCTTCTTAATACTGTATCTGTCTTTATCAATTTAACTTCAGATTTTCTATGTTCTCAAAAAGAGAAAAAAGAAGGTGTATGGCTGTGAAAGGAGGAGAAAACTCAATGGATGAGGGAGGCAAGTTAGGGAATGCTTCACTGAAAACCTTACTATCCTGTGCAAAGAATTTGTTAAAAGTTTCTACCTGAGTAAATCTATCAGTAATAACCAATCCATCTGTTTTAGTATTGAAGTAGAGTACTACCACCAGTGCTCATCTGAAGATTCTTAATGCTAGCCCACATTTATTTAAGATTTTAAGAGGAATCATGTAACTGAGTAGCATAGTAATTACTTTTACCTTGTCTGATAGTTGAAGTACATTTATTCCTGAGCTTTTGATAATCAGTTGGATCTTTATAAATCTTCCTTTTTCCAGGCTGATTCTTTACTCTTTATCAAACTACCAAGATGTTCAGAAAACCAAGCAGATTACAAACTTGAGCATCAATTACACTAAGAAAGGTAGGTTTTAAAAAAATATCCAAAGCTGATAAAGCATCAGGGCAGGCATAACTAAATGAGCAGTTAGTTTCAGCAAGATCTCTCACAAATGCCGGGTCACAGAACTTTTTAAAGTTATGAGAACAAACTAGTTGAGCACCAGAGGTCACCCTAGTGTATTGCCATATACAGGCAATATAGCAGTGATCAGTTATGTCTCAACCAACAACTGAGGAGATGAATTAATGAGGAGCTGTGGTAAAAATGAAAATTAAGTATGGTATCCTCATATGATCACTACTATTGTGTCTGGTGGACAAGTTTAAAATTTGTGTTACATTTAATGCACCAAATTGATTAGTCAGGTTTAACAAAGGATCAAACATATTCCAGTTATGATCACCTAACAAAAGTAATTCAGAATGGGTCAAAGGTGCAAAGAACAAAGATAGGTTAATGTTTCTGAGGGTGCTGATGGGGGTCTATGGCCTGCTACCGTATGAAAATTGAAATTATTTGCATATATAACCTGTATTAACAAAATATCTGTTTAGAATGATTTTAGATAATTTCAGTTAACCAGTCAGTGTTTCTTTTAAATAAATTGCAACCTTACCACCTCTGGAAGATCAATCATGCCTTAACATATTGTTGATCAAGATGGCCACCATGCTAACTGGGACTTTTTTATTAAGCCATGTTTTGGATGTGATCAATACATCTGTTTTAGTTGTGCCCACCTTCACCTTTAAATTATATAATCTGGGAACTAAGCTCCTGACATTTCTATATGTAATTTCCATGCTATTGCAGTCACAAAACTCCCTCAGAGTGAAATTAGTGTTACGTGAGGAACATGGATTCACCTTAACATTGCCAGAGTATAGCAAAAAGAGTAATATTAACTTCCTAGTTAGAGGGAAAAACTCCTCTGTAACCCTGGCCACTGGTCTAAGGCTTCATGTAATAGTTTACATGAAAAAAGGTAAAGTAAATGCATAAGAGACAGTTCCTTTGCTAAATGGCCAACTTGAATAAAAAAGCACGTTTAAACTCAGTATAACATAAGCATATGGCACAAAAACAGAACAAAATGCATGTGAAAAACCACTGATTGATGTCAATGGATGATTCTTAACAAAGACAGATTTCTTGCCTTTAGCACCAAATCCCAATATAAACCCACCCCAATAACCAATAATACTGGTACACACATAGTGCTAAACTGATAGAATAATTATAGTTTAAAACTATAAAATTACAAATAACTAAAACCAAGCAGTAAAAAGAATTTTACGCTAACTACCCCAGGTCTTCACCTCTCAGAAATTCCTGTGTGTGGTGCTTGCACTCTCACCAAATGTAGGAAAACAGTGCTCAGCACTCAGACTCAGCTACCAGCCAGTTGTGCAGACACTGTCTTGCTGGTGGTTGGGTGAGTTCCATGGGCCAGTGACAAGTTTAATAAAAAAATGAAATATTGCACACACCAAATACTGTTAGCTATAAATGTGTTGGTGCAAAGTCAGGAACCTCAACCAACCACCCAGTGACTTGTTAGCAGAATGAAAATGATGTTACAACAGATACATGGCAGCAGATCCAGGAAGGGCAAGAAACTGGTCGAGGAAACAGCAGTCCAGTACCAACACAAGGCAGCCCTGAGGTGTCTGCCTCTCTTGGTGGATAATTAGGAGAGATGGGGTACCCTGCTATCCCAACCACTTAAAGGGAAGGTGTAGGCATGTTTCCCCCGTGCTGCAACTTAAAATCCCTTGGTGATGACTCCCAGCTAGGTGTAGCATCATAGGACAAGGAGATACTGTGTCCAGTGCAGTATGCCCAGTTAAATACTAAGGTTACTGAAAAATGGAGGATATCCATGCTGGGAAGTTTAGAATGAGTCCAGGTGAGGTTCAGCCTTCCACGCAGTTCAAAGAGAAAAAAGGATAAAGAGGAGATAGAGAGAGAGGTGACATGATTGAGTCCTACAAGTACTTCGTAGAGGTGAACAGGGTATAGGTGGCAAGTCTCCTTCAAATAAGGATGAGCATCAGGAGCAGGGGACATGTGATAATATCTGGAGAGGGGAAATTCAGGAGAGATGGGAGGAAATATTTATTCACTGAAAGGGTGGTAGATGCTAGGAACAGACTGTCAGCAGAACTGGTGGAGGCTATAACAGTGGAGGGGGGCTTCAAGCATGTATGGGAAACAAATAGGGGTATATCAGAAAAGAGGCATGAGGGGTGATGGTCCTTGAAGACAAAATGGGTCTGCAGAGGTGGAATAGGTAAGGAATATCTGGGCAGACTAGGTCAGCCAAGTGGTCCTTTTCTGTCGTGAGATTCTATATTTTTATGTTTCTAAGCATCAGCTGACTTCACATTTTATGAGTGCTTCAACAGAGGTTGATTATTTTTATGTAATGTATTTTTTATCCTGTCCTGCTCTTGCTTACCTCTGTCTCCCTTCCCTAAGTGACACAGTGCTCCAGCTATGCCCTGCACATGCATACTTACTAAGGTACTCCCAAAGCCAGACCTGCTCCATCCTCATGGTTCTTCCATGGCAGGGGCCCCAAAATCAATCCTCTCAAGCAATCGGCCATCAAGGAGCAGCTGTAGTCAGTGTAGGCAGAGACGGAGAGTGCTGGCATTGGACAGTATCGTGGTTGGTGGGCAGTGGTGCCATCATTCACAAGGGGTTAATCTTTTTCCTCCCATAATGCAATTTTACTACCCCCAGTGTCAGCATATGGGCACTTGCATCACCATCCTATATGTGACAGGTAGCTACTATCATGTGGTCACCCACAATGCAAGTGCCAGTTAGAGATGCAGCAAATTTTTAATCTTCCGGCAAAGTGGCCACTTCGCATTAGCAGAGCACAGCACAAAGTGGGCACTCAAGGTGCTCACTTCACGTCATTATTATTACCACTTCGCATTGCCATTATGCCTTAATGGGAAGTAAGACGAAGTGAGAATAGAATAGGCAGCCCCCCTCACATCACATGGCTTACAGTACTGTAAGTCACATGCTTTAGCCAGGCAGGAAGGAAGTGAGTCAGAGAAGCAGTTTCACTTTCTCCTTTTGCATTTGTAGAGGGAGAAAGCATTGTGAGGGAAGACTAGGAGTTAAAGTGCTTGATTGCCTTTTCACTTGTGTTTCAGAAGCAAACCAACAGCTTTTTTTAAGAGCTATGTATTTAGTTTTTGTATTGTATTTGTTGTTTTTTTTGTTAGCGAATGTTTTTGTATAAGTTTTGTTTTGTTTTGTGTGTGTGACTGACTGTGTGTGTCAGTGAGTGTCAGTGTGTGTGTGTGTCTGTGTGTGTGTGTCGGCCCGAGGACTTGCTGTGTGTGTCAGGATGGATCCAGGAGAAGGCGAGTCACTGGCCCATGGGTGCAGTCGGAGGGGAGTGTGGACCCATGGGGGCGGGGCAGTCGTGTCATGCTGGACCGCTCCCGACTCCTGGGTGTTACTTCCCCCCATGTTCAAGCAACAGGAGCAGCAGCAGCACCAGTGCCACCGGTGGCTGCTGTGCACCCACTGTCTCTGCCACTACCACCACCACCACCGGTATTAGCAGCTGTAGGGGATCCAGCAGCACTCCCTCCACCACCTCCACAGCCACAGGAGGTGGCCCTGGAAAATGTAGGTGGTGGGACTCGTGTGAGTACTGTGTCTGGTCCCCCCCCACAGCTCCCCAGTGTGGGAGTTTTTTAACTCTGAGGGGGGAGACAGCACAGTGGTGGTGTGGTGGTGCTCCGTGGCCCCCGTGGGACACATTTGGGGACCAGTGGTCAGCACACCCACATGCTGGACCACCACAGGCAAGAGTGGCAGGCTGCCATGGAAGGGGCCAGGCATCCACCTGCTGGCCCTCCTGTGGCAATGGTCAAGGGTGCTGCTGGGGTGGGAGTTGTACCTCATCACCGCCGTAACAGGAGGAGGTCTAGTACAGCAGCTGCTCCACCACCACCACCACCACAGCCACCAGCACCACCCTCTCCACCACTACCTGGATTTCCTGCTGCAGTGGACCCTGCCACAGTCCCTGCAACACAGTCTGACATCACCCTGGTGTGGGCAGCTCTTGAAGAAAACAATGAGCGGTTTGGTGCTTTGCAGCAGCAGGTGAACAGAACAGAACAACAGCAGCAGCAAATAGTTTTAATGCTGCACCTGCTGCTGGACCGCCACAGCATCCCACGGCCACAGTAAGTTAGGGGATTGTTTTCTAATCCCCCACTCCAACCCACTACTGTGTTGTACTGTTTTTGTGTGTTTTTTCTTTGTTGTTGTTTAATCATATACATTTCCCGTTCAAGGGGAATCTTTCTTCTAACACATAGTGCAATACATCTGTGTGAAAACCAGCCGTAATTTCGTATAATTATTAATACGTGATGGAGAATTCCCGTTCTGAAAATATGCCCACATTCTGCCTCCCTTCTCTGCAACGTTAGGATGTAATGGCAGGGAGAGTGCGTGTGCATGCTCCTTACAGTGAATATCCAATTTTCCGGCAGCTTTCCGAATGTTTCTTTATGTTATAATGGTCAGTTTGTGGTGAAATGTGTGGGCACGTTTCCAGTAAGAAGAGCCTTGTTAGTGGAAACATTCCCACATTTCACCACAAGGTCAACCTTATAACATAAGGAAACATTGGGATAGCTGTTGGACATTCACTATAGTAGAGCATGCACCTGCACTCCCCCTGGCATCACGTCCGAATGTTGCTGAGAAAGGAGGGCAGAAAGTGGGTGGCTTTCTGATCAGAAATTCCTCTGTCACATGACACACTGTAATGAAATAATGGCAGTTTTCACAGAAATATATTGCACTCTGTGGAGCAAGAAATATTCCAGTGGGAGTAATGCCCCCACATGTTAGTTTATGTGCCTCACCATAACTGTGTAACGTGATGAATCTCTGTAAAGCAGCAGCGCAACAATCTGTTGAGAATTCTGACCTATATTTTTTAATGCTATGTGATAACTTCCTTTACTTATATCCTGACTGACTGGAATGATACATGAATTTGCAGTAGTTGAGTCTGCTGTACTACCTTTTTTCATGTATGAAATAATGAAAGGAGCATTCCTTTTAAACTGGTGCTGACCAGGTCTTTGTCATTGTTTTCCTCTGATTTTCTCATCACATCAATTAGTTGTTCTATATCATTTCTGTTGTTAATTAACAGTTATGCAGCAGGCAGTGCTTCATAACACCAATGAACAATAGTTATTGAAAAGCAGCTGCAAATAAATGCAAACCTGGTCCGAACAATATTGGAAGGTGTGCTCATTTTTTTTCGTACATGAAAAAAAGTAGTCAAGTAAGTAAAGCAAACATAAATTATGAAAAGAAGCGTATCATTCAAGTCACAACTCGGAGGTAAATAGTGGTGGCTATGTAAATGTAAAGTAGCATAAAAAATTACAGTTCAAAACTGTCAAGACATTCTTGCAATGCTGCTTTAATTGTAAAAATGTCAGTATGACATCATGAGCTCATACCAGCAATCACAGGAGACACAAAAGTGGCACAGAGTCCCCAGATTTTTTCTGCAGGCTCAAAATGCATCCTGCTTGTGTGCAGAAAATTGGCAAGTGTTAACACAGTGGAATGAGAGTGTTTCAGCACATACAAAGTCCCCCAAAATTAATGGCGCACTCAGTCATGTTCGCAGTGGTTGCACAGAGTCCCAGATTTTTTCTGCAGGCCCAAAATGCATCCTGCTTGTGTGCATAAAATTGATAAGTGTTAACACAGTGGAATGAGAGTGTTTCAACACATGCAAAGTCCCCCAGAATTAATGGTGCACTCAGTCATGTGCTCAGTGGTGGCACAGAGTCCCAGATCTTTTTTGTAGGCCCAAAATGCATCCTGCTTGTGTGCAAAAAATCGACAAGTGTTGACACAGTGGAATGAGAGTGTTTCAGCACATACCCCAGTATAAAATGATGACTGTGAGCATCGTGTTGCTGGTCCAATGTGTTCTGCAAGCCGATTCGAGCAAATGCAATGTGATCATCTCAACTGGATTGAAGGGTGCCCTTTGGCTGTACAATAATAGTAGCCTTGATGAGTAGATATATATAAAGATATATGGTTGTGTATTTTGTAGGTGAGGAGGGGGGTTGACATGGACATGTACTCATGGTATTGTTCTGCATCACAGGTCACACAAAAACTGTTGGTGTGCACATTCCAGTGCTCAATGAGAATTGTTTGCGTTGAAATTAGAAACGGATAACTCTCAAGCACATGAAGGTAAGTATTTTTTTGGGGTGGGGGAATCTTCTTTGCAGGTTTGTCTGTAATGGTTTCTTATTTTGTTACTTCTTCACAGATTTCATCAGCATCCTTCCGGAGACCGGTTGTTAATGATGGTCATGGTCATCGAATGAAATGACTTCTGCATGTTGCATGTGTGCCCAAGCTCGGGGGAGGGGGTGCCTGATGTTGAAGAACTTTTTTGGATAAGGCCACTTTGACAGAACAACAAAGCATCTGGAAGTTTCCTAAAAAAAGAGATGAATGACTTCTTACAGCTTAATTGTTATGTGTCACTCCCTGGTTCTCAAATCTCAATCTAAAGTCAAGCTACATTTCAAACCCACATCTTGTGAACTAACACAACCTGCGTACAATATTTGCTGCAGTCTTTCCAAAACAATGAAATGGATGAAGTAAAATCTTCATACTTACCAGTATGGATTTCACATGGATACTACATTGCTTCTTCTCTGTAAGGTACAATAGTACCATTCCCAATGAGTTTTAGTGATGGAACCTTTTTTGTTACCCTGTAAAAGAAGAAAAAGAAGTGTACTGTATGTGTTTTACCATTGCGGCTCTGAAAAGCTACAGAAAACAAAACACAACTAAAGGAAGTGAAGCAGCATAACAAACATGAGTACACATACTCACTTTATGGTTTAAATATTAAGAATCTTTGTGTCTGTGGCTGATGAATGTCATGGACTGGACAGACTCAGGCTCAGTTGTGGCAGTGGCTAACATCAGTCCCGGTGGTGGTGGTCGGGGGCGGACAGACTCAGGCTCAGTGGTGGCAGTGGCTAACATCATTCCTGGTGGTGGTGGTCTAGGGGGAGGAGAGACTCAGGCTCAGTGGTAGCAGTGGCTAACATCATTCCTGGTGATGGTGGTCCAGGGGGCAGACAGACTCTGGCTCAGTGGTGGCAGTGGCTAACATCAGTCCCAGTGGTGGTGGTCCAGGGGGGCACACCGCCTTTTAAAAACTTCAGTTAAAACCTGCCAACATTAACCATTAAGGATGCAGTATAGCACAGTGGTTTAAGGTTCTAAGCTGCAAATCTGGTGGCAGACCAGACTGGGGTTTGAATCCCACAGCCCCCACTTGCATACTGTGTGACCTTGAGCAAGTCACTTAACTTCCTAGTGCTCCCAGGTCACACCTGGAAACAAGCTTTGGCTTAGTGTGCCTTTCCTGGTTAAATAATTCCCCCCCATCATCATCCTCATAAAGAAAGCTGCCCTCACAGTCATCGATGTCTGAAGTCTGACTACTGAGAAATTCTTTCTCCATTGTGTTGCCATCTACATCAGTGGTGGACTGTTTCAGGCAGCCACTGCCAGTGCCACCAGGGTGCTCCATTTCCACATCAGCAAGACCACCATGACTAGGCTGGGGTACGAATACCGAGGTTGCAGTCTGTGCTGGTGTGTGCCTCTCATTCATTTTAATGAATGTTATAACATTTGCAGGAGACAGATTTGTCTGATGGTCCCTGACTGTTGCACCTGCTGAGCTGAATACCCTCTCAACACTTGCACTGGAAGGTTGGCATGTGAGGTACTTCAGTGCCACTGCAGTCAGTTCTGGCCATTCACTGACCTTTCCACTCCAGTATAAAAGAGAATCTTTAGTTATTGTCAGATGCCTGTTTTCAGACAAATATAACTCAACCATTCTCTGCGCTGCACTAAGTCCAGTTGTTGATGCATCATCCTTTTCTCGTGAATCATTTATTTCACAAATACCCACTTGGGACAAAGCCTCCCAAAGCTGGTTGATGCCAGCCACTTTGGATGACAGACCACCTGAAACTGCAGTCCCCTTCCCCTTTCAGGATATGCTTGATGGTCCTCCAGGTACACCTTCAGCTGGATTATGCTGCTGAGGTTTGCAGACCTTGGCACGTGACTTCTATGCCCCATGAACCAAATGCACCAGTTGGCCACTGATATCTTTTGCCTGTTCAGGCCCTCCCTCCAGTACTGATGCAATTCCATGTTTGTATCGTGAGTCCAGCATTGTTGCTGTGGCAAAGCTGACACTGCACTGAATGCTCACAATGTGACGATTCTGGTCGAATACTGTCAGCATGTGTTGCAGCAACATACTGCTACCACCGTCTCCGGCAACATCAAGGCTATGCTGTACATACACCAATGTCTGCCTCAGCATCCACAGCAGTGGAATTGATAGGCTAATGGAGGCAGACTCGCCAATCACTGCCTATGTGGCATGTTCAAAAGGTCACAAAATTGTTATGACAGAGTCCATGAGGCGCCATTGTTCAGTCATCATAGACATGGAGGCCCTGGAACTGTCATGGCTAGTGTGCATAACAAGATATTCTGAGATGGCTTTGTATTGTTCATACAACCTCTCTACCATGTATAAAGTGGAGTTCCATTGGGTGACAACTTCCAGCTTCAAGCGGTGCTGAGGCAGGCTGTTATGTGTACGCAACTGCTGCAGTTAGTCACGGGCCTCTACAGATCTTGAAAAGTGAGAGCAGATATGTTGTGCAACAGTCAGCATTACCTTTATACCAGGGTGCTGCAGAAACTACTGAACCACAAGATTTAAACGGTGGGCTATGCATGGAACATGAAAAAAAAACACCATTTGTGATGCATTTCACCACATTTGACCCATTATCACTTGCTCTGAACCCAGGTCTCAGGGACAGAGGGTTTAGCCATTTGTCAGTTTCAGTCAGTACCATGTCCAACATGTTCTCACCAGTGTGTAGCCAAGTCACATTGCGCATAACAATCGTTGCATGATGTCAAATTCCTGGAAGATTGCTACCGCAACAATCCACCTTACTGCACTAATTATTCACACTACCAACATCACAAACAACCCCCGGCACCTGCACTCAGTGTGCAGTTGTACACAGATATGAACTCCCCACTATTTTGCCACTTGTCCACATATCCATACTTAAATGGATGAATGGAGAGGAGGAATGTTGAAGGGCAAGTCTTACTGAGTCGGACGCAGCACGGGTAGAAAAGTATGTCCTGGCTGGGACTTTTCATTTTGGACAGGCACGTGCAGCAAATCGCCGGAACCCAGAATTCTCCACAAAGGAAAAGGGCAAAAGATCAATTTCCAGCATTTCCGCTACAGCAGCATTAAGTTCATGTGACACTCTATGATTCAGGGGGTACTTCAGCTTATGTGCAAAAATGCTGTGTAACATGGGCTGACTTAAACGTTTTATACAGGGTGTGTTGATCACAAATGGTTGTGCTCTGTGATGAATGGCATTGGCAAGGGTGGAGTGTGGACTTTGATGAAGATGGTTGCACAGGTGAGATGAAAAACCCAGAAATGCTGTTATTTTGCTAGATTTGCCAACCGGGGTTGATGTACCACTTGCGCTAGACATACTGCATTCACCACCACCACCACCACAAAAACTGCTACTGTCACCAGCACTGGACAACATTTCAAAGTCATTATGGTCCTCCACCTCTTCATGCCTGTAGTAATCCTCTACTCTTATTACCACACTTCTGCACACATTTAATTTCCTACTGGGCTGAACAGTCATGGAAGGGAATAACATGCTGGCTATGGTTGCCGGTGACGAGGGTGAATGCCCCACTGTGGTATTAGCTGCCAGCTTGTGCTGGGTCCACAGTGCCAAGTGCCAGTTCTTAAGATGCGTATGCTGTCCTCCTGTGCCCACATGGCTCCCATTTTTACCTCGACTCACACGCACATGGCAAACCTGGCAGATTGCAACTGACTCATCATTTGCATCTTGAACAAAAAAATCCCAAACAAGGGATTGTGATGCTCTGCTTTTAACATGTCCATGATGTGGCTTATTTAACTCTGTTATTTTAAGCACTGAAGTGGGGGAGGGCATGTGATGTTTCAGGCACTGCACACTTGGACTGCAACTGACCACCATGACTACCTATCATATTGATTACTGGGTCATCATCTTCATCAACTAAAACCAGTAGATCACAAGTTTTTACAGGGGGGATTCCTGCAGACTCAGACGCAGGCACTTTGAATTTCTTTTTCTCCGGTTCCCAACTGGGGTCAATTACATCATCATCATATTCATCAATGTCACATACATCCACATCTTCTGCTTGGATGCTAGCATGTGGACTGCATGTTGCAACAACAGCAATATCATCATCATCATCACATTCATCATCAGCATCTACACCACCATCACCTGATATTTTTTCACCACACTGTGAATCACTGCATGGAAAATGCTTGATGTTAAGTACCACGGTGTACGGAATATCACATTGTATGCTATCGTTGACATGACTATCAGAATCCTCAGGTTCAGTTACTGGGATGTTACTGGGAAGTATGACATCACCTACACTGCCACTCACTTGCACTGCTTCACACTCAATATTTTTTGGATACGATACACTGGTTGGAATTAGAAGTTGACGCAACAATACTAATACTACCTCCACCACCACTAACACTAGTAACACTAACACCACCGGCTGGGAAAACATCATCTCCTTCAACTATGAGTGAAGCTACTGATTGGGCTATAAAATACATTGCAGGAGAAATACCTTTCTTCACATTAGCAATGCACTTCTGCGACTGTGTACTACTTTCACGTCCACAGACCATCTTACTGCCAACATTGCCATGGTGAGAAACAACTTTGCTTGCACATCTGTTTGCAGGCATTTTGGGAGATCAACCACTATATTATAACCAAATTCAGATTTTGATATGTTCACTCTCTGATTGGAGGGATGCTGGATGTGAAGCCAAATAAACAACTGTGGCTTTAGCAACGGATAAGAGACTACTCTGAGACTGTCACAGAATTAAAACAACTTCAGTAACCAGTGGTACTGATGAGGTCACAAAAACAATCCAATCTGGTAAAAAATACCTTTTGAACGTGGGGTTTGGGGGGAGCACTGAATGCAGACAGTGCAGATTTTTTATGGCACTACAGGCAGCAAAACTAAGAACAGAAACCACGATCGCAGTACAAAATCAGGCAGCTCCAGTGGATAGCAGGTTCACACTGCTGTGCCTGCAATTTACACTAGTCAGTGGCACAATTAAAGATATATTATCTGATGCACGCAACACTGCACACACACTCACACACAGAACAGTTTGTGTACAATGCTGAATGAGGAATGCGCAGCAATTGCAAAAGTTCAGTACTATGCCATGTTACATACTGTAAATTTATAATGTAAACAACCTGAACTTATGAACTGCTGCACCACATCCACACAACAAACAGCAAGAAAATTTCAACTGTTACTGACAATATTACTGTGTGTACATTAACACAGTCAGTTATATAAGAAAAATATAACCAAAAAACAAAGAAATCACTATTTCTCCAACTTAAATCTACCTACCTACCTACACCACAGATATGCCCTTCCCCCAAAGCACACTTTCACTGTCTTTCACCACACACACTCAATGTTGTAAACTGACATTCAAAATCCACACAAAAACAAAAACGCTCAATGATTTCAGCACAGGATGGTTTCCTACAATCGATGAACTAAAGTTGGATCCCCCAAAAAATGCACAAATGCTTTCTGAACAGCTTTTACAAGATTCCTATCACAGATAGCTATCAGAGCACACTGTCTCCTACTCCTTCCTACTCATACTACCCTGAACCGAGGCTGTGCAGATCAATATAGAGCCCATGTGACCTTAAATCCCATGAATCAGTGCAAAATTTGCCTTCAGAGCTCAAAAACAAGGCAAAGTGAGGCGAAGTGCACTGCCTGCAATGCACTTCGCCTTAAATTTGGCAGCTTACTGGTCTGGGGAGGCGGAGTAACGCAAAGTCATTGCTTCCAAAGTACTTCGCATTCCTTATTATAACACAAAGTACTCCGCTTTGCATTGCAGAGCACTCCACGAATCCGCCTTTGCTCTGTGAATTGCGGAGTGAAGCGGAGCGGATTGAGCCCACTTCACCTACCACTAGTGCCAGTACTGCTCCTACAGTAGTAGATGCTCATGTAGCATGCCACCTGACTCACATCCCTCTGGGTCTTTGTATGATGCAATGTGCTCTGGACCCCTTCAACCCAGGGTAAGGCATTTTGGGATTAGAACTTGATCCTGAGTTTCCCACATGGGGGTGCAATGCAACACTAGCCTGCACCACTGAATTATTGATATTTTAAAATATAATTTTGCTGGTTCATCATCACGGTAGCAAGGCTGCTTCTCATGCTGCACACATGGGTTCAGGAATGAGACTGGAGCATCAGGAGCTGGCCAGAGGGAAGAGGATTAAGAGTCCAACAGGATGCTTTCCTCCTATAGTGAGGGCTGGTCAAAGACTCCACTGCAACACCATGTCCTGTGTGACCACAGGTGGCGGTGCAGTAGGAGGTGTGTGAGTGTGTGTGTGTGTGTGCGTGTGTCAGTGTCTGACTGACTGGCTCCAGTGCACAGGCAAATACTTACATGTTCCTGTGCACATCTGAGTCCATGTTGTTGGCATCCTTGATGGGGAGGAAGAACACTAAGGAAAAATTGCAACATGAGGAACATGAGGCAGCACTCTCAGCTCTGCTGACCATGACTTTCAACCCACCTCTCAGCACTGTGTCATCCAGTGAGAACTGATTCTGGAAGAGTTCCACTCTCTAAGAGATCCCACCATGGATAGATATGTTTATGGGAAAAAGAGGACCTGGGGTAAAAGGTAACAAAGGCTCATGGACTGGGCTGGAAGTTGCCAGGCTGATCCCAGGGCAGCTCTGGTAAAAAGAAGGATAAAAAAATTAAAAATGTTCAATTTAAAAACATTTTCATTTATTAATAATATATATTTTCACTCATACGGGTGTTTATCCTTCAGCAAGATGTCTCCATTCATTGCTCGGCAACCACTCACCCTGTCTGCAGACTCTACTGGCCCCACAGTCTCACATGGCGTATACCGTACAGCAGGGATGGCAGTGAGGCTTCCCCTACGCTGGGACAGGAACTGGCATGGGGGCAGTGAAAGCACATGGTGCCAATATGTGCAAACAACATCATTTTTACTCCTGTAGTGTTTTCATTCCTACAGCCCATCCACCACCTCACAGTTGCACCCAAGTGTGAAGACCACACATAAACATATGCAGATGTCCCCTGTTTGAAGGAGCAAGCTTTCTGGGCCTACCACTGGGTCCACCTGCTGTGTTTGAACTAGCTACCAGCCTTCCCCAGGCTGGGACATGCTGCCATAGGCAGTGGTGTTTCCAGCTGCTGGCCACCCAGTGCAAGCCCCTGAGCTCATTCCCACACATGGGTTGCTGGCATGACAATCTGATGTGCTGCCACTGGATCACTGGGTGGCCCTATCAATAATATTTTTAAGTACAGTATCAATAAATCAAAACTATGAAAATGGCTTATCAGTGTTGCCAGACAAAAAGTTTTCATTAAAAAATGTTTCCAGGGTCACAAAAGAGCCAATGAAGGAAATGGCTTCCTAGTGCTAAAGCACTTTAAAAAAATCCATAAAAATATAAAAAAGAATGGAAGAAAAACACCCAAGGTCCATCCAGTCTATTAAATTTTCCTATCTATTTCCTACTGATCTACTGTCAAATAAAGGAATAATGCATGACAGGGTATGTGTCATGCTGGGATAATGCCATGCCTGGGGGGTTGGACACAAGACCGCAGGCTGGCAAGTGCCTTAACTCTAGGCATGGCGCTATCCCAGCACGACATAACCATAGGTTTAGTAGCAAATAGCATTTGTTTTTATATCACAAATGTTAATAAAATATATATATGATGTCCAGAGGAGGATATTGCATTACTTGTTAGAATAGATGTAGTGTGTTTCTTCCCTAAAACAGCCAAATGTTTTTTGCTAACTCTCGCACTTTCTCAAGGCCTTGAGAAAGCATGAGTTAGTGTAAAAATGCTTGTCTGTTTGGTGGAGGGACACACTGCATCTGTGTTCTGGCAAATTTGTGCAATATAAACCTTTTTTTGTTTATATCCTGGCCATCATATAATGTTTTGTGAAACCGACTGCGATATGAAGCCATGCTGTTGCTGCTGTTGCTGTATGTGAGTACTTTGCTATGGCTCTATCATATGTTTTTAGCTGCCTGATTGCTTTCACACCATGGCGTGCATTATTCCTGCTATACAGTGGCTTGTTATATATAGAATAAAAAAATAATTTTAAAGAATGTTTTTATTAGTGTGGAAAATTACTTTTGTTTCTTAAGAAAAAATAGTATCCAAACAATGATCTAGAGATTCACAGTGCTGAGACTAGAGCTGTGGTATTATTCTGGCATAACACCATGGCTCCAACCCCAGACTGACCATAGTCCAAGATTCTTTTTTGCCATTGTATAATATGTTTTTTTGCCCTGAGATCTGACCCTAAATTTACACAGTCAGCCCCTTGCACTATCTATTCCTTCACTCCTTACCCCCTTTATCTACAAGGCATCTGTGTTTGTTTTGCACAGCCATGAACATATTTATACACTCCACCTCCAACACCTCCATTTGGCAATTTATTAAGTTGTTCCACTACCCTTTCAGTTAAGAAGATTAAAGGAAAGCAACATGTCAAAGCAGGAAACAATAATAAAACAAGCATTTGTCAATGTTGAATGTTTGCTTGCTGGCACTGACATTGGTAGTGTAGAAGTTACAGAGCTGCATAATAGGAATGGCAGCAAAGTATTGAACTGAAGCCAACCCCACCACCACCCTGCAGAGAGTGACAGGCATTGGGGTGTCCCTTTGGGTCATCAGGCATAATGACCACGCCATTTCACCACACCCTACCCTGCAGACACTGACAAGTGTCACGATGTGCCTTGGGGTCTTTGGTTCTTACGCGCACCCCATTCCATCAGGAAACATGGTGAGATGGGTGCGGTATAGGAGAATGGGGTGAAGTTTGGGCTCGAAGAGTCCGAGGCACACCTTGATGTCTCTCACTGGCTGCAGGGTGTGGGTGGGGGTGGAATGGTATGGGCATGACAGGCAAGAATCCCAAGTCACACCCCTGATGCCTGTCATTCTCTACAGGGTGGAACATTATGGTCTGAAACCCTAATGCCTCAGGCATTCGTTGGTATTTTCACTCCAAATTTTCAAAATTTTTTTTCGTGACCCCCCACCTCATGAACAGTGACAATATCAGTTTGTTAGCCGAAAACTGCTTTTGCACAGTGACTATGGCATTTGGCAACACAGGTGCAAAAACACATTCTGAACAGGATGTGAAAAATGACAGCGGTACTGTTCATGGGAGGTGTAAAAAATGGCAATGTTGAAAATCTGCTGTGAAAATCTTTAAAAAACTGGTGAAGTCATGAGCGTGCATAGAAACTGTGCAACACACACCCGTAATGTAACTAGTTTGGGGATTTTTTTACAGCAGATTGTTAACACAGGCATTTTGGGACCTCCGATCATGAACAGTGTCAGTGTGTTTTTCTTTATCTGTCTCGAACAATGATTTCCCACAGTGACCACAAATTTCTGTGCTGAAAGTGTGAAAACACATTTCGGCCATGTTGTGGAAAATGACAGCTGTACTGTTCATAAGGAGGTGTGGAAAAATGCCACTGGTGAAAATCTGGACTGAAAATATTACAAATTCATGAACTTACGAGGGTGCGTGGAAACTGCTCAATGCTCACTCATAACACAGTCATTTTCTGAAGTTTTGTCACCAAATTTTCAACATAGCCATTTTAAGACCTCTGCTCATGGCCAGTGTCACTGTGATTTTCTTACTCTGTCCCAAACATTGTTTTCACACACCGACTGTACCATTGTGCGCTACATGTGCAGAAACACATTTTGGGCGAGATGTGAAAAATGGTAGCTGTACTGCTCATAAGGAAGTGCGGTAAAATGGCACTGTTGAAAATCTGGTATGCAAATATTACAAATTCGCAAACTTGCCAGCGTGCATTGGAACTGCGCAACGTGCGCTCCTAAAACAGGCATTTTTGGGAATATTTCCACCACATGTTCAACATAGCAATTTTAACACCTCTGCTCATGACCAGTGTCACTGTGATTTTCTTAACGTGTCCCATACATTGATTTCGCACACTGACCACGCCATTGTGTGCTACATGGGCAGAAACACGTTGTGGGCAAGATGTGAAAATTGATAACCGTACTGCTCATAAGGAGTTGTGGTAAAATGGCAATGTTGAAAATCTGGAGTGAAAATATTGAAAATGTGTGAACTTACGAGCGTGCGTAGGAACTCTGCAACGCACGCTCATAAAACAGTAATTTTTAGGAATTTTTTCACCAAATTTTCAACATAGCCATTTTAACACCTCTGCTCATGAACAGTGTCACTGTGCTTTTCTTAATATGTCCCGTACATTGATTTCGCACACTGACTGCGTCATTGTGCACTACATGGTCGGAAACACGTTTTTGGTGAAATGTAAAAAATGACAGCTGTACTGCTCATAAGGAGGTGTGGTAAAATGGCAGTGTTGAAAATCTGGAGTGAAAATATTTAAATTTTGCAAACCTACGTGCGTCACGTGGGATCTCACTTGTGCCTCTACACTGGTAAAACAGTCATTTTTGGGATTTTTCCACCAAATTTTCAAAATAGGCTTTTTGAGAGCCCACCTTATGAACACTGGCAGTGTCATTTCATTAATCATTCCAGAAAGGTGATTTTGCACAGTGGCTGCGAAATCCCCCTTCAGGCCTGAGTAACGCCATGACAGTGACAGCATTCGTGAGAATGGGTCCCAAAAATCCCATGTTGAAAATTTGGTGCAAAAATTCCAAAAAATGCCTGAGATATGCAATAAAGTTGAAAAACCCCTATCTATCCGATCATACAGCTTACCGGCATTTCCTCAGTTTGCGGTAGGCTTTGAAGAGTGCAGACGTGTTCCCGGTCCACTGAAGATTGTTGCGCCGGACTCTGGAGGTAAGTATGGGTTGAGGGGGGGTGTGGGGAGGCAGGGTGCACAGTGGGTGGGCGCGGGTGGGGGCAGACACAGCGAGGGACCGTTTTTGATTTTCAGGTTTTTTTGTTTTTATTACGATGACGTGGGACGTTTGCCACGCTGGTGTGGGCTCCCAATGTGGCAGAAGGACAGCTGGGGGGTGTGGAGCCAATGGGGGATTGGGCACCTCCGTCGGCCATGGCATCTGTTGCCACGCTTGGGTGGGCTCCCAGCATGGTACCCAGTACTTGGGTGGGAGACACAGTGGAGCTGACGGGGGATTGGGCACCCCGTTGGCTATACGATTTGTTGCCATGCTGGGGTGGGCACCCAGCTTGACACCCTGTACTCGTGGGGGGGACACAGTGGAGCGGACGGGGGATTGGGCACCCCCATCGGCTATACGACATGTAGCCACGCTGAGGTGGGCACCCAGCATGGCATATAAAACTGTGTTTTGGGGGGGTGCAGCACAGCCGATGGGGGATTGGGCACCCCCGTCAGCTATACAGTCTGTGGGGGGGCAGCATGCAGTATGCGTGCGTGTGTATATATATATGTGTGTGTGTGTGTGTGTGTGTGTAGGGGGAGCTGCGCATGAGCAGGCGATATCTGATCGCTGCTCACTGAAGCATAGCTCCCCCTTTTAACTGTACGGCACTGCATTTTGGAGCTGTCATAGACAGCTCCAGCAGGCATTGGAGAACTGTGTCCGCACCTGCAAACACACTGACTGAATTGGAAGAGGGCTGACACACCTCCAAAAACTCCAATGATGGCACTATGTTTCTTGCTCATGCATGCAAGCAAACATAATAATGAGTGAAAAATAACTTAAAATACCTCAAATAATTGCAAACATGCTAAATCACAAAAAAGTACACAGGGCTGTGACCCCAAATAACCCTTTAGTTA
Organism: Neoceratodus forsteri; assembly: GCA_016271365.2. Lineage (NCBI taxonomy): Eukaryota > Metazoa > Chordata > Ceratodontiformes > Ceratodontidae > Neoceratodus > Neoceratodus forsteri. Next base: position 607,973,745 of record CM057454.1, on the reverse strand, counting down.
ATGTGGCAGTAACAAGTCATGTGGGCTTTGCAAATCCTGTTTAATTCATATACTCTCAACAAACCACTGTTTTTTTTTGTTTGTTTTTTAAAAGGGAAAGCTCAGAACCCCAGGCCAAATCATTGCCTCCTCAATGGATTGCACCAAATTTGGAAATACTGACTAAATCTTTTTTTTTGCTGGGCATAAGGAACTAATATAAAAAATATGGATGTATATAATACATAATAATAATGTAATAATATACTATAAAACAGTATATAATACAATATAATATAATACATAAGATGAATACAATATTCTTTCCTAATGATCCCTTATGAACACCGGTAACTCCTAAAGGGTTTTCTAAACACTATAACATTGATAACCTATTTCTTCCCCATTATTAAGGCAGTTAAAATATGTGATTGATGGTTTAAAATCTCTGACACTTAAAATAGCAATTAATTCTACTTCAAGAAACCACAGGATAGGTGATTTTGTATTGGCCTTTCCAGACCTATCCGAGGTAAACTTAGAAGAAGATTCTGTCATATCCCATGATGAGCCCAGGGATCGTATTGAAAATACTGTCCAATATCATACATTGAAGTTGTATTTGGTAAATTTATTTCCAGCCTCATATTTGAGTGGAGATATGCTGAAACTACTAGGAAAACCACATTGTGCTAATATTAGTTTGGCAGAAAAACTCATGATTCTGACAGAAAGTGTTACCTTGAGAAAATAGTTTTGCACTTGTGATGGTGGTTGTATCTGATTTTCCAAATAAGTGAAATCTGGAAATTAATCAAAAGTTATCAGTATGCCAGCTGGGCAATAGTTTATCCCATTGTAACTCTCAGTCCAGTAGGTCCAAAGATAATAAAGAAGGTTCTGGGAGCTATAAATAATCATTTTCACTGATAGTTATACTGGCACGGGGTCATTATGTCACAGACAAAACCATACAAAGCAACGGTGCCACACGCAAAATGGCGTGCAGCAAGATAAGGTCGGATGAAAACGTTGACTGGAACATCACAGCGCACACCATTGGCAACAATGCCAAAATCATTGTTTATGTGGGGGGCTCTGCCCCTGTACCCCCAAACTAAAATAACCAACTCTGAGGAGGGTGAGGACTGAGGGGAAAAAAAAGAAAAAAACTGGAGTAGGGAACTTAGTTTTTTTACCAAAAAAAACCCATCTTGGGAGATGGGGAATCAACCCCCCCAATCCCAGGGTGTTCACTATGTCAGGTGCTTGTGCCTTAGCCACTCCACCATGGGAGTGGCTCAGCCAGGCACAGCACTTCTGACAGCTTTACTCCTTTCTCCAATTCCTAGTGCATGATAGGGGTAACGGTAGTTTCCTACCACTATTATACCCCTGTTGCTGTACTTCATTCCACACTTTAAGCCTCGCAGTTATTCATGTGCTGTTTCAGCAGCGCTATATTGACTTGGTACTGTTATGCCAGATGCTCCAATCAAGACCTCAAAAAATGGCTAAAAAGAAGAAAATAAGAGAAGTAAGCAGAATATAAATAGCCCCAAGTAGTGGCAAACAGTCAGGACATGATGGACAATCAGAATGTTGTAAATGATTGGATATCTCCTTCTTGTCCTGATCTTTAAGAAGACATAAATGTGCCTTTGGTGAAGGCAACAGTCAAACTTGCTATTCTAATTAACAACGTGTTCTCTGTACAAAATCTTCTTCATGTATCTGTGTTATCACAATGCCTGAGGAAGGGGCCTATGTGGCTTTGAAACCTTGTGTAATAAGTTTTTGTTAGGCAAATAAAAGGTACTGCAACATTTTTGGTTTTCAGTTCTACTCAGACTAACACAGCAGCACAATTTCTGTTTTTAATAAATAGCAGGATATTCTTATACCCCACCAATGCTAGAAGCTGGGGCAGGTCTTTTTTTGTCACTTAATCTTTTTATTGAAATTTTCAAAACAACACAACACACCAAAACACATCAATGACAGAAGCAAACAACTGGCCTAAAGACCAGCAATACACATGCAAAATCATTTAAAGGAACACAGTAAGCCCCCCTTGGGCCTTAAAGTGTCCCTAGCTTAAAAAAACACATTTTATGATTGTTCAAGTTCTGTAAAGACTGCTGATGTAGCTGGTAGTTAGATTCTGATTTATTTTTTCTTTTAAAAAGTGAAAAACAGACTGTTCACCATACTGGTGTTACCACACAAAAACATGTTGTTTACATTCTTTGATTCACTCCCACTGCATCTTTCCTGGACTTGGAAACACCCCAAACACAGTCTAGCCACTCATGATGCAGTGGGGGATAGAGGAGACTATTGCATCAGCAGTGGCTGCACTGTTTGGGGTGTTTGTAATGTTCAGGATGAATACAATAAGAGTAGATCAAGGATTTGAAACAAAACAAGGATGGATATTGCTATACACTAGCATGCATTTCAGTTCTACTAAGCAAGGAAGCCAATAAAACAACCAGCAACATCAAAGAATTTTAGAGAAGGTAAGCAATCATAAACTGTGGATTTTTAACTAGAAATAATATGATGCAAAAAAAGTCGACAGTGTCCCTTTAAAATCACATCTTAGATATAAATGTCCTTACACAGTATTGCACAGGAAGACATTTAGTGCATTGATTAGGTCTGAAAACCAGTTTTTTTTTGTCCATTCATGGTTTTTATAGGCATAAAAGGGAAACATGTACAGTAATTCGATGCAAAAAAAACCAAAACAGTTATTTCATTGCTTTCAAATTGATTAGAAATCACACTTGGGGGGGAGGAGAGATATATTAGAGACTGTACAGAAGACTGACATCCTCCTCATGGACAGTGATTCGGCAGATATAATTTTTTGAAAGGTAAACCGAACCCTTTAGGGAGACTAATGAAAGATATAAATACCTTACATTTCCTTCCAGCTTTACACAACCGTGAAGCGATTGCAGATACATATCAGGATAGATTTACACTCCCGAATTTAGAACAAAAGGGAAACTTCATACACACCAATAGATTTACACAATTACAGACTGAGGCCCTCTGCTGATTAAAGAATCTGCCAAATGTACATGAAGAATTGTCCAGCCCTCCTTTTCCAGTCAGCAAAAACTAAATAGAATATCTTTAGCCAGCATTTCTCTTTTTAAAAAAAAACAACAAAAAAAATCACACAGACTGAAAGTCAGGAATCTTGAATTGGAACATAGTGGGGTTCATTTACAATCTTGCTGATAGCGAACCATTCTCAGAGATTTGTTTTCAAATTTGATGTAATCTGCCTTTAAGAATTGTGGATACATAAGAATGACATACTTCCTGTTAATGTTTTATCTACATTCTCTATACAAGCCAGGAAATTTAAAACGATGAAAGACCTATTAGTGGTTTGCTGATCTGTGTTAAGATCTTACCCCATTTTAGGGTGAAACGTATTATTTTTTAATCTGATAGCTTGGGTTTTGCATATGTACTTGAGTACTGATAGCTGTGTACAAGGGAATAATTATATTCACCCTTTCTAACTCATCTTATTATGATGAAAATCTATGGGCATCTCTGGATCTCCAAATTAAATCAAGTCAGGATACTTTTATAAGCCCACGAAATGCTCCACATCATGTTTGACATCACAAAAGTAACACCTTTATTCCATGGCAAATTTATGATCCCATGCTGGATTTGCTTTCAGTAAAGTGTACTTCTTTAGGATAAGTGAACATGTTATTAAATTGTTTCTCCTTGTGCAAGAGACTACATAGATCATTTTCAGTGGATGCTCCAGTGGGTGTCAAAAAGGACAAATGTCCTTTACTGTATGTCTGGCACTGCTGCATTAGTGTTGGACGATGGTTCGGTTTCATTTTTGGGTCTGATTAAAGCAACAGTACTAGTTAACCAAGAAGTGTTCATCACTTCCCAGATTTTTGCATTGCTTTTGTAGTTTATTTATTTATTTATTTATTTATTTATTTATTTATTCAGAAAAATACCTTTGAGTCAAAGACTCCTTTTCAAAGGTTCCATGTCAGAGACAGATACAACCTGGAGAACCGTACAAAGTGGTTCAGCAGGGGGGCACAGGTAACAAAGTAACAAAGAATGGTACATGAAATACAGTAAAAGGCTAACATTTGAATACTAGTAGATTCAGCGTATTAGGTTCAGGAACCGTTACACAAGTTGTTGCACATATAATCTCCACTAATTAGCAATTCGGTGGGTACAGGTGAAGGAAGGGGGTCAAGAAACAGCCAGAGGCTTTAGTCAGACTAGGAAGGGAGCTGGGCTGGCTAGGATCCATGGCAGTCACAGGGGTTGGAAGACTGTAGATGTTTCCTGAGGTGTGCTTTGTAGGTGCCAATATTATTCATGTTTATGGCAGTGCTAGGTAGGTTATTTATCCAGGTGGGGGCTTAGAAGGCAAAGGACCTTTGGAAAAGTGAGGCGTGGCACTGAGGAACTACAAGGAGTTGCCTGTTTGTGCTATGTGTGTGCTGATAAGTAGGGGCCCGTGGGGTAAGTGGCGAGAGACTGGGGGGGCAGGCCAAGGGTAATCTTTTTGGCCATGAGGCAAGTGTGAAACCTGATTCTGTTTTCTAGGTTGAGCCAGTTTGTAGCATTATATAGGGAGCAAGTGTGAGTTAGCTGATCACAGCCCAAGATGAGGTGACAGGCTTTGTTGAGGGAAAGACAGAGCCTTGTCAGTGTCAATGAGTTGGCAGCGCTATAGATCAGGATGCCATAGTCGAGAAGGGAGAGGACCAAGGAGGAGACTACCAGGTGAAGGGCATCAGGGGTAAGACAGTGCTTGTACTGGTAGACGAGGCCAATCCTGATATTGAGGGTAGTAGACGGTTGATGAATGTGTTGGTGGAAGTTAAGGGCCTGGTCAAGTGTGATATCCAGGTATTTAAAGGAGTTCACTTGTTCGAGTGGGATCTGGCTGGCAGTTAGTATTTGGGGACAGAGTACTTTTTTAGAGTTAAGGGGGTGTGAGAAGAACTTAACCTTGGTTTTCTTATAGTTAAGGATGAGGCGCTGTGTGGTGAACCATTTTCCGGCTTCCCTGAAGGAGGATTGGAGGGACACGTGGAGCTGGGTAGGGTCAGGATTGGAGGAGTAGAGAACAGCGTCATCTGTATTGAGTAGGAGGTTGCTTGAGCATGACTGAGGGAGAGCTTTAAGGAAGAGGCAGGGGGTCCAAGAATGGACCCCTGAAGGACACCGGAATGGACTGGCAGTCTGTTAGATAAGGTAGTGCCAATTTTGACCTGCTGGCAACAGTCTGTTAAGTAGTCCAAAAACCAATGGAGGGCATCTTGCGAGAGGCCCAGTTTGCAGAGGGTGGTAACTAGGAGGGAGTGATTGACAGTGTCAAATGCCTTGGTGAGGTCAATGAAAATAGCCCCGGCGATATGACCTCTGTCTAGGATGGTGTGGAGGTGAGTTTGAGCAGTGCGGTAGTCATGCTGTGACTTTTGTGGAAGCCATGTTGCTGCTCGCAAAGTATATTGTGTTTGTTGAGATGGTCAGTGAGTAAGTAGGAGACAATATGCACGAGTGCCTTAGGTAGGGAAGGGAGAATGGAGATGGGACTGTAGTTGTTGGGGGATGTACGATCTCCACCTTTAAATATTGGGGTAATGGTGGCAGATTTCCAGTGCATGGGGAATGTCCCAAGGCATAGAGAACAGTTTATAATGTGCGTGAGGGGGATAAGCACCTCATGGAGAGTGAGCCATAGTAGTCTCGGATCTAAGGAGTCACTACTGTATTGGGAGTGGCGTAAGGCTTTTTTGAGGTAAGGCTCTGCAGACCTGGGGGAGATGCAGCATAGGTAAAATGGGGGTGAGCTGGGGGGTGGGATCACTGGACAGGGGTGGGTTAAAGAAGTTACGGGGAGTACATGGCTGAGGTTGGTGATGGCGTGGTTAAAGGCTGAGGCTATCTGAGAGGGATCGGATGTCAGGGCCCCATCAGCTAGAATGTGCGTGGGGGCAGATGTCCTTTATATTATTCCAAAATTTATGCCCAGAACCCCAGGTAGTGGTTAGGATGGATTTATAGTACTCGGCCTTGGCAGTGCGTAAGGACCAAGTGCATTTGTTTCGGGCCTCTCTGTATTTCTGTCTGTCAGTAAACCGACCAGTCTCATTGGCGAGGTGCCATAGGGAATCTCTGGTCCACATCAAGGCCAGGAGGTTGTCAGAGATCCAGGGAGCTTTGTTTCCTTTGACCATTATTTTGGTAAGCGGGCAAGCATGTCACAGAAGGCATTAAAGGAGTGCGTGAAGAGCTGAAGGGCACTGTCAGAGTCAAAGGTGTTGGTTATGAAGGACCAATCCATGGTAGTGAGATGAGTTTTCTGAAGAGCTAGCTTACCAGGACCAAGTTTACATCTTAGGATCATTTTAGGGGGGATTTGGGGCCTTGCCAGACCAGGAGAAAAGGACTGGGGAGTGGTCACTGATCGCATTAGGTAGTACAGTAGAATTTGTGATTTTGAGCGGGCGGTTTGTGAAGACAAGGTCCAATAGGGAGGAGGACTCCAAGCACAGGTTCAGCTGGGTGGGGGAGGGGACGATCTGTGTAAGGTCCTGGGCAGTAGTAGCATCGACGAAGGGGGCGGTGGTCTTGGAGAGCCAGTTGATATTAAAGTCCCCAAGTACAATTATTTCATATTTGAATGGTAAGGAGGCAAGGTAGAATAGAACCGAGTGGAAGGCCACCTTCTGGTCCCTGGGGGATATGTATAAGGCAGTGATGAGGAGGGGGTTAAGTGATCGTCCTAGGGTAAGTTTGAGAGTGATGGCCTGAGGACCAGGTACAAGGTGGGGAGGAGGGAGCAGCTGAACATTTAACGCATGTTTTGTATAGATGGCGCAACCTCCCCCCCCCCATTTACTCAGGTGATCAGCCCTGAAAATGTTATACCCAGGGAGGGTCACCGAGGAGTCCAGGATGTAGGGAGAAAGCCAGGTTTCTCCCACCGTGATGATATCTGGTTGATACTGAATGACCCACCCCTGGAAGAAGTCCCATTTTTTCAGTAAGCTGCAGACGTTAAGGGTGACAAAATGCATTTCACCTGTCGGCAAGTATGAGGGTTTGGCAGTTGCTGGTGGTCAGGGGTTAGGATGTATATTGCCGGTCATAAGAAGGATGAGCAGAAGAGACCTGAGGATGGGGTTCTAGGACAGCTGTTTAGGGCAGTCGGGTTTGTGCACTTGTGGCCCTTTAGGGCTAGAAAAAGTGGGGATGGGGAGGGTTAGAGTAAGGGGTGAAGCCAGGATCAGGAAGGTGAGGGGTGGGATGGCTGGAAAGGGGATGGGGGTGTGATGGTGTAGGACAAGCGGTAGGTTGCAGGGCTAATGGGCAAATTGAAGGTGAAGGCAGCCATCCAGGCAGAAATAAGTGGTTTCCAAGGGTGGAAGGATACTCAGGAAAAATAGCAGGTGGAGGTGTCGGTACTGGAAGCAACAGCGCAAGGAGGGGGAGGAGTATTAATGACATGGTGACAAAGCAGAGGGAGGTTAGTGTACCCAAGGAAGAGACAGAAAAAATGAGGTGTACGAGAGACCATGCAAACAGCCCCTAGAGGCGGTTTAGTAAAGGTTGCTAGTGGAGAAGTGGGCTGATTGGTTTAGGCACACAGTTCACACCCTATATAAGGGAGAGTCAACCAAGGGTGGTAGCGGGAGCAGTGGGGAGCTGACGCAGAGCAGGGACAAACTCAGCTGGATCCCCAGCTGAGGACAGGAGCTTCTGTTGTATAGCTGGTGCTAAAAATCCCATACCTTCTGTTCAGCATATTCGGTGGGGGGCAAGGGGTGCGCGATCCGTCACTGTGCCATCACGACTTCCATGGACCCTCAAAAGAAGGATCCAAGGCTGTACTGTGGAGAAATGGAGAAAATAAGGTGAGATTTTATAGCTGAACGGGGCCGGGGGGAACAGGATTCAACAGAGGTTTGGCTCAGCTACTCCTGATAAATTATTCAAAGCTGGCTGCACTTCGTTATCTACTAGATACACAGGCTGGAAATAGGAGAAAAGAAACAGCTCAGCTACTCCTGATTATTTAACAATTCCATATTTACTTATGCTCTTTTTTTGTTACTGTTTTCTGATAATTGTTTCCTTTGACATTTAATACATTTAACGATCCTCCACTACCACACCTGCTCACTTCTCCCCCCAAGCCAAAAAAACCTTAAATACTCACCCTGTTCTTTTCTCCCACAGGATTGCCTCTGGAGACGACAAGACGTGGTCATGAGGGTTGCCTGAGAGGGCCCTCCCCTACCCCAACCCCGCTGCTGGATCCTGGACCCTGGACCCCTACCACATGCCAAGTAAACTACTTGGCCTACTAAGCGCTTCCCCAACTCAGCGACTCAACTGTTTCCTACGTTTGCCTGCTAATACAGTCCCCTGGTGGTACCTTTCTGTCCACCAGCACACCTGCTCAGGCTGACTCCTGCTCCGCTGCACGAGTTGCTTCTGCCGCCGCTACTACTGCTGTGGGAAGGACTGGCTGCCCCACCACCCCCGCCACCACCCATAGTCGTCACTCGCTCTTATACTGGAGGTCACGTGCGCAAATTAGCCTATCAGCCCAGTTTGCCATTAGCAGACTATACTCTCCTGTCACTAGGGGCATTTTTCCTTTTTTTCCTTCTTTCCTATACTTGCCACTGCAGCTAATCTCCTGAACTCTCTGCTAGCTCCTGTCACTGCAGCAAACTCCTGAACTCACTACTAGCTCCTGTTTCACCTCCAATTTTCACCAACCCCACCCCCAGTCCCAGTTCCTCTCCAGCTGTTGAATCATCTCCCCTGCTGCCTACACCCCCTGGCCTGTGCTCAACCCTGGGACATGGCCCCTCATGCTTGGACTGTTCCAGCTGCTAGCCACTCTGATTGCCCCACCACCCTGGCCCACGCCACTCTTCCCCCTGCCTGGTGTGTGGCCAAAGGGCTAAAGATAGCACACCTTAACGTCCGCAGCATCCTCCAGAATATTTTGGAACTAGCAGCTTGGGTAGCCCTCTATAAGCCTGACATCTTGGGCATCTCCGAATCCTGGCTCAAGCCAAGCACCCCTATCTCTGTCTGCTCCATCCCGGGCTACAGCCTTGCACGGTGTGATAGGGCAGGTAGCAAGCATGGGGGGCATACTCCTCTACTATAAGGAGTACATTAACATGTCCATAGTTGCTCTCCCATCCCTTACCCCCCCAACCCTGCTAGTTCCTCCACACCCTCCTCCTCCTCGGCAATACTAAAAAGGTGCATATCGTCTACACCTATAACCCTCCGAAGGGTGGCATACTCAGGCTCTCCTCCATGCTCGAGCAGCTTAGGGAGAGGGTTGGCCCCAATGAGCTCCTCATCCTAGGGGACCTTAACCTTAACTGGCTGGGGCCCAACTACAAGCAGTTCGAGCTGCTGCTCTCTGGCCTCGCACTCAGCCAGGTCATCGTCGAACCCACTCGGCCCTCCTGCCGTGGAGACCCTGGGATGCTCATTGACTGGGTGATAAGCAACCGACCTGAAAACATCATCCACTCAGGGATACTTACTAACTCCATCTCTGACCACTCCCCCACCTACTGCATCTGGGGTTCAACCTCTCCCAAAGTCCCCAGTCGTGTGCTCCTGATGAGGGACTACTCCAAGTTCTTGACCAGCCTCTACCTCAATGACCTTCGGATGGCTGACTGGTCCAGGATCACCTCCATTAGTGACCCTGCTGCTGCCCTAGACCATTTCATTGCAGTATTTGTCCCGCTGCAAGACAGGTATGCTCCCCTCTCAAAGAGGAGAGTTCGAGGCACAGCCACAAAGTGGCTACACAGTGACTTTCTCTCACTCATGAAACTGTGAGACAAAAGCTGGGTGAAACACAGGATCTCATGCAATAACGTTGACCTTCTTGTCTACCACCAGCTAAGAAACTCCTGCAAGCATGCTAAATGCACCGCAAAAAGCGAGTTCTGCAGAGCTGCCTTGCTTGCCTCAGCAAATAACCCCCGGCGCTTCTGGACTAACGTGAAAAACCTAGTCAGAGGGTCAGCCAAGGAACAGCCCACCAATATGCTTATAGGGGTTATAAACTGCAATAACCCCCAAACCATCACCACCTCTCTCACCCGACTGTTCACTGACCTGCCAGCCTCCTCTCCTTCCCTGTCCCCTGCCCCTCCACTACCGGGGGTGCCTCCTCCTATCCACCCCCCTTTCTACCTCAAAACGAGTCACCATTGGTGAGACCCAGAAACTCCTTGCCAGGCTCTCCCATCACATGGGAGCTGGCCAAGATGGCCTAGAGCCGAAGCTTCTTAGCTTGGGGGCTCTTCTCCTCCCTGATCCGCTAGCCCACATTTTCAATGCCTCACTTATCTCAGGGGTCCTCCCTGACATGTGGAATGCTGCCAAGGTCATCCCTGTACTCAAACATGGCGACCCGAAGGACATAAATACTGTAACTATCGGCCCATTGTTATTCTATGCACTGCCAGTAAGCTCCTCGAAAAGGCAGTTGCATCGCAACTCACTCACTACCTCCAGGGACATGATGTGCTGTCCCCTGCCCAGCACGGTTTCTGCAAAGGTCACAGCACATCGACTGCCCTTGCAGTGGTCACCTCCGAGATCCGGTCCACAACTGACCAAGACAAGTTGACTGGGGCCATCTTCGTTGATCTATCGAAGGCCTTTGACTGGGTGGACCACCCCCTCCTCCTCTCTGCCCTGCAGTCCCACGGATTTTCCCTCCATGCCCTAGACTGGTTCGCCAATTACCTTGAGGGCAGACAGCAATACACCTTCTTTAATCGAACCCTCTCACCCCTCTCCCCAGTGAACAGCGGGGTGCCCCAAGGATCTGTCCTTGGACCAATCCTGTTCTCCCTGTTCATAAACGAGCTACCCTCCGTCACTTCCAATGGGCACCTAACACTCTACGCCAATGACCTTGTTATCCTAGCCAGTTCTCAGCACATCACCTCCGTCAACTCTCAGCTCAACTCTGATTTCACACTTATCAGGAACTGGCTCGATGGGCACAAACTCACAGTGAACCTTAAGAAAATGCAGACCTTGCTCTTTGGCTCCGTGGCCAAAACCTCCTCCTGTACAATCCCCCTAAAAATCCAAGGATCTAGTTACTCCCTCCTTCCAAATGCTGACTCTGTATAATACCTAGGTGTCACTCCCGATCCCCAATTGGATCTCACCGCGCACATTTGGGCCATGTGTAAAGCTACTAATGCCAAGCTTGGCCTAGCCTATAGGGCTAAAGACTGCCTCACTCCGGCAGCTCGGCTTTCCATTGCTAAGGGGATTCTCTTCCCTACACTATCTTATGGGCTTATTGCCTTTGTCCCTGTCCCGTCCTCTAGCCTCGCCAAGTGGGACACTGAACCATAGAAACATAGACATAGAAACATAGACTTTGACGGCAGATAAGGACCGCTAGGCCCATCTAGTCTGCCCATTTCCCTACCTACAGGATAGGCCGCAGATCCTAGTTAACCAACAGCCTATATCTTCCTGCCCCCCACAAGAATTGCCTTATGTCTGTCCCATGCATTCTTGAATTCTCCCACTTTTAGACCCCACAACTTCCTCAGGAAGGCTGTTTGCATCCACCACCCTCTCTGTGAAATAATACTTCCTCACATTGCCCTGAACCACTCTCCTTCTATCTTTAAATTGTGTCCCCTTGTTCTTGCAAGTCTCTTTTTCTGAAAGATGCTACCCTCTTGGACTTTGTTGATTCCCTTGAGGTACTTGAAAGTTTCTATCATGTCCCCCTCTCCTTCTTTCCTCAAGGGTATACATATTAAGCTCCTTTAGTCTCTCCTCATACGGCCTCTCTTGCAGACCCTGCACCATCTTAGTTGCCCTACTCTGGACTGCCTCTATCCTGTCTATGTCCCTCTTGAGATGGGGTCTCCAGAACTGGACACAGTATTCCAGATGGGGTCTCACCAACTGTCTGTACAGAGGGATAACAACTTCCTGTTTTCTGCTGCTGATGCCTCTCCCTATACATCCCAGTATACCCCCAGCCCTCCCTACTGCCTTCTCACATTGCTTCTAACCTTAAGGTCATCTGATATGATTACCCCCAGGTCCCTTTCCTTTTTTGTTGTTGTTACTACCTCCCCACCCATTGTGTATTCTTCCCCTGGGTTCTTGTTTCCCAGGTGCATTATTTTGCACTTTTGCATTGAATCCTAGCTGCCATATGTCTGACCATTCCTCCAACCTTGCCTAGTCCCTTTTCATCCTTTCCACGCCTCCTTGTGTATCAACCCTGTTGCAGATCTTGTGCGCTGCAAAGGCATACTTTTCCTTCCAGTCCCTCTGCAATGTCACTGATGAAGACATTAAAAGGACTGGACCCACTATTGAACCCTGCGGTACCCCACTAGTAACCGCCTCTTTCTTCAGAGTGGACTCCATTTACAATTACCTTCTGTGTCCTGTTGTCCAGCCAATGTTTTACCAGGCTACCACCCTGGGACCCACTCCCAGGCTGGTTAATTTGACTAATAATCTTTTGTGTGGGACTGTGTCAAATGCCTTGCTAAAGTCTAGGTAGGCCATGTCCACAGCCCTCCCTGGTCTACTACTTTGGTCACCCAGTCAAAGAAATCTATTAGATCTGCCTGACATGACCTTCCCACTGTGAACCCATGCTGCCTTGGATCCTGTGCTCCACTGACCTCTGGTACTCAACTATTCTTTCCTTCAGAAGTGACTCCATCACTTTCCCTACCACAGAGGTCAGACTGACAGGTCTGTAGTTTCCTGCCTCTGTCTTGGTCCCACTTTTTGAAGGGAATCACATCCGCCTTCTTCCAGTCCTTGGGTACCACACCATCCTCCCATGATTTATTAAAAGAGTAGCCAGTGGTTTCACTAGTTCCTTCTTTAATTCTTTTAGAATTCTGGGGTGAATTCCATCAGGACTCATTGCTTTGTCCACCTTCAGTTTTAGGAGTTCTTGCAGAACCTTTTCTTCTGTGAAAGGACTGGGATCGACCCCCCTATCAAGAGTGCTTCTGTTAATTGGATTAGGCACTTCCCCCTGCTCTTTTGTGAATACTGAGCAGAAATATTTGTTCAGTATTCCTGCTTTTTCACTGTCCCCCTCTGCCCACCCACCGTTCATTCTATTCAGCCTCACTATCCCTCCTTTGTCTTTTCTCGCTGCTGATGTACCTATAAAAGGTTTTATCCCCCTTCTTAACTGAGTTGGCTATCTTTTCCTCAGTTTGGGCCTTTGCTATTCTGACTTCCCTCCCTGCATCTTTCTGCCTTAACTGGTACAGCGCTCTCTGTCCTGCTCCTTCTGTGTTTCCTTATACTTCAGAATGCTATCTTTTCTTCCTGACTTTCACAGCCACCTCTCTTGAGTACCATAGTGGCTTTTCTTTCATTTGATTTGTTTATTTGCTTCACACAAAGGCTTGTTGCCTCTGTGATGGCAGTTTGATAATTCCCATTGTTGCTCCACACCTCCTTCTAGCCTGTTTGCTAGTGCTTTTCTGAGGCACTCTCCCATCTTGCCAAAGTCAGCCTCCTAAAGTCCAGTACCCTCACTTTTGTATGGCTTGACTCTGTAGCTGAGTTTAATGTGAACCACACTGTTTGATGGTCACTTGTCCCCAGATGGCAACCCACTTCTAGATCTGAAATCCTCTCACTGCCCCGTTTGAGAGTATGAGGTCTAAGATTGCTCCTCCACAGTGGGTTCGAACTAGCTGTCTAATGCCTGCCACCTCTAGGGCGTCAAGAATGGCCCTGCTCTTGGATGTGGCTGCAGCAAATGTGCTCCAGTTAACATCTGGCATATTCAGGTCTCCCATCAACAGTATCTCCCTTTCTCTGCCATTCTAAGAATGCCTTCCATCATATCCTTGTCCATTCCCTCCCCTGACATGGGGGTCTGTACACAACCCCTGTGCGGATTGTGGTGCTCTTTCCAGTCTCTAGGTGACCCACAGTGCCTCCTCTCCTCCCTGTTTACTCTTTTTTGTTCAGTTGCTTTTATCCCTTCCTTTACATGAGAGCTACTCCTCCCTCTTCTCCCTCCTGTCTCTCCTGTAGGTTATGTACCCTGGTATGTTAACATCCCAGTCATGGTTCTCTGTGTACCATGTTTCTGTGACTGCTACGATATCCAGGCATCCCTCTTCCATCAAGGCCACCAGCTCAGGGGCTTGTTGCCCAGACTACAGCATTGGTACTCATTACCCTCCATTTCCTGATGGCCTTACCCCCTTTTGCCCCATCCCTGTCCTTCTTGCCTTTGTCACTTTCTCCATTTACCACTGCCCTTCTCCCTATCGACACCTCCATGTTGGTGTTTGCTGCACTTACTACCGTGATTGTTTGGGGGGGGCTAGGATTTTCCTGCTCCTTTCCAGTGCCTCCCCCCTTGGCTAGTTTAAAAGCTTGCCAATGAAGCATTTAAACCTATCACCTAGGATCCTGGTTCCCCTCCCGGACAGATGCAGCCCATCATGCCAGTATAGGCTTGCATCACTCCAGGTGGACTCCCAGTCTCCAATGAAGCCAAATCCCTGAGCTCCACACCAGTTTTTCAACCACTGATTGAATCCCATGGTACGGAACACCCTAGCCTCTCCTATGCCATAGATGGGTAGCACCTCCGAGAAGGTTACCGTGTGCTACTTGACTAAGGCCCTCCCCAATTCCACAAACTCTTCCTGCACTTCTCTAATCCCTTTCTTAGCCAGGTCATTTGTCTCTGGGTGGACAATGACATCCAGCTCCCTCCCCTGTGCAGCTGCTCCGGCAATCCTGAGGATTCGCTCCCTGTCCCTCCAAGCCATGGCGCCAGGCAGGCACCTTACCTCCCTCTCCCCTTCCTTGCCCAGTTCTACCTTCCTAACAATGGAGTCCCCCACCAGGAGTTGTTTCCTTCCCCTGCAGGGTCCCCTGCCACCCTCCTGTGGGTCTCCTTTGTGGACGTTCCCAGCATCCTCCTTGGTCTCCACTGTAGGTGCCTCCATAGAGGAACCACACTTTGCCAGAATGGCATAGGAATTGTGGAGAGGCACAACTGGAGGGATGCGCCTCTGTTCCACCACCCTCACCCTCCCTGAGCCCACTGTGGTCCAACCGCTCCTCTTTCTTGGCAACCTCTGAGGCAACGGCAGTGGCACTGGTGGTCCCTGGATGGAAGAGGAGGTCCCACAAATCCTGGCAAACTCAGCCAGGAGATGAGCAACCTCCTCCCTCAGCCCAGAGAGGTGTCTGCAGATGGGACAACACCGCATCCTCCAGAACATCTCCCGGAAGACTGCTGCTCCACAGCCACTGCACTGCACCACTCCAATCATGTCTTATTTCTGGCCCCTTAACTGTTTGCAATCCTTACTCTTTCCTCTGTTTTTTTTCTCTCTCCTTACTTTCTGCCTGTGTTCCCTTTAAGCTCCTGATTGTCCTGTTCTGAGACAAGAATATCCTATATTTCTCAGTAGACCACTTACTTGTTCAGAGGCAGACCTCCAGCAGCTAGAGGGGGCCGGAGAGCTACTCTTGCCCTTCTAGGATGGTGGGTCCTTGGTGGTTCTGTGATCACTCACTTCCTGCCCCTAAACAGGAAGTTCCTGTTGTCAGTCAAATCCTGTGCCTATAAAAATAGAATTAGCTTTGGGTGGGGTGGGAAGGAGGGCAATATAGTCCGAGTAGAGAAGTTCAGTCACACAGCAGTCCTTTCTCCTGGTGTCTTCTGCCAAGCTCTGCATACAATAACGCATGTTGCTTCGCACTTTCGGCCCCCCCGCCTCACTCACCGTTGCTAGCTATACTCTCGACTAGAGTGGCTACCCCCTGAGAAGTTCTGGACCTACACCCTTGGCAACTTAATTGACAACATAGTTGGAATGGCCACTCCTGCCTCACTCGCACTTCTGCTAAAACACGCCTCCACTGTCTACAACCTTAGGTCATGCGCAGCTAAGGCCCATCAGCTTCCCAAGACCCGCACCCTCACAAGCGATTGGGCCTTCACCGTTCATGCACCAAAACTATGGAACTCCCTCCCTGCTCACGTCCATGCCTCCCCTTCCCACCCCTGCTTCAAATTCTTCTTATGGAACTACCTAAAAACCGCATCCACCTGCCTGTGTTAAGCTCCCACCTGCCTCCCTCAGCGTGCAGTCTCTCCCATCACATATCTCTGCTGCTGCCTAGCTCCCCCAGGCACTTGCCGTTCCAGGTGGTGCTTCATTTATTGTTTGACTCCTGCCTTGTTGTTCTTGCCATAAATTCCTAAACTGTTATTTGTTGTTACTTCTGTGTTACCCTACGGCGGAGCTCTTTGCTCCTGAATGTAAACTCTATTGTATTACCAAATGTTGGAGCATGTGGCTCCTGTATGTAAACTCTACTGTATTACCAACTGTTGGAGCATGTGGCTCCTGGATGTAACCAAACTGTTGGAGCATGTGGCTCATGTATGTAATTGTTGTCTTATGGATACCCTGTAACTCTCCTGGGTCGCTCCTGAAAATAGGCACGTTGCTGTCTAGTGTGCTTACCTGGTTAACAAACTCAAATAAATAAATAAATAATAAATAATGTTGCGTGGATCAACAGGAGATATGGCAGCCCTGAACCATTTCCTGTTTTTCAACATTGGTTTACATTGCTTGTTCCAATGAGCACTAAGCAGGCAAAGGAAAGGGTGGAGAATTTCAGGCATATCAGGCAAAATAACCAATAAGACAACATCAACACGTCTTTTTCCTCTGACTCTAGTATGGTGTGATGGAAAAGGATCTATGCTAATCTGTCAGAAAAATAAAGACTACAAAGAAAACCATAAAAAAAACTGAGGGCAATGGATTAAAGTTTCGCACTTATCAGGAACTGGCTCATACTGGAGGTAAGGGACCCATTGGCGGGGAGTGACCATGCCACAGTCTGGTTCTGCCTGGACTTAGGAGGGCTAGAAGGCTGCACAAAGATGGAGGTAACTGACTTCAGGGGGACAGATTTTAAGGAAATGGGAAGGATCCTTAAGGAGCATTTGGATGTGATTGGGTCAGACATGGATGCTGATAGTAGGTGGGAAATCATCAGGAGAGGGGTACAGGATGCTACCAGCACCTGTGCAAGAGTAAGACAAAAATGTGGCAGGGCCTGAAAACCCTGCTGGTGGACCAGGGAGGTCCAGGAGGTGGTGCGGGTAAAGAAGGCAGCCTACAGGCAATTCAAGTGCTCAAGGAGTGAAAGGGATCGAGGGGAGTATGAGCTGATGGCTAGAAGGGCCACTAGGTTGGTGAGGGTGGCTAAGGCAAGGAAGTTGCAGAACCTGGCCAGGGAAATTAGGAGAGGGAACAAGGGGTTCTTTAGCTACATTGGGGAAAAACGAAGGGTGAAGGGGCAGATTAGCAGGATTAAATCAGGGGAGAGATGGGCACAAGACCCGGGGGAGCAGGCTGAGGTACTAAATGAGTACTTCACCTCAGTTTTCACCAAGGAAAATGGGGGTGCTGCATCATACATGGGAGGAGACAGAGATACTGAGGAGGGGGGACCCTTACCGATCAGTGGGTCTGGGGAGAGGGGGAGGCATCACTGGCAGGAGGGGGAAGGCTAAGCAGGGAGAAGAGGTACTGGAAGTGGAAATCACAGCAGAGAGAGTGAGGGAAGCCCTCAGCTCCCTTAAGACAGAGAAAGCACCGGGGCCGGATAAATTGCATCCCAGAGTGCTGAAGGAACTTGCAGATGTCCTGGCAAAACCCCTGGCAGAGCTTTTGACCATCTCTCTGAGGACAGGGTGGGTGCCCCAGGACTGGAAGGTGGTGAATATAGTGCCTATCCACAAGGGGGGGGATCAAGGGAGGTGGCAGGGAACTACAGGCCTGTCAGCCTGACATCGGTGCTGGGCAAGGTGATGGAGGGCATTGTCAAGGAGAGGCTGGGGGGGACCTGGAAAAGTCAGGGTGCCTGGACTATAGACAGCATGGATTCATCCCAGGGAAATCGTGTCAGACAAACCTTGTGGAGTTCTATGACTGGGTGACGAGTGCCTTGGACCTGGGGTAGACCAGTGGACGTCCTCTTTCTAGACTTCAGCAAGGCATTTGACTCTGTTCCTCACGTGGGCCTGTTGGATAAGCTGGGAGAAATGGGGGTGGGGAACCAGATGATCAGATGGATAGGCAATTGGCTCCAGGACCGGACCCAGAGGGTCATAGTTGGCGGATAGTCTCATCCCAAGGAGGGTCATTGGTGGGTCCCACAGGGATCAGTCCTTGGGCCCCTCCTCTCAACGCCCACGTCTCTGATATAAGGACAGGAATCAGGAGTGAGATGAGTCTCTTTGCAGATGACTCAAAACTGGGGGGGTGGTGGATGGGGAGGGGAGGTGAGCCTACGGGGATCTGGAGGCTCTGGAAAGATGGTCTAGAAAGTGGAAGCTGAGGTTCAAAGCAGGGAAATGCAAGGTACTCCACCTGGAGGCCAGAAACCCAGGCCAAGTGTACACCCTGGGGGGGGGAATTTGCTACAAGTCTCGATGGTTGAGAGGGACCTGGGGGTGGTGGTGGATGTCAAGATGAACAACTCGGAGACTTGTAGGAGGGCAGCAGCCAAGGCCAACAGGATGCTGGGATGCATTGCTAGGGGGATCATCTCCAGAAGGAGGGAAGTGATACTCCCTCTGTATAACTGCTTGGTGAGGCCGCACCTTGAGTACTGCGTGCAGTTTTGGAGGCCACACTTAAAGAGGGACATTACTTTCCTGGAGAGGGTCCAGGGAAGGGCAACCAAAATGATTTGGGGGTTGGGGGACAGGACCTATGAGGATAGGCTCAAAGAGCTAAATATGTACACATTGGAAGAGAGAAGGGACCGGGGGGACATGATAGAAGTCTTCAGGTACATGAAGAGGGTAAATAGGGGAGGAACAGTCAGGGTGCTTCAAAGGAAGGAGGAGGGGCCACTAGAGGGCATGGGTGGAAGCTGGAGGGGAAGATTCAGGGAGAAAGGAGGGTGCTACTTCACTGAGAGGGTGGTGGAGCCATGGAATGCGCTGCCTAGGGGGCTGGTGGAGGCAGAGACAGTGGAGGGGTTCAAGAGGGGGTGTGACAGGTACAGGGGAAGGGTTCTGGAAGCAAAATCCAATGCAGCAAGAATATCTGGAACTGGGATGGGAGAAGCCAGAGGAGGCAAGGGGGGCAGCAAGGTCAGCACCCAGGGTGGAGGCTGACCAAATGAGCAAACACGAAAGACCGTTAGGCCTATTCTGCTGGCATAACACTTGTAAAAAGAACACTTTTATTAACTAGCACTGCTGCTTTAAATATGCTGATTTTCAGGTTGAAGCTAAAACAGAGTGATTATCATCCAGTAATTGTAGAAAAGTATCTGACTGATCATACCACCTTATGTCCTGAACTCCCTCACTATCATCCCTCACTGCATGTTATAAATAGCAGACATACAGTATTAAATGCAGTGAGAAGGTTGACAAAGCCATACTAAGCATATTAGATTTGCCCCAGTACATACAAACATACAAACATATGAAGAAGCCAGCCAAAGAAGGTCATTTGATCTATCAAGTCTGCTCATGTTGCAGGGTCCACAGCTTGAGCTAATGTCCCTGCCCTCCCTCCTCCCCCACCTCCCATCCTCCCTACACATGATCCTTACCTTCTCCCTATGCATATCCCAGTCTTTCTTAAAGCTGCCCACTGTCAGCAATAAGATTACCTCTTCTGGCAGCGCATTCCAAATGTCCACCACCCTCTCTGTGAAGAAGTGCTTCCTGACCTCCCTCCTAAACCTCCTACTCTCCAGCTTAAGACTGTGCCCCCTAGTGTAATGGCTGCCACTCTGCTTAAAGAGACTCTCCTTATCAACCTTATTTATCCTTTTCTATTACTTACAGGTTGCAGTCATGTCCTCTTTCTCTTTTCTGTCTTCCAGGGAGTACATGTTCAGTGCCTTCAACCTCTCCTTTTATGCCTTACCCTGCTGACCAGCTATCATCTCTGTAGCCCTCCTATGGACCCTCTCCAGCAGGTTAATGTTGTTTTTGAGGTGTGGGCACCAGTACTGAATGCCATACTCTAGATGCATAAATCAGTCAATGACCTCTATAACAGAATAATTAATGTTGAAAAGCCAGATTTGATATTTGATGACGATACTTGCAGAAAGTTATCTGACAGATCAGATCTGTCTTGAACTCCCTCAATTTCATCCCTTATTGCATGTTATAAATAGACACATTTAATGGAATGAGGAAGTTGCAGAGGCCATAGTAGACATATAACTTCCCCTTAGTAAATTATTTCTATAACAGAATAGCTAATTTTGAAACCCCACATTTGATATATAAGGATATCTCAGAAATGTATTATCTATTTAAACTCCATTTGCATAAAACCTTGACTAAAGCATCAGTTCATTATGGATTGTTTAGTAAAGAATGTAAATTAGGAAAACATAAACTGCAAAAGGGTTTTAGAAAAGCTACAAAAAAAATCTAACAATGTGAAACCTAATAGAGGTAAATACAACTTAAAAACAATAAGTACAGGGTCTTTCTGGAAAAGACAAGAGCAATTTATCAATCCCGACTGCAGGCTGAGTTAGTGAAGTACGTGGTCAGCAGACACTCAAATACAATTATTACCGGTCACCAAAAGGCAAAAAAAACAACATTTTCCACTTGAAATCCATTCTTATACTGAACCCCATGTTTGGAAAGAACATTATAACTTTTTTCTTTGATCTGGATTGTGACAGGGTTGAATAAGACCTGGTGCCATTTGTTATGCAGAGAAAGTTAAAAGCAAAGCTGTATTCTGTTTTCTTCTTTTCTGCCTCTTGTCTGCCTCTTCTCTCTAATTGCACAATTACATTTTTCCTTGTGGCACCCAGGAAGTGGCCATCTGACAGTTCCACAATTTCCCAGTTATCTCCCTTCCTTCACTTGGTGTTTCTATTCTTTAAAGGAGGCAGTATAGCATAGTGGTTAAGGGCAATGAGCTACAAACTTTGAGACCTGAGTTTGAATCCCATCAGCCTACATTTGCATACTGTGTGACTCTGAGCAAGTCACTTAACTTCCGTGTGCTCCCAGGTTGCATCTGGAAACAAGGTCCAGCTCTAGTGTGCCTTTTCCAGTTAAACAATTTCCCCTTTCCTTGCTTCTCTGTGAATAAAAAATATTTGAGAATGTTTATGTGAAACTGAGATCCCTTGGTTTGCAAATGTATATAATTATATTGCTAAAATGTTTGCAGAAAACTATTTGGATTTATCTGGAACACAGGGGGCTAACCTTGAGATGTATTTTGACCTACACAAGCTTGTTTGCAAAATTGTCGATAGGAAAGCAGCCCTAGGACAGGAGAACTTAATTGGCTGCACCTGTTAAGAAAACTGGATGTACTGGTCACAGGAAAGAAATTGACAAAGTTTGGTACATTGTATGAAAACAGTAGAAACAGTATAGCTTAATGAGGTGAGGATGCAGAATTTAATTACCAGGGAAACAAATCTTACAAAAACAGCAATATTTTGTTAGGGAGAGTGAACCTGAGATTCAGAGAAATCCTTAGAGGAAGGACTTTGTTTTATTTAAACTGTCAGTACAAGAGCTATCCTGCACAATTTTATTATGTTTTTTATTTTATTGTTACTGATAATAAAATGCTACTTGTGGATGTCATAACTTCTCCTGGTCTGCCTATGTTTCCTGACATATCATCATTATCATCATCATCATACTTTATTTATAAAAATCACCTTTCCAAAGATCAAATTGCTTGTACATAATTACAACACAAACACACAGTAATTAAAATCAAATCACCAACAAGTCTATACATCAAAGACTCTCATATGTCTCTATGACATGGATAAATCATTGTAGTTGAGGATGTACCTCAAATATCCAATTCTCCTCCAATCATGTAAGAAGAAATTGCTTGGGCAATTGAAACAGTTGCTGAAAATAAACTTACAGGGAATGATCTCATACCTCATAAAGTCTATAGCATTCATAGTATATGGTGGGCTAGATTATTAGAAACATTTTAAATAAATGTGTTGAATATGTTTTCACCATGTATAGTTAGAAGGGCAATATAGTTCATATTCATAAAAAGTCGGAAAGGATTATCCCATGTTGTATAAACCTATCAGCTTAAGTGATAACTTGGCTAAAATATTCTATAGAATTATTTTGTCAAATCTAGAGTCATGGATTGTGAAAAATAAAAGTCTTTCTGAGGCCAAAGCAGGCTTCTGTTCAGCATTAATCATTGTTTTGTGCTTTTGCACCTTATTTAGAAAAATAGTAATACAGTATAAGGAAATAATTTATATATGTCATTTATTAGTCTAAAGGCCACTTTAGTCTTGTCTCCCCCCAAGCATATTATGAAGAAGTTGAAGGACCTAGGGATGGACCATAATGTTATCAAAATTATCAAAACCGTCTACGTAAATCCTTGGACGAAGGTGAGATATTATCCTAGAGGTGCTACAACTGACCTCTTTTTTCCAACTGAGGGGTTAAACAGGAGCACATTCTTGGATAGGCAGTGAGGAAGGAGTTTGAGAGTTGCAGAGGGACCTAAAAAGGTTGGAGAGGTGGTCCAAAGTTTGACAGTTGAAATTCAGTACCTAGAAGTGCAAAGTGAAGGGCGAAGGGAACAAGATCCCCAGGACTGAATATTGTGAATGGGATGGGTAAAAATGACACTGTCTCTGAGGAAAGGAACTTGTGAGTCATCCTAAGTGACTCCCTAAATTAATCTAACCAATGAAACAAGGTCTACAGCATGACAACCAACAGATTAACATGATCGAGCAGGGATAGTTACATACAGGCTAAAATATGCACATGAAAAGCAAACAAAATCTAAAGGTAAGCACATTCAAACAGTAATCAAACAAGCTAACAAAATGGATTCACTGCAAACATACAGTGGAGCATGATCATGGTGAGTTACATGGGGATTCTGGTAAAAATAAAAGGAGTTCTAAGGTGTCTAGAAATACATGACTTGAACACTTGTAAGTTCAGCTGGAGAGGATGTCTTTTTCTGAGAAGAATTCGCCCCAATAGGCTAAGAGCACAAAGGGTACTCCTTGTATGTTTAAGAAATATAGATATCCAGAACTGAACCTCATACTTAAAATGCACCTTCATCTAATTTATACTTGTGACATGAAAGCCAACCCTGGTTCAAATAATTCTTAAATGCCTACAACTGTAAAAGGCAGAGCACACACAACCAGACATAACAAGGGCACCAGTCTAAAATAAAAATGTGTTTACATAAAACTAATAACAGAGGAGTCACGAGCCTTCCGTTATTTGTTTTATGTAAATACATTTTCATTTTAGACCAGTGCCCTTGTTATGTCTGGTTGTGTGTGCTCTGCCTTTTACAGTTGTATGTTTTCAATTTGGCATTTGCAGAACAACGTTCCTTGTACTTACTCCTTTTCATGATCAATTTTTAAAGGCCCTTTCTTCACTCTTTCCTAAGTGCACCACAATTGCATATTTTATTGTTTGTATTGCCAGGGCAACCTCACTGCACACATATGGCCAGACCTTTGAAGGTTGACACAAGGCTTTCATGAAGCCTTACTTTAAACCCTTGCATCATCACTGTGGCATTGCCAGTTGCAGCAACTGTTCCTGATTTTATCTTCTTGGGCACAGGTACTGCATGACAATTAAGCAGATTTATGGCAGTGTTCTCCAAACTTTGGCTGCAAGGTGCATAAAAAGGGTCCCTGGTACTGATGCAAGCTAGACCATGAACAGATGGTCTAGTGAGTATCATTTTGCCAGAAGGGCTTGAAATTTTCTTTAGATTGCTGCAAGCCTGATGCACCATATATTTGACACACCTGGGGCTTGTGGCAATTCTAGATATTGGAAAATTGATCCTGTTTTTTGATAATAATTACTGGTGACCCCCATTAATGCATGGAGTTGAGCTCTGTTTAAAACATCAGTTATTACAGCATTTAGAAAAACTGTTCTGTAAGTCACTAACATCGCAATACCTCTTTGGCTCTTGTTCCATGTATATGAGGGCTGAAGAGTTCTGCAAACATAGTGGCTCCATTTTTTTATGTTACCAAAGACCACACCAATTATTTGCTTTTCAGTGTTCTTCCAGGTAAATTATTAAACATTTTCAATATTTATCTAGTTGATCCTACCTTTACAAGTTTAAAAATATATCTGGTTGATCCTGGTATTTGTGCCCTTCGTAGGGACTTTCAGGTGTCAGCGACTGTGATCATGAATGGACCATGGCTGACTCCTGAGACTGACCAGTCACCCTCCTTACTCACTGAGAGTCCACAGTTTAAATAAAAATAATAATGCACTGGATATGAAGAGTCAGCGTGTGTGTGTGTGTGTGTGTGTGTGTGTGTGTGTGCAATCCAGTACCTTTGTATTCACTCTCTTGCACCAGTAGTTATACAAAATAATGCCTGTGCAAGCTTTGTGTTTAATTTATTTTTCTTTACTTGCTATTTTTCCTCACCCCTGCTCTCAGAGCACGGCACCATCAGTAGTTGCCTCTGGTGTCTGCCCCATTTCTCCACCTAACTGAATCCGTGGGTGACCCTCATGGAGCTGTGGCTATCCCCCCCAGGTGGGTACGATATGGGGCCCTACATCCCGAGGTCCTTCTTATCTTGTCAGGCACCCTGGACAGGAATGGGAGATGGGAGTTACAGGTGCACTCCATCTCCCCAGCACTCTGAGAGCTGATTTTTCCCTTGTTCTGGAGGGCATGATGTATGCCCAGATGTCAAGGTACAACTGCCTACATCTATCATGCCCAACCCCTCGATGTGGCTCTGATCCCTGGCCTCCACCAGTGGTCAGCTAAGTGCCAAGCCTCAACCCCCCTCCCTCTCCAGAGAAAGTGAGCGGTCCTCTGGATGCTCAAGCCTCCTCTTCCTGGCCTGTCCTCCATCTTCCAGGACTCATTCCCAAACCTGGGTCGGTGATGTCACAAGTGGTAGCACTACTGCTGTGCCAGCAGGCTGGCCTGCAAGGTTTGTGTTATGAGGATTTTTCACACGCAGTGTGTGATAATCTCATAAACCATTTACGGAATATCACACATCTCAGGTGTGTGAAAAATCCTCATAACACACACCTGCACAAGCATTATTCTCTATATCTCACATGATTCAATTTTTTTTTTATTCTTTGGTAACTGTGTAAGGCCCATCAAGCACAAGTTAAGTGACTTGCTCAGAGTCACACAGTATACAAGTGGAAGTTGTGGGAATCAAACCTACAGTGGCATCCCCCAGGATGAAACCCACTTTTAAAGCACTCTGCAGTATGCTGCAGCAGACCTACTGAATAAAGCAATGTAATTTAAATGGCAGTTAGTCCCTTTTGTCATGCAGGAAACTGTGGCATTCACTTCATCCTTGCAGTGTCACATTTTCCTGAATGACAGAAGGGACTAATTGCAATTGAAATTACATTGTTTTATTCAACAGGTCTGCTGCAGCATTCTGTAGAGTGCTGCAAAATGCTGCAGGATTGGGTTTCATCCTGGGGGATGCCAGGTCTGCTGGATGTACCAGCTAAGTCACTGCTCATTAGTCTAACCTCTAGACTATACTGCCAGTCCCTATGGCCTTGAATTGCTCAATTTGTCTCCTCTTTTTTCTAACTGTATATTTTGTCTGTACCTGCCTACTATGTACTGTATTTTGACCTTCGTCATTCATCTTACTAGTACACTATTTGGTAATGTTAATTACATTTTTCCACAAACCCTATTTGTCTCCCTGTACCACTGCCTATAGGGAAAGAAAGAAAGAAAGAAAGAAAGAAAGAAAGAAAGAAAGAAAGAAAGAAAGAAAGAAAGAAAGAAAGAAAGAAAGAAAGAAAGAAGGAAAATGGTGGCTCAGTTTGCATGTTTACACTTCAGTGTAACATTTGGTAATATCCGCTTTTTATAGATTTCTAGGGTAACTTAAAATATTACATCTTACAATCTAAAGTGCTAATATGTTGAATTTAATTTTCATATTTATCTTGCGACTTTTATGCACTGATATCCAAATGTGGTTAGTGTAGATTTACTTTTTTCTTTCTGATTTTTACTATGACAATCCTAAAAAATAATTTCATTTTGAATGCTTTTGATGCTTATTTAAGATAATAAATTTTATAGCAGATTATATTGTATAACTTTATATGTGTACTTGAAGAACTATCATGATCTTTTGCACTGTATTCTAATAATTGGTATCTGCTTTTTCCCATAGGGAAACCCAGTTATAATTGTTATAACCAGAAGGTTATAATGGTGAATAAACACTAGGTTTCTCTCATTCTAGGCATGTGCAAAACAGTATCATGCCCCAACACCACAGATAAGAAACCACAATCTGACTGCTTACTAGAAAAAGTACTGCTGCTGGCAAAAGCAAATCACAGTAATTACATAAAACAAAACCTAGGGCACTGATTAAAACTCTATGTAGGATGCTATTATAAACCCCTCAAGCTTCACTCTTGGGGTTTATGTAGCATCTCATACTCAGGTGTACATAAAATTCTTGATATACACAGTCTCCCAGGAATACACACACATATATATATATATGTATGTATATATATATATATATATATATATATATATATATATATATATATGTGTGTGTATATATATATATATATATATATATATATGTGTGTATATATATATATATATATATATATATATATATATATATATATAGTATTATGGTAGCACAGTAGTGCTACCATAGTTAGGTTGAGGAGCCATTTCTATGTTAAACCCCTAAATTTTGCACCTTAATAACTTTACAACTGTTTGACGGATTTACCTGAAACTTGGAATACACAATCAAGAACCATATGCCTTGGCATCTGCCAAGTTTTGTACCTGTCAGATACACGGCTGCAGAGTTATTAAACGTGATTTATGTGCACGTTTACGCTTTTTCTGGAATTCTACAGTTGCGCTTACAGGTCGCATGGTTTGCGCGACTGGCCCAAAATCTTCAGGGAATGTGCAGCCAGGGTCCCCGATGTGCCTTTCAAAGATTTGGTGAAAAAATATTAAACGGTTCAAAAGTTATTCAAAAAACAATTTCCCATTATAAGTCAATGGGAAAAGTTAACAAAAAGCTCAACACTTTCGCAAATGCATTTTTACTTTCACAAATGGGCCTGTTGCTTTTGCAAATCCACCATTTTGTTTTCAGTTGGTGATCATAAAAATGCTTGGCATTTAAATTTGGGACCCTCTAGCAACCTAATTCTTTTTGTATTCACCTAGTCGGACCCTGAGGATGCTAGCCATGTCTTTATTTGGGGGTAAAATACCCCAGAAATATGTTTTTCAAATTTCTGGAAAAAGTACTTTTGCAAATACTTTCGTGCTCACGAAAGTGTCGCAAATTTTTGTGAAAGCTTGCGCAAATTGCAACAGTAGTTTTCTAGTCTGTGGGAAAATGACAGCAATTCTTTGGCACTGCACTGCAAAAGAACGGTTGGGAGTTTTGGGCTGAAATTTGGAAGGAACTCAGCTGACATCTCACAGATGTGCCTTTCAGTGTTTTGTTGAAAAAATATTACATGTCAGCAAAGTTACGGCACTCCAAAGTTGACAGTTTTTCCCATAGGATAACATTGCGGCGCCCGACGCATTACAGGAATCCTTTGGCATCCTGCTGCAAAATAACAGTTTGATATTTTTTCCTGAAATTTAGAGGGAAGACAGCCAACAGTCCACAGATGTGCCTTTCAGTGGTTTGGTGAAAAAATATTACTGGGAGGCAAAGTTATGGCGCTCCGAACTTCTCTTTTTTTCCCATAGGATAACATTACGGCGTTCGCCGCGCCTTTCAGGGCCTGTATCTCGGAAACGGTGCGAAATACGGACTTTTCATTGGAAAAACTGGAAAAAACTAGCCAGGGCAGTCGTAAATCATATGACTTTTAAATTTGTTTTCCACGTCGTACGGTTCCTGAGATATAACCTATTTAGTATTCCAAGTCCTCATTTTCTGCTCCAATACCCATTATTATGCATACATTCTTTGTACTCAGTATCTTTCTCTATGCAGCTTTTGGGGAAATCCAGCCTGTGTGCTTACAGTACTGTTACCATTTCCCTTTTGCTTGCAGTTCCGTGCCCGTTTCACTTACCGTTGACGTCTACGCCACCATGTGTGTTATGCATTGCATTTTCATTTGCGCTTGCGTTTCTGTCATTTTTTGCTATTTGTGTCTACAGTACTGTTTCTCTTTCTGTTTCACTTTGCGTCACCTTGCCCATTGACATTTCCGTTTGCAGGCACCATGTTACTATGTGACAACACATCATGTGGCACACCATTCACATCTACGCCACCGTGTGTGTTACCCTTTCTGTTCTCATTTGCGCTTGCGTTACCTTGTGTGCCACTGTTAGCGCTTCTGTTTGCATTGCTGTTCCTGTTACTATGCCACAAGACATCATGTGGTGGGAGTGCGGGGCCCCAGCCGCAGTATTATGTGGTGGGAGTGCGGGGCCTTATGTGCGTTATCCTTTGCATTTTCATTTGTGCTTGCATTTCTGTTATTTTTTGCCATTTGTGTCTACAGTACTGTTTCTCTTTCTGTTTCACTTTGCGTCACCATGCCCATTGACATTTCCGTTTGCAGGCACCATGTTACTATGTGACAACACATCACGTGGCAGACCATTCCTGTCTACACCACCATGTGCGTTACCCTTTCTGTTCTCATTTGCGCTTGCGTTACCATATGCACCACTGTTAGCGCTTCTGTTTGCGTTGCTGTTCCTGTTACTATGCCACAAGACATCATGTGGTGGGAGTGCGGGACCCGAAGAGCCCCGTGCTCCTGCCGCCGCTTTATGTGGGCCGCTGCATTACATTCACTATTTCTCATTATCATTCTCAAAAAAAAGGGAAATTAGAGGCAAAGAACTCCATTTAATGCATTAGTTAGGGTTGTTCCACAGCGACAAAAGTGAGGAAATTCGCTGTTAGGGTTGAAAACCCTAACTCAGAATTCACCCCCCCAGCACCACACACACACACACAGACACACACACACACATATGCAAGTATGGGGGAGGACCAAGTCACCAAGGACCAATGACAGACATCCAGCAGCAGGTGACAGAAATAACCAACAATTGTCTAAATGTACTACGAGATATCCCCACCCACCTGACCAGGTACTGCATGCTCAGTGGAGATCAACAGCAAAACTGAGGCTATGTACACCAAATGTACATATCCCTGATTGCAGCTGCACACAACGTACCACACTTAGTAGTTGCATGGCCTTACCTACCGATGCCCCACACCAGACCACACCACATGTGGTAGGCCACCTGAGCAACAGAGTTGAGCAAAACCAAGGAGCTGTACAGGTATAATATCTCTGATTATAACAAGGGTTTGAGAAATGCAGCTTTTTAATTGACTGTATACATTGTAACAGCCTTATGTTTAGTTTTTATTAAGATACATGTAGAGCCTAACCATATGATGAACATGGTTTAATGTTGTTTAAAAAAACAGTTTTATTATGATAGCAATAAGCCACTCCCAGGTATTATGTTAATGGTCAGTTTATCACTGTCTAGTGACATGTGGCACTCGGCTATGCCTCATTCAACATTAAACCCCTACAGGATGATTAACAGACCATTTAACATAACTGTTGGTCATGCCTTATTGCTTAATTGTCTTTATGAGTAGATATTCTCCCTCTGCTAGGCACTGCAGCAGCTTTGCAACACAGTGTCCCACCCAGTTACACCATACACCATCTAGTTACTGGAGAATGGCGGTGAATATGAACTCATGAAGATGAACAGTGTAACTTGATCATTACAGTCATCAAAAGCTTAGTGTGATTGTAATTGACAGAGTCAGTGATAGAGAATAACCCCTGCTATCCTAGTACACTTATCCCATTGTGAGTTAAATCAATACTAAAGACATTCTGTTTATATCTACACTATACCTACTTGATTTCTGTTGTACCACAATTAATATAGTTATCACTTTGATAGCATCAGTGACAGAAGTGTGGCAAACACAAACACTAGGCATACAGCCTGAGTATGAAACAACTGTTAAAAAAATTACACTGTGTCCATAAGTGGCATAGATCACTCATTGCAACAATAGTAAATGTATCACTATTTGAATAAGTTAGTCATCACAGATGCAATGAGATTGTCTTTCTCAGGTACAACATGCTCAGTAAGTGCCTACAGGAAAATCTATCCTATAGACATCTCCGACACAGGTACGCCATTGTTGGCTCAGTAGTGCTATGCTATTTAGAAGTTGCTTGGCCTGCTCCATGCAATTACACTGTTTCTTACAAAGAATACTTACTGCATCTTTAGTATTGAAACACACTGAAGGTCTATGTATGTACATCAGCAGTACAGCTTCATCAATTAGAATGCATCTGATACTGGCAGTACGAATTTCACAGCATTGAACAGGCAATGCTTTTCCATACGTTTACATCAGCCTCTCTATCTTGAGTAAACAGTTGCAGTAAATGTACTACTATGTAAATCACATACTAAATGTAACACTACTTTTATCTTGAGCATGCTAGTGTCTTGTAGTTAATTTATGTACTTCTCTTAATTAATGTATACTCACTAGTGTTAAAACCTTTCTACAACTGTCATCATGCACCTTCAGCATTTATATTGACTAACGGCACAGTACCAGTTGTGGTGTGGTGTGGGGCATTGGTAGGTAAGGCCATGCAACTACTAAGTGAGGTACGTTGTGTGCAGCTGCAATCAGGGATGTGTACATTTGGTGTACATGGCCTCAGTTTTGCTGTTGACCTCCACTGAGCATGCAGTACCTGGTCAGGTGGGTGGGGATGTCTTGTAGTACATTTAGACAATTGTTTGTTATTTCTGTCACCTGCTGCTGGATGTCTGTCATTGGTTGTGTTGACTTGGTCCTCCCCCATACTTGCATATGTGTGTGTGTGTCTGTGTGTGTGTGTGTGTGGTGCTGGGGGGGTGAATTTGGAGTTAGGGTTTTCAACCCTAATATCAAATTTCCTCACTTTTGTCACTGTGGAACAACCCTAACTAATGCATTAAACAGAGTTTTTTGCCTCTAATATATATATCTATATATATATTAGAATATATATTCTAATATACTATATACTACATACTATATACTATATACTATATATATTCTATATACTATATATATTCTTTGCAAAAAACTTCATTAATACATCAGTTAGGGTTGTTTCCACAGTGACAGAAGTGTGGAAATTCAACATTAGGGTTAACACCCCATCATCCCACCATCAACGCCCATATCCTCTACACACCAACAGATGTCGGGGTGTGCCATGGGGTTGACAGCCCCAACTCTCACCCCATTTCATGTGTAAGCAAGCTGACATGCTAGAGTATAGGAGAATGGGGTGAGAGTTAGGACTTATGACCCCATGGCACACCCCAATGTCTGTTGGTGTGTGGAGGATGGGGGCATGGGGGTGGGGTAGTGGGGTTACAACCCTAACATTGAATTTCCACACTTTTGTGGCTGTGGTAACAACCCTAACTGATGCATTAATTAAATTTTTTGCAAAAAATTTCATTTTGTTTGGAAAAAGTGTTATATAAATAGGAAATGTTGTTGGAAGCACAGGGCCCAGCAAGCTGCCAATTTGAGCATAATGATATCTATCTGAGGGATCGTGGGCCCTCCAGGCCCTGTGCTCCCATTTATACATAGCTACAGAGCCATACAGCAGTCCCATTGAGGAAGGGACCCTTGTTATACAAATCAGCCAATATATCAGGAACAGTAGCAGGTAGGAAAAAAATTCAAGTGCTATTGTAATCGTGACAGCAAGATGTCCACATGACATACATCGACTGAATCTGTATCTCACATCATTTATGAGATATGAGTGCTGAAAAGTGCTGTGAATGCTAACTCTGTGGACATAATTGTGGCCCATGGACATGAAAATGACCCATTGGAACTCTAATTCCTAAATATCTCAGTAACCGTACAAGGTGGAAAAAAGTTCAAATTTCATGGTATTCATGGCTTTCCAGCCTACTTCTGCATTTTTTCCAAAAACTTTTGTGACAAAAAATCCATATCTAGAACCTTTTTTGAGATACGGGCACCAAAAGGCATGACGGGCACTGCAATATTATCCTATTGAAACATTTCTGAAGTTCGCAATACTGTAACTATGGGCTTGTTCGAGGTTTTCATACCAAACCACTAAAAGGCACATCTGTGGAACTAGGGCTTGCCACCCTGAAAGTTTCAGGCCAATAGCACAATCCACCTTGCCACAATGAAGTGACAAAGGAAACAACACATTTAGAAATGCGTTTGTACAGTGTTACCGTGATTATTTTAAATGTTTTTGTGACACTCCTATCTCTATAATTGGAATGTGACCATGAATGCAAAAAATATTGCAGTGGTTATTTTTCATATGATCGCGATTATTTTCACGGTAACATAAAATATTGCCGAGAACAAAAACATGGCAAAATGATGAAAAAAATTTGAAAAACACATTTCCAGACCAGCTAGTGAAAAATTAATGCTAGGGTCATGTTCCTCATGGGCCAATTAGGTAAACACAACTGTTGTTGTTTATCAAAGCGCACTATTTTTTGAATTACAATGTTTTTTCTCTCTCGCTAATTGAAAACAAGATGGCAGCAGTACAAAAACAATACCAGGCAGCTCAACAACAAAAAATATGACTGTGAAAATGTTCGCAGTGTACTCATAAATTTTCCCATAGGCTATAATGGGGCATGAAAAAATGGAATAACTTTTGAAAGGAGCATTATTTTTTCACCAAATCTTCAAAAGGCACCAGTTCAACCCAGGACACATGTAGGGAAACAAATCTGAACCCACTCAAACACATTCTTCAGTCCACTATGGCTTACCAAAGAATTTGCAAACGCGTGATCTGTCACTTTTTGAGCACCCCACGGTTCTGCAACTGTACATCTGACCAGAACAAAACTTTCCAGATCTAGAGATCTATGATGGGCAGTCCTGCCTTCCAAATGTCAGGCAACTTGGACAAATGGTTGAAAAGTTATTAAAGTGCAAGCTTTGAGGTTTGACATAGAAGTGGCCATGCAACTCTCACTATAGTGGCACTACTGTGCCACTATAATGTATGTATGTATAAATAGTGCTCCCTCAATTATCTGCCCCTCGATTATCCGCCACCCTCTGTTACTGCCAGTCTCACCTCATGTCCCGACAGATCCCCATGTTAATTCCCTCTTTCATCCGTCTCCCTCTGTGTCTGACATCTGCCAGCATTTTATTTTGCCCAACCCCTATATCTCCCATTGTAATTTCCCTCCTTCTTCTACCATCCAAGCCGTCTGGCATCTGGCATCACATGCACTGTATAATGGGCTCAAAAATCGCCAATGTTTTTAAATCAAGTTTTTTTTTTGTTCTTATAGAAAAAATAACTTTGTAGGAGCATCTTGGCCATACAATGAGAGTACAGTACTGAACTGTACAGTACAGTATGTAGACTCCCCCCCGTAACTCCCCTCGCAATCCCATCGGTCATCTGTACATCTTCCAATCTGCATTGGCCTTATTAGGAGATACAGTATTTTTTTTATACAGATACAGCTTGTGTAATGCATGGGATGCTGCTGGTGGTGTGGCTTACACAGAAGTGGGAACCAGGAAGTCGGTGGCAGATGCGATGGCCGAGTCAATGTGTATAAAGTGAATGCGGCTTGTATTGTTATGCCTATCTAACCTGCATGGAGACATGTTTTTTCTCTCTTTTGTTCCTCCTCTGAGTCACCTGGATCTCTTTGGTGCACTCAACAAGTCTGTCCACCTGATCTTTTTAGAGAGTTCATAATCAGACATAAAGCACTCGCACAGTACTCAGCTGCTCCCTACTTTAAACCACAGAACGTACGTCCTCGTCCTCCTACTGGAATAAGCAACAAGTACAAGAACATCCTTCTCTGAATAATCCACTCCCTTTCCCACTCCATTAAGCAGAGTACCAATTCCAACTCACTTACAGCTTCCAAATGTACAGTACCATTGAGTCTACCAGTATTTCACTCCCTGGGTCACTTGTGACTTTTTTAAATACAGGTACTGTACTGTATGTGTGAGCATGTTTTTAATAAATAATTTTTTCATTGAATAAAATAAAACATATCACAAAATAAAATAACATTTTTGCAAATACAGTAGAGTATGTCTAAGGGTTTAAAAGTGTATGCACACTATATACACCAGCAAATCACCCAGATATAATGTTCAACATTTTTTAACATTGCAGGTGCCATCATTTAATGTATACCCTCTATTATCCACCACCCTCTGTTATGCACCACAAAACAGTGGCACAAAGTTGGGCAGATAATAGAAGGAGCACTGCATGTATATATGTATATGTGTGTGTGTGTGTGTATCTATATATATATATATATATATATTCTGGAGTAGCCTAATTGATGTATATAATATTACTATTACTACCCTTAAAATACTAAACTCATCCCAGCTGGTAGAGGCACTTGGAAAGCTAAACTTTTCACTGCACAAAGGGTTGCTACATAGGTGGAAGGTCAGATCCAACACTGACTATTAAAGATGCCGTGGTTAAAAACCTCCCAATATAGCATTATAGGAGGTAGTACAACATAGTGGTTAGCAGCACTGAGCTGTAAACCTGGGGAACTGGGTTTGAATCCCACAATCACTGCTTGCATACTGTGTGACCATGAGCAAGTCACTTACCTTCCCTGTGCTCCCCAGGACACACCTGGAAACAAGCCTTGGATTAGTGTGGCTTTCTGGGCCAAAAATTCTAAAATAAAAATAAAATGCTGGCAAAGCGAGTGCAGAAGTATGGGTGAGGGAGGTTTTGTCAGGTGTGCTTTTCAGCTATGCTTCATCAAATGTTTTTAACTGTGACAAGACTGAATATTTTTATGTTTGCCCTTGCACACAACGCAAACATTATAGTCGGGTTTTGAGAGGTGCGTCACTGTTGGTCCAGTGCAGGATAGTCTGCAAGGGGCTTGTCAGTGTCAGACTAATCATCACCAGGCTGATCGTGACACTATTCTGGTCTTGCTGGGTGGAAACAATGTGTATGTCAAAGAAAAGAGATGGACAAATCATAGGGCGACTCTTTCCCTTGATCTGCAAAACAACGCCCAGCAAGCAGAGCTGATCAGCATCCTGATCAGCCTGTTGTGGTCCCCCCTAATGTAAACTAAAATAAAGAAACATGTCCCTCAGTCCCTCCAACTCATTAATTCTTAATTTTCTGACACCAGGGTGCCCAATCCCCAGTGCTGGCTACTATCCCCACTCCACCCATTTTCATTGTGCGACACTGGGGAGCCCACTATTGGTTCCACCCACCAGATGTAAGAAAACCATCCCTCAATCCCTCCCAGCCCTTTCTTGTCAATTTTCTGACAGCTGGGTGCCCAATACCTAGTGCTGGCAACTATTCTCCTCTCTGTCCATTTTCCTTGTGTAACACTGGGGAGCCCACCCCCAGTGCTACCAAACATAACACCAACACACGGGTGCCCATCCCCCAGTGTCAGTACTGGAAATAAAGAAAACTGTCCCTCGTACACTTTTTTGTTTATTTTAATGTACCCGGTAATAAACAAAACATCCATCGATGACTGTTGTCACTGCCACTGTTACCCTTGCCCCACCTGATCCTCCCATTCAGCACCCATTCTTTTTCCTGCACCAGGGTGACCAATACTCTCAGCTAGATACTATCCCCCACCCTGTCTGTTTCCATTGTGTGACACTGGGGAGCCCACTCCCAGTGCCACCAAACATGACACCGACATTGGGGTGCTCAATCCCCAGTGTCGATAACTGAAATGAAGAAAACAAGCTTTCATAGATTTTTTTTTATACAACCCATAAAAAAGAAAAACATCCATTGATGTTTATTGCCACCACTGTTACCCTCTCCCCACCCACCCCTTCAACTCAGCACCCCACCACACCATAACCCCCATCCCTTACTTACCTACCAACCAGGGGTCCAATGCTGTTATCCTCTCTGGACCAGAGACACACATTCACTCTTCAATGCTGGACTGGGAACTGAAGAAATCAGGTAAGTGGTACAATGTATTTCATGGGGTTTTGGATTTGTCCTAATAACTTGGTCATTTTTGAATATTTGTTCCTCAGATGTTCAAAATGACCTTTTGGGGAACTCACATCATGAACAATTGCTGTGAAATTATTCAAATCCATCTTGAAAGATGATTTAGTGGTTGCTGCATGAAATCAACCTTTGAGTGGGATTTGAACATTTTCTCTGCCATTATTCATGGGGTGAGGTCATCAAAAGGCTATGTTGAAAATTTGAGGTAAAAATATTTAAAAACAACAAAGTTATGAGCATACATTGACATTTTTCAATGAGCGCTTATAACTTTGGTACTTTTCAATATTTTCACCCCAAAATTTCAACATAGCCATTTTTCAAACAACCTCATCAGTGTGACAGCTGTCATTTTTCAAATCCTGGTTAAAATGTGTTTTCACACTTATGACATGAAATCACCTTTCAAGCAGGATTTAAAAGTTTTCTCTACTCTTGTTCATGAGGTGGGGTCATAACAAGGCTGTCTGGGACCATAAGAAGGCTATGCTGATAATTTGGGGCAAAACTAATACAAAACAACAAAGTTATGAGTGTACATTGAAAATGTTCAATGCATGCTTGTAGCTTTGGTAGTTTTCAGTATTTTTACCCCAAATTTTCAACATAGCAATTTTTTCACATCTAGTCATAAATGTGACAGCTGTTATTTTTCTAATCCTGGGCAACGTGTGTTTTCACACTTGTGGTAAAAGCTCATTGGGAAGGATTTGAACATTTTCTCTGCCCTAGGTTCATGAGATGGGGTCATAAAAAGGCTATGTTGAAAATGAGTGGTACAAATATTGAAAAACAACAAAGTTATGAGTGTACATTGAAGTTTTTCAATGCACACTTATAACGTTTGTCATTTTCAATATTGTGACCCCAAATTTTCAACATAGTCATTTTTCACACCACCTCATTAACATGACAGATGTCATTTTTCAAATCCATGGCAAAATGTGTTTTCACACTTGTGTCATGAAATTACGTTTCAGCCTTTATTTTATATATGACACCGATTGTGTTCAGGAGTGGTCATAAAAAAGCTATGATGAACATTTAGGGTCAAAATGCAAAAAAACAACAGAGTTATGAAAAAACGTTGAATTGCTCCAACTTTTACTCATAACTTTATTTTTGCAGATTTTTGCCCCTAATATTCAACAAATTCCTTGTGTTTCTCCAACTCCTGAACATGACAGGTGTCATTTTTCAAATCTCCGAAACTTGTTTCCGCAGTCGCACTATGAAATCATTTTTCAGACGGAATTTAAAAAATTCCACCTGTCTTGATCATCGTACCATGTTACCACAGTGAAACCCGAACAGCAAAACCCATTATAGTGACAATTTAGAACATATTCAAAGTTGTCGCTGAAAGGGTCCTGCTGCACTCTGGTGCCAGTTTTGCCGGTATTTCACCACTTCACAATCAACTGTGACTTGGAGTTGATTATATACAGTATGTAACAGCGGGTGTGGGGGGGCAGTTGGTTTCTGACAGGAGAAATACCGAATGTCAGTATTATGCCCATTGCTGCAGAGGGCTTCGACCACTTCGGTGTTGAAGTGGATTGGTAGAGGCCTTGATCATAATGTCAAGTCATAAAAAGACTGTTGGAAATTCATGGAGCCCACAGAAAATTAGTTATTGCCTCTCAGCTGACCTATCCTGGGTAAATACAATCTTAAAATATGTAAAATCAGGGCATCACTGCAAATGACATATTGCATCTCTTCTGGTCTATCCTGGGCAAATATATAGTAAAAATGTGTACAAGCAAGACTCAGTACAACAGCAATGCACGTGGTGAACATTCAGCATTGACAAATGCTTGTTTGTCATTGCATTGGTTACAGCACACTTAGTTTTAAATCAGAATTGTGGTGGGGAAAACAGCCAAAGGATGGCTGTCACTGTTATGTTGCTGTAACATGACCACCACACAGAAATCAGAGCTGCTTGTGATCATCTAGGCAGCACAACCCAGGTACTTTTGATGTGTTTGCCATTTACCAGTCACCTGTCACCTATGGCTACAACAAATCTGCTTGGATGTCTGGAGAAATACTCTATTTATGGAATGGCTGTGGAACTTGGAATTGAAAGTTACAGGGGCATTGCATTACCTTAAAAAATGTTAGTGGCCCTTCTGTTCATGGTTTGCATAACATCTCATTCCATTTTTTACCTCCACACACAATCTGTCTAATTAAACTGCTCAATCAGGGAATAATTTATGCTTTCAACTGACACCATGTCTATGCAATGCAGCAGAGAGCTAAGAAGTGTGATCATTTATGACATTATTGCACACCCTGAGCTGTGTTTTTGCACTTATAAAATGGTTTTAAAAGCATAAAAAAGAAAGTAAACTTAACCTTGTAGTAATGTGAAATTAATACAGCCATGTGACTTGTGTTGGCTCATCAGACTGTTTGTTTGCTCCTAGACATTTCATAATGTAAGTTAAACTACTTAGCAAGGTTATTTTTTTAATTCTTTGGTAACCAAGTAAGGCCCACTAGGCACAAGACCTGTTTTCATGGGCAACCCAGGAGCACTGGTGCGGTTAAGTGACTTACCCTCAGGGTCACACAGTATGCAAGAGGAGGTTGTGAGAATCAAACTATTGTCTGCTGGATGTACTAAGCTCATTCATAGCTCATTATGTTAACCACAAGGCTATACTGCCAGCCCTGGATCATGTCATTATGGTACTACCCCTGCCTTATGGCCATACGTATGGTTCAGGGGCCTGAATCAAACTCCAGTTGAGGTTAGTGACCAAAGTTGGAAATAAGTTGTAAGGTGCTTCCACTCTGGGAAAGTTAAAGTGAATAAGGTGGTAAACTGTAATGCCCACTAAGAAACAATACCTACCAACTGTGGCACCATAGAAACATATAAATTGTTGACAGATAAGGACCACCAGACCCATTCAGTCTGCCCATAGAACCTATACATTGTATGTGGCCACTGACCCTATGTGATCAGTGGCTTTTCATCACTCCCTCCCCTCTCAAGGTTCCGTTGTGCCTGTCACAGGCATGCTAAACCCTCCACTGTGCTTGCCCCCATTACCTCCTGTGGCAGACTTTTCCAAGTGTCAAAAACCCTTTCTGTATAGAAAAACTTCCTTACATCACCTCTTAATCTACCCACTCCAATTTCATATTGTGCCACCTTGTTCTACTACTTTTCTACATTGGTAAAGGTCCCACACCTGCACCTTGTTTATGCCCTTGAGGTACTTGAACATTTCAATCAAGTCCCCCTGCTCTCTCCTCTCCTCCAGTGAGAATATATTGAGGTCCCTTAGTCTCTCCTCATATGTTTTGTGGTGCAATCCCTGCACCATATTTGTCACCCTTCTCTGGATAGTCTCCATCTTGTTTATGTCCTTGCACAGGTGTGGCCTCCAGAGCTGCAT
The DNA here is from genome assembly GCA_016271365.2 of Neoceratodus forsteri. Lineage (NCBI taxonomy): Eukaryota > Metazoa > Chordata > Ceratodontiformes > Ceratodontidae > Neoceratodus > Neoceratodus forsteri. The sequence continues at coordinate 607,933,998 of CM057454.1, read as the reverse complement.
GCAGTACTCCATGAGAGGCCTTACCAATGTTTTATACACCACAGGTTCAACATACCTTTTTCCAACGTAGTGCAATAACAATTGAAATCACTTTTACCACTCTATACAAAGAAACAAGCGGTGACTTGGATGTTAAAACGACAGCTGCAACAGGGCCTTATTTAAAAATGTATAGAGGTTGGGAAAAGGGTTGATTAGCTAAAGTAAAACCATTAGTAGCAGCTGGTAATGCCTTTTTGCCTCAAACACTTTCAACCTTAACACTGCTGGCTGTGCAAACCACACTTCTCCACATCCACACTGATACCAGTTGCAATCACACCATGTCTGTTAGGGAGCTTCCTGAGCTGTCACTGGGTACCAAGGCATTGGAAGGATGCAGGCTTGTCAACCCTTGCATTGCCCATTTTCTGAGCCAATTAAAGAGCAACTGACATCACTTCTGCAAAATTTCAGAATTAGAATAAGCATACCCCCAGGAAATCTCATACCAAAAACTAGATTCCTACGTTACTTTATTTTAAAGCTATGAGCTATTTTGTAACCCTGATTTCACTACCTGTTCAGAAAAACCTGTTGAAGTGAAGAGCTACTGATGATGTCATTTCAGGAACTCACTGTCTACTGTACAATAGTACTCCCTGTCCGCAAGCTTCTAAAGATCATGTGCAATGGTTTTCACAAATAAAACAGGTAACACCATTCAATAAACATTACTTTAAAAACTATGTGTGTCAGGTTTCGTTACAAAGTTGACAATATTTTTGGGGGTGCCTTTTTGCTGAGGTCCTTTTTTCCAGGTTGCTGGATGCTGGGTCATAGCACACTGTTGTGAGGTTTGCAGTCTGAATAAGTTTCTGATATGGTGAAAGGCTGAGATCATGCACATGTATCATTTGATTGAGCAGATTTCTAAGGATGGCACTTTAAAACAATTATTCCATCTCCTTATCACTGGGGGTAGGAGAGGTAATACTGTTTTAAAACCTTACTGGGAGTTTCTAATTTATCCAGCCAAATGTTTTCTCCCTATCAGGCTGTTTTTGGCCTACATTCAGGCTCATCTGTGTTCTACTCTAAATTAAACTGAGCATTTTACCAGAGCTAACATGTCCACCCTTAGTAGGAATTAACGCATATAAGGTCCCTATTAAAATGTATTGTAAAGCAGATACTGACAAACAGCAGTGAAGTTACCAACATTACAATACTAGCAGCATTACAATGTCCTATCAGGCACAGTAGAGTAGCACCCCAAATGGCATCAGCAGCCTGGAGCCATGCTGACTCAGCATCCAAAAACCCTAGAGCCACTGAATGTAGGTAAAAAAAAAACAACCTAACAGGGAGAACACATTGAGCTGGCTAAATTAGAAACCCCTAGTAAGGTTTCAAGACAGCATTGCCTCTCCCATCCCCATTGACAAGGAGATTGAATAACTGTTGCAAAGTGTCATCCTTAGAAATCACCTCTCCTTATATGATTTCTCATGCAGCCCCTTGACCATCTTTGTTACTCTCTGCTAGACTACCTCCAACCTGTTTATGTCCTCTGTAACATGTGGCCTCTAGAACTGGACACAATACTCCAGATGCAGCCTTACCAAAGACCTATACAGTGGCAATATGACCTCCCTCCTTCTGCTGGTGATGCCTCTGCTTATGCACCCCAGCATGCCACTTGCCCTCAATGCAGCTTTTTCACATTGCCTAGTCTAATTCAAGTCCCTAGATATAATAACCCCTAGGTTCCTCTCCTGCTTGGAAGCAGACAGCTTTTCTCCCTCCATGAAATACTCCACCCTAGGGTTTCTTCTTCCCAAGTACATGACTTTGCAATTCTTAGAACCAAATTTTAGCCTCCAGTCTTCTGACCATTTCTCCAGCTTTTTCATGTCCTTGTTCATTTGATTTACCCCCCACATTGCAGTCTACACTGTTACAGGTCTTTGTATCATCCACAAACAGACAAATATTCCCCTCTAACCTGCCAGAAATGTCACTGATGAAGACGTTGAATATGATTGGACCCAATACAGAACCCAACGGCACCCTACTAGTCACCTCCCTTTCCTCCGATAAGCTGCCGTTTATGACTACCCTCAGTGTTTTTGCCATATAACCAATTTCACACCTAGTTTATGATCTTCTGCCCCACTCCTAGGTCATCCAGCTTGCTGATCAATCTCCTTTGAGGTACGGAATCAAAAGCCTTTGCTGAAGTCAAGGTAAACCACATTCACTGCCCCCCAAGTCCACCACTCTGGTCACCAACTGAAGGAACTCTACCAGATTTGTTTGGCAGGATTTTCCTGCAGTGAAGCCATGTTGTCTTTGGTTCTGCTGACTGCTATATTTGAAGAATGCCAAGATCCTCTCCTTAATAAGGGATTCCCTTAACTTGCCCACTGCTGAGGTTAAGCTGACTGGGTGGTAGTTACCTGCCACCTCGTTATTCCTGCTTTTGTGAAGAGGGATCATGTTTGTCCTTCTCTAGTCCTCTGGGACCACCCCACTCTCTAGGGACTTGTTAAAAATCTTTGCCAGGGGTTCCTCTAGTTTGCTCCTCAGTTCCTTAAGCATTCTTAGGTGGATGCCACCAGTGTCCATAGCCTTGATCACTTTCAGTTTGCTGAGCTCTTCCAGCACCCATTTTTCTGAGAAGGGACTGGTGTATACTTCACCAGTGATGGGATACCTCTTGCATAGCAGTGGACCTGCACCCTCTTCTTCTACCATGACTACCGAACAGAAATACTCATTGAGGACCTCCTCCTTTTTCCTGTCTCCCTCAACATTTCCTCCATCCTTTTGTTCCAGCCTAATGATACCCCCTTATTCTTCCTTCTTTCCCTGCTATACCTGAAGAAGGTCATGTCACCCTTCTTGGCACCCTGAAAATTCTTACTTCAGTCTGTGCCTTTGCTATCTTGATAGCCTTCCCCACTTCCCTTAGCTTCTCTCTATGCTTCCAAATCCTTTTTGGATCTAGTTTGCTTATACACTTAGTAAATGCTCTCTTTTTATTCTTGACCTTAATGAAGACATCCCTGGAGAATCATAGAGGGTTTCTCCTTTTTTTGGATTTGCTAACACATTTAATGCATATATCAGTGACCTTAGATATTGCCTTTTTTAGGTTAGCTCAACTTGTCTCAACCCCCTCACCCAGCCCATGTTCTAGACTCACCTTAGTGTATTCTCTCATTTGTGGGAAGTCAGCTTTTTTGAAATTCAAAACCCTAATTTTAGAATGGCTTGTGTCGCCCACCATATTTACCTTGACCCACACCATGTGATGGTCACTAGCTCCCAGGTGGTTCCTCACTACCACATCCATAACCTTACCACTGTTTGTGAGTATCAGGTCTAGAACAGCCTTACCCCTTTTGGGTTGCTTTATTAGCTGTTCTAGGCCTGCCTCCTTCAGCGCTGTCAAGAAGTCCCTGCTCCTTACAAATGTCACTATCCACAAGCTCCAGTTGATGTTTTGGAGGTTGAAATCCCCTAACAGGCTCATCTCTTCTTTATCAGCCATTTTAAGGATTGATTTCAATAACTCTTTGCCACTTTCATTTCCTTTTGTGTGTGGTCTATAAATCACTCCCACTTGTATGGCTTCCCCATTACCCATCTCCAGGGTGATCCATAGTGTCTCCATGTCCACCATGGTCCCTTGAGTTATAGTTGCATTGATTCCCTCCTTAACATACATTGCTACCCCCTCCCCTTTTTCCCATTCTATCTCTTCGGTACAAATTGTAGCCAGGTATTGCTGTGTCCCAGTCATCATTATCATTGAACCAGCTTTCAGTCAAAGCAAACCATTCCAGTTTAGACTCAACCATTGTGGCAGTAAGTTTGGGTATCTTGTTTGCCAGGTAAGTGCATTTGTATACGTTACCTTCCCTACCCTCTAACCTGATCCACAAATTTGGCAGGGATACTATCAAAATGACCACATGGGAGGGGTGTTATCCACAGCCCCATCCCCCAATGCCTGATGGTGTCCATCACCCATGCAGGGGCTGTAGGCAGTACCAGGGGCATTTCTGCCAGAATCCCCTGGATGATCAGGTCAGCTCAGCAGTGGATCCCAGCTCTGCAAAGCACTGGGATCCATGGAATATGGCATCCAGTGTTGGTCCTACACAGGTTGTCATAGCCCCTACATCACTTCTGTAAGTGTGCAATTCAGCATTGGACAGTACCGGTGACTCCCACAGTCCCATAATAATGTTCCCAGGGCTGGAGGCCATTGGAGTGAGGGCCATTCAGGCCCAGGATGTAATGGGATGGCCAGGCAGAGAGAGAGGCATGTAGGCACTATGTGAGCCACTTATTTTATTAATTTTTAGTTTAGTTTTTGTTAACCGGAAAAGGAGGGATATGCAGTTCTGCCTATTTTCAGCCTTGTCTAGGGAAGGGGGTGACACAGATGGAAAGCAAGTTCTACATTTCCTGTAAGCAGGATGGAGGAGCCCAGTTTGTAGATGGACAGAGGAGGAGGAGGAGGAGGAGGTTTGAGAAGTGAAAGAGAAGAATGTAGATTCGACATAATGGAAAGAAATGTCACATCTGCTCAACCTGCTGAAGACTATAATACATTAAATACAGAGGATGATGATGATGTCAGCAGGTCCAAATAAGGAACACTCTTTCAAATAAAGCAATGGCATGTAGGGGAGTTCCCCAAGGCTCAATATTGGGGCCCACCTTGTTTCTAATTTATGTAAATCAAGTTACAGAATACATGAATAGAATGAGCATAAGGCTCTACATGGATGATACTGTATTAGTAGCTTGCGGTACCAGTCTGGAAATGATGGCAAAAAACTTACAGGATGATTTTGGCACTCTGTGTGCATAGTTCACCAATTCTAAATTAGTTTTAAACAGTAAGATGTCAAAAACAATGGCATTTGGTTCAGTATCTGTAAACAAAAATGCTCCTGCAATTTCTATGAAAACAAAAATGAAATGCTGACCAAGGTAGAAGAATATAAATATTTAGGAGTATGGAAAGACACCAACTTAAAATGTGATTGTCATATAGATGAGCTAGGTCACAGAGTTGATTGTAGAATGGGAGCCTTTAGGAGAACTGGTTTTTACTTGAATTATTAGATAAGAAAATTAATTGTTAACCAATTATCAATTCCTACCATAGAATATGGTGACCATGTTTATGGATTTGCTAATAAATCATCCCCATCAAAAGCTGACAAAATTTATAATAGGCTAGCAAGATTCACTTCAAAATGTGACTTCTCAACCCAGCACTGCACTATGTATAGTAGACTCTGACAGCTGAACCCAGAAAACAAAAAGAGACTAAAATGGACTGGTCAAATACACAAAGTCATGCATTTTGAAAAAAAAACACCTGTTTCATAGAACAACTGCATAAAAAGGAACATAAGTATATTTTAAGGAAAAGTAGTGCACAAAAATCTGTGTCCCCTAGGATAGCAAACAAAGTTGATGTTATGACTTTCCCCTACACAGTTATGAAATATTGGGAAACTCTAAACAACAAAGGTATAAAACTGAAGTAAAATCCCAAACTCTTTGTGACATACCTTAAAACAAATTGAAGGTTATACTGTATGTATTTGTGAAAGGTAAACACACACTTAAACTAAGATGAATTCTCAAGACCACCTGATTTTTCTGATTATCGATGCTCAGAGACATGTATTTCTAAGGTTTTAAATTATTTAAGGAATGTATTAAACCTATATTTACCTATTAACTCAAGAATATACATATATACAGTATATATATATAGCGAGAGAGAGAGATAGACTGATATTATATATATATATAGATATATATAGATATATATATATATATATATATATATATATATATATATATATTACAGACCCCACAGAAAATGTATTGTAATTCTAACTGTTCATTCATTGCTAACCAAATTGATATCTGTAGATGCTGTATGCACTAATCTAAAATAGAGTGTGTGTATTTATATTGTCCTAAAGTCTACAGTTAGTCTGTATTAGAATGTTTGTTTTTTATAGATTATAATTGTTGAAACTGGATCTCATGCCCAAACAGGACCACCTTGTAAACAAGACCTTTGTTCCTAATGATGTGAATTTTCCAGTGATTTTCTTGTATAAAAATACAGATTTTACTACATATCAAAATGGCAGAACATAAACTTACTATAGAAATGGAACAAAGGATGAAACATTTATTTTTACAAATGACAGAAGTTGAAAATAATTATTACATGGAAAATAGCAAACTTGAAGAAGAAAAGAAGAAGAAGAAACATTATTTGGGTAGTCCCTCTAATGCATCAGAAAAAAGATGGGACAAATGGGAGAAGCACCATTAAACTCAAAAAGTACTGCGGTTGTATCTAATGCTCAAAATGTTACTCCAACAGCTCCTTTGATAACAAATGACTCAGGGGCAACTAATAATAACCCAGCCACTCATATGTATGCCAGTTTTTTCAAAAGCCAGTTGAAATGTTAAATTGCAGGCATGCTGTGTGCTTGAGGTACCTTGGAGGAATGGAGGTACCTCCTGACAGAGTTTATGTTGGAAAAATGATAATCAAAGAAAACCTGGTATTTTCACAAGCTGAAGAGTATGCTGTCATACAGGCACCTCAAGAGAGCACATTTGCTGTAAACTTTCATTCTGAAGTGCTACTAGACCATTTTTGGGCTCAATACAATCCCTAGAAAATCACCCGACTGTGGACCCCATTCCAAGCTATCCCCCTAAACAAACCACATATAAGACAGTGACAATCCTATTCAGAAATGAGATTGTGAATATTTCTGACATCATTTACTGGTTTGAAATATGTACTACATGCAAGGCATCCCAGACCCCATCATGGATTGTGAGGGGTTTTGGATGGGGGTGTTAAAATTCCAGATTAAACTGAGACAAAATGACACTGGGATACAACATCTCCTTAATTGTTTTTATCTGGGCCATAATAAAAGCATTGTATTCTACAAAGGCCAGCCCAGATCTTGTTATAAATACAGATCACCATGACATGTCAGCAATAACTGTGAAAAAGTCAAATGCATCCAAAGTGACTCTTTAGGACATACCAGTTTTCATTGAACAGCCACGCTGAAATGCAACCTCTATGAAGAGGACGTCGAGACTTTTACTTCATGTTCCTGGGCAGCACATAATACAGCCAGCACTGACTATGGGGAGCAAGTTTTTTATATCTGCAAAGCAGCAAGAATTACCATGACACGTCCAGATACTGCCAATCCCATACACAATATAACCTCATCTACTTCTAGGATGACCATTGCAAACAACACAAGGACGACACCAATAAAAACTCAAACTATTCAGTCTAAACCCACTGTACAAAACAAAGACACTGAAGTAACCTCCTGTGTTACTGCACCTGTACTTATTACAGAACCTGAAATGACAGAAATGCCCCCTCTCCCTGAAACACACACTGACAAAACAGAATTTCAAGCGGTACAAAAAAGTAAAGCCAAAAAGGCCATTACTAAGAAAACAGACCAAATTTCATTACAGTGGTGAAATACTGAAATGGGTGAGTAATCAAATTCAGTATCAATACATTCTTCACAAAAGGATCCTGCCTCTGATATGGATGAGCAGCCTGTGCATGCCGCAAATAAACCTGGAAGAAAATGATGGGGGACAAGAGTGTGACTTTTGACTGGAGCAGGTTCACCATGAGGGTGGCTCCTGGCTGATTTCATACAGTGCACAGTGTATTTTTTAACTAAGAAAGCCAGAATCTCCTGTGTGTGCTGAAGAATACCGGAGTTCAGGGCATGTGACCACCGCCTCCTGTTTCACAAGAGACAGAGATTTTATCTCAGCTGCTACACCTAGCTGTGTAGTTGGTGGAGCCCTTTGAGCCTGCCAGTAGTTGACTAGACTGCCTTTTTAAAGGCAGCCTTCCTTTGGGTATGCCCATGATATTCCAGAGAAAGGAATCACTGGTTGGGCTAATTTATTAACAACTGCTATCAAACTGACATTAGCACCTTAACAACGATTCTGATACATACAGCTGATACTGGGACTCTGGACAGACTATCTTAATACTTTTTGGCAATACTTAAAAAAAGGCAGAAATTAAAGCCTCAGAAATGTAATTAGATGGTCAATGCAATATTGTAACAAGTTGATAATTGTATAGAATGTTTACCATCTACTGGACAAACTGGAATACTGTATTTATTTGAAATGCTAATGTTTTTTAATGATTTGAAGTGTTTATATCTTTTGAACTGTTTTTTAATTGAAATGGCAATTGCCGATCATTAAATTTTATATTGATTGATTGATTGAAAGGCAACCTATAGCTACAGCTGCAGTCTGGCACTTATTTGTTGTTGCTAGGTAACTCATTGAGTTGACGGGGAGCTCTACTTCTGCCCAGCTCAGCATAAAATTAGAGCCTCAGTGAGTGGAGGTGAGTGCAGGGCAGAGGCGATGCAGGCAGGGGCAAGCTGCGTCTGCTGGTGTCAGCTGGGGAAGATGGGAAATTGGGTCCTTCCAGCTAGACCACTAAACATAACATATGCCAATTAAAACAAGACAAACTCAGTGAGGTAGCATTATATGAAGTAAGGTAGCTGTGTATATGTTGAGTACCTTCAATTAAATTAATAATGGAAGGTACTCATGTGATGCTATCAGGTGGGGATTATGGAACTAAATGTAACACCTGTTCCAAATTTTCTATACAGGATACCACAGACACTGGACAGTACACATGTGAGCAATATGTGGAGATAAAAGAACTAAGAATTAAAATAATAGGAATTGAATTACAATTAAAATGTTTTACTGACCCTTGAAAAAGCACCACAGTTAATAGAAGAAACTTGGATAATAGTCAGGAAAGGATCAGCAAAAGAACAAGGGAGAATGAAGAGGCAGACAACAGCTATAACATAGAAAACCCTATACAAAAAAAAGGTAGGTGTGCTATGGACTTCTCATTCCCAGTAGAAAATCAGTTTGCTCGTCTCGTGACCCTTATAGACAACATAGATAGCGAAACACAGGAGATCATGGACATGGTAACAGAAACAGCTGTAAACGAACAAGTACCAACAGGAACTAAAACTGAAAGTCAACACATTCAGCACACAAACTCAAATAATGACACTCATCAAGCACATGAAAAAATAAGGACATCAGATAATAATGAACGGCTTGTATATATTATTGTGGATTCTATGGTTAAATACACAAACTCCTATACTACAGACAATAAAAAAGAACAAGTGACAAGCATGTCACTGCCAGGAGCAGGTACTGAAGACATTTATTCACAACTACCAAACATACTGAAAAAAAATGCAACCCAGAGAAAGTCTCTGGTAGTACTCCATCCAAGAATGAATTACCTTAAGAAATTAACAGAGGATGAAATAATACATGGTATCAAAAAGGCACATGCATATCTAAATGAACAAGGGCGGGAAGACATTTTGTTGAAAATCCCACCAGTACCTACAGCTAAAGCATGGACAAACAAAAAAATTGTTAAAATTAACAACTGGATCAGACAATGGTGTCTAACAATAATTTCAAGACTATAAGAACATGAGAAATTGTTAATGGTAGCAGAGATCTCTTTAGCATGTATAGTCTGCACTTGAACAGAAAGGACAGTCAGTTACTAGGGAACCTTTTTAATAAACATATAAAAACATGTTTAAACTGGTAAGGAAGGGGGGAGGGGACCTAACCACATCAAAATCTAAAACTCAGCATAACGCCAAAAGAAAAAAACAAAGCAAACCCATGTAACAACTTAAAATGGCATTAACCTGCTATTAGTAAATGCCAGAACTTTACGGAACAAACAGGATGAACTAAAACAGATGGTAACATTACTATCTGTGCTGTTACTGAAGCATGGTTCACAGTCGATGACTGGGAAAAAAACGTATCTGGCTATCATCTGCTTCACAGGGATTCTACTAACAGATGAGGAGGTGGTATTGCACTATATATAAAAGACCACATAACATCAGAAGAACTAGAAATAAATCACAGTAAAGAATGAGGGGAAAGTATATGGGTACAACTAAACATTAACAATAAAAAAATAACAACTGGTTTATGCTATAGACCTCCTAATTTAGATCTAGACGACGATATAATATTTTTGGAAAACATCAACTCAGTTAACATTCACGGTCATTGATTACTCCTGGGAGATTTCAATTTTCCAAAAATTGCCTGGGGAACTACTACGGGGTCTACTCATATAGAAAACAGATTTATTGCAATCCTTTTAGAGAAAATCTAGAACAAAGAGTCCTAGTACCCATGAGGGGGACTAGTATACTCGATCTAATCCTGACAAATCTTGATGAAGAACTAAACAGCACTGTGGCCTTGATGGAGGAGGAACATCTGGATATCGTGGCAGTCACAGAAACATGGTACACACAAAACCATGACTGGGATGTAAACATACCAGGATACACTATCTACAGGAGGGACAGGGAGGGTAAAAGAGGAGGAGGAGTAGCTCTTTACATAAGGGAAGGAATCAAAGCAACAGAACAAAAGGGAAAACAGGGAGGAGAAGAAGCACTGTGGGTAAATTTGGAGACCGGCAATGGCACTGCCAATCTGCACAGAGGTTAGAACAGACTCTCTCTCAGGGGAGGAAATGGACAAGGAAATGATAGAAAGTATACTTAGAATGGCAGAAAAAGGGGAGATATTGCTGATGGGTGATCTGAATATGCCAGATGTTGACTGGAATGCAGTTGCAGCAGCCACTTCGAAGAGTGGGGTTATTCTAGATACCCTACAGGGGGCATGCCTTAGACAACTAGTATTGGAACCCACTCAAGAGGGAGCAATCTTAGACCTGGTTCTCTCAAATGGAGATGAAGAGAGGATCACAAATGTAAAAGTGGGTAGTCATCTGGGAACCGGCGACCATCGAACAGTATGGTTCACAATAAACACAGCAATAGAGTCAAGCCATACTAAGGCAAAAGTACCAGGCTTTAGGAGGGCTGACTTTGCCAAAATGGGTGAGTGCCTAAGGAATGCACTAGCAAATGGGCAGGAAGGAGGGGTGGAAGAACAATGGGGAATAATAAAAACTGCCATCACAGAGGTAACAAGCCTTTGTGCGAAGCGAATAAACAAAATGAAACGATGTATGAAACCACTATGGTTCTCGAAGGAAGTGGCAGTGAAGGTTCAAGAGAAAAAGAAAGCATTCAGAAAGTACAAGGAATCACAGAAAGAGCAGGACAGAGAACTGTATCAGTTAAAACAAAAGAAAGCTGGGAAGACAGTCAGAACAGCAAAGGCCCAAACCGAGGAAAGATAGCCAACTCAGTTAAGAAGAGGGATAAAACCTTTTATAGGTACATCAGGGAGCGAAGGAAGACCAAAGGAGGGATAGTGAGGCTTAATAAAGGGGAGGAGGGTGGGCAGAGGGTGACTGTGAAAGGCAAAGATACTAAACAAATATTTTGCTCAGTATTTACAAAGGAAGAGGGAGGTACCTAAAATAAACAGTAGAAACACTCTGGATACAGAAGTTGATACCAGCCCATTTACAGAAGAAAGGGTTCTGAAAGAACTCTTAAAACTTAAGGTGGACAAAGCAATGGGGACTGATGGGATTCATCCCAGAATTCTAAAATAACTAAGGGTAGAACTAGTGACACCACTGACTACCCTCTTTAACAAATCATGGGAGGATGGGGTGGTACCCGAGGACTGGAGGAGGGCAGATGTAATTCCGCTTCACAAAAGTGGGAGCAAGGCAGAAGCAGGGAAACTACAGACCTGTTAGTTTAACCTCAGTGGTAGGGAAAATGATGGAATCACTTCTGAAGGAAAGAATTGTCAAGTTATCTAGAGGCCAGAGGAGCACAGGACCCAAGGCAGCATGGATTCACAGCGGGAAGGTCATGCCAGACAAATCTGATAGATTTCTTTGACTGGGTGACCAAAGTAGTAGATCAGGAAAGGGCTGTGGACATGGCCTACCTAGACTTTAGCAAGGCATTTGACACAGTCCCACACAAAAGATTAATATACAAGTTAGCCAGCCTGGGAGTGGGTCCCAAGATGACAGCCTGGGTAAAGAATTGGCTGGAGAATAGGACACAGAGAGTAATAGTAAATGGAGTCCACTCTAAAGAAAGGGGGTTACTAGTGGGGTACCACAGGGTTCAGTATTAGGACTGGTCCTCTTCAATGTTTATAAGTGACATTGCAGAGGGACTGGAAGGAAAAGTATGTCTCTTTGCAGATGACACAAAGATCTGCAACAGAGTTGATGCACAAGGTGGGGTGGAAAGGATGAGAAGGAACTTGGCAAGGTTAGAGGAATGGTCAAATGTATGGCAGCTTAGATTCAATGCTAAGAAGTGCAAGGTAATGCACCTGGGAAACAAATACCCAGGGGAAGAGTACACAATGGGGGGTGAGATACTAACAACAACAAAAATGGAGAGGGACCTGGGGGTAGTCATATCAGATGACCTAAAGGTGGGCAAGTAATGTGAGAGGGCAGCAAGGAGGGCTAGGGGGATACTGGGATGCATAGGGACAGGAATCACCAGTAGAAAACAGGAAGTTATTATCCTTCTGTACAGACAGCTGGTGAGACCCCATCTGGAGTACTGCATGCAGTTCTGGAGACCCAATCTCCGCAAAGACATAGACAGAATGGAAGCTGTCCAGAGGAGGGCAACTAAAATGGTGCAGGGTCTACACCAGAAGACATATGAAGAGAGACTTAAGGAGCTTAATATGTAGAGCCTCGAGGAAAGGAGGGAGAGGGGGGATATGATAGAAACTTTCAAGTACCTCAAGGGAATCAACAAAGTCCAAGAGGTAGCATCTTTCAAAAAAAGAGGTGTGCAAGAACAAGGGGGCACAATTTGAAGATAGAGGAGGGGCGGCTCAGAGGTAATTTAAGGAAGTATTTTTTCACAGAGAGGGTTGTGGATACATGGAACGGCCTTCCGGAGGAGGTTGTGGAGTCAAAAACACTGGTGGAATTCAAGCATGCATGGGACAGTCATAAGGCAGTTCTAGGGGATGGGGGTAGGAAGAAGTAGGCTGCTGGTTAACTAGGATCTGCAGCTTATCCATTAGGTAGGGAAATGGGCAGACTGGGTGGGCCAAGCGGTCCTTATCTGCTGTCAAATTCTATGTTCTATGTTTCTATGTTTTTCTTTGAGATGGTGACCACAATATGGTAAAAGCCAACATTCAGTGGGATAACACTACATATGGAGGCACTACTCATATTAAACGTTATGGTAAAGAAAAATATGAAAGAATATATTAGATCTTGGGACAGGAAAAGGGACATGCATGGAAAATCTTTGCTTTCCAAATGGGAGCACATAAATAACAAAATCCAATATTGTATAGCTACATACAGTATGTACCAGTTACTGAGAAATATTCTAGTTTGCAAGAATCCCAAAATGGTTTTCTAAACAAATTAATCGGAGTATAAAAAAAGAAGAAGACATATAAGAAATACAAGAAAAACCCAACACCAGCAAACTGGTGATGTTATAAAGTAGTATCTAATAAAAACAAATAAATGATTAATAAATCGCTAAAATCAACATGGCAAAAGCTGTCCAGGACAACAAAATACTGTTTTTTAACTACTGTATATAGGAAGCTTGAAAGGAGGACAAAAAACATTAGGTAAAATAAAGGTAGAAGAAGTGGTTACAAATGATGAGCAAAACATTGCAAACAAGTTCAATGAATACTTAGAAACATAGACTTTGATGGCAGATAAGGACCACTTGGCCCACCCAGTCTGCCCATTTCCCCCACCTATTGGATAAGCTGCAGATTCTAGTTAACCAACAGCCTACTTCCTGCAACCCCCCACTATAATTGCCTTATGTCTGTCCCATGCATGTTTGAATTCCCCCACTGTTTTTAGACCCCCACAACCTCTCCAGGAAGGCGGTTCTATGCGTCCGCCACTCTCTCCATGAAAAAGAATTTCCTCACATTACCCCTGAGCCATCCCCCCTCTAACTTTAAATTGTGCCCCCTTGTTCTTACACATCTCTTTTTTCAGTATTTTCAAACCTAAAGAGAACCGTAACATCTCTTACAATATCAGCATGACCCACAAATTTGAATGCAAACCAATATCAGAGAGAGAGAAGCCAGAGACAAATTAAAACAACTAAAAGTGGATAAATCAGCAAGACCAGATGGAATCCATCCGACATTGCTCAAAGAGCTGGCAGATGAACTGGTGGGTCCCATGACTGAGTTATTTAACACCTCATTAAAAGAAGGAATGACAGTGCCAGCATGGAGGGAAGCAAGTGTGACCCCAATTTTTAAAAAGGGTGATAAGCAGGATGTCAGGAACTATAGGCCTATAAGCCTGACATCCATTTTAGGAAAATAATGGAAGGTTTCACCTGGGAACTCATTGAATCGCACATACAACATCAAAGGTTAACTGACATATTCTAACATGGTTTCATTCCTGGTAGATCATGCCTGATGAATCTAATACAATTCTTTGAGACAGTCAGTAGTGCCTTGGACAAAGGGCTCCCAGTAGACATAATTTATTTAGATTGCTCAAAGGCATTTGATTCAGTGCCACACAAACAGCTCATACAGTGTTTGACAAATCTTAAAATAAACCCAAAAGTTATACAGTGGGAAGAGTCTTGGCTTAATTACAGAAATCAGAGAGTTTGTGTCCGAGGTTATTTTGTCAGGTAGAAGTATGGTCATGAGTGGGTTCCCCCAGGGGTCTGTTTTGGGGCCAACATTATTCAATGTATTTGTCTCAAGTATGCAAACATCACCCAAAACACAGTCTTGTGAATATGCCAATGACACCAAGACTGGGGCAGTTGTTAATAACAAGGAGGCTGCTGAGCACCTCCAGAGTGACCTCAGACATCTCGAGGACTGGGCACTGAAACATGGACTGGATCTCAACATAGGCAAATATAAGGTGATGCACTTAGGCTTTAACAACCTCAAAGTTAACTATGTGTTAAGTAAGACATTCATTTCAACTACTAGCGAAAAGGACCAAGGAGTCTTTATCTCTGACACCCTTGCATTTGACACACACACTAAAGAAATGGTAAAAAAAAAAGTAAAAACAACTTGGGTGCATATTCAAACATTTCAGGAGTAAAAATGCAGATACAATTCTTCCCTTATTTACATCTCTGGTAAGGTCACATCTTGAATGCTGTGCCCCAATATGTTCACCTCAAAGTATCAGAAGTATTAATCAGATAGAAAAAGTACAAATGACAATGACTAAAAAATCAATAATCTTAAAGACAAAACATACATCGAGTGACTGAATCAACTAGGCCTATGCTCCTTACAATATCGAAGAAGAGAAGTGATCTCGGTTATGTTTACAAGGCCTTTCATAATGAGACATTGTGGGAGATGACAGGTATTTGTAAAAATGATGTTGAAAGGAAAACCAGATCTCATGATTTACAACTTAGGGGAGACATTTTTAAAACAACTAGAAGAAGTAGATGGTTTGCCCAATGAGTGGTGGTACAATGGAACTCCCTGCCAGAAGCTATTGTCCATAGTAACAACATGGATGTATTTAAAAAGTCATTAAACAAGCACATGGGAAAATCAAGGTTTGAATACTACCACTGATATGTGGTGAGTTATACAAAGGCTAATGCCGACTAACTCAACCCAGTTTCTATGATTTCTAAGATTGGCTGTAAAGAAAATGACTTGGTGATAATCATCACGGAATGAGTGAAATTCCTTATGAACTATCTTTGGCATCATTGAATGTCAGTAGTATCAAGACTGAAAGGAAACAAAACGCTATCTTTACAATTTTTGAAAAGTGTGCTTATGATGTAGTATTTTTTCAAGATACCAGATTAAACACCAAACATGAAATACAGATGGCGAGCACAGCATGGATATGGGGGCCAACTTACTGATCCATAAGAGAAGATGTATGTAGCGGAATGGGAATATGTATAAAGAACCCCATAGCAAAAAATTCACATATTGTAGAGATCTATCCAGGTAGAGCACTCCTAGTGGATATATCCATAGATACACAGGACTTTAGATTAATAAACATATATGCCCCCCAGACCAAGTTAGGAAGAATACACTGAGTAAAGGTGATATAACCCTTTTTATTTATATAAAAAAGTTTCCTCTTCAGGGAGATTCTAACATTAGCAGTCTTCAAACAGATAGAGGGCTACAAACAAATAAGATATTATGTGATGCTACATTTTTAAACAAATTGTTAAAGCAAACTGAACTTAAGGAAGCTTTTTACCAGACAAGAAAAAAAAACATCATACCTATTTTAAAGGAAAACTCTCTACCAGGATAGACAACTGGTTTATATCCCCAATACTACCAGCACAAAACACGTTTGTACATCCAGTAGCCACCTCAGATCATGGTCTGCTAAGCATAACAGTAATAAACTGTTTAGAATCCAAACCTAGGAAGGGGTACTGGAGGTTCAATACAACATTACTCTCACCCCCAGAAATCAGCCAAGACCTAGATAACATTATCTTAGCTAGAAAATTGACAATGCTCCTGTATGATTCCCCCTTGGAGTGGTGGGAGGACAGTAAAATGGACATGACAGACTATTTTAAACTAATGGGGCAAATAAATGGACAGCAAAAAAAACATCAGAAATATAGAGATGAGCACAGCTATACCACCTATTTACTTTACAAAACAATAGTACACAAGACAATTCCAATCAAATCATAAATATAAAGAATGAAATGCAACAATTGCAATATAATAGACTTAAACCATCAGGAGCAGAACAAAAATTTGTCACATGTGGAAAACAAATACAAATAAATCCCTTCGATAGTTGCAACAACAGAATCTCCAGAAAATGTATAAAATGCTTACAAACAGTAGAAGGGGAGATGGTGACAAATAGACTGGGTATTCTCACAGAAATAGAAACATATCTTACTAAGTTATTTGAACCATACAACCATATCTTGAAACTGAAAAAATGGAAGAATGGTTAGCATCCAGCAAATTACCACAACTTCCACAAGAACTAGTACCCATCTTAACACAACCCATTTCCCCCAAATGAACTTGCCCAGGTAATTTCAAATTTAAAAATAGATTCTGCTCCTGAGAGTGAAGGACTACCCAATAAATGTTATAAAACCATATTTCCGTACTGTATTTGCAAGCGGAACTTACAGAACTATACAATTGTTTACTACAGCAGTTGACACTACCCAAAGAAATGTATCAATGGCTTTTAATTTTCCAGTACAAAAATTGAGATAAGAAACTTTTATCAACTTGGAGACCAATCACACTTCTGAGCAGTGACTTTTAAATGTTATCCAAACTCCTTAGCCATAGGTTAGCCCCAATGTTAGAACACTTAATATATCCCTCTCAGGCCTGCTCAATACCAGGTAGAAAGCTTACAGGTATTCTTATGACACTCGGGGAAATGAAAGAACATGACAAGGAAGGTTCCGTATCTGGTTACATTCTAAGTTTGGACCAACAAAAAGCATTTGATAAGGTTTCTCATACATATTCATGGAAGTGTCTATCAGCATATGGAATTCCAGAAATATTTACTCGTTGGATAAAATTATGTTACCAGGAGGCTATTGTTTCTCCATACATAAATGGATGGATGGGAAGCAGATGTCCAGTCCTGCAAGGAGTTCAGCAAGGATGCCCTCTCAGTCCCTTACTATATATACTGTCTTTGGATCCATTAATATGAAAAATAAACAATTCAAAAACTATTTTACGACTCTCAGTAACTAATGATGATCAGGAAATTAAAATCTTGGCATTTTTGGACAATCTATGCTTAGTGATAGCTGATAAACAATCAGGGATACAAGCTAGGAACAAGCTACAAAAAGTCTCTAGAGTTACAGGATTTTCAATCAGTTTTCAAAAAAGTCATTGTGTACAAATAGGCACCTACAACCAAAATACTTAAGAAATAATAGGCATACCAATAACTACCACCACATGCAAAATATTAGGCATACAGGCCCAGAAATTCAAACTGCGCCAGAAAGTAGCACAATAGCAGGAGCAGGCGTAAGTGCAGTGAGCCTATGCTCAACTCGTACGATATTCAAACACTGCACAGGCCAAGATGTGCTTGCACAACACAACTGAATATCGCGCCAACCGTGCCATGGTGCAACAAGGGATGCACAATGGCATGGGTCTGATGTACAGAAGCACAGCCAGGGATGCGCAGTGGAGCAGGGTAGCAGTGCATCAGCACAACCAGGGATGCACAGGGACAGGATGCAGGGGTTCACCACCCATGGAAGACATGGGCATAGGAGCACACAGCAGAACAGACATTGCCCCCCACACCCCATGAACCGCACAACCTGAGGAGAGCTGAAAGAACCACCAGCCCATGGACACCAGCAACAATTCCACAACCAGGGCATGGTGCCCCAGCACACCCCCTGGCAAGCTGTGACTGGAACACAAGGAGGTCTGCCCACCCTGTGCTACACCATCCCACCAATGCAGAGCACACCCTGCACAGCGATCCCCAGACACCCAGCCCAGGAGCAGCGCCCAGCAGTGCATGTCACCCTATGTATGCCACCACCCCCACTGTGACAATGTAACCCTGTGCACCCTGGAGCCATGCAAGGCAGCTCCACTGTGAGCACCGTGCAGCGGGCAGCAGCTGTCACCGATGCAACAACTGCAGACACAGTGCTGCCCTGCATGGGTCCCACTAGGTACAGCTGAGAGATTGACCCTGCGTCAGCACACGAGGTACCCTGCATGTGACAGGGCCTGCCCTGGTCCCCACCATCAGCGGTACAGCACCCCGCACACCCACTCAAGCACACACCCTGTCCTGGCACTGGCCCCAACTGCCAGCACAGATGCCCACAGTGGTGCAGGGAAGAATGCACCACACAGGATGCAACACAGTACACAGACAAACACCCATCCATACTCAAGGGCACAACAACACAGGGACACATTAGCAGGGCAACGAATCCATTGGTGTGTGGCCACAGCAGCTGTGTACCCATGGCCAGGACCCCTCCATGGCACAGGTGTACCAGCCACCCTTCGCATGCACCATGAAACCGTACACCACAAGCATGCAGCTGGAGCACAAGTGACAGACATTGGAGCACATTCCCTGCAACAGACACAAGTGTCAGCATGGAGGAAGGACAACAACAGCAGAGGCCACAGTGCCACCTGAGGCAGATGTGCACCATACCAGTGACAGGAGGCAATCCAGCATTGCGCCGGGTACAGGAGGTGGCCAGCATGGACAGCCACCACTGACATGCCAGCAGACTGTGCATAGCACAGACATGCAAGGGTGTCAGCTGCACAGGCCATGGACAGTCTGACAGGGGCGCCATGGACACAGTGCACGCACCATGAACCACTTCACAAAGGCATCCAGTGCACAGAGAACAACACACATACCACAGATGGTGACCGAGTCCCCCACACACACCATTGGTGGGTCCAGGCCAGACACACACATATGCCCATGCCTGCATCACCCCTGATGCCATGTGCACCACTGCAGCCAAGCACCTGTAGCCCGCTGCAAATCAGATATCACCACAGTTGTCATAACAAATTGCATGTATTGAACATTAGAAACAATTAAACTTATATACAATTATATACAAAAGTGGGGGAGGCCACAAACCATGTGGGGTGGGCATGGGGCAGGGGTGAACAAATGGGAGAGGGAAGAAGGGGTGTGAGGGTGGGTCAAGGGGGGTTAGGTTATTCAGGGGGTATGGAGGGCCTATTGCCTGCCCTGCTCTCCACTCCTGTGGCGCCTCCAGGTACTGCATCTCTGGACCCCGTCCCACTCCAGCCTCTCAAGAATTGCCAGGGATGCTCATGCCAGCTGCAGCAGCTCCTGCATGCCACATTCAATCGCAGTCCAGTGATGTCCACCTAGAAAAAGGGAGCAGAGTTAATACGTGTGACTGTTCATCCCCCTGCAGCCCACCCATTGTGCATGGTATACAGCCATAGGCCATGCCCCTGTGATGGTGTGTGACCACCCACAGTGACCACATCCACAAGACCTGCCTACCCAGGTGCACACAGCCATGTGAATCACTGCACACACCCACCGCCCATGTCCCAAACAGCACCACCGTGGCCATACTGTGACATGGCTATGCAGTGCGAAGGCAGTGGCACAGCCATATACCTGGTGCATGCATGGGCCACCAGTGATGCACACCCACACATGCAGTGCCACAGAACAGTGCTGAGTGTACCTTGTGGCATACATGGCAGTGGTGCCAAGCGCTGGTGGCCATGCCCCACCACCAACCCTTCAACTCAGCATGGACAAAAGTTATAGGAAGAAAGGCACTCACCTGCATCTACAACAGCCAGGAACTGCTGTACCAAGGCCCCTCCACCACGTCCCTGTTGCTGTGCAGCATCCCTCTTGCACTGTGCTCTTGCCTCCCTAGCATGACGTCACTCCTCAGGGCCTAGGGAGCAAACACAGAGAGGGAACATCAGTACAAACCAATAGCAAAGCTCCCCCCACTGGTGTGTGTAATCCCACACAGCCCAGCCATGCCGCAACCCCACCACCACCACCACCACCACCACCCACACTGGATGGCCCCCACACCCCCCATGGTGGACACATGCACACCACGATACCCGAATGGATAGACACTACCAGTGTATGGATGGAGCACCTACCTAGCTTTGGCATGGTGCCTCGCCTGGTGCATGCCCGTAGTTGACCCAGACTATCTGGGTCCCTCTGCTGGAGGTCCCCATAGCAGTGGCAACACTGCTCTGTGCTACGGGCAATCCCTGTGGCCTCCTTCATGGCCTCTGCCACCTCCTCCCACACAGCACTTCTTGGCCTGTCCAATAGGTCTCCCCCAAACAGGGCCCCAGCATGGGGCTCAACAATGGCCACAAGATTGGCCAGCTCTAGCGCGCTCCACTGTGGTGCTGTCCTGCGTGCCATCATCCATGCAGGCCAGATCACAAAATAGTGCTCTGTAGTGCACATCCCCCACGTGCAGATGCTGTGTGGTATAGCACTGCCATTCCCATCGTGCTGTCACTGAACAGCGTGATGGGGTGCACCCATGCAGATGCATGGCACCTAGGGGGCAAAGGTTGACTGCAGGGTCAAGGGTCTGTCACACACAGACCTCCACAGTGCTATTGGGACTCCCTGTGTGTAGTGCAGTAGGGTGCCTGTGTGTGACAGCCTGCAGTGGCCTACCATGCTGTGGCACCATGGCACCTATGGCACTCCAGGGCACGAGTGCCACATGCGAGAACAGTGCACTAGCACCACTGGCACAGTGGTGGCCGTGCCCTGCACTGCCTCCTGTGCTCAGCACGTCATCAGTGCAGCAGGCGTCAGCACCCCGGGCATGCGCCGTGCAGTGCCTACTGCGCACGTCACACAGCTGCGCCATTGCCTGAGCACACTCAACACAATTGCGCAAGGTGCAACAGCACAATATTCAGCCAGCATATGCAAATCAACTTATCAGCAATTCCATGGTGCAGTCACTGCATTAGCATCCACTTAAAGTTGCACCTCACCTCATTTGCATGCCTTGGGCTATATAAATGTGACATGGGGCTACAGAGGACATAGTTTGGTATTGCAGTCTATTGCGGTGGGTTGCATGCTGTTTGGAAGTGTGGACTGTGGTGTGTGAGACATGCATGGGACTGCACAATCAAAGGTAACACCTGTCATTCCCACAGGCTCTATTATGACTGAATTGGAGGAAGAGGAGGAAAAGGGATGTGGGAGAAGGAAGAGGCCCAACTTCACCTGGGTGGAATCAGATGCCTTGTTTGAGGCCTACCTCGACAGGTAACTACTGCTCAGCGGACAGCGGGGAACACTACAGGCCCATGCTGCAGCATGGGGTGAGGTTGCGAGTGCCGTGAACCAGCATGGCAGCAACCAGCGGTCCATGCAGCAGTGTAAAAAGAAGGTCGGCATGGACAAGAGGAGGATTAAGGACAAGGTGGCTACCATCAGGGCAGCACGTGCTGCAACCGATGGTGGACAGCCAGAGGTACCACGCCTGATGCCACAGGAGGAGTGGGTGGCCGGCAGCATGTGGCGTTGTGCCATAGAGGGTGTTGCAGGTGGTGGCTTCCAGATGGGTGGCAGCCCGTCGCTGCATGGTAGGTCCTGTACTGTCACGGTGTGGGAGGTGGGGGGAATGCCACAGGGTAGGGCAGAGACATTAATGCTACTGTGTTCCCTCACAGCTCCTGAGCATCTACAAGGGTCAGCAGTGGTGGGTGTGTCCACCGAGGGTGATTCCCTGGACACAGAGGAGCACTCATCCGCCTCCACAGGTGTCCGAGGGTCAGGACCACTGCATACCTGCCTGTCTGTCTGGACTGAAGATGGTGGTGCTGGTGCAGACAAGGCTCTGCCTGCGTCCCAGCGTGACAGCAGCCACAGACTCCAGCATGCTGGGACATGGACTGGTGCTGGATCCGGCACCGATGATGATGGATCACACATCTGGACAGTGATACATGTGGGATGCAGGATAGCCCCACAGCAGGAAACGGCATGGGCGTAGCCATGGGTGGTGCCGCCGTGGAGACCTGTGTGACATCACAGTCCCAGCCTGTGCCTGTATGCCCCAGTGGGGCAGCACTGATGTGCGTCCAGGCTGGTGGGGCTGTTGCGGCTGCTGCAGCAGCACCGGTGAGCCCTGGCAATCGGTGGTAGGAGGGGCAGTGTCAGCAGTCGGCCAATGGCAATGAGGGGACAGTGTCGGGGGCAGCATCAGTGCACCATGTGTGGATGTGCCCTGGCATGGCTCTGGTGTGCAGCACCCATCGTCAAGGGGTGCTTCCCAGCATGGCTAGAAACATCATGTGGGACAGCATGCCGAACCAGCGGATGACCTCTTTGATGAGCATAGCTGCCTACTCCAGGCTTCAGTGGATCAGCAGTTGTGACTTGTGACGGTGGCGGATGCACTCAGTGTGGTTCTGCATCAGGCAGAGGAGCGGCACAGCAGAGACCAAGGTCTGTTCCTGGAAGAGATGGCCCAGCAAAGGGAGGATGTGACCGGTGCCCAATATGGCCATTGACAGGCAGACACATGCATTCTCAGCTGTCATGGCCACATTGGGCACCCAGTTCATTGCCTGTGTGCCACAGACACCATGCAGTGTCATGTCCACCCCCCGATTCGGCTGTGGGCATACTGAGCACGCCTGACATGGGCATGTTCGGTGAGCTGCAGAAACTGCACAAACACAGTTGTGTTCCCACAGCATCACCCTTGGGGGACCGTCGGTGCCACCCCATGAGGCCAATGGTCAGCCTGGCATGGCTGTCAGGTCTTGGCGGGGCTGCCCATGCATCTGTGGTGGCCATGGCACTGAGCCACGTGACTGACCTGTCTCCCACCATGGCCACTGTCTGCCACTGCCCTATGTGTAGTGTGTTGTGCATCGTGTGATGCACAGGTGGGGTACCCGGCCCTGCACACACACGGTCCCTGTGCACACTCTCCCAGCTGCTGGCCACTGTGGCGTGTGCATGATGATGCCTGCATTGCATTGTCCACCAGTGTGCAATGGTGCCCAGCGTCTGAGACACACACAGTGACGGGCACTGGGCGTGGTCATGTATGGACCTGTGTGTGGCTAGGGATTGCATTCGGGTTTGGCGTGCCTTCTACCCCTTGTGCATGTCTTGTGGTGTGTGTGTGAGCATGTCGTGTTTGGCCCTGCCCATCCCTGATGGAGTGTGCGGTTCCATGCTTAGACCCATTCCCTTGCCACCATCCATCCCTGGGGTTCGTCCATGCCTGTCAGTGGGTTGTATCCTTGCTATTGGTGGTAGCACATGGCCCCATGACCTACCTGTGTTGGCCAAAGTGCTCCTCTGTGATGGTGTCCCGGTGCAGCTGTAACATCCAGATCAGGCGGGGTTCCCTTCACCCAGGGGGTGGCTGCCCATCACCGTCTGGACTGGTGTCCTCAACATCCCCACCTCTGTCCCCCTCTTCGACCTCTACAGCTATCCTGCAGTCATTGGCCATGTTGTGCAGGATGCAGCAGGCCAGGAATAGCCCACAGGCCTTCGAGGGGCTGTACTGTAGGGCACCGCCAGATGTGTCCAGGCACCAGAAATGTGCCTTCAGCATCCCGAACACCCACTCGATGACATTCTGTGTTATGGCGTGTGCCTCATTGTACCGTAGCTGCGATGTGGTCATGGCAACTGGTATGGTGTGAGCAGCCAGGGACAGAGTGGGTAGCCACTGTCACCTGTGTGTAGAGGGTGGACATTAGTATGGTGGTCTGCATCGCTCTGCCATGGGCAGTCAAGGCCGGTACCCATGGCACCTCTGATTATGTACCCCCCCACATCTGCTCAGGTTGTCCTGCGTGCTGTGCATACTCACCCAATAGGTGGCCAGTGGGGATGTCCCCACTCTCGAACCTGTGGCACAGTGCAGACTGGTGCCAGATGAAGACATCATGTGCTCCCCTAGGGTGCATGGCACAGACATTCGTTATGCCTCCCCCGGCATTGCACACCACCTGGCAGTTGATGCTGGCATACCCCTTCCAGTTAATGTAGGACACACCATCCGGGCCAGGTGGCGTGTGGATAGCCACATGGGTGCAGTCAATGGCCTAGAGCACGCCAGGCATACGTGCTACCCTGTGGAACTCTTGTATGTGTGCTGTGCGCTCCACCTGTGTGCTGGGGAAATGAATGTACCCTGCAACATGTGGCAGCAGTACGCTAAGGAATTGTGTGAGTAGGCATGACGCGGTGGACTGGGTTATGCCTGTTGTGTCCCCTGTTGGTCTCTGGAAGGTGCCTGTGGTGAGCAGGCACATGACAGCTGCCACCTTTGTCTCCACTGACAGAGCATGGCTCCGTCGTGTGGGTGCCTACATCTCATCACTGCACAGCTCACAGAGCTGCCTCAGGATTGCCTGGTTCAGGCAGTACTGGCCCACAATCTCTGTGTCAGTGTAGTGTTCGAAGGTGGTGCAGGCTCGGTACTGCTTGTTGGGGGTGTAACGCCCACGGGCCCTTCCATGGCCATGCCGCCCTACTGCCTGCCTTCTCACACCCCTCATTACTGCTTCCATCTGGAAGGTGGCACTGGCCATGTCCTTGGCTGGTGTTCCCCCCAGCAGCTGTTTTCCTTTTCCCCCCACTGTCCGTTTGGGATGCTTCCCCTGCACCGGCTACATCTCCGACCTTTGGCTGTCCTGCCTACTGCCACTGCCCTCAGTCTACTGTGGCACTTCCCTTTCACTCCTGCACAGTAGCACAGGCTCCCCACTCCTTACCTGTTCCTAGTTGTTTGCAGGTGTGCTCTGTCCTGCTTCTGCCCAGTCCTGCTCACTGCTACCCTCTGCCTTATTCCTGTCACCTCGCTCCCACCTCTGGCTTCCCCGTAGTGTTCTTGCACCTCTCTCTTGTTCCTTTTTATTTTGGATCATTTCCGCTATTGCGCAACTTCCGCTAGCTCCCCTATTGCGCATGGCACATGCTGTTGAATATTGCGCTGTGCCATTTATTCATGGTTCCTCCCCCTACGGTTGCACATGCATTCATTACTATTGCACTCTTGTGCATTGCAACTTGCGTGGCGCAGCTGCCTCCCACTGAATATCACACAATGGCACATTTTTGTACTTGTGCTGGTGCATCTCTGTTGCGCATGACACATCCCTTTTGAATATCTGGGCCACAGTTTAGTTCAGGAGGTCTATGATCCATTAATTGGGACACTTTACTTACCATTGCCTTAAACAGAGTCCATAACTGGAACAAATGGTTCATGAGCAAACAAACAAAAAAAAGAGTCTATATGATTAAAACATACTTTCTATCAAAGTTCTTACACCTTTATTACAGTTATCCATCACCAAGACAACTTGAAACAAAAATATATAGCTGGTTTTTTTTTCAATATATCTGGGGAAGTAGGTTAAACCCAATGAAAAGAGGCATCACATATTTAAGTACAGCTAAAGGAGGAATAAATATGATTAACTTCATCATGTTCTTCCATAGTGTATTTCTTTATGCAAACATAAAACCTGTACTGATAAACTCACAAACATTGTGGATGCCATGGGCAATAGACTATTTGCTACCATATTTGCTATACTATTTGCTACTATTTGCTATACTATTTATATAGGACTGGGGCTCTAATTCCCCTATACCTAAACAGAAGAAAATAGTATGCCTGCCTACATAGTTTCAACATTGTTTTGGGAAGTTAAAACAATGGCAAATACACAGAGATACTATACTCAATGCAAATAGAAAAAAAGTTTATGAGGCAATCATGACAAGTCTCTTTCATGACAAACCTATATATTGGGCTAAACCAATACAAGAACAAGAATAAATCAGTCAAATGCTCACTGATAATAGAATGCAGATTTGGATAAGAGATGTGCAGTGGTTATGTACGCATGGAAAGCTTAATGTAAAGAATAATCTAAAATGCAAAGATAAGGGGGAAAGGAACTGTACCAGAGACTCGTGCTGAAAAGCCAGACACCATGGAACATCTATATTTTACACGTCCATATGCTCAAGAATCATCGATCCTGATTACACAAAAAATCGAAACATTCCCCTTTCTCCAGAATAATACCAGAAATATTGTTTTTAGGAATCGT
Source organism: Neoceratodus forsteri (assembly GCA_016271365.2). Lineage (NCBI taxonomy): Eukaryota > Metazoa > Chordata > Ceratodontiformes > Ceratodontidae > Neoceratodus > Neoceratodus forsteri. The sequence goes on along the minus strand of CM057454.1, from coordinate 607,907,217 downwards.
CCCACCTAAGTGGAAGAGATCCAATGCGAGCACAATCAGGGTAATGCTTGTGTGTTTCAAATACTGGATATGGCAGGTCAGATGCAGACTAACTATACAAGAATCAGTAATTCATCAAGAGCAGTTATTCCAATCCATTTTACACAGTATTCAAGTATACAAGAGTCTGAGATAAAAACACTTCTGCAATAAATATTTTTGGGAAGGAGGGCAATACATTGGCTGGCTTGAATGTTAGAATGTACACTATGGTGATTTTTTAAGTTTGGTTTATTTTCTTACTTTTAGGATTTATGGGTACAAAGTTATAACTTTATTTATTCCATAAATAAACTTATGATTGCTACTGAAATGTGATTAAGATGTGACAATATCACACTGTTTGTAAGTAATTTCTTTATATTACTAATAAAAAAATGTCCCTACTCACCTGTGGGAGATCCCTTAGCCATCTGGCTGTTTGCCAAGATGGTGGCACCTCTGGAAGTTGTGAATGCTGCTGCTTTGGGCGCTTGGGAGAGGGCCTCCTCACCTGCATCTGTTTTGAGTGAGGCCCCCACCTATTTGACTTTGGGACAGCAGAGAATGCTCTGTCCCAGGAGTTCTCATTGATGGATATACATTCCGATTCCACAGTTTCTGCTACACCTATTGCCATGGATCTCCTGTCTGAGGAACAGTGCTTAACCCATGGAGTTGAAAAACAGAAAAAGATACTGCTCACCATACTTGAGGACAAGGAAACTGCTTTTCAGCTCAAAAGGCAGACACTGACTTCCGTGTTCCTTCGCCTCTCTCAGATACCAGATAACAAGACGACTGCTGCTGACATGGACCTCTTGGTACCCTCAACAGTTGCGGTACCTCCAAATGTTTATGTTCTCCCCCCCCCCATTTGCCAGCTACATCCAGGGTGGAACACTCAATTTCGAGGCTCTCTCGCTGCATTTTGGATGTGGCTGATGCCTTCTCCCATGTAGTGCAAGTACCAGTTGCAGGCATTTCCTTTGTGCAACAAACAACCGACCTCTGGGAGCACAGTCCTGCTGATAGCCTTCCGTTGACATCAACACATTCTCAGCCACTTGCTGAAACAAGTGCCTCCACTTCCATGCTGCTTATTATGGGGTCGTCATAACCCCGCCTGCTCCCCAGTCTTTGCTACCTGACTTGGCAGGCTGTGCTTTGCACTCTGACTTTTCTGCTGCGCTGGACTCCTGCACTGCACAGCTACTTGTTTCTACTGGGAGTGAGAACATGGAAATAGTAACCATGGATACAGTTGCCTTCCAAGTCTGCAAATCCCTCTGATGGCTCCATACTCCTTTTTTTTTTTTTTTGCCTAAGGTCAAAACTGCTGCCTCCCCCTTCCTAAACACTACTAGGGATGCTCCCTGCTGCACTAGAAAACACCTCCAAAAATTGTCAGCTGAAGCTACACTTCTTCCAGCTGGATGGATAAAGGCTGACGATGGGGTCTCCTGGGTCCCTTTGGATCCCTATAGATATACTGCCTCCCAGTCCGCTCCAGTTTTGGACACTTCTGATTCTTGGTCTAATATTGTGGATCTGCCTGGCTCTTCTCAGTTATTACTTGCTAGTCGGGGTACACCCTCCCCCTCCCTGTAGCCTCCCCTCTCTCTCTCTCTCTCTCTCTCTGGGCCTCCCTGTCGGACTACGTCATCTACACCTAGGTTTTCTGATAACACCCCTGTGAGCTCTTCATCTCAACCTGGCTCAGACACCGCCTTTAAACTTTCAGGCTTATTTTCAACTCCCAAAGAACCAATACAACATTGCAATGTAGTCAGGATTGGATATAGGGTAGGACTGGATTTAGCTCCTGATATGAAGTATGTTATTAGGAAGTTTTTAGGAAGTTATTAAAGGAATCATTGGGGCTTCTGTATGCTGACTTGTATGCTGTGATCTATATTTCCAGCAAAAAGATGTTTGATGTCAGTTTCTGCACGACCTCCTCGTTGGACCACTTTTGGTTTAAATATGAGCAACTAAAACATTCTACATTGTGGCCCCCTTTTATGCCCCCCCCCCCTAACTAAGCCCACATTTAAAACCTTAACCTTACTTTTCCATAATGAAAGTGTTAATATCACAGATGTACTCTACTGGCTGTGGAGATGCTGTGATGTTATGGAAACTCATGCCCCACTAATTGACAGTAAGCAGGTGTGGATGGTAGGCTGACTGGCTAAGGTCCAGCTCTGTCAGCTCTCCTTGGGTATTATGCATTTACCAGACAATTTCTACATAGGGCACAACAAAGGTATCTGTTTCTACCTGCGGCAACCCACAACCTGCCATAAATGTGGATCTTGTTCCCATCTCAGTTCTGTTTGTGATGCAGCCAGCTGTGGGGGCTGCATTGAATTTGGCCATATTTTCTCTACTTGCCCCAACCCTAATCAGTGCAATTTGTGTGAAGAACAAGGCCTCACATTTCGCTAATGTCCCTTGGTGTCTCACAATTGTTATGACAGTCTAAATTGAAGCAGTTTTTATTGCAAAAGAATGTCTGTGAGTGATAAACTGTTCAGAGCAGGTCTCCAGGGCCTGCACCAATCCTGCCTACCAGCAACTAGTCATGGACTCAGTCACATAGTCCATCCCTCTCCACTCCCTACCCCTGCTCCTCAGAGTCTGGCACCTCATTCTCCATAGCCCTTATTCCACTAATAGTTGCGCTGTGTCATCTCGCACCTCAGTGCCCCTCTTCTCACTCTCTCCACCCTCCCTCACCCCCTCCCTCCCTCCCTCTTTTGTCCATCAATCTCCACTCTCATGATACCACCCCTCCCACACTTGGTCTCTCCTTCCTTCTCCTGTCTCCCTCCTCCCTCTCTCTTCCCTCCCCTCTCTCTCTTGCTCTCTCTCTCTCTAACCACCTTCTCCCACCTTATGATACACTCTCACATGCACCATCCACAGCTCCTCAGCTCCAAAGCTGTAATCCATTGTGACAATGCTCCTTCATGGGCTGCTCTATCCCCACACTCTATTCACTAACCACCCTCTCCCTATTCTACATTTTCCTCTCTCTCAAACACTTCCTTATGCCATACAACACTTAGTATTAAACCCTTAAAGAGGACCTTCCCCGATTTTGTCATCAGCACAATTTTTTTGTGTTATTGGGCACATCTGTATTGGAAACCAAGTTTGCATTACTCTTTTCCCACTACAGGAGTTAATTTTTTGTAGCATGCTCTTTTGAATTTTGTTAGCTTTTCATTGTGCACATTGCTGTTCCATGCAGTTCCTAAGCTTTGTGCCCGCTCAGTGTGATGTCTTAGTAGGGAAGCGCGTTCCCCTGTAGGGCTTCATGATCATGCCTTACCTAGTAAAGAAACTGAGCGGGTGCATGCATATCACTTGAGGCGTGCACTGTGTATCACTGTCCCCCAAAAGTAAACGTCCCGCCATGCATCCCTTGTTCAGTGCATGAGCAGAATGCGCATGCACAATATCGGAAACTAAGCCAAAAAAGTTATGATGTGATGGCTGAGTAATTTTATCAGCAATTCACACACCATAATTCATTGACTTCAGCGGCTCCTTCATTGCTGTTAATCAAGTGTTGCCAGTAACTGTTCACCATTGTACTGCTGCTGAAAACGGATCTTGTTACAATGCTTGCAGTGTTCAATGTCATTTTTATAGGCACAATTTCTTTATAATTCTTTTTTTTTCCTACTTATGCCAGTATCAGAACTACCTTCTTGCCCATCCACCACCCATACCTCACATTGTGCGTGCCTTCTCAAAGGAAATTCGGCTGTGTTCTGAGCTACCAAATGGGACTGGCGAATGAAGTCTTGTGTCTGCTGCATCCCCATTTCATACCACATGGTTTAGTCTGATATTGTGATATATAATGATAATTACACATAAAGGAATGCTGTTCACCCTGTCTGTGATGGTCCCCTTCACCAACCGCATGCATACATTGAGTTTTGACCTTTGCCCTTGATACTCCCATCCACATAAAGTGTCTGTGTCACAATTGGAACAGTTTCAGGCAGTCACTGTTTTTAGTTACTGTCAATATAGATGTTTTTCATTTTTTTTCAACATAATAAATGTAACGCTCACCAAAAAAAAAGAAACATTTCCAGTGCCTTATTCATCATGTGGTATTGCTACAAGGTGGTGTCACATGATGAATGGCATACTTTTTGGAGGGAAATATGAAACAGTGTTGTGGGTAGTTGTGCTGTATGTAGCTGAATTGGCTATCTTTTCTGAGTTGAGGCTGTTTGCACTTATTTGCTCACCTTGTATTGTCTATTTTTTTGCTGTGTGCGTGTGACTCTGTCATTAGTGGTTTGTGTCATTTAGTAAAATTTGTTTTATTTCCTGCTCATTTCTTTTTATAAGTTATATGGCAGAATGGTAAATTCCTGTGCTGCTGGTAACCGCAGAAATACCTGTAAATCCGGTGTTAGCATGTTCCATTTCCCTGCAAATGCAGACCTTAGGAATCAGTGGTTTGAGAAGGCAAAGCAGACCTGTGACTACTGGAAGGGTCCAACAAACTATAGTTTTCTGTGCAGTGACCACGTTACACAAGATTCTTTCCAGACGACTTCTGTTCTTATGCCGGAATATAATTTTCCAGCTAGAAAAAGACTGAAACCTGATGCTGTCCCTACTATCTTCAGTTCTACATCAGCATGTATAGGTCCTTCTGGTTCCAGTGTTTTTTCTTCACCAGCCAAGCAAATCAAACATCTTGCTTTTGTAAAGTGTCAAAGAGCATTGGTAAGTCATATTTTGCAGTTTATATTTGGTCACTGTCATGTTTTCTATATTGATACTTCATGTGTTACCTGTGTCTGTTCATTGTGTGTGGATGTGATTACCAGGTGCCAGCAAAGAAACATAGAAACATAGAAACATAGATTTTGACTGCAGATAAGGACCGCTTGGCCCACCCAGTCTGCCCATTTCCCTACCTAATGAATAAGCTGCAGATCCTAGTTAACCAGCAGCCTACTTCTTCCTACCCCAACCCCCTAGAATTGCCTTATGACTGTCCCATGCATGCTTGAATTCCACCACTGTTTTTGACTCCACAACCTCCTCTGGAAGGCTGTTCCATGCATCCACAACTATCTCTGTGAAAAAATATTTCCTTAAATTACCTCTGAGCCACCCCCCTTCTATCTTCAAATTGTGCCCCCTTGTTCTTGCACACCTCTTTTTTTGAAAGATGCTACCCTCTTGGATTTTGTTGATTCCTTTGAGATACTTGAAAGTTTCTATCATGTCCCCCCTCTCCCTCCTTTCCTTTCCTCGAGGCTATACATATTCAGCTCCTCAAGTCTCTCTTCATATGTCTTCCGGTGTAGACCCTGCACCATTTTAATTGCCCTCCTCTGGACAGCCTCCATCCTGTCTATGTCCTTGCAGAGATTGGGTCTCCAGAACTGCACGCAGTACTCCAGATGGGGTCTCACCAACTGTCTGTACAGAGGATAATAACTTCCTGTTTTCTACTGGTGATGCCTCTCCCTGCATCCCAGTATCCCCCAGCCCTCCTTGCTGCTCTCTCACATTGCTTGCCCACCTTTAGGTCATCTGATATGACTACCCCCAGGTCTCTTTCCATTTTTGTTGTTGTTAGTATCTCACCCCCCATTGTGTACTCTTCCCTGGGTTTTTGTTTCCCAGGTGCATTACCTTGCACTTCTTAGCATTGAATCTAAGCTGCCATACATTTGACCATTCCTCTAACCTTGCCAAGTCCTTCTCATCCTTTCCACCCCACCTTGTGCATCAACTCTGCTGCAGATCTTTGTGTCATCTGCAAAGAGACATACTTTTCCTTCCAGTCCCTCTGCAATGTTGCTTATAAAGATATTGAAGAGGACCGGTCCTAATACTGAACCCTCATGTACCCACTAGTAACCCCCTTTCTTCAGTGGACTCCATTTACTATTACTCTCTGTGTCCTATTCTCCAGCCAATTCTTTACCCAGGCTGTCATCTTGGGACCCACTCCAAGGCTGGCTAACTTGTATATTAATCTTTGTGTGGGACTGTGTCAAATGCCTTGCTAAAGTCTAGGTAGGCCATGTCCACAGCCCTCCCTGATCTACTACTTTGGTCACCCAGTCAAAGAAATCTATCAGATTTGTCTGGCATGACCTTCCAGCAGTGAATCCATGCTGCCTTGGGTCCTGAGCCCCTCTGGCCTCTAGATACTCAACAATTCTTTCCTTCAGAAGTGATTCCATCATTTTCCCTACCACTGATGTTAAACTAACAGGTCTGTAGTTTTCTGCTTCTGCCTTGCTCCCACTTTTGTGAAGGGGAATCACATTTGCCCTTCTCCAGTCCTCGGGTACCACCCCATCCTCCCATGATTTGTTAAAGAGGGTAGGCAGTGGTATCACTAGTTCTACCCTTAGTTCTTTTAGAATTCTGGGATGAATCCCATCAGGCCCCATTGCTTTGTCCACCTTCAGTTTTAAGAGTTCTTTCAGAACCCTTTCTTCTGTAAATGGGCTGGTATCAACTTCTGTATCCAGAGTGTTTCTACTGTTTGTTTTAGGTACCTCCCCCACTTCCTTTGTAAATACTGAGCAAAAATATTTGTTTAGTATCTCTGCCTTTTCACAGTCACCCTCTGCCCACTCTTCCTCCTCTTTATTAAGCCTCACTAGCCCTCCCTTGGTCTTCCTTCGCTCCCTGATGTACCTATAAAAGGTTTTATCCCCCTTCTTAACTGAGTTGGCTATCTTTTCTGAGTTGAGGCTGTTTGCACTTATTTGCTCACCTTGTATTGTCTATTTTTTTGCTGTGTGCGTGTGTCTCTGTGATTAGTACCTGTGTGTGTGTGTATGTATGTGGTGTTGTGATGCCTGTTGTCAATGTCAGTCCTGTGTTTTTGAGTGGTTTCTATATATCCCTGCATGTCATTGTATGTCACAGTCTAAGCTGTACTCTAACATTATCACTATGTGATCCTGCTGCCACTAACATGTCTTTCTTTGACCAGTGCAGACTGGGAAGGATCTTGTTGTGGTTGCACTGCTTCTCACTAACACTTCCCACAGTATTGCTGTCTGCAGCCTATGTGAGTATGTATTTCAATCTCGTGTTATCAGTACAGTATACTGCTTCTGTTTTATTGCATGTAGACATTGTGTCTTTACAACATTGTTTAAAGCTACCTTTTTGGTGTCAAAGAACTTGTGGTTTGTGTAGACATTTGTTTTCTTTCTCTTTCTTGGGTAATAAAATCACTACTTGGTGATGGGTCAATACTTCCTGAGAACAACAACTCGCATGGTACTTCTAATACCGAGGGAAGTGCTGATGTGTTACTGCACACTAACTGGTTCAGAAGAAAATAAATATGATCATTTAAAAACTGCTACCATCTAAAGATTGCAGCTAGCTACTAATTCAGCATCTTCACCACACCACCTCCACTTACCTTACTTAAGCATACCCTTTGCCCTCTCCCACCCTTCATTGAATAGTTCTACTGTGTAACATTCCAGCACCTCATCTGTTACTGCATTCCACTTTCTGACAACCCTCACTGTGAAGACATGTCTCCTCAACTCTATCCTGGATGCAGCACACCCACACCCACTGCCAATCTCATTCCATGTCCCCTACTGTCTATCCCCACCTTCATTCTCAGTAGACCCTCTGTCTCTATTTTAATTACCACTGTCATGTACTTCTATGTGTCAATCATGTCCCCTGTCCCTCCTCTCCTCCTGTGTGTGTATATCTTAACTGTTGTTGTCTGAAGTTATATTGCAAATCACATTGCCTTTAATAATCTTCATGTCACCATGCTGATACAACCCCGCAGCACCCTAATGACATGTTGTGTTTAGTGGTGGCAGTAATGTACTCAGTACTACATGTGTAATGCAATCAAGGAGTTGTAGAACAATATGATACACTTATTTTTTTCTAAATAAATGGTTGAGCATGGTTGTGTGTTAGATGTGGCATCGCTGGACTCCGGGTCGGCATTCCACACAGTACAGCAGCAGATGGTGGAAAAGAAGTGGTGGAGTCTGGTTGTGTGGCTGAAAATAACACGGTTGTTACAGATGTGAGTGAAGAGTAGTATCTACATGGTGGTAGTTACTGTGGTGCAGTCTGGTGTGATAGTGCTTAGAAATGGTGTCTACCAGGGGCCTCTGCTGAGGCCACTTCTGTTTCATAATCTATGTAGGTGACAAAGTGGTTGTGCTTTAGTCGATGGTATGCCGTTTTTTGCATATGACACAGTAGTGTGAAACAGGGTGGACATCTCTGGGGGTGGGTGGTGTTTGAAATTCCAAAATGATCACTAGGTAAGAGAAGAGTGGGTGGTGAAACTGAATGTTACTTTCAATGCCAGCAACTGCACAATGATGTACTTTCTGGTGGATTAACACACACAGAAACTACACACTGGATGGAGAGTAAGTTGCAGCAGCCATACCGTATATGGATGCAGGAATTATAATCAGTGATGACCTTACGCACGGGCCCCATGCATCAAGGCAGTGTGAAAGGCAAACAGGAGGATGGCATACATACAGTACATGTGGGTTATCCAGCCAAAGGAGGTATGTGCTGATTCAATTCAATTGTCCAATGGTTCGGCCTCAAGTGGAGTGGTGGGTGCAGTTATGGAGTCCACATATGATGAACAACATAGATTCTGTGGAGATGGTGCTTAGAACAGACAGTAAAATGGTGCATGTGCTAATGGTGAACTGTCGTGTATAGTTTGCTCGAGCTTCACTTTTATCCACTGGAGGCAAGGAGGGATACAGTGGACCTTATTTAAACTTTCAGTATGTCATGGTGATAACTAAAATGGTTTAGTGCCTTTTTTATGCTAATGCCGATAGCACCGGTGATGGTTTTCAACTGGAGGGTTGAAGGTTTAGGGCCAAGATTAGGAAGCAGTACCTCACACACAGAGTGGTGTAGCACTGTGATGGCCTGTCAGGATAGGTGGCATGACTCAGTACACTACAAGGTTTCAAGAGTGCTTTGGAGAAGCAGAAATGGTTGTCAATGTGAGGAGGGGTGTGGGACATGCCTTCCCCCTTGTGTCGTGCTCCATCAGGGTTTATACCCCACAAATGAATGTGTCCCACCCTCTCTTGAAGCCCACACACTATGCATGGATACAACTTCCTGTGGCATACAGTTCAACCCTCCCACCACCCTTTCTGTGAAACAGTGCCTGCTCCATTCTCTCTTCAATATGCACCCTTCCAGCTACATATAGTGTCCCCTGGTTTCAACTTCCAACATTATGAATGAACCTACACCTGGTCTCCACTCTGATCATACCCTTCAGGTAATGGATGGTCTCAATCATATCCCCTGTCTGTCTTCTTCCCTCCAGGGTATACAATACTTATTGAGCAGTCTGTCTGACTTTATATGATCTGTCCCACTACCACACAATAATTTTGGTTGCCCTGCACTGTCCCCCACCCCAGCAGTACCTTGATGTCCCTTTTTAAGTATGTGTGCCAGAACTGCAACCCAGACTCTTGGTGCAGTCTCAACAGGGACCTGTACAGGGTCAAGGTGACTTCACCATGCCTGCAACTAATCCCCCTTGATATGCAACCTATTATCCTCTTGGCCTTCCCTGATGCCTTCTTGCATTCAGCAAAGTGTTTCATCTCCCTGGTAGCCAGCAATGCCAGATCATTCTCCTCCTTTGATTTTGTAAATGTGACACCCTCCATCCACTAATAGTCTCCTGCGTTCTTTCCACCTAAATGCATCACTTTTCACTTATTGTCATTGAAAGCAAGCTGCCAATTGTTTTATCATTCCTCTAGTTCTGCAAAATACTACTTAAGTACCTTTTCTTCCTACCCCATCTACCTTTGCACTGATCTTTGTGTCATCTGTGAAGAGACTGATCTTGCTCTTAATCACAATTGCAATGTTGGTTATAAAAATGTTAAACTGAACCGGTACCAGCACCAACCCCTGCTCTACACCACTTCTTACTGCTCTGTGTTCAGATGGCTCACTCCTCACTACTATTTTCTGTTCTCTACCCTTCAGCAATTTTTTAACCCATCTGACTATTTTCTTCCAAGATGCACAACTCTTCAACTTGCAGATCAGCCAACTGTCAGCCAACCACTAAAACGCCTTGATGAAATCCAGTAGTGGGACATCCACTGCATGTCCCCTGTCCAGTGCCCTAATAACACAGTTGTAAAAATAAATCCAGTGCCGGAGACAAACCCATGCATCCTGCTGTCCTGGAAGTTGTTATCCTCAAGAAATTGCACTAGCCTTTCCTTGAGGATCGCACATCAGGACATCCATACCCATGTACTGTTGTGCCTACTACGATTGTTCAACATAATGTATCTTGAGCTACAGCAACGTTTCATGTACCCCATGTTTCACTCACAACTTGTGTATAATCCGTATACTGTATCAGAACTCACAGCCTCTTCCTGCAGACAATTCATACTTCTGCTCTCTATCTATGTGAAAAGATTGAGTGGTAGCACTGCTCTTCAGATGACCACTTCAAGCCACAACTACAGGTATCTGTTTTTATCCTTTTGTTGTCTTTCACTTCTTCCTGTGCAATAAATTTCAGATGCCTCCCTTGTTCATAACTTTTATATAAGTGAGGGTCTCCATCCTGTCTCACAACACCACCCTTTCCCAACCTCTAATTCCTGGTCTCCATGGTACCAAGGCACAACTACTTCATTCTCTGTTGACATGGTTTTTGTGATTTGTTCTTAACATCTTGCTAAATGTTTCACTGCAATGTATGTTGTGTTACTGAGGACTGCACTCTGTTTTTGGTTTTTCATCACAGAACTTTGATGTCAGCTTTGAAATACCTACCATTCATAGCCCGTCAATGATACAAAAATGTTGCTATTTAATTTCAATGTCCAAGTAAATCTGTCAAACTGCAAACTGATCTCTGAACTTCCAAAATGAACAAAGGTAAGAAGTTATAAAAATGTGACAATGTACAACTGAATATACATGGTCATGGACAGCCTTTGTCTGTTCTGTATTCCACCCCACTCACAATTTAAACCTTTCAGCTTCATTATTGCACCATTGCTTGCTTTTCTGTGCCCTACCCCAAAGAATGAACACAGGAACATATGAAAGTTTCAGCAGAAAGAGGCCATCAGGCCTTTTTATGTCTGCTCAGTTGTGCAGCTAGCACCTTATGTCGCAGCTGACCTGTACCCCACCTATCAATCCACCCTTTCTCAGTCATCATCCCAACCCACCATAGCTCTCTACCCAACTGTCTGTGGAATCTATCCACAAGTGTGCTTCAGATCACTAAATCCATAATTGTGCCCCACTTTGTCACCACTCTCTGTGTGAAGTACTGCCACCTCATGTCTTTCCTAAACCTATGCTCCTAAATTGTTACTTCATGGCCCCTGGTGTCCCTTCCACACCTTAGTTTACACACCCCTTCCACACATTCATTGTGTATCACTTTCAAGTATTTTAAGGTATCTATCATATCCACCATATCTCTCCTCCAAGGTGTACATGGTAAAGCCCCTTAGCTTATTTTCATACTCCTTCTCTTCCATCAACTGAATCATCATCATGGTCTCCCTTTGCTGTACCCCCTCTTCTGTAATTCTACATCATGACTAAGGTTACGCCTCCAGAACTGCACACAGTACTCAGAGTGCAGACTGACCAGTCCACCATCCAGCTATCTTGTTAGCCAGTTGTAATATTGTGTAACGTTCATGTGGCATGATCTACCATAAATTAATCAATGCTGCATTCTATACTGGCGGTTGTCCACACCCACAACTGCGACAATCCGTTATTTCACTATCGTATGCCTGAGTTTGGACAACAGTGTTGTGACACTGATTATTCTGTATTTACCGTGCTCGTCACTTTTCCCAGTTTTGCGTATCCACACTATGTGGCTCCACCTGAAATAAATAGGTACAGACCAGAATTCGCATTCAGTGACACCACTTGCCCTGTTGTCCACCTCCCCTGTTGCTCCTGCAAATCATTCTCACTCTGTGTCTTTTCTGCCCACTCAATGAACAAATCTTTTTAGCCTATGTTTTGTGTTCACCTGTCCCACACTGCAGGCTCCCTGGCGACCATCTGTTCACTCACCTCTCCCACTACCTATGTTAAATTCATCACGACTGTTATGTATTACTCCAGCTTCTATTTTAAGACCACCTTCCCTTCCCCACTGTAATGTTGCCTGTTCCTTGCATTTGTGTTCGGGTTGCCCCATGTTCTTCCTCATCCACTAAGTACCTCGTAGCAGTTGTACCTGAGCCACTCTCACAGGCATTCATTCAATTCAACAATCCTCACCTTCATTGCTGTGGTTGTGCAGCATCCCATGAGCTGACACCTGTTTCCATGTCAATTTACATACTGTATGTCAACCTTCAGTCATATTTCACTGCCTGTTGCTCTACAGCATCTTAAGTAAATTCCTGGTTGTAAACAATGAAGACTGCCATCACAGAGGCAACAAGCCTTTGTGTAAAGCAAATCAACAAAACAAAAAGAAGGAAAAGCCACTATGGTTCTCAAAAGAGGTGACAGGAAAGGTTAAGGAGAAAAAGACAGCATTCAGGAAATATAGGGAAACAGAAGGAGCAGGACAGAAAAATATATCTGTTAATCAGAAGAAGGCAGGAAAGGCAGTCAGAATAGTAAAGGCCCAAACTGAGGAAAAGATAGGCAGCTCTGTTAAGATGGGGGATAAACCCATTTATAGGTACATAAGGGAGCAAAGAAAGACCAAGTGAGGGATACTGAGGCTTAATAAAGGGGAAGGAATCTGGGCAGAGGTGGACGGTGAAAAAGGAGGGGTAGTGCACGAATACTTCTGCTCAGTATTCACAAAAGAAGTAGAGGTGGAGGTACCTGCACCACACAAGAGAAACACTCTGGAGAGGGGGGTTGATACCAGTCAATTCACAGAAGAAAGTGTTCTGAAATAACTCTTAAAACTGAAGGTGGACAAAGCAATGGGGCCTGATGGGATTCACCCAAGAATTCTAAAGGAACTTAGGGAAGGACTAGTGACACCACTGATTACCCTCTTTAATAAATCATCAGAAGATGGGGTGGTACCCAAGGACTGGAGGTGGGCAGATGTGAGTCCACTTCACAAAAGTGGGAGCAGGGCAATGGCAGGAAACAACAGACCAGTTAGTTTGACCTCAGTGGTAGGGAAAATGATGGAATCACTTCTGAATGAAAGAATTGTTGAGTACCTAGAAGCCAGTGGGGCACAGGACCCAAGGCAGCATGGATTCACAGCTGGGAGGTCATTTCAGATAAATTTAATAGATTTCTGTGACTGGGTGACCAAAGTAGTAGACCAGGGAGGGGCTGTGGGCATGGCCTACTTAGACTTTAGCAAGTCATTTGACATAGTCCCACACAAAAGATTAATATAAAAGTTAACCAGCCTTGGAGTGTGTCCCAAGGTGGTAGCCTGAGTACAAAATTGGCTGGACAACAGGACGCATAGGGTAATAGTAAATGGAGTCCACTCTGAAGAAAGGGTGGTTGTTAGTGGCGTACCACAAGGTTCAGTACTGGGACCAGTCCTCTTTAATGTCTTTATGAGTGACATTGCAGAGGGACTGCATGGAAAAGTATGCCTCTGTGCAGATGACACAAAGGTCTGCAACAGGGCTGATACACAAGGTGTAGTGACAAAGATTGAGAAGAGACTTGGCAAGGTTGGAGGCATGGTCTAATGTATGGCAGTCTACTTTCAGTGCAAAGTAATGCACATGGGAAACAAAAACACAGGGGAAGAGTAGACAATTGGGGGTGACATACTAATAACAACATAAATGGAAAAATACCTAGGGGCAGTTATATCACATGACCTAAAGGTGGGAAAACAATTTGAGAAGGCAGTAAGGAGGTCTGGGGGGATACTGGGATGCATAGGGAGAGGAATCACCAGTAGAAAACAGGCAGTTGTTATCCCTCTGTACAGACATTTGGTGATACCCCATATGCAGTACTGCATGCAGTTCTGGAGACACCATCTCTGCAAGGATGTAGACAGGATGGAGGCTGTCCAGAGGAGGGCAACCAAAATGGTGTAGTGTCTGCACCAGAAAACATATGAAGACAGAGTAAAGGAGCTTAATATGAATACCCTCGAGGAAAGGAGGGAGAGGGGGGACATGATAGAAACTTTAAAGTACCTCAAGTTAATTAATAAAGTCCAAGAGGGTAGTATCTTTCAGAAAAAAAGAGATGTGCAAGAACAAGGGAGCACAATTTGAAGATAGAGGGGGGGACAGCTCAGAGGTAATGTGAATAAGTATTTTTTCACAGACTGGGTGGTGGATGCATGGAATGGCCTACCTCAGGAGGTCGTGGAGTCAAAAACAGTGGGGGAATTCAAGAAAGCATGGGAGAGACATAAGGCAATTGTAGGGGTGGATAGGAGGAAGTAGGCTGTTGGTCAAATAGGATCAGCAGCTTACCTGTTAGGCAAGCAAATGGGCAGACTAGGTGGGCTAAGTGGTCCTTATCCGCTGTCAAACTCTATGTTTCTATGTTCCTATGTTTCTTATGTGTTTCAGGGACACAGACATTGAGGATGAACCATGGCTCAAAAGTCACAAATGATGGCAAAGCTGATGAACAGCAAAAGCTAATTTACGTGGATGCAACTGTGCAATGTAACATTTTGACTTCACATATGAACATCATGCACTCTACTCCATGCAACATGCTTGATTCTAGTGTCCTATCAGAACTGTCAGACATTCAAACAGTGATCTGTGAGGATGATGATAAAGTTGATCCTGACTACGTGCCATCTGTTCCGGAGTCTTCTGTCAAAGGTTCGAGTCACATGCTATTTAATAATAATAAGAATACCATGCATATTGACAGTTTCAACATTGGTTAGGTAATGTCCATGACACATGATGAGAACGGGGTGCATATGAAGGTGATTCCATTTAAGTCCTACTGCACTGAACATTGACCGATACAGTGCCTTGTTAATGGGGCGGATATAGTACTGTGATCAGTTCTTTGCTTTATACTGAAATAAGCATGGCAGCATACTACATTGTGTGGTTAGTGTGCTTAGAACAATGCCATGCTGGTTGTAAAAAGACTGTCATGTAAAATTCAGAAATGTATGTATCTAAACGATTGAAGTGATTTGCTCAGAACCGGTGTATGACTTTTATGTAGCAGCATAGTACAGTACTGTACATCACAGTACTATGCTGCTACATAATACTGTACTGTACATCACAGTACTATGTAGCAGCATAGTACTGTGATGTACACAGGTGTACATGGCAGCTTGAATGATATACAACACAGTTAAATACCGTGTTTCTGCAGCATTCCAAGATACCACAGTACAGACATGACTTCACCGAGACAACGGTGTAATGTTGTGACATCCAGCAGTACTTTCAAAGGTCATAGAAATTCAGTTCAGAGAAGGAACGCTTCTTAGAGTATCTAAGCACAATGACCCTGACACACGCACACCTCCTGCCACCCCTTCAACATGCTTTTCCTACACCATGTGCATACATGTGCATATAGTATGCCAGATGTAACAATCACTTTCCTTGATCATGCTACCTCCTCCGTAACCTTTCCGCAAGCATTCTACAGTGACTTACTAACTTTTTATCAGGATGAATTCACCCTGTATGTGACCACTGAATGTCATTACCCATGTTCTCTTGTTCAGCTGTCCTACTTTAGGGAAAAATACATTACTGCGCACTGGTTGCACATCAATGTTATATTTACAATTTGCTACCACATTTAACATTGACAGTATAGTCTGCATTGCATATACGTCTACTTCCTTGCGTCGTACAGTGCAATGTTGTACCTCCATCTGATTATGGTGGTGTGACGTTGTCTAGTGCTCTGACTGAATGTTATTGAGTTCTCTAGAACATGCAACAAGTGAAACCTGATATGGAATACATGTAATCCATTGGCTTAACATGGTCCTTTCATTTCTGTTTCCATATGGAGCATGAATCACAATGACTGGCCATTCAAAATACGTGAAGGCATAGTTTTCATTCCGAATCTGATGGAACTATTCCACTTGTGCAGGAAATGTTTATCTGTTAATGTTGCCAATCATAGCTTCGAAATTGGTAGCATGGTGTGCATCAGGCAGCAGTGTACAGACACTACTTTGTGATACACCAGCTGGCAACATACAGATGTCTGCCTCCATTTTATTCTCTGGTTTATCTCTAAAGAAGGCAATCAAACTTTTTGAACACTTAAATTGCGCCTCTATTGGGGAGATGACATTCTACATGCATCAAAAGAATTTCTTGTTTCCAGCAGTCGAGAAAGTTTGGAATTGGTAATAGGACATGATTATCACCGAAATTAAACTGTCCAAACTACCAGTGGTTCTTGGTGGTGATGGAAGGGCAGATAGCCCCAGACATTGTGCCAAGTCTGGCAGTTACTCACTTGTTGACCTCTGCCGGAACAAGGTGGTCACTGTGCAGCTTGTGCAGGTCTGTTCTTCATTTAATGACTATGACCTAACTGTTGACCTAAGGTACCTTCCCACAGTTAGAGGAGACAGAAAAACTACCCCCATATATCTACCTCGCAGTTCATACACATTCATTTTTTTGGTTTAATCCGCAGACACTGCAACCATTCTCTCCTTCCCACTGTACGTGTACCCAAAAGGTATGTACCAAACTCTTGACATATCAAACATGTCTTTACATGTCAACATCGGCCATGAGCACTAATACATCCATGCTCTTGGTTTCAATGAGTATGACATTTGGTGAAATTTCTTAACGTTGCTATGTAGATATATGGGATGTACATCAAGACACTGTGGCACAGACAGTTGTGTATGAATGCAACGCTCTTTCACACGTGTTATCGGTTAACAATGTGTTAACTATAACTACTGTTGATGGTACGGTAAGAGTGATGAAGGGTTGTGTAATCATGGAACAATGGGCAGCTCCACACTGCAGTTATACTCTGCCACATGCACAGTGTTACGTACTTAGTATGCCATTTTGCCAGTTTTTAACATGCATTTCATATGTACTAATATGGCTGTTATACAGTAGTGTTTCACTGTTGAACATTTAATTACAGAGTAATGAAGTGGGTGGTTCCTACCACATAGAGCTGGAGGGTCTTAAGAGGGCTGTTGATTATCTGAAAGAGAATGGCATCAACATTGACAGAATAGTGACAGACAGACACCCATCCATAAACAAATAGATACAAGAGGAACGTTCAACCGTCATACATCAATTTGATATATGGCATATCACTAAAGGTAACAATGTAATAACAATGGTAACACCTCATACTCCCATGATTACATTCAGTTTCACGGTATCATATCGAAGCATACGCAACATACAAACACCATGACTGGCGTAAGGTCTTTCATGGCACATAGCTGGTAATGTAAATGTACAGTACACAGATGGTTCAAATTGTTATCACAGCACTGATTCATGTCCGGTTCTGACCGTCTGTAATCATCACCATGTCTGCAATCTTGTTTTTCATTATGACAGGTCTTAAGAAAGTGATCAATGCACTTTGCAAGGAAAAAGAATGTGCAGTGATTGCTGAATGGGAAAAAGGCATTGTTAACCATCTTTATTGGTCGGCAGTCTCCAGTCCACCAGGCAATGGTACAGTGGTTTGTGAGAAGTGGCTATCACTGATTAACCATATGCAAAACATCCATGAAGGACACAGAGAGTTTTTCCCCAAGTGCCTTCATGGAGATCTCGATCTACTGCCATGCGTTAAGAAGTGGATATCTTCAGGTAAGCAGGTTACATTTTTTCATTGAAAGTGTGAGTAACTTTGGTTTTCAATAACTTCTGCATGTCACATAATGCCAATAGGTTCAAGGGCAGCCACAAGGCTGAAGGAGACCGTGTCACCGAAGCGACTTCTGTCAGCTATTGAGTGGATGTCACCAGATGCACAGACCAGCGCAAAAGAAGGTTACCACAGTGTGGTAATTCACTTTGCACCCAAACATACAGCCTACAGCTACTGTGGAATGTGAAGCCGGTGAGATTTCCCTTCTTACTTTGAAATGTACAACACAGTAAAACGCACTATAACAGGTCATGATCTCAATTAGTGTGATGCACGCAGAACAATATAATTCCGTGCCAAAGTCACACATACAGTTATCAAAAGTGAAACATAAATGAGACGCAGGTCACAATTGCCAAAGTAAAATACTCACATCATTGCATGTTCATTTCATCCTCTCCCTGGGTAGTGAGGGCTGTCTTAACCTACAAAAGACTACCACCACATTGAGGCCAATGGGTGGTGTTAGTCAGAGGGTCTAGACATAGGGAGGGATCTTCGTTGCTTCTGCAGACTTGAGCACACATGTAGGTGTGCACGTCCGGTGTGTGCAACCCAGCAAGGGTAAGTAAGATAATGTGGAAACAGCAAGCCTTCTGCCAGATGACAACAGACACTATGCAAACTCCTTGCCCATCAACTGTTCAGAAGTAGGTCCAGGACATACTGTGGAGATGGGCCTCAGGTGGGTCATTCAGAAGCAGGCATCAGGGGAAAAAGAATTACAAAACCCATATAGGATTAAAAAAAAATGTGCTACATGCATGCATGATGGACCAGGCCGAGGGGCAACTGCAAGCACTATGGATGACCTTGCAAGCACCTGTCAGTAACAGGGTGAAGCAGGGTGTGGCATATAGCCCCTTTGCAAGCAGACTATGTGGAGGAGGGCTTGTTGGAGAATCTGAGGGTGCAGTGTGGTCAGGGGGAGGGAATAATGGTGGTGATGGGGAACCTTGATTTGAAAAGTGGTAATTGGTGGCTGATGTCATCCTCATCAACCAAACATCAGCGACTGCTGCACATCTTTCAGGCTGCATTTCTGTCCCGACTTGTGGTGGATCCACCAAGGGATGGTCGTATCATGCATGTGGCACTACCAGATTGAAAACTGGTTAGGAACCCTTAGGTGAGGGATCTTGTGTCATGCATTTATCATGCATTACTCTGGTTCTCCCTGAACATTGGAGGAGAGGATGACAATATAAAAACAGTACTGATACAATTCAGGGGCACATATTTCAATAGTGTGGAGGGGATCCTGAGAGAACATTTATAGGTGATTAGACTGGCAGGAAAACAAATAGTCGATGTGAAGTTATAAAAAGTTTGTTTCTTGAAATTGCAATGTCCTGCTACTCAGTCAGGTGCAAGCGTATCTGAACAAGAACACTGGGGTGGTGGACCAGTAAACAAGTAACAGGAATCAGTAAGGAAGAAGAGGTTGTCTTACAGGTGATGCTATTCAAAGCATGTGGTTAAGGACAAGGACCATTAGGAGAACATATTGAAATGGTTGATGAGGGAAGTGACATTGGCAAAAGATAATGCAGATCACAGGTTGGCTGAGGGTATCATGGCTGGGTGGGGAAGGGGGATTGCTATTTAGGCACATCAGGTAAATGAGGACAGTGAAAGGACAGATTACCAAGTGGTGGGCAGAGATGTGATGGGCCAAGCAGTAAGCATAGCATGCTGAGGTATTGAATGGTTACTTTGCATTGGTGTACACTACAGACTATGGTGGAATAGCAACCTGGGGGTGTGGGTGTCAGTGTTGCAAAAGGGGCAACACCACATGGGTGGAAGATGGATACTTTTGATGAATGAGGAGGTGATGGATGTTTAAATTCCAGATGGCATGGCATGGGAAGCCCAAAGGTCCCTTATGATGGCTAAGGCACCTGCTCCTGGTGGTACAGTAAATGTTGTATGTACTGTCTGCTCACCTCGTGGCCCTCTTCAGCTCCTCCATATGGCTGTGGGTTGTGCATCATGACTGGAGAGTGGCTCATGTCATGACCATCAACATGGTTGGGCAACACAAGGATCAAGGTAATTAATGGTGTGTCAGCCTGATGTGAAGAGGATGGAAGCCACATTGAAGGAGAGACTGGATGAGTTACTGGGTGCAGGGGGACATCGGAATGATCAACAACATGACTTTCTTTATGGCATTTAATGTCAACCTTGTGGACTGCATAGATCTGGTGACCATGACTATGGACAGGACAGTCCAGTGGATGTCCTCTTTGCATAGTTAAGCCAGGCATTACACTTGGTGCTGCATCCTGGGCACAGGGACAAGTCGGACTGAATGTTGTTCAGGAACATAATGGTTAGGTGGATACATGTACAACTTGTAAACATTTTCAATACGTAAATATTAATTGTAGCTTTCTTTGCAATTACCATAAGCTACTGTTGGCAGCACTGCATTTTAATAAGAACTGTGCCCGTGACTTTGCAGAAATAAAGGACAGCAAGGATCACTTCAAAGTCAACTTCCCAAAGTACAAGAAAGGAGGGTTTGTTGTATGAGAGTTCCATGTCAGCATGACATATGGTGAGTACCAGAGCAACATATTATGTTTAGCGCTGAATTTTAGTGATCAAACTTCATCCGTGCTCCCAACCATCCAACACTGCAAACAGGTACGGAGTATTATGCATGTAATTGTAACAAAACAAAATTGAGATTTCTGTGGATCCACTGCATAGCTTTTCTAAAAAATTATTAGAGGATGATGTGATGCCTAATGACTGGAGGAGGGATGATGAAAGTCCACCTTACTGATGTTTGATGAAGGTGCACTCAGGACACCTCATACATGTTACTGTGACCTCAGTAGTGGTTAAACAGATGTAATGTATTTTCAAACAGACAATTGTATATCACCTACTGATCATTTATGAAAAGGACATAAAGCAACATTGATTACCATCGGGAATGTAATTGAATAGAGATATGTAATCGATGTTTGTTGTAATGGGTATAAACAGTACTACACTATCTAGTAGCTGTCGATATCTGAAATGTTGATTTGGGCACTACTTTCTCAAAGTTCTACTGAGAACCTCAATCTGCAATTTTGCCACCATCTAACTGTGTCACACTGTTAGCCTGTTTAATACCTTGTCTGCAAAACATGATGCAGATGTCGATGTGAAAAGTACTATAATAAAAATAGAGGGGTGTTACTACTGTGGAAAAGATAGGTTCATTACTGGGACCAGTACTCTTATAACTTCATCAACTCCTATCTCTCTGTCAGCCTATTTTCTACCTGTGTATGTGTCTTTTTGTCTAGACATTGCCTATAGACTCTGTCTTATTGCAAACCTGACATTATCCACAACCTCAGTCACTTCACCATGCATACCGGCAGTGGTTCTACCACTTCCTAAAGGCTGTGACCCTTACTCCCCTTGGAACCACCATCCAGGTTTCTCTCCATCATGCCCTAAATAGACTTCAAGAGCATTTAGTTCTGTATCAACGTACCTGTTATGTGACTGACACCTCATTCTTCAACCCCCTCCAGCATAGCTTCCTGAAATATCACTCCACTGCCACCTCCATACTTGTGCTAACTGACTCCATCCTTACAGTGATAGACACATGCATAATCACCTGTTCCCTACATTTGATTTTGTTACAGTATTACATGTGAGCCCTGTAATAACTTAATATTCTTCAGGTGAAGCTACCTCTGGCTGGAAGCTGCAACACTGGACTTAAGATTTGCAAGAAAGCGAGTTGTGCTCACAACAGAGGGAGGTGAATCTTACAATGTACAATTGTCTTTGGTTTGAAGCAGATTCCTTAGGAAAGTTAATATTCTTCAGGTGGAGGATACTTCTAACTGAAGGGTGAAATAAGGAACTTAGAATTATCAGAAAAGGCAGTCTTTCAATCAACAGAGGGAGGTGGACATTGCTTTACTTTTGTTACAATTGTTAAGATTTTCAGTGCAGGAAGAGTTTAAGCCCACAGGGGCTGAATACTGTTTTCTGTGTCTGCCCTTCTGCACAGCTGACTTGATTGGATTTAGTGATTGACTGTTTGCATTGCAATATTTGTAATACTGTGAGTTATTCACTGGGCTAAGAATTTGTCATAAGTCCTGAATTAAGAGCAGGTTACAGGCTATGTATTGGACCCAGACAGTGCCAAGGGGGTGGAAACTTGTTTTTCTTTTGTTTATCTCTGTGTGCCTTAAAAGGACAGGCCAGACTGTGTCAGGAAGTGCTTACATCACAGCTACTTATCAGCCAATAGCTCTGGAAGAATCTTACAGACCTTGATAACAGTACTAATTTTAGCAGGCTCATCAGATAACTTAATATTCTTCAGATGAAACTACCTCTGGCTGGAAGCTGCAACACTGGACTTAAGATTTGCAAGAAAGCAAGTTGTGCTCACAACACAGGGAGGTGAACCTTACAATTTACAATTGTCTTTGGTTTGAAGCAGATTCCTTAGGAAAGTTAATATTCTTCAGGTGGAGGATACTTCTAACTGAAGGGTGAAATAAGGAACTTAGAATTATCAGAAAAGGCAGTCTTTCAATCAACAGAGGGAGGTGGACATTGTTTTACTTTTGTTACAATTCTTAAGATTTTCAGTGTAGGAAGAGTTTAAACCCACAGGAGCTGAATACCATTTTCTGTGTCTGCCCTTCTGCACAGCTGATGTGTTTTGGGGCTGACTGCTTTCAAAGCACAAGTCACCAGGCTGTTTTGGGGCTGGGGAGGTTTACCTGTGTCTCAATTGGATGTTTGGATTTTTCTCTGTTTGATTACCAGGGTATTTTCTCTGTCAAATTGTCGTGTAGGGCATCTTGCTAACAGGAAGGCACTCATTGCAGTGGTAGGTCAGAGCATTAAACTGATTGTATCATGAGGGCACAGTTTAGGCTCCAAACCCTTCCCACCCTCACCCCACCCACCCCTGGAAATAGTTCCTTTATACCCGGGTTCTGACATCATTTCCTCAAGAGACAAGGTGCATATCCTCTCTAGCACACTGCACTGACAATATAAGCATACACATTATATAATACATATATTTCTATATAACAAACCAATCACACACACACACACACACACACACACACACAAACTAAACAAGGTAGACAGACATGTGGGG
Source organism: Neoceratodus forsteri (assembly GCA_016271365.2). Classification (NCBI taxonomy): domain Eukaryota; kingdom Metazoa; phylum Chordata; order Ceratodontiformes; family Ceratodontidae; genus Neoceratodus; species Neoceratodus forsteri. Next base: position 607,884,128 of record CM057454.1, on the reverse strand, counting down.
AGTAGTGCAATGTAATGGCTGTGGGGCAGCAGTCTTCTGGGAGTCTTTCTGGAGGCTGAGATGCTGCCCTGTTTGCAGACAACTATCTGCCCTGAGGGAGGAAGTTGCCCGTCTTTAGGCTGTACTGGACAGTAGTAAGGGAACCTCCCCCATCCAGGGAGCACCAGAGCCACCACCACTACCTCAGAGGTTGTGAAGAAAGCACAGCAGTTGGACCACAGTGGGCTCAGGGAGGGTAAGGATGGTGGAACAGAGGCACACCCAGTCAGTTGTTCCACTCCACAATCCATAGACCATTCTGAGGGAGCATAGTTCCCCTATGGATGCACCCGCAGAGGAGACTAAGGAGGGTTCAGACAACTGTCACAAGGGAGGCCCTCAGGAAGGATGCAGAAGGCACCACAGGGAAAGGAAGCAGCTCCTGGTGGGGGACTCAGTTATTAGGGGGACAGAACTGGGGGGAGCAGGGAAAACTGAAGTAAGGTGCCTGCCTGGTGCCATGGCTTGGAGGGACAGGAAGCGCATCCTTAGGATCACAAGAACAGTTGCACGGGAGTCTGAGCTGAACGTCATTGTCCACCTAGGGACAAATGACTTGGCTCATCGTGATATTAGAGCAATGCAGAAGGACTTTGTAGAGTTGGGGAGGTGCCTAAGACAAGTAGCACACACACAGTATCCTTCTCAGAGGTGCTGCCTGTCAGTGGCATGGGTGAGGCGAGAGTACTTTGCACCATGCAGTTTAACGAATGGTTGAAAAAATGGTGTGGAGCACAGGGGTTTGGCGTCATTGTGGACTGGGGTTCCACCTGGAGGGACACCAGCCTATACTGGCAGGATGGTCTGCATCTGTCCAGGAACGAAACAAGTCTTTTGAGCAATCGGTTTAAATGCTTCATTGGCAAGCTTTTAAACTAGTCAATGGGGGAGGCACTGAAAAGCAGCAGGAAAATCCCAGCCTTCCCCTACAAAACAGGGTACTAAATGAGAAAAAGACCACGGAAGAAAGGTCAGTGGGGGATGTTGCTACAGAAAGTAAAGCCATCAAAAAATGGAGAGCAATGAGTACCAATGCCCATAGTCTGGGTAACATGCTTCCTGAATTAGTGGCATTGATGGAGGAGGAACATCTGGATATCGTGGCAGTCACAGAAACATGCTACACACAGAACCATGACTGGGATGTAAACATACCAGGATACACTATCTACAGGAGGGACAGGGAGGGTAAAAGAGGAGAAGGAGTAGCTCTCTACATAAGGGAAGGAATCAAAGCACCAGAACAAAAGGGTAAACAGGGAGGAGAAGAAGCACTGTGGGGCAATTTGGAGGCAGGCAATGGCACCACAATCCACACAGGGGTTGTATACAGACCCCCCTCTCAGGGGGAGGAAATAGACAAGGAAATGATAGAAAGTATACTTAGAATGCCAGATAAAGGGGAGATATTGCTGATGGGTGATCTGAATATGCCAGATGTTAACTGGAGAGCAGTTGCAGCAGCCACTTCAAAGAGTGGGGTTATTCTAGATGCCCTACAGGGAGCATGCCTTAGACAACTAGTATTGGAACCCACTCGAGAGGGAGCAATCTTAGACCTGGTCCTCTCAAATGGAGATGGAGAGAGGATCACAGATGTAGAAGTGGGTAGCCATCTGGGAACTAGCGACCATCGAACAGTATGGTTCACAATAAACACAGCAATAGAGTCAAGCCATACAAAGGCAAAAGTACTGGACTTCAGGAAGGCTGACTTTGCCAGAATGGGTGAGTGCCTAAGGAATGCACTAGCAAATGGGCAGGAAGGAGGGGTGGAAGAACAATGGGGAATAATAAAAACTGCCATCCCAGAGGTAACAAGCCTTTGTGTGAAGCAAATAAACAAAACAAAATGATGTAAGAAACCACTATGGTTCTCAAAGGAGGTGGCAGTGAAGGTTCAAGAGAAAAAGAAGGCATTCAGAAAGTACAAGGAATCACAGAAGGAGCAGGACAGAGAACTGTATCAGTTAAAGCAAAAGGAAGCTGGGATGGCGGTCAGAACAGCAAAGGCCCGAACCGAGGAAAAGATAGCCAACTCAGTAAAGAAGGGGGTAAAACCTTTTTTAGGTACATCAGGGAGCAAAGGAAGACTAAGGGAGGATAGTGAGACTAAATAAAGGGAGGGGTGGGCAGAGGGTGACTGTGAAACGCAGAGATACTAAACAAATATTTTTGCTCAGTATTTACAAATGAAGAGGGGAGGTACCTAAAACAAACAATAGAAACACTCTGGATACAGAAGTTGATACCAGTCCATTTACAGAAGAAAGAGTTCTGAAAGAACTCTTAAAACTGAAGGTGGACAAAGCAATGGGGCCTGATGGGATTCATCCCAGAATTCTAAAGAACTAAGGGTAGAACTAGTGACACTACTGACTACCCTCTTTAACAAATCATGGGAGGATGGGTGGTACCTGAGGACTGGAGGAGGGCAGATGTGATTCCCTTCACAAAAATGGGAGCAGGGCAGAAGCAGGAAACTACAGACCTGTTAGTTTAACCTCAGTGATAGGAAAATGATGGAATCACTTCTGAAGGAAAGAATTGTCCAGTACCTAGAGGCCAGAGGGCTGGGACCCAGGCAGCATCGATTCACAGTGGGAAGGTCATGCCAGGCAAATCTAATAGATTTCTTTGACTGGGTGACCAAAGTAAGTAGATCAGGAGGGCTGTGACATGGCTTACCCAGACTTTAGCAAGGTATTTGACTCAGTCCCACACAAAAGATTAATATACAAGTTAGCCAACCTGGGAGTGGGTCCCAAGATGATAGCCTGGGTAAAGAATTGGCTGGAGAATAGGACACAGAGGGTAATAGTAAATGGAGTCCACTCTGAAGAAAGGGGGGTTACTAGTGGGGTACCGCAGGGTTCAGTATTAGGGCCGGTCCTCTTCAATGTCTTTATAAGCGACATTGCAGAGGGACTGGAAGGAAAAGTATGTCTGTTTGCAGATGACACAAAGATCTGCCACAGAGATGATGCACGTGGTGGGGTGGAAAGGATGAGAAGGGACTTGGCAAGGTTAGAGGAATGATCAAATGTGTGGCAGCTTAGATTAAATGCTAAGAAGTGCAAGGTAATGCACCTGGGAAACAAAAACCCAGGGGAAGAGTACTCAATGGGGGGTGAGATACTAACAACAACAAAAATGGAAAGGGACCTGGGGGTAGTCATATCAGATGACTTAAAGGTGGGCAAGCAATGTGAGAGGGCAGTAAGGAGGGCTGGGGGATACTGGGATGCATAGGGAGAGGCATCACCAGTAGAAAACAGGAAGTTGTTATCCCTCTGTACAGACAGTTGGTGAGACCCCATCGGGAGTACTGTGTGCAGGAGTACTGTGTGCAGTTCTGGAGACCCAATGTCCGCAAGGACATAGACAAGATGGAAGCTGTCAAGAGGAGGGCAACTAAAATGGTGCAGGGTCTGCACCAGAAGATGTATGAAGAGAGAATAAAGGAGCTTAATATGTACAGCCTCAAGGAAAGGAGGGAGAGGGGGGACATGATAGAAACTTTCAAGTACCTCAAGGGAATCAACAAAGTCCAAGAGGGTAGCTTCTTTTCAAAAAAGAGAGGTGTGCAAGAACAAGGAGGCACAATTTGAAGATGGGGGCGGCTCAGAGGTAATGTAAGGAAGTATTTTTTCACAGAGAGGGTTGTGGATGCATGGAACAGCCTTCCGGAGGAGGTTGTGGAGTCAAAAACAGTGGTTGAATTCAAGCATGCATGGGACAGTCATAAGGGAATTCTAGGGGGTGGGAGTAGAAAGAAATAGGTTGCTGGTTAACAAGGATCTGCAGCGTATCCGTTAGGTAGGGAAATGGGCAGACTGGGTAGGCCAAGTGGTCCTTATCTGACGTCAAATTCTATGTTTCTATGTTTCTAATTACTGTGTTCTTGGTGTGTAACACAAGTGTGATGGATCAGTAAATGTCGCTTACAGGTGTCTAACTCATATTGCGTTACATGTAACATACCTTCTAACACCGTCCATCCCAATACAGATTATGTCGATGAGCTAATGCAAGAGGTGCTGAAAGTGATACAAACATCAAAGCAGGAGGCTGTTCTTCCAGAAGTCATACAACAACCACAGCCACTTTGCAGTGGGTTCACATGCCCATCAAAGGAAGAAGCCATTGGAAAGCATCATTCACATTTCAACGAGATGGTGGTAGGACAGACGCAAGAGTGAGGTAGGTATCACCACACTAACAATATTGTTTTGCGTTATACAACGTCATTCCCGATCAGTGTTGAGGAACTGCTGCTACATTTTGTAGCCTCCAACTACCAACTCAACTGACAATTCTATCTCCCTAACTCACAGCAACTGGAGTGTGACTTATGCAGTTGCAAGAGTTCTATGATGACATCACCTCTCCAACTCTCAGCTGAGACTGAAAACAGAGAGGGAGACAGTGAAATCCATTTACTGGAAATTCATTAGCTGCCTTCACGGGCACTGCCTACCATTAATTCTAACGTGGATCCCAGTAACACCTGAGAACAAGGGGGTTACATACATATGTTTGTATGTGTGTGTGTGTGTGTCTCTCTCTCTCTCTCTCTGTATCTATATGAAGGTATATATGGCATGGTGGAAACATTCGAATGGTCCAGGGAATAACATGAGGAAGGGAAGGGGGTAATGTGGACAGATCAGTGAGGATGAAGACCTGAGGGGTGCCTTTGCTTCTGGGAGAAGAGCGTAATGGGAGCAGTGTGCTATGGCATGTAGGGTCCAGGCAAGTAAGGTCACTGTATGATTATGGTTTTGATGGGGGACACAGGCAGGAATTTTGCATGAAGGGAAGGGTAGTGGTCATGCAAGGCATTGCGGGGTGAGGGGTGGAAACTGGGATAGCGATCTGGTGTAGGGAACATGAGTCGGTAACAGTACTTCTCCTGGTGGACTCCATGATTAGTGTGATGGGGTGGAGAGTGTAGGGTGATGGTGGGACTTCTGGGAGTGTGAAGTCCAGGAGTATACCATGCTTAACGGTGCATAAGGCAAAACATCTGATGTATTGTCTGGCACCAGACTGTGGTGGGAAAAGTGACGTATTAGTGCACTGGGGTAGAAATGATATACAGGGGACCAGTGAACTGCAGATTCATGTTATGTCCAGGGAACTAGTAAGGGTCTGTCAGGACATGGTGTGCCCAATCTCCTCCTCAGAGATACTACCGGTGCATGGGATCAGTGTGGCGATCAAAGATAAAATAAGGGATGTAAATGTATGGTCAGGGAATGGTACGGTGTCAACAGGAATATGTGTGTCAAGGACTGGGTTACAACCAGGGAGGACAAGGAACTGTATGCTATGGACAGGCTACACTTTAGCTCAGAGGGTAATGATGTCCAGCAGCTTACACTTGTGGATTTAATTGGCTCCTGGTATAGTTTAAACTGCTGAGGTTGGGACAGAGGTGGCTACCTAGCAGGCTGGAAAATAAGGCACTGTCATGCTCCAGCAGGCAGTGGGAAAGGGACAAAGTTTAGGAACACCTGCTAGTGCAAAAGTGGTGCCTTGTCGGCAGGCAACAGGGAGTCACCAGTCCATGGTGGTCCTGATTTATGCCAGGACCATGTGAAACAAGATGCCAGAGATTCAGGAGCTCAGCTGTTAGTGGATGTGGGTTGGCGGGGTGGATGTGGCAGCTGTAACAAACACTTGTGCCACTTACAGACATGATTGAGACCTAAGCCTACCATTGTACACCACGCGCAGATGGGAGACGGTGGAGTGAAGTGGAGGAGGTGTAGCGTTCATTATTATGGATGGCATAGGGTTAAGCAGGGTTGAGGAAGCAGGGTCACACTGCATGCTCCATGGGGGAAAGCAGGGGAAGATAGGGGTACAAGATAGACCACCTGGGCAGGTGGAGAAGCAGGAGGAAGTCTTGATGGCTAGCCAGAGTGATCACTGTGGAAGGGGAGAGGGCAAAACTGTGGTGCTGGGAGACCTCTGTATGCCAGGACCAGTCTGTTTAGCTATGGCATCCTCATCAGGTAGACAGCAGTGCCTGGTGGACGTCTTGCATGATTTGTTTCTTGCATGGTTAGTGACACATCAAACAAGGGAAGGGAGCATCATGGATGTGGTCCTGTCAGACATCAAGCTCATCAGGCATCTAGTTGTTGGGGGCCCAGTTGTGGTAACTTACTACACCATGATCTACACTGTGTGCTAGAACCTAACAAAATGACAGTGGTTGATTTTACAGTGTGACGCTGTGGGCAGTGGTGGAAGGGGAGGAAAGTAAGATTGCTCTCCAGGAGGACCTAGAAGCTCTGGGGAGGTGGTCAAGAGCATGTAAGCTACAGTTCAATGATGGGAAATGCAGGGATCTACACTTGGGGAACCAAAAACAGGCTCATGAATACAACGGGAGCTGTATGTTTCAAGGGCTGCAAAAAACCTCGGGGTGGTGGTGGAAGCAGAAATTACTAACTCTGACTACTGTAGAAGGGCTTCGGGACAAGCAAATAAAATACTGTAGTGCATGGCCAGGGGTATAACATCAGGGAGTGTTTAAGTGCTCCTTCCACTTTACAATTGCCTGGTTAGACCACACCTTGAATACTGCATGCACTTAGTTAAAGAGAGACTTTGCTCTTCTGGAGAATGTCCACAGGAGTGCAGCCATGATGATACTGGTGCTTGGGGAAGGCACTATGAGGATAGGCTGGTGTGGAATAAACAGGGTAAGCACTTAAGGGGGTGCTTCAGCTGAGGGAGGTGTGAGCAACCGGGGGTCAATCAATGAAGCAGGAAGGGTGGAGGATGAGTGGGGAAAGTAGGAGACAATACTTTACTTAGAGGGAGGCGGAGACATGAAATGCAATGCATGATGGGGTTGGTGGCAGCTACAACTGTAGAGATCTTCAAGAAAAGGCTGGGATAAGTATGGGGTAAGTGTGCATCCACCAGCACCATATGGTGTTGGTCCTCTGTGTAATGAGTGAGGGTGAGGGGGAAACAACGGTGCCCTGGGAAAGCACTGACTATGGAGCACACTTGATAGACAATAGGGCCTAATCTGCTTTCTTCTTAGTATCTTAGTATGTAAGTATGTATCCATACATATGCATACATGTATATACTATATATATATATATATATATATATATATATACATTCATATATATATATATATATATATATATACGTATATTATATATATATGTGTGTGTGTGTATATGTTATAGATAACACATTTTAAGGTGTGCGGTCATGCTGTGATATACGCACGTCTTGGTATGCGAGCTGCCAAGTGCGTCAACCACCCAAGGCGTGCGTACATCGGAGCATGACTGGACACCCTAGAGTGGGTTATCTATCTTATACAATGGCAACATTGTTTTGGAGGGTGGTGAAACTGCAGGTGTGCAGTTCACCTGTGAGATACACATGCTCATGTGATGTGTTTCAACCAGCTAGCAGAGATAAGTTGTCAGACCCATGTTATACAGTATATAAATATATATTTATACCATGGGGGTGAGATCAATTCCAGTGAAATAAACCATGTTATTTTCACTGGAGTGAAATAAATCCTGATGACATCGGCAGAGTTAAAGTAAACACCATTTATACCTACTCTGCTGACATCACTCACCTGCATCTGAAAACACTAAGGCCTTGTCCACACTAGGGATCCTGTAACGTTACAGGCAGTTTGTGCCCACACTAGTAACGTTTTCAAACCGTGTTATAAAACCATTTTAAAACATGATAGGCCCTGTTCACACTGAGCACGGTTTTGCTGTAACGTTTTTAAAAACGGTTCAGGGCTTACCGTGCTATGGCATCCACACTGCAGCTGAACCATTTTTAAATGGTTGAAGTCTGTCCACACTGGAGGGAGATTCCATATCAGGGAAACATGATTTCCGAACCATGCTGGAGGAGCAACAATGGTTGTAGCCAGTGAACATGGTACTGACTCCTGTCCACACTGCTCAGGTAACCGTGTTCAGTTTCAAACTGTTTAGAAAACTATGCTCGGGTTCGTGTCCTGAGCCCAGGTTCCAGGAGCGGAGGCCGGCAGGGAGGAGATTCAGAGCATCCATTGGATGCTTCCCTCCCGAGGGAGGAGATCAGGCCTTGGCACCTGTGGGTGGATTGGGCGATGTGCTGGGGGGGGGGGACGTGGTGACTCGACATGCCCCCCTGTACGTCCCTGCCCAGGGTCGCCATGCTCACACATGGCTGAGAACTGCTGTGGGTGGGGTTGAAAATGGAAAACAGGAGCTCCCGGCCATATGATGAGTGCAGGCACCTGCCACCATGAAGCCCTGGAGACGGCACGGACCAGCTCCACAGCACACAGGATATGCCGTTTGGCCAGTAAGGCACTTCCCTCTTGGAAGAGACAGACCCGCCTGATGAAGGCAATACATTGGGTTACCTGGGGGGCTGCAGTAGGAGTTGGTGACTGGCAGTTGGGGTCAGATGGGGGGCTGGGACCTACAGGCTCTGAAGGAGTGATTGTACAGGAGGTGCCAAATGGGGTGTAGCATAAATAGAAAGTAGAAAAAAACCAAAAACTGTGGTAAAGACCTGTTACTGTCAGGTTTTAAAAGCAATTTTCTAACACAGTTTGAAAACGTTACCAGTGTGGACGTGAACCGTGTTTAGGGGCTCCTGTAACAGTCTCATATGCCTGTAACCTTACAGGAGCCCTAGTGTGGACAGGGCCTAAGAAACACCCTGTAATTTGCTGAGTTCTAAAACAGGCCCTACACTGAAATTAACACAATTAAGATAGATAATGACAGTCAGCTGCAGCACTCCTTCTAAATGTAACAATCTCCAAATTTCTTGTGCTGCATTTCAAAACCCGTGTTTAGTACATTACTGAATCCTGCATTGCCACATATTGACCAACAAAACGAATAACAAATAACCAGTATATTGCAAACATCCAGCTTGTCACAGAACAGAACCTCCCTCAGGCAACCAATTACCAAAACACAGTACACCCAATCAAGACATACACACACACCAACCAGCAACAGCTCACTACAACAATCCATTCATAAAACTTCACACACACACACACACACACTCTCCACACACACACACACACACACACACACACACACACTACCAAAGCACCAGCATCATTTAAAGTGACATGAACCTCATAACAACAAACATACCTCTCTCACAGAAATTGGTCTCACCTCCATGGTATAAATAGCACACATGATGGGCAGATTATGGAATATGGAAAATATTCTGACTCTTGCATTGTAAGCACTGTATATTTCACTCTGCAGGAGTGAGAATATTTCCATATTCCACTTCTGCCCATCATGTATTCCTATATATATATATATATATATATATATATGTATATATCTACATAGATTATATACAGTATATATATATATATCTATATATATAATATAGATATAGATATATATATTATGGTAGCTCAGTAGTGCTACCATAGTTAGGGTAGAGTAGCATTTTTAAGGTTAAAGGGTGAAACTTTGTACCTTCATAACTTTGCCACCGTTCAATGGATTTGCCTGAAATTTGGTATGCACAGTTGGGCATGGTAGATCTTGGGATCTGCCAACTTTTGTACTGGTCAGATATAAGGCTGCAGAGTTATTAAGCAACATCCAAATGTGCAATTATGTTTTTAGCGAATTCTTTGCTCATGCCTACAGGTAGCAAAGTTTGAACGACCGGTCCAAAAAGTTCAGGAAACATGTGGCCGGGTCCCCAATATGCCTTTTGAAGATTTCATGAAAAAATATTAAACGGTTTAAAAGTTATTCAAAAAACAAGTTCCCATCATAAGTCAATAGGGAAAGTTAACAAAAAGTTTAAAAGTGTCACAAATGCACTTTTTAGTCTCTCAAATGGCCCTAGTAGTGTCGCAAAGCCTCCATTTTGTTTTCAGTTACTGATTAGAAAAATGCTTGGCATTTAAAACTGGAACCCTCTAGGGACACAATTCTTTCTGGGTTCACCTAGTCGGACCCTGAGGATGCTAGTCATGTCTTTATTTGGGGGTTAAACACCCCAGAAATATGTTTTTCAAATTTCTGGAAACAGTTGTGTCACAAAGTAATGTCGCACCTGCAACACTTTCGCAAATTTTTGCGAAAGGTGTCACAAATTGCGACACTACTTTTCCAGACTATGGCCAAAGTGACAGGAGTTCTTTGCCACCCTGCTGCAAAAGAATGGTTTGGTCTTTGGAGCTCATATTTGGAGGGAAGGCAGCCAATATCTCACAGATGTGCTTTTTGGTGGCTTAGTGACAAAATATTGCACAAATGGCAAGTTACAGTACTCCAAAGTTGACATTTTTTCCATAGACTAACATGGTGGCATCCACCGCACATTTCGGTGTTCATATCTCGGAAACAGTGCGAGATATGGAATTTTCATTGTGACAATGCACAGCCCTCTGTTAAAACCTACCCCGGAAACTCGTGAATCATGGGAAAGTTTAATTTTTTCTCTACGTCATACGGTTCCTGAGATATCAGCAATTTAGTATTCCAACAGCTCATTTTCTGCTCTGAGGCCCATTATTACGCATACATTCTTTCTACACACTGTGTTTCTCTGTGCAGCTGTTGGGCAAATACAGGGTGTGCGCTTCTGTTACTGTTACAGTTACCGTTCCCACTTGAGTTTCCATACCCATTTGCATTGCCATTCCCATGTACGCCACCGTGTGCATTACTCTTTGCGTTCTTGTTTGTGAATGTAGTTGCGTTCGTGTTTCCATTTCTGTTTACTTTGCCGTTATTTCTGCTGTTAATGTTACCATTTGCATTTCCAATTGCCATACCGTCACGGTGCATGTCACGGTTTGCGTTTCCTTACACACGTGCAATTGTATTTGCGTTTCTGTTTTCTTTGGAGTTATTGTTACTGTTACCGTTACCATTAGCATTTACAATTGCAGTACCATCACTGTTCGCGTTACGGTTTACATTTCCGTATGTGCTTGCGTTTGCGTTTCTATTTTCTTAGGCGTTGTTGTTGCTGTTACCATTACCATTTGCTTTTACAATTACAGTAACGTGACTGTGTGCATAACACTTTGCGTTTTAGTACGTGCTTGTGTTCACATTTCTGTTTCTGTTTCCTTTTGCCTTATTTCACTTGTTACCACTGCCATTTGCATTTCCAATTGAGGTACCATGACCGTGCGCATTACAGTTTACGTTTCCATAAGTGCTTGCATTTGCCTTTCCATTTCTGTTTCCTTTCATGTTATTTTTGCTGTTACCATTACCATTTGCAATTGCGGTACCATGACTGTGCTCGTTACACTTTGTGTTTCCATACATGCTTGTGTTCGCCTTTCCGTTTCTGTTCCCTTTGGCATTATTGTTGCTGTCACACTTAACATTTGCATTTACAATAGCGGTGCCATGACCTTGCGCATTACTAGTTGCATTTATGTATGCACTTGCATCTCTGTTTGTGTCACAGTTTGCTTTGCTGTCACTTTGCACTTGTGTTTCTATTAATGTTTGCATTACCTTTTACGTTTCTGTCACTATGTGCGTAATCATTAGTGCTTGCATTTGCATTGCAGTTACCGTTACTATGTCACTACCCAACACATGGTGGCAGCGAGGAGCTCAAAGGGCCCGCACTCCCACCACCACATTCTATTCACTATTTATACTCCTCATTCTCAAAAAGAAGGGAAATTCATGGCAAAAAACTCCATTTAATGCATCAGTTAGGGTTGTTCCACAGTGACCAGCAAAATTTGGTGTTAAGTTTGAAAGCCCTCTTGCACCCCAGCCCGCCCCCAACCAGCATCGGTGTGCATTGGGCTCATCGGTCCTAACTCTCACCCCAGTCCTATATCTCAGCTTGTTTACACATGTAATGGGGTGAGAATTAGGGCCAATGAGCCCAACACACACATCCCCAAGATTGACAGCTGACGGGCTGTGTCCTTGGGGTTGTGAAGCCGAAATCTCACCTGATTCCATGTGTAGTCATATTCACAAGCCACAGAAAAGAAGAATGGGTGAGATTTTGGCCTCACAGCCCCAAGGACACAGCCCATCAGCTGTCAATCTCAGGATCATGGGCAGGTCCATGGGGGGAGGAGTCAACCCTAAAAGTTTAATTTCCTTACTTTTTGTGTTTTAACCCTAAATGATGCATTAACGACGTTTTTTGCATAGAATTTCCTTACTTTTTGAGAAAGAATGTAAAAGTAAAAAGGTCACGGAAGTTGGTGGGAGCATGGGACATTTGGGCCCCGCACTTCCACTAACTTATAAATTTCTGTGTAAGATAAGACTACAAATATTGTGTCTCATATGTATTGCTGGGAGCGCATATGGGTGAGAGCATGGGGCCTGAAAGCTCCCACCACATTGAAAGAAAGCAAAGTGTCAGTCATCAGAGTGGCATAATTCAATAACTGTTTACATATCCGACACATAACCACTGGAAATGACCTCCACGGCAGTAACACTAGGCAACCTATAAATGTGAACCCATTACCACAATGCAAAATGCTGTACACAAAACATACAGTGTGTCACACAATATCTGTGCAGCAAATTAATTTTGCAACACCTAAACACCATAATTCACATGAACAGGACATCTCCTGAAGACTCTCCAAATTTCATTATAAAAGATGAAACCGTTTCCGAGATACAACATGTGAAAGTTTGAGATTTTCATTTGTTGGAGTGTCAGAGTTCCACACCTGTTAAGATCTGAGACACCTAATGACTGAAAAGTAGATCCATGACACTAGTGCTAGCTACTGTATACATTTCAAGCCAGTACGAGAATGGAAAATGCTGTCCGCCAAATGAAAAGTGCATCACACAATATCTCTGCAGAAAATACGTTGTCTGACACATAAACATCACAGTTCACATCTACAGGACATGCTGTCAACACCCTCCAAATTTCAAGTAAAAAGACCAAACCGTTTCCAAAATATTGGAAGTTAAAAATTGTTAAAATTAAAATCAGTTGCATTAAAATCTGGCCATCTAGTCCTTCCCTCCCTCACAATCAAAGATAATGGTCAAAGAATCTCGCTATCAAAGAATTTGCAGGCTCAGATCTAAGAATCTGCAGTCTCCTGATCAAAGAATAAAAAACAGTGAAATTCAAATTTTAGACATAAATACATGAAACCACTGGCATGGTTCGATAAAACAAAGCCCCCTGAGCAAAACCCAACGTCATTTGTATTAATAACCACCCCTGAGTTGAGAAATCTGAATTTTTTAACTGCCCAACTTCTCCCTCCCTCACGATCAAAGGTAGCAGTCAAAGAATCTCTCGATCAAAGAATTTGCAGGCTCACGATCAAAGATCGTTAGCGAGTCGCAATCAAAGAATGCAAATGTGTGAAACTCTATTTTTTGACCATTTTGATCAAAACCAAAGACATGGCTTGATAGAGTGAAGCCCCCTGAGCAAATCCATCCACGTTTTACTTCAGGAGTCACTCCTGAGCCGAGATATTTGTATTTTTCCGACTGGAAGCTTAAAACAAGATGGCGGCCGTTGAGATCAAAGAATTCTCAGGATCAAAGATTCTTTGACCGTGAGACTGCAAATTCTTTGATCGTGAGGAGGGACCAGATGTCCAAAACCCCATTCTTTGTTCGCAAAACAACCATATAAATTTTCCCATTGACTTATAATGGGAACTTAAAACTGCAATAACATTTGAAAGGATCAATATTTTTTCATGAAATGAAAAGCGTCATGTTCGGCTACCAAAACTCTTTCAGACAAATCAACTTGCAGAGCAGCATATCACATGATGGCCAAGCAGCACTATGGGCAAAATCCCCAAAACCACCCACATAACTGGCAAAAAGTGCATTTTACAGCATTTTGGTGCACAAAGACCGTAGGTCCAACCAAAACAAAATATGGCAAATCAAGAGATCTACCATGCACCACCATGCATACCAAATTTCATGTAAATCCATTGAACAGGTCCAAAGTTATTAACGCACAAAATTGTGAGTTTAACATATAAGTGCCTTCATAACCCTAAATATAGGGACACGAGTGTGTGTGCATCTGTGTGTTTGTGTATGTATATATATATATAAATATAGATATAGATATAGATATAGATATAGATATAGATATAGATATAGTGGTATAGGTAGTGTCAGTGGCTCAGTAGGTGGCATACTCACCTATGAGGCTGGGAGATCAGAGGGCTGTGGATTCAGTTCCCACATTTGGCACTTGGACTAATATCCCAGTACTGACACTGTAGTACAGCATGAGAGGGGTGCTGCACTTCTGAGGTGCCGTCTTTTGGATGAGACATTAAACCGAGGTCCCATCTGCCTGGATTGGTGGTAGTTCAGGTGGATGTTAAAGATCCCATGGCACTTCTCAAAAAGAGCAGGGGAATTATTTATTGAAAGAAACAAAACATCACAAGTGAGCATAGACAAATCACAAAACAAAAAGAAAACTTCATATGTCAGTACTTGAAATTACTCATACAATCATAAATAAATAACAAAATGAAATAGCAAAGAAGGGAAGAGAAAACAAAGAAAAACAATCAACCAACATCCCCAAAATAAACCCAAGACACATTTCTCCAGAGTACATTGTAAAGTCTGGAATCCATAACGGCTTGTTCCTTCTGTTTATGATGCAAAATAACAGTTTCAAGTTGTTTAATCAATGTACACACAGGTGTATCAATATGATGCAAAGAAAATTTACATCTAGCTTGCCAAATGTAGCATTTAATAAAAGCAAAAATCAAATTCAGAGTACTAGAATTATATCTAGGAACCAGACCCGTATAATCCCCTAGTATTAAAATACCATAAGTGACATGCTGTACAGGTATCCACTGCCATCTGGTGGTTAAAGCGGTCCAAAAGTCAATTGCATAGACACAGGAAAAAAAAAATGAGTCATGGTTTCCTCTTGCCCAACACACTGTGGTCGAAGACATTGCCTTTCTAACAAAGGTTTATGCTTCAAATTACCGCATACTCCCAATTTACCATGGCAACAGAGCCATTGAACATCCCACAGATAGACAGGGAGGCGTTTGTTTGTCAAGAGATGTAATGCATAACATAATTTAGAAGGAACACATTGAGGAAACTCCACTTGAGTTGCAAAATTGTGGGACATAATATCAGAATAAAGGGCTTTCTGTGTTAAGGTTTGAACATGAAGCTTAGTAACCCCCCATAAACCAAGTTTCCAAATTGCTGGCTTAGCAAAGTCTGGGACAAAAAGGGAAGCAATAAGCCTCGGAAGCTGAGAAGTCCATCATTGAAAAAAGAGGTGAAATAAACTTAAAGTCCAACTCTCCCAGGGATGATCAACACAACCAGTCCTAAATCCAAAATTTGATTTAAAAAGAAAGAATGGTAAAATACTATAGGGTTAATCATATTAAGTCCTCCCTGCTGAATTTTCAAATATGTAAATGCCCATTGAACAGGATTTAATCGACTACCCCATATCATCGGAAAAAAAAAAACACTTAACAATCTAGTCTCAAGCCGAATAGGAACTGGAAACATAGACCTAATATATTAAAAGTGAGGCAAGAGAAATTTTTTAATAATCATGATACGTTTTTGTTTAGATAAAGACCAAGCTTTCCACCTTTGCACCTTTGCTTCTCCCTGTTTAAGCTTTTCTTCCCAGTTGAAAAAAGCCAAATCCCCAGAACCAAAAAGAACTCCTAACACCTTAATAGTTACATCAGAGATTTGTAAGGGTCCTATAGTATAAGTAAAAAAAATTCTGTCCAATAAAAACCCCACAACTCTTATGAAAATTAATAGTGGTTCCTGCTACCACCTCATAATCAGAAAAAAACTGTAAAGTCCTCTCAGCTGACTGTCTATCCCTAACAATAAGACAGACATCATCAGCATACACTGCCATTTTCTGGGATGGGATGAAAACCTCCGGTGTAAACCCATAAATATTTTGATTATGAATAATAGATCGAATAACAGGATCCAATACAAAAGTATATAGTAAGGGGCTTGGGGGCACCCCTGTCTAACACCCCTCAAAAAAGGCAAACCACCACCCACAAGTCCATTGACTAATGGAAAAATGTCTGCATTTTTATATAAATACAGCAACCAAGACCTAAATTTGCTCGGAATACCATGCATCAAAAATATGTTGTGCAAAAATTCATGAGAGACCTTGTCAAAAGCCTTCTCCTGATCCAAAGCTATAAGATACCCATTTAGCTTATTTTGCCTGCCAAACTCACAGATGTTTCTAAGAAAAAGCTAATTTTGTTGAATGTTCCTACGTGGTATAGAACAAGTCTGGACAGAACAAATCACCTGTTCAGCAACAGACTATAATCTGTGGCACAAAATAGTAGCCAGGAATTTGTAATCTATATTTAGAAGGCTAATAGACCTCTGATTTCCAAAATCCTGTTTGGAACCCTTATTCTTATATAAAAAAATAACGAGTGCCTCAGAAAAGGATGTAGGTAAAATCCCAGATTCTAAGATCTCATTATAAAGGTGATACAAAATTTCACTAACATCATCCAAAAAACATTTTTAAAATTAATTTGTTAAACCGTCTTTACCCAGTGAAATCCCAGTTTTAAGGTGTAAAATAACCTCCTTAACTTGGGGTAAAAGAAATAGGTTTCTCAAATCATAACAAGACTCTCTGAAACAACAGGTACGGAAAGGAAAAAAATCCTCCCACTTTTTAGACGTAAAAAAGGGAACCCCATGCTGGGACTGCAATTGCTGAGAAACAATGTCCCGCATTTCCACATCAGAATACCTTACACGACCTTGATCATCCCATAAACCCTCTATCAGTTTAGTGTCCAAAGCGTTGCTACAGGCAGAAAATGGATCCGCATAAGGGGTCTTCTGTAAGCCGAATCACATCTCTGCCTGTAAGGAGGCTGCCCTATCATAGTGATATTGTTTCATAAAATTTTTCAACCTATCAATTTGTTGTTGCAAACTAGGATTAGAAATATTAGGAAAGGACAATAACTTACAGTATTGATTTCTATATTCTAGGTATTTAATATAATTACTAGTACCTACAGCCTTACCAAAACCCATAAAAAAATGAAGAAATGTCTTGTGTGGTATCCACCCACCACGTAGCCCAATCCTCATATAGCTCAGCCACAGACATTCTAATATAAAACAAATGTGCCAATTGAATTTTAACCTCTTCCTGATCCAAAAGGGCAGAATTCAACTTCCATCTATTTATTTTATTTAGTTTTTGTTGACCGGGTAAGTACACTAGAAAAATCCTGCCTATTTTCAGGCATGACCTGGGGAAGGGGGATACAGATGAATACCAACTGACCTTGAACCATATTAAGCTGTTGGTGGTATTTTTTAGTGAATGAGGGAAATCTGGCCAGGACACCAGGGAAATTCCCCTACTCGGACGCTGTGTTTCAGCCAGTAGGGGGACAGGCCATTTCCAAAATGGCCACTCCGAGTGGACCAGGGAAGGTAGAGGAAGTAAGTGGAGTAGGAGAGCTAGCCTCGTCTCTTGCTCCAGGCTTTGTGGAGGCTACAGCCACGGATTTGGCTGAAGGAAATTCAGATATGGAGCTTCAGGACGCTTTTTTCAAATGGGAACAATCAGTAATGGAGAAATCCAAAAACGAAAATGAACAGATGATGACTGCAGAATCGGGATTAAAAACAGAGTTGGCGGTATTTGAACCTGGGTTCACCACAGGTAAAGCGCCCATTTATCAACGGAATGAAGATCAGCTCCGTAGTAGTGTTGTGACAACTATGCCCAGCGAAAGTAAAAAAGATGATCTAACCACCACAGAAAGCTCCGAGGAAGACGGAAAGAAAAACTTACAGGCTGAAAGGAATAAACAAGATTTAAAAGCTCTGCGATCTGTTTACAGGACGTCGGCGCGAACGGAGGAGTTTCAAAATCCTGAAGGTACTGAATCTTATGTAAATGCAAATGTTGACAGGACGGAGTTGTCTGAAAAAAGAAATGCTGCTAATTACAAAAAAAATGTCTTGCCTTTGCTTGCAGAAGCTCCACAGAGGTGCGTTGAGCTTTCTAATGAGAGCAGCTGTTTGATTAAGTGTAATGCAGAGTGCTGCGGTAGCGCTAAGGCTGATTTCAGTATTGCTTGCAGCTCTGTGGGAGAGAGCTCAATACAAAAAGAGCTCGAGCTGCATTTCCCAAAGTCAAATGAACTTTTTAAACTCTGCAAAGTCTGGCATTAATGTTGCAGGAAAAAGCGAGTGCCCTCAATCAGTTTTGGCTCCCGATGAAACAAAGCAAATTGATGACAGGCTAACTAATTACAGAACTGACCAGACAACCTTGCTTTCTGTCTTCTGTAAAAATGAAAAGGCACAGTTAAACAAAGTTACAGGCTTTGTGTTTAAGCACTCGAGCCAGGAGAATTCAGTTGCTGACCAAGCAGTAATATACCAATTAACAGAAGGTTCTCAAAGTGGGGCAACTGAGTTTTTTCTTTGCTGACAAAACAAAACAAATAAAATTAAATACTGCTCCACAAATGACTGAATCGCCTCACTTGCAGGAAAAAGGACAGCAAGATCCCTGGTCACCTCACAAAGCTTTAAGTGAGGCTGGATGGAAACAGATAGACTCAGGTGAATGGAAGCCTGACCCTACGTGGGAGTCGGATTTAACTTTATCACAGCATACCCCAGAATGGTTTCCTGGTGATCAACAACAGAAAGGGATTATGAATGGGAAAAATATTCAGATGGAGAAAGAAGTTTTACAACTCCCTTTAGGAACTTCTAGGCAAATGGATTACTCCCCTGCATTAACTTGTCAGAAAATTCCTATGCAAAAACCTATTCAGAAGGGTACAAATGAGAATACCACCCCCCCCTTCTACCCCGGCTCCGAAGCCTTTGATATCAGAACGTTTTTCAAATTCACATAGGGAGGCTGCGCCTAGGTGTAACGCCGTGAGGTTAAGGTATAAAGGAGGGTTAGAAGTCTGGCCGGACAGGTATTATGTGGGGAAGACTTTACTAAAAGACTCTTTGCATTTTACACCACAGGATGTGTATGCCTTCATTAATATTTCAGGGGAGGACAATTTTGATATAAGCTTTCGCTCACAACATGCTTTAGAGCTGTTCTGGGTCAGGTATAGCCAAGTTAATTTTCTCCTATTTGGACACCCTTTATTGTTATTCCCTTGTCGAAACCCTTATTAAGTTCATCACAGTCATGTTCAGGAATGAAGGTGTTTGGGTGGAAGACATAACCTTTTGGTTAAAAAAAATGCGAAGTGTTAAGTGAACCTGATCCTATTTTAGACACTGAAGGGTTCTGGACTGGAGGATGGAAATATAAAATAAAACTAAGACAATCCGAGACAGGGATTGAACACATACCTAATTCTTTTTGTTTAGGAAAGATAGAGGTGTATGTTTTTATAGTGGGCAGCCTCGTGCATGCTACAAATGTGGGGCCAGAACACATCTTTCAAGCGTATGTGATCAACCCCGTTGTGATAATTGTGGGGAGGTTGGGCATCTGACTATGTTTTGCAATAATCAATCAAGCTGCGATCTGTGTGAAACTAAAGGCCATACGTTCAAAATATGTCCGTGGGCTGCCCAAAATAAGTCCCCATGTTCAAATTCGGAGGTATTCATTCAGAAAGCACAAGAAACTATGGCTAAAGCTTCTTCTCTTGGTGTGTGCCCTTTACCTTCCACAAATAATCAGACAAAATTCCCTGTAGTTAAAAAGTCAACCGAACTAGAAGGGAATAAAAGAAAGGTTTAGGATAAGAAAAGCCTATAACATCAAGCAGTGATAACCAGCAAAGGTCATCCTCAGATACTGCTAGGTTAATCAAGGCTAACAAAGGTCCTGCTAACCTCTCAGAGTTTCCTTCTGTTTGTTATTCAGAAGAGGTTACAGAGGAAGTTGGGGTTGTTGCCACAGTTTGTGAACCTGTGACTGCACCACCTCAAAGACGATCTTCGAGGAATTTACATTTAAAATTCCCTCCCCCCCACCAGTGCTACAAATTGAAACCAGCAACTCATATGCAGCACTGTTTTCTCCCTGGGGTAATACTGAGATAGAGGTCGAAGATTCAGACTCACAAAAATCCTCACTCTCAACCAGGTCACAAGTTATGGATAATTACAAGGATAAAAAAAGGAAAAAGAGGAAAAAATAACAGTTTGAGCAAAAAAAAAGGATGATGAGGATGGTGTGGGGTTCATTGAATGCTCATAGTTTATTAAATGCGGTTAAGAGACAAGCTCTTTTTTGTTATATTCATGAACATCCCTTTTCTGTTTTCTCTTTGCAAGAGACATGGATGTTTTCCATGGAACAGTTGGTGGCATTTAAAAGAGATTGGTTTTGGGGCCCTTCCTTTTGGTTTTTTGGGGAGGATTCCGCAGATGGCATAGGAATTGTGTTCAATTCCTATGCTTTCCAGCTACTTAATTTGATTGATTTAATTCCAGGAAGGGTTTTGATTATTGATGGGAAGTGGCAAGGGTTATGTTACAGGTTCATTAATATTTATAATCCCCAAACTAAAGCCAGTAGAGTTAATTGCCTTAAAGCAGTACAGCCCTATTTATTAACAACAATTAGAGTATTATGGGGAGGTGACTTTAATTGTTCTATTCCGGTTTATGCTAGCAAAAAATATAATAAAAAAACATATTGTGATTCCAACGCTTTAGGTAAAATCATAAAAGATGCTGACCTTTTGATTTGTAATAATGCTTTGCAGGCGGGGGGCGGTTTTTCTTTTAACAAGGGTAAGAGCTTCACCCTGATTGATTATATGTTAGTGTCACCAAATATGCAATTAGAGTCTTTTAAAATCTTTTCCAGTGAATTCTCAGATCATTCATTCTTACTAAGTTCTTTTAGTTTTTTGGAGGGGCCAGAGAAAAGGCAAATTAGATGGAAACTTAATAATTCCTCTCTTGCACTCCCATTCATACAATCAGGGGTGAAACTCCTCTTAAAAACTAGATTATCAGTATCCTTTTTATATACTGATCTAGGAGACTTGTGGTTAGAGACGAAAGCAAATTTAAGGAAATGGTTTAAATTACAAGGAGTGAAAACAAAGAATTATAAATTTCTACACTATTTAAGTTTAAGGCGTGTTACAAAGGCTCATGACTACAGCTTATACTTCTAGGTTTAATTATTCTGAGCAAATTGCTAGATTAAAAGAAAAAATGAGAGAATTTCAATATGATAGGGGGAAAACCATGCAGGCTATTTTAACCAATGGAATCAAAAAATCGCCTATTGGAGATCCATTCGAAATGTGTAAGCAAATAAGAGACTCTATGAGAATGGAGACACTTAAAACTCAGATGGAAGCTTGGTTTCACTGTGGCCCAATTAAGGAAGTGATAGTAGAACATTTTCGTTTTTAAATCCCAGTGAGTTGATTTCTAATTCAGCTATGACCTATCTAAAGACATTGTAATCCCAGCCAACCTAGTAGGGAGTTCAGAGGTGTGGGGTCCCATCACAAAAATGGAGATTATAAACACTATTGGGTTATTGAAACTAAACATTTCTCCTGGAATAGATGGGATTTCAAATAACTTCTATAAAATCTTTTCAGAAGAAATAAGTCAGTGCCTGTGTATTTTATTTAGGTCCTTTTTGGATAAAACTGTTATTTTCCCATCTTTTTCAGAAGGACTATTAACCTATATATTTAAAACAGGAGACAAACACAATATTGCTAATTGGAGACCAATAACTCTTCTGAATTCAGATTACAAAATCTTTGCTTGCATTTTAAATAATAGACTGAAAAATTATGCAAAAGGAGTTATTTCTCCTTTTCAATATTGTGGTCTACCAGATAGACGGGTTCAGTCTGCTTTAATGTTAATTCGAGATGTTATTGAGCATCTCACTGATACAGGGTTGACCAGATGTTTAGTAGCAGCAGACTTGGACAAGGTCTTCGATAGAGTATACTTGCCATTCCTTTTCCTTACCCTGAAGCATTATGGGGTTCCAGATCAACTAGTAAAATTAATAGAGAAATTATATGATAGTTATTCGGTTTTTCCATATTTAAAAGGTCAGAAGGCAGAAGGCTTTGAGCTAACCACAGGAGTTCATCAGGGTGCCCCTTAGCCCCTTTTATACCTTTGCTCTAGAACCCTTCTTACAGACAATAGCTTTGAATCAGATTTGGAAGGGTATTCAGGTAAATATGCAAAGGACGCACAATTAAGAATACAAGCCTATGCAGATGATCTAGTAGTTTATTTTAAAGATTTTCTTCAGTAACCTACTTTGTGACTGCCTTTGAGGCCTTCTCAAAGGTATCAAATGCAAAATTGAACTTAAATAAGACAAAGGGATTATTAATTGGTGCAACAGACACTGGGGAAGTATGGCAGGAAGGTATCTTCATCTCCAGGAATCCTCTTAAAATATTGGGGATCAAGTTTGGTTCCCAAAATATGCCTATTGAAAATTGGGAAAGTGTTATTGAAAAACTAGAGAGTAAGGTAAATAGGTAGAAAAAGTGGAAACTATCTAAACTGAAAAGGGTTCAGGTAATTAAACAATTTATTCTCCCAATGATGCAGTATGTGGCTATGATTTTTCCACTTCCAGTAGCTTTTGAGACAAAAATATATAGTCTGTTTTCCAAATGCTATGGGGCAACCGCTTAAATCCTGTGAAAAGGGTTATCAGTATCTAAGGAAAAATGAGGGTGGTTTGGGAATGGTAGACCGGTGACTTTTGTACATGCATTATTTATTTCAAACTCAGTTAAAGAAGGATTAAAAGCAGAATTAGGGAGAGGAGACATGGAATTTGAAATCAATGGGTAAATATTTAAAGAATTGGCATAATTTGGCCCCAAGCTAAATCGCTTTTTATACATACCTTTGTATTTTAGGTCATCGGCTCAGAAATTGTTCAAATGGAAATTGCAAAAACAGACAATTCTGAATAATAATACAAAGAGGCTTTATCATCACATAATGAAGTTGGTACTTCCCTCAGAACCAGGATTTAAAAATTGTTCTTCAGCATTTAATTCTACTGTATTGGCACAACTTAATAGTAACAGGATGCCACAAAAACAATGGGAAACACAGTGGTTAACTTTTTATGGAAAATTGAATATTAGAGGTAATGCAAAGTACAAGGCTTTACAGGAAAGATTGTGCCCTTATTTAGAATGTATAAATGAAGAAGAGTCAATGGAGCATTTTCTTCTCAAATGTCATTACCGATTGGCTTATGGGCATACTTAGCGAACTTATGGGGTTTAGATGGCTAAACAATATGACATATGAATTATTGATTCTAGGTCATTATCCGGTAAACTTGTCAGAGTTTCATGAAAAGCGTTATCCTTATTTTTGGGATGTCTTAGATATTATTTATGGCAAGCCAGGGTCCAATGGGTCCTCTATCAAAGAAAATGCCTTACTCATGTGTAAGTGGGCTGATTATCAAGGAGCTAGTACAAATTTATACAAAAGATGCCTTTAGAGTAGCCCCGGGAACTCTACGTAAATGGTGGAAAGGTTTTTTTCATTTTATTAAATTTAAATAAGGAGTTACAGATGGGCTTATTTAGTTATTGCTACAAGGGTTAAACTTAATTCAATCCCGGTTAAGAAGCTTATTTCTTTATGATTTTTAAGCTTTTTATGATGTTCAAACTTTATTGCTTAACTATTTTCCTTTTGGGGTGTTATCTGTGATGAAAATGTTGTGTTTTATTTATTATTTGTTTTTCTCTCCCTGAAAAGTGTTGTTTGTCTATATTATTTATGTCAATAAAAACACCCCTACTCTTTTCGATAAGTGGCATGGGATCTTTAACATCCACCTGGACTACCACCAATCCAGGCAGATGGGACCTCAGTTTAACGTCTCATCCGAAAGACGGTCTAGTAGAGATTGAGGGAAAATGAGGAGGGACAGATGAAAGCCCTACCTGACAGACTAAGGTCATATGATCAGAAACTGCACAAAAACATAAAAAACAAGAAGCAGGGAATAAATATCTAGAAAGAAAAAAATAATCAGTCCTAGACCTAAAAATATTTCTAGAATATGTATGCCCCAAATCTGATGTTAGAGACCTCTAAGCATCCTTCAATCAAGAGGTACCCAAAATACCCAATAATGCATGTGAATCACAATAGACTTTCTGTTGTACATGATCTTTTATCTTTATATCCACACAGCAATTGAAATCCCCACCCCAAACAACATGTCAACAAGTATACAAATAGGTGTGCACCGTATTAAAAAGGTCAATCCGAGCAGACTTTACTTGGGGAACATAAAGATTGATTAATCTGAGGGAAAATCCCTGATATAAATGATCAAGAATAAGAACCTTCCCAGGAACTAGGTCCACCAGTCTTAGAACCTGGACCCGTGTACTACCAAACAAAATACCCAGACCATTAGCCTGGTCTAAACCAAAGGACCAAAATGAAGGCCCAGCATGCAACCCCTTTTGGGTTTGGAAAACATCATGCAAGGATGTGAGGCGAGTCTCTTGAAGAAAATAAATATCAGCAGCTAAAGAAGTACAAAACTGGAGACAAGCCCTACATTTCCTGTAGCTTTTAATGCTGCAGGTATTAAGGGAAACTAATCAAAGTGTGGACATTTACCAGGAGTCAAGGGGCCTTGTCCTTCTTTCTTTTTCGACCACTCTTTTTTTTTTTGTAGGTAACACCTCAGAAATACCCTCTTCTTCATATTCCATCTCCCTAGAAACAGAGGAAATATCAGACTCTGACCCACCCTCAGGATCCTGTAAACAGAAATAACGTTTTGAGTGGAAAGGTCAGCAGGATTCTGGCGTTTCCTGCTAGATGCTCTGGTAACTCTTTTTGGATGTGGGGCCTGGAATTCCCCATCCGAGGTGGGGGGGGCATAGCCACAGGATCAATGACAGAAGGAGAAACTATAGCTAGTACTAGAGGGTTCGGGGCCCTCGGGACATCAGGCTGAGGAGCAGGTTCAGGAGGGTCAGGGGTTGTAGAACTAGAATCAGAGGGAGTAGACCCTGTTTGGGGTGGGGGCCCTACTAGAATACCCAGGCCTAAATCTGTCTTGTGCATGGTTCAATACGTCTTCTTTATTTAAGCCACTCTGATTATTTTGTCCAGCCCAGGGACATTGATGATAGGCATGACCTGTTTCCTGACATAAATTACATTGGAATACATTCCTACAAGTACTACTGTCATGGTCAAAATCCCCACAAAGAATACACTTCACTTTATCACAAACGCTACGGAGATGCCTCCTACTCCCACACTTATAACAAGCTTTTGGTTGTCCTGGATAAAAACAGACCCCCCTATCTTTACCCAGAAAGAAGCTATTGGGGATATGTTGCACCTCATTGTTTATAATATTTAACTTAACCTTAAATCTCCAGCTCCCCATCCAGATCCCTTCATCATCAAAAATAGGTCCGGGGGCCCTAAAACAGAGCATTTCTTTTCCAGCCAAAACTGAATATCCCCAACATTGACCCCTTCATTTTGAAACAGCACATTAATCGTTTTAAATAAAGGTTTAGTAAGAGGGATGGCCCAGAATGGGGCCCATAAGGGAGTAGCTTTACAATTCTCATACTTTGCCCAAAATTTATCCAAACTTGAAAACGTCTTAAAACTGATTTAAAAAATGTCCTCTAGCCTCACATTAGTTAGAGCATAAATGTCAGAAGCCAAAAATTGCATTAAGTCTTTCAATAATTGTCGGTCACATACAGTCTATCAGGATGTTCCTGTAAGCCACCACGGTAGCACAGCCGAACTGCATTACGCCGTGGTGCTTGTTCCAATACATTCCTGCGAAACAGATCCGAAAATCTAGGCCCAGGTCTGTCTTGATCTCCCTTTGGAGACTGGGAAGGAGGATCAGGACCAGCACTATGGCCTGACTCATGTAAAGGGTTAGCTGAAGGAGTAGCACCATCCCCAACGTTGATTCCCAAAATAGAAGCAGAAAGTACTTGCCCTTCAAGTTCTGCAACCCGGGAGACCGCTGGAGGAGTAGAAAATGTAATCCAGTCAGCATCCGGCACCCACTTGTCATTTAGGCAAACCCAGGTCATGAGAGTGTTTTCTTTAGACCATTGCAAGTCTGAAGGAGCTATGTCAGCAGAACAGCACTTCCGCATTGTTTTATTGACCAAGTTATCACTCCAAGAAGCATCCATTGGCTTATTCTCTGCAGACAGCTGAGACCCAGCTGCATCACTAGCTGTCTCAAAAAGAACTGCAGCTTCAGAAGATTTTGGGGTATCCAAAATGGGAACAGCAGAATTCTCCACATCTCGATCAGTAAGTGAAGTGATTTGCACAGCACAATCACCCGATTCTGCAGCCAATGCAGCATTCAGATCCCCATTCAGCATGCAAACCGAGGTCGGGGAAGACACCTCGGACCGCTGGTCACAAAACACATCCACCTCCTTTGGTGGCCCGACAAAGTCTGCCATCCTGCCGTGCAGCACAGTGCCCCTACCTCAGAGTAGGGGAATTTCCCTGGTGTCCTGGCCAAATTTCCCTCATTCACTAAAATTACCACCAACAGCTTAATCTGGTTCAAGGTCAGTTGCATTCATCTGTATCCCCTTCCCCGGGTCGTGCCTGAAAATAGGCAGAATTTGTCTAGTGCACTTACCCGGTCAACAAAAACTAAATAAATAAATAAAATAATATATATATATATATATATATATATATATATATACATATATATATATATATATATATATATATATGTATATATATATATATATATATATACACACACACATACATATACATAGATTATAGTGGCATGGTAGTGCCACTATAGTTAGGGTTGAGTACCCCTTTTAAGTTTAAAGTATGAAACTTGGCAGCTTAATAACTTTGCCACTGTATGATGGATTTGCCTGAAATGTTGCATGCATGGATCTGCCAAGTTTCGTAACAATCGGATATACAGTTACGGAGCTACATAGCATGGTAGAATGTGGTATTTACACTTTTTTGCGCATTCTTTGCTTGCTCATACAGGTCGCACGGTCTGCCCGACCAGTCTGTAACCTTCAGGGAACATGCAAACATTTATGGTTATGAAGGCACTTATATGTTAAACTCAAAATTTTGCACATTAATAACTTTGGACCTGTTCAATCCCAATGTGCCTTTCGAAGATTTCATGAAAAAATATTAAACGGTTCAAAAGTTATTCAAACAATCATTTGTCAATGCCGAATGTTTGCTTGCTGGCATTGGTAGTGTAGGAGTTACAGAGCTGCATAATAGGAATGGCAGTGAAGTATTGAACTGACGCCAACCCCACCACCACCCTGCAGATACTGACAGGCATTGGGGTGTGCCTTTGGGTCATCAGACATACCGGCTACACTATTTCACCACACCCTGCCCTGCAGACACCAAGTGTCACAGTGTGCCTTGGGGTCTTTGGCCCTCATGTTCACCCCATCCCATCAGGAAATACGGTGAGATGGTGCTGTGTAGGAGAATGGGGTGAACCTTGGGGCCGAAGTGTCCAAGGCACACCTCAATGCCTCTCACTGGCTGCAGGGTGTGGGTGGGGGTGGAATGGTATGAGCATTACAGGCGACAATCCCAAGTCGCACCCCTGATGCCTGTCAGTCTCTACAGAGTGGGGGCGTTATGGTCGGAAACACTACTACCTCAGGCATTCCTTGGTATTTTCACTCCAAATTTTCAACATAG
Source organism: Neoceratodus forsteri (assembly GCA_016271365.2). Classification (NCBI taxonomy): domain Eukaryota; kingdom Metazoa; phylum Chordata; order Ceratodontiformes; family Ceratodontidae; genus Neoceratodus; species Neoceratodus forsteri. Next base: position 607,856,280 of record CM057454.1, on the reverse strand, counting down.
TTGCTTTGTGACCCCCACTTCATGAACAGTGGCAATATCAGTTTGTTAGCCGAAAACTGATTTTGCACAGCAACTACACCATTTGGCACCACAGATACGAAAACACATTTCAAACAGGATGTGAAAAATGACAGCTGTACTGTTCATGGGGAGGTGTAAAAAATGGCAATGTTGAAAATCTGCAGTAAAATATTAAAAAAACTGGTGAAGTCACGAGTGTGCTTAGAAACGACCTCCGCTCATGAACAGTGTCATTGTGATTTTCTTAATCTGTCCCTAGCAGTGATTTCCCACAGTGACCATGCATTTTCTGTGCTGGAAGTGCAAAAACACATCTCAGCCATGGTGTGAAAAATGACAGCTGTACTGTTCATAAGGAAGTGTGGAAAAATGCCAGTGGTGAAAATCTGGACTGAAAATATCACAAATTCATGAACTTACGAGTATGCATGGAAACTGCACAATGCTCACTCATAACACAGTCATTTTATGGACTTTTGTCACCAAATTTTTAACATAGCCATTTTAAGACCTTTGCTCATGAACAATGTCACTGTGATTTTCTTAATCTGTCCCGAACATTGATTTTGCACACTGACTGCACCATTGTGGCTACATGCGCAGAAACACATTTTGGGTGAGATGTGAAAAATGACAGCTGTACTGCTCATAAGGAGGTGTGGTAAAATGGCAATGTTGAAAATCTGGAGTGAAAATATAAAAAATTCGCAAACTTATGAGTGTGGGTAGGAACTGCGCAATGCACGCTCGCAAATTGGTCATTTTTGGGAATTTTTTTCACCAAATTTTCAACATAGGGTTTTTGGGGGCCTACCTCATGAACTGTGACACTGTCATTTCGTAAATCAGTCCTGAAAGGTGGTTCCACACAGTGACCGCGAAATCACCTTTTGGGGCCGATTAGTGCCATGACAGTGGTAGAATTCATCAGGAAGGGTCACAAAAACCCCATGTTGAAAATATGGTGCCAAAATTCCAAAAAATGCTTGAGATATGCATCAAACTTGAAAAAACCCTATTTATTCCATTACACAGTTTACCAGCATTTCCTCAGTTTGCAGTCGGCTTTGAAGAGTGTAGACGTGTTCCCGGTCCACCGAAGATTGTTGCGCTGGACTGCGGATGGAGGGAGGAGGACAAGACAATTAATGAGGGACCATTTTTTTTTTAGGAAGACAATGCAGGACTTTTGCCACGCTGGGGTGGGCTCCCAGCGTGGCAGCTGGAACTTTTGTTTTTGTGGGGGCAGTGGAGCCGATGGGGGATTGGGCATCCCCATTGGCCATACAGAGATTTGCCATGCTGGGGTGGGCTCCCAGCTTGGCACCTGAAAGTGTGTTGGGGGGCACAGAGCCAATGGTGGATTCGGCACCCTCATCAGCCGTAGTTCACTTCAAACTGAATTTATGTTCCAGGAAGAGAAAGCAGAGACATATACAAGCAGGATTGCTGGAAATATGCTAATCAACACTATCTTATCGCTGCTCACTGAAGTGGTCTCTCCCTTTCAACTGTATGCCACTGCATTTTCAACTGCTGTCATAGACAGCTGCAGCATTCATTGGTGCACTGTGGCCACACTTGCAAACACACTGACTGAATTGGAAGACAGGGTGCCACACCTACAAAAACTCAGATGATGGCACTATGTTTCTTGCACATGTGTGCAAGCAAACATAAAAACAAGTTTCCTGTTATAGTCAATGGGAAAGGTTAATAAAAAGTTTGACAGTGTTGCAAATGCAGTTTTTAGTGTCGCAAATGACCCCAGTAGTGTCGCAAATCTGCCATCTTGTTTTCAGTTTGTGGTCACAGAAATGCTTGGCATGTAAATTTGGGACCCTCTAGAGACACAGTTCTTGTTGCGTTCACCTAGTCGAGCCCTGAGGATGCTAGCCATGTCTTTTCAGAAATATGGTTTTGAAATTTGTGTAAACAGTAGTGTCGCAAAGTAGTGTTGCACATTTGACACTTTTGTGCTTTTTTTTGCGAAAGTATCGCAAATCACGACACTACTTTGTGACACTATGACTAAAAGAATAGGAAATCTTTGCCACCCTGCTGCAAAAGAATGGTTTGGTCTTTTGGGCTGAAATTTTGGGGAAAAAAAGCCAAGATCCCACAGATGTGCCTTTTGGTGGTTTAGTGACACAATATTAGAGGGCTGAAAAGCTACGGTACTCCAAAGTTGACAATTTTTCCTACAGGCTGACATTACGGCATCTGCCACGCCTTTCGTGGCCCGTATCTCAGAAAAGCTTCAAGATGCGGACTTTTTGTCAGAAAAATTATTAGCCCCCCACTAGGGGGCTATGTACAAAATTAGCCAGGAAAGTCATAAATTATATGACATTTTAATTTTTTTTCTACGTTGTACAGTTCCTGAGATATAAGCAATTTAGTATTCCAAGTGTTCATTTTTTGCTCCAAGGCCCATTATTATGCATACATTCTTTGTATTCACTGTGTTTCTCAATGCAGCTTTTGGGGAAAAAAAGGGTATGTGTTTTTGCTACTGTTACAGTTAGCATTTCCACTTGCGTTTCTGTAACCATTTGCATTACCATTCCCGTCTACGCCACCATGCGTGTTACCCTTTGCATTTTCATTTGTGCTTGCATTTGCGTTACTGTTAACATTTGCATTTCCATTACTGTTTTTGTTTGCATTTCCGTTTGCATCACCATGTGCATTTCCATTTGCAATTTGCGTACGCGCTTCTGTTTGCTTTTGCATTTCTGTTTGTGTTTCCTTTACCGTCATTGTTGCTGTTCCCGTAAGTGTTTGCATTTCCAATTGCTTTACGGTGACTGTGCGTGTTACAATTTGCATTTCTATACGCGCTTGCCTTTGCGTTTCTGTTTTCATTAATGTTTGCGCTTGCATTTCTATTACTATTTGCGTTATAGTTTGTGTTTGTGGCACCATGTGCGTTACCATTTGCGCTTGTGTTTGCTTTACCATTACTTCTCTATTTATAGTGCACATTCTCAAAAAGAAGGGAAATTCATGGCAAAAAAAATCCATTTAATGCATCAGTTAGGGTTGTTCCACAGCGACAAAAGCGAGGAAATTTGGTGTTAGGGTTGAAAACCCTAACTGCGCATTCCTCCAACCCCCACCACTACTACACACACACATACATGCAAGTATGGGAAGGACCAAGGCAACACAACCAATCACACACAACCAGCAGCAGGTAACAGGAATAACATACAACTATCTAAACCACGAAACCACACACCCATACTCCTATTGGGCTGTGGCATGGGGTTGTCACTGCTAACTGTCATCCCAGACATTCCAAGCACTGCTAAACACATATTGTGCTATGACACTTTCGTGTTTGTGAAAGTATTTTGTGAAAGCATGCTCCTGATGACTGCACATCTTTGACATCATCCTGCAAGCAAATGGTTGGGTCCTTTGGGCTAACATTTGCAGGGTGGCAAGACCTGGTCACACATATGTGCTTTTTCCTGCTATTGTGCTCAAATACTTAAGGATTACAAAGTTATACTGTTCCAAAATTTAGCAATTTGCCATAGACTCACATTGTGGCGCCCATGATGTCTTTTGCCACCCATATGTTGAAAACGAAGCAAGGAATACTATTTTCGCTACTGCCAGCTTGGTTCACCTTTATGTAAACTAACCTCAAAGAACAACTTTGTAAATAATGTATCATATCTGAAGTTGGATTTCTCCACTTCCTACAGTGACACAGGTATACACCTCCTGCTGGATGTGTGTGATTGTTTGTGTTGCCTTGGTCCTTCCGTACTTGCATGTACATGTGTGTGTGGTGGTAGTGGGGGATGCACAGTTAGGTTTTCAACCTTAACACCTAATTTCCTTGTTTTGTCACTGTGGAACAACCCTAATTGATTACGGAGTTTTTTGCCATGAATATATATATATATATATATATATATATATATATGCATCTGCACATGTATATATACATACACACACACACAGACACACACATATATAGATATATTTATAAAATTGGTAGGAAAAATTATCTCTGATGATTGTTTGAAAGACGTCACATGACGGTGCGTATATCATAGCATGACCTCACGCCTGCATGTTCACTCCCATCCAAAATGATTTTGACATTTTATAAGTTTGATAACCCACTGTAGGTTGTGCAGTTGTGCTCTGATATATGCACACCTTTGGTGGTTGATGCACTCGACCTGCGGCCTCGTGCATAACAACGAACAGCATGGTGTACGTATATCAGAGCATGACTACACACCTTAGACTGGGTCATCTATTACACATATATATATATATATATATATATACACACACACAAATGCATTTATATATGTGTATGTATATGTATATACATTTGATGTGTAACGCAACCACCCTCATTGCCCCACCTTACGATTCCCCCAACACCCTCCACAGTTCACCATTAGAGATGACATTAATCATCTTAACCCTCATCTTGTAGCTGTCCCTTCCCCTCTGAACCCTTCCACTGTAGTTACCACCACCATCTCCCAGGAAAGTGCATTCCATGGTACAACCACCACCCTCTCAGTAACGTTTTGCCTCATTCTATCCACCCTGACCCTCCCAACCTGCAGCATGTAAATGTGGCCTCTGATTGGCCCTCCCACCATAGTCTGAAAGACTATATCCATGCCTACACCATTCACCCCTTTTAGATACTGACAGACCTCAGTCATATACCCCGTCTCTCCTGTCCTGCAGTGAGTATAGGCTGATCCCCTCAAATCTCTCCCCATATAGGTTATCACACAGACCACAAATCATTCCTGTTTTCCCCCTGTGAACCACCTCCACAACTGCAATGTGTCTTTCTATTCAATTTGTGGCCCAGCCAGACAATTATACACAGGCAGAATCACATCCCTGCTTCTTCATGTAATCCAACTGGCTCTACAAAAGCAAATTTAATTTGCTTTTGCAGAGAAACTTTGACATTGCTCAGAATTTTAAATTTTGGCATTCACAACCAACCCCAGATCCCTTTCTCCACTGGAAGCCTGTCGTATATCCCTCCCAGGGTACACACTTGGCCTGTTTTCCTATGGACCAGGTGAAGCACACTACTTTTTCCTGTCTTAAACTTCTGGTTCCAGGTGCATGACAAACTCACCACAGCATCCATGTCACCCTGCATGGCTACCCTAACATCCTCCCCATCCCGCACCACCCATAGCTTCTAGTCATCCACAAACAGGCTCATTTCACTTATGATACATACTATGAGGTTGGAGATGTAAGCGTTGCACATGAGCGGTCGAATAAGTTATCCCTGCGGGAACCCAGTGATGACTCTCCTGTCACATGAATCTTTCCCCACCAAAACACCTTCTGAGTACATCCGGATATCCAATTGCAAATCCATTGGACCATACATATCCCAACCACCATGTTCCTCAACATAACATACAGCACAGTGTGATGTACACTATCAAATGTCTTGCTGAAGTCTAGAAAGAGGGCATCCACAGGCTTAGAATGATCAAGCGCCATCGTCACCCAATCGTACAAGTACACAAGGGTAGTGTGACATGATATGACAGTTACGAAGCCATGATGGCAACCATCAATGTATCCACGTTGAACCCTAGTCGTCCACTGCCTCTTCTTAGAATGGCCTCCCTCAGCTTGCCAATCATTGCTATCAGGCTGACAGGCCTGTAGTTTCCTGGCTCCTACATCGAAACACACTTGTGGATGGGATCACTGTGTGCCACCCTGCAATCATGAGGCACCAGACCTGTCTGTAGGGAAGCACTGAAACAGTCTACCTGGGGATCAGATAGGACATTGGCCAGCTACCATAGCACCCTGTCATGTATTCCATCCATGCACTTAACCTTTCTCCTTTTATTACTGTGTTGATGTCCTCCCGCAACCTGTAGACATGGACTTCAACATCCGAGAAGCCCACCTACTCAGCACAACCTGCTTGCATGTCCCCATACTGTGCTGCTCCACACTGTGCATGACCCTCAGTGCCATCCACCAAATTGACCACTGTGTTTTCAGTATCAAATGCCTCCTCTACCTATGCCACCTGCATCCCACTTTCCTGCTCATCCCCACTTTCACTGTACTGTACACCACTGCAAAGTACTCATTTTTCACCCCTGCCTGTTCCCCTGCCCCACTGCACACCCTCTCACTGTCCTCAACCTAGTAATCTAATCCCTCACTATCCTTCTTTCACCAAAATACCTAACAAATAATTTTCCCCCCAATGATCCCCCGCAACAGTCACTGCTCCGTCATTGCCTTGGCCCATCTCACCACCTTGGTGACCCTACTGGCTGATAAAAAATACTCATCCATGTACTTAACCATGTTTGAACACTGGCACCTACTGTATGATGCCCTCTTTTCGCTGATCATCTCCTGGACCTTGCAAGTCCACCAGCTTGGTTTCCTATACCTCTGGTGCACTACTCGTTTGGCCCTCACCACCTGGGTGTCAGTGTGGCTCAGTTGGTAGCACATCCACCTCTGGACCAGAAGGTCGTGGGTTCTCGTCCCACACCGGGATTGGACTTGCACCTAAAAATCGCTGGCATCCGAGTGCAGTATTGGGGGGTGCTGTACTGCTGGGGTGTGCCATCCTTCAGATGAGACGTTAAACTGAGGTCCCTTCTGCCCATCCTGGTGTTGTCCTGGTGGGTGTCCAGGTGGAAGTAAAAGAACCCAGGGCACTCTTTGCAAAGAGCAGGGAACATTCCCAGTGTCCTGGCCAACATTCCCCTTCCCATAAACCGGTTCATGCAATTATCCAGGCTGTGTGTGGGTGATGATGTGCGATATGGCCACCATCACACATTCAGTCACTTCACTACCAGTCTCATGTTTCACAATGACCCCCCACCACCATCAGGTGTAGTAAAAACCATAACATGGCATGGTCACTAACAGCCAGTGGTTCACTTACCTCTATATCCCTTACCAGGTCGCAGTCTGCCAAGACAACATCAAGGATATAGGCAGCCATTGGTTGGGTAGATTATCTGCTGATTTAGGAACGCGTCCTGGAATATGTCCAGCATCATCTGCTCCTTTTCCACTCATGACATCATAGTACCCCAATCAGCCATGGCATGTTGACATCTCCCAATATCACCACCCTTGGCCCGTACCATACATGTTTTTCAATAATATTATGCATTAGGCTTTCTTAGAGGTTTTCTAGTAGCATTGGGTGCCTGCAGACCACCCCCATTTCCACCCTATTACACCCTGACATTTGCAAGGTCACCCATAAGGTCTCCACATTACCCTCTACTCCTTCCACCCTGGTTATCCCTATGCCATCCATAATGATCATAGCAACTCCTCCCACCCCCATGTTCTTCATGAGCGTAGTGTACACACTCAGGATTAGTTACAAATCACATCCCGGAGTGTACCAGTTTTCCTTGACAGCTGCCACATCCAAATCCCCTTTCATCTAGCACTGCCTGGAGGTCAGGCTTCTTATTCCACAAGCTTGTATCATTTATCAGTACCACCCTCCAACCCTGTCCTCTACCCATACTCAATGTTACACCCACAGAGGATACACATAGCCACCTCTGAAAGCCACCCTTAAGCCATATATATATAAATATATACACACATATATATATACATATATATGTGTGTATTTATATATATATATATATATATATATACATGTGTTTTGAGATAAATGAAGAGATAAAAAGTAATATCCCAGTCAGGCAGTGAAGATATCACTGATACCTCCATGTTCCTATACGTCATAGTGATATCTCCATGTTCCTATACATCATGGTGATGTCTCTATGAACCTATACGTCATTCATTACAAAGTGAAAGTATTTCACTTTCTATTCCACATTCTCTTTCTTTGCTTCTTTAGAGGACTTGCAACCCCTTCCCCCCCAATACACGCCTCAGACATCTGGTTGATCCTGCCACTATTTATAAATAAAATTATTTAAAAACATATCTGGTTGATCCCTGCCACTCTTACTGCGCCTAAACTGCTTTCAGCCCCCCCCCCAAATGTACTGGAGGCCAATGACATCAAGATATCATTGGCCTCTGGTGAAGATAAACATGATATCTTCAGACAGGCCATGTCATATCCCCTATATATAATATGACCTATGCACATACACACGTGAAGTATGTGCTGACAAAGTATGGTTTTACAGAGCACATTTAGCACAGTAACATAATCATTATAACAGAATAAGTGAGGGGCCTAATTTGCATCGTGACTATTGATAATGAACAGACTATACTATCATTATCATCAAGGCCACTGATTTATGGTGATTAAAACAATGAAATTCCATTTTCAAGACATCAGATTCCGGAATTGCACCGGTGATTGTTACTCTAATTTCTGGAATTTACCAGAATTCTGCTGTCATTCTTTTAGTATGTGCATAAATAATCAGAATAAAAGAAGGCTTAATATACAGAGAATTAAATAAAGCAAACTGAAAATAGTACAGGAAGCAATTATAAGAAAAATACAAGTTTTGTAGCTTTACTGATCTGATATAAAATGCCAGATTCCATGAAATCTTTGTTTTTACCGGTGTTCAGGCAGCTCTAATTCCAGAATTTTACCGGGTTTTCCGTTAAAAACCGAAAATCAGTGGCCTTGATTATCATAAATAAGGAAGAAGTGCCTGATGATGCAATACTTTATTGATGCAGACAATGCATGACAAACTTGATAGAATAATGTATACTGATGCTATTAGTGAACAATAACATTACAGAAATGTGTATGCACTTAGTTGTTAAAGGTTTATTGAACTAGGAGGAACATGAAGTTTGGTATAAGGAAATATTGCAAACAGCAACAAAATTAAAAACTTGAGTGCCAAACAACAAAGTTGTAGGCATCAATGTCAACGTCATGGCATTGGACGCAGTGAAGTAGGAATGGTAAGACCAGCACCCAATAATAATGTTAATCATTGAATGTGTGACCGCATTCATTGACCATCACTGAAGAGGTGGATATTGGAAACCCGTGAAGGAGTCAGATGGTTAACTGGACCGGATCTTCAGGACAGCACATGATGGCAACACCACTCGAACACATCGGCCAAGCCAACCCCAGCACCATCTTGCCAGTTGACGATAGGCCACATATCTGTATTGCCTGCAAACAAAGGAGGAATGATTGTTACTGGACTGATGCAAACTATGGCTATTAACAATATTTTGTGTGCATACCATCAAATTGGGATTGGAATATTACTAAGATATTGTGGCACTACATGGAACAAGCTGGAAGAAACCATTAGCAGAAAAAGAAGTTGATGTTCACGTATCTGAGTCAGCAAACAATCAACTGTCTTCACAAACAGAACTGGCACAGTGTACAAAAGTCCAAAATTTCATATGAACATACGAATATTCCAGCAGAAACAGACCATCTGGTCTATCTAATTGTACTAGAGTGTGCAGCTAGTACCCCTAGATTGCAGCTGACCCACCCCCCCTTCATCCCACTGCCACCTCCCACCTTCCCTTCCCTCACTCTCCACTGTTCCCTGTCCCATGACCTTTTGAAGCTGTTCAGATTTACATGAGCCCACCCATTCTGGTAGTGCATTCCATTTTGCTACCGCCCTCTCTGTGAAGTAGTGTCTCCTCATTTCACTCCTAAATCTTCCCCCCCTCTACTATTAGCCCATGCCCCTGGTGTCCCTCCCCCTCCTTAGCTTAAAGACCCCATCTGCCCCATCCTTATTGATTCCCCTCAGATACTTGAATGTCTGTATCATGCCCCCGTCCCTTCTATCCTCCAGAGTGTACATATTGAGGCCTCCCAGCCTGCTTGCATAGTCCCTCCCCTCCATTCCACATATCATCTTTGTTGCCCTCCTTTGCACCCCTTCCAGTAGCATGATATGATGCTTTAGGTATGTGCTCCAAAGCTGCACACAATAGCGCGGCCTTAACAGCAACCTGTAGAGGGGCAAGATCACCCCTCTTCACTTGGATGAAAATCCACTCACTATGTACCCCAGCATTTTGTTCACTTTTGCAGTTGCTCTCCTGCACTGGGCAGTGTTGTTCATGGTCCCTGTTATCATTACCCCTAGGTCCTTCTCCTCAGTGATCCCCAACTTAACCCCAACCCATCCAGTATTCTCTCCTTGTGTTCTTAGCCACAAAGTGCATAACATTACACTTTTTTTCATTGAACCCCAGCTGCCACCTCTCTGACCACTCCCCTACCTTGCTGAGGTTACCCAGCGGCTGCTTCCATCCCTCCCCTGCATCCACCACTCCTCCTATTTTGGTGTCATCAGTGATCAGACTTACCATGCTCAGCACCCCATGTGCAATGTCTGATATGAAGAGCACAAATAATACTGGCCCCAGCACAGAACCTCTTATATGCCTAACAAATGCAGATATTCCAGGATTCACCAAATGCTACTTATACAGTAACAATAAACAGTTAAGAACTTTACTGTTGTCATGTCATGAAACTGAAAGGTAACTAGTATGTACCACTACATACATACTAGAGGGTTCTGAGATTGGAAACAAAGATGGTGCAAGGTATGCAGGGAAACCCATACAATCAGAGGTGTAAGGAGCTAGATCTGTACACGCTGGATGCAAGGAGTGATAGTGGAGACATGATTTAACCTTTTAATTATGTGAATTGGGAAAAATAAAGTGGGAGATGAGGGTTTGCTTGAGAGGAATGAGGGAGTAAAAAATAGACGGCACAGCTTCAGAATGCAAGGAAAAAGATACAAAGGCAACATGAGATGGGCATTTTTTCACAGAGAGGGTGGCATAACCATGGAACAGAGCACCACACATAGTGTTGTGGGATACATCACTGGAAGAATTCAAGATGGCATGGGGCAAGCATATGGGGATGACTATTGTTGGGAGTTCAAGTGCTGGCCGGGAGGTGGAGGGGGTGTAGAGAAAAAAAAAGGCACAGTACATGGCCCAGTATGGTCCTTTTCTGCTGTCAAGCTTCAATATGATTCTATGATTCTGTGTATCCTTTGAAGGTGTGCATGGACCGTGAAATAATGCTATGGATCACACATTTTAAGTAAGGTGACCTCATTGTGTTGTTAATTAAGCAATAATGACACAACAGGTTATGTGTCTTGCTATGGTAACAGCACGCCTAAGGTGGTTGTACATTAGTCAACATCCTGACAGAGAGTCCAATACCTTGGGCGTGACGTTATCCATGCACGACACACACCCTGGAAGTCTAGATTGGCATTTTACAATACCTTCGTATAAAGACAAAAAAAGGGCATTTAAAGAATGCTTTTGTGAATGTGGGAAAATATTTTTGTTTAACAGAACATGAACAAGAATATGGATACTCAAAGAAATGCAGTGCAGTCAGTCAAGAGGAAGCCAGTGCTGACACTAGGCAGATGATGTGGTATTGAGATAACATCGCATCTCCAGTCTCAGACTGACCAATCATGGGCCAGCATTATCAATTGCCAATGTATAATAAATTTTAATGCATGTCAGTTCTTGAGGCAGTAGCTGCTAATGCAGAAACTGTCATGTCATGCAGTACTTCTTATGCCAATCAGTTATTAAAAACACGGATGTTGGGGTGGAGACAGAGTGGCAGGATTCATCAATATTGCGCAAAGTAAGGGAAAACATTTGTATCTCTACTCCACAGTTATAGTGCTGTGCAACAGACCCATTCACAGCCACATAAGATAGTGGTCTATATGACATTAAATATGGGCTGACAGGGGGAACGTGGTAATACGCCCAAAAGCACTGCAGTGCATGGTACAGATTTAACTGGTATCAAGGTTACTGGCCATCAAGCACATTGCACTGATATACCACTGTGCTCTTCACAGACAAAGGCATGAAAATGAGGTCATTGTGTATTCCTGGTAGTACTGAGCATTTGCATGCCCATTATGAGCTCATTTTCATGCCATAACAGAAGTGCGCACATCACCAGTCATAGCGTGATGCAGCCGCATTACACAATGCACAGTGTAGCACATCGGCACCACCTGTATCGAAAACACAATGGTAAAGGACCTCTATGTGACAAACTGTTGTAGTTAAACCACCCTCCCAGGTTACATCACAGTCATGATATACAATAACAATAAAAAACATTTTCCAGAGTTGGCGTTCCCACCACCATCCCAGGTTCACAGTACGTTTCTTAAAAAACAGTGCCCCATTTCCATACAAAATGGTGTCCGACCACACACACACACACACACACACACACACACACACAGAAAGATAGCCACATCCCAACATGCACCCACCCTCCAAGCAGGGACCCTGCCCCCCCCATGACAAGCAACATGCAGCTCAGCAGACCACACACATCCCCACTGTCCTAAGCCAGAACATTCATCAAATAACTATTTACAGTAAGCAGTTAAATCACATTTGTTCACACTATCGACAAATGGTCTTGCTATGTGCACTATACACTGGCATGTAAGAAGCTCACAAGTTTGTGAATGACAGCATATAGTACACACTGCAATCAGATCTGTGAACAGTGTCAACAAAAGTGATCTTATTGGGGACTGTAACCAGTCGTTCAATGACAGTTCAGCAAGCGGACAGCAGGAGGTGTGTGTTGACATGTGATGAATACAGAAGGGGGGTGGGGGGGTGGTGAAATGCTAGGACAGGACGTGCAGAGTAGGATGGCATTAGCAGATTGGGTTAGCGGTTGTTCTGTACCGCTATAGTACGGACACAAGTAACTGTTTATTGTGAATGGTAGTGTGGAATGATGTGGATGGATGGACCAGTACACAATGGAAAATGCCTTTGTTTTTACAGTACATGATAACATGGATCTGACTATGGAGGGTAGAGTTAACACTATATTAAAGAAACAGATATACTGTCCGTATATTGTGGATGGGAAGGGGAAGGGGTGATGCAGTGCCGGCAGAACGCGCTAGTGTTGTCTTGTAGTAATGCCATTTTTTTGGGACAGAACTTTGAAGCAGGCAACGGCATTTGTGAATTCACATTGCATGGAGACAATGTCTGTGACTGGGACTGCGTGAATATGCAACTCCGCTTACATTACCATGACATTCATTTTCATTGAGGCTCAACTACCTAGTTTACGAAGCAACAAAGACAGTTTGCAGGGGGGGACATATACTTTGTGAATCTTATATAGTGACAAAGAACGGTTTGCCCATGTACACACTGGTTTTTCGCCTGGGCAATTATTTGTTACTTGTTTACTTCATGATGCGGACAAAAGGGGGCCATGGCCCATCGAGATTGTCCTCCACACATGTGGAACATTTAAGCCTTTGGTTATTTACATAGTTACTATGGTTCATGTCCCTGGTTACATCTTAGTTTAGTAGCCATTTATCCAGTTTGTTTTTAAAAGTATCAATGTTAGTACAGTCTATAATATCTTGTGGCAGGGTATTCCATATCCTGGGTGCTCGCACTGTGAAAAAGTTTTGCCTTTTATTTGTTTTTATTCTATTTACCACAAGCTGTTTATTGTGGCACCTTGCCACTATTCTCCTAGTGGAGAATGAAGTACCACATAATTCCATTATATTGGGGGTTTGAATTATCTTAAAAAGTTGGAGGAGGTCACCTCTTAACCTTCTTGATTTAAATGAGTACAACCCAGTAAGTTGGAGTCTTTTTTCGTAGGCTAGATATGCAAAATGTGGTACGGGTTTTGTTGCCCTACGTTGAATTTGTTTGATTCTCGTTATATCAGAGATTAAGTAGGGGCTCCAAAAGGGTGACCCATAGTCAGCATAAGGCCTGACATGAGATCTATACAAGGCCATAAATTTGCATTCTTCTGATTTTGAGATAAAGGTATTATTAATTCTATGAAGAAGGGTGTTAGCTTGGTTGGCTATTTTATTACAGTGGTCCAAAGATGACAATCTATTATTAACTAATATTCCCAGATCTTCTTTTGTGCTTGATTCTCTAATAATGGTATTATTTAAGGGGTATGTTTGTTTAGGATTTTTTTTGCCAAAGTGTAAGACTGCATATTTTGGTACGTTAAAAGACAAGATGTCTTATATGGTTATAGCCCAATCTTCGATGGTAGCTAAGTCAGTTTTCAAAATTATTTGATTAGTCACACTATCAACACAACCACCCAGTTTAGTGTCATCTGTAAATTTTTTAATTATATTATTAGAAGGAATAATCATATCATGGATGAAAATATTAAAAAGTGTTGGTCCCAAAACAGAGCCTTGAGGGACGCTGCTAGTTACCTTTCGTAAGTCTGAAAATTGGTTGTTGATCCTGACACTCTGAGATCGGTTATTTAACCAGCTATGGACCCATGAAATTATTCCAGTGGAAAATCCAAGTTTAGTAAGCTTGGTTACTAATATGTTATGTGAGACTTTATCGAATGCTTTACTATAATCCAATAGGATAATGTCAACAGGGATGTTAGAATCGAGGTGTTTACTTATACTGTTGTAAAAGGAAATCAGACTAGTTGTGCAGGAATGACCTGTTTTAAACCCATGTTGTGCTTTATCTGTAATATTTAGTAATTCCATTTCTGCTTCAATAAGTAGTTTAATCTTCTTTTCCATTAATTTACAGGGAATCGAGGTGAGACTAATTGGCCGATAATTTTCAGTTTTAGAGTGGGAATCTTGTTTAAATATGGGAGTCACAATAGTGGTCAACCTATTGAAAAATTGTAAGTAAAAGAATTAGATAGATAGGATTTTAATACAGTATGAGTATCTTGTTTGAATGCTGAACAAAAATACTTATTAAATTCATTAGCTGTCTCTGTATCGGAGGTGACAATAGTATCATTTTTTGCTAATGGGCCCACTGTTCTAGTATTTCCCTTTTTTTCCATTTAAATAGGAAAAAAGGGTTTTGTGTGAGTCCTTAGTGTATGCAATACTGAATTCGAGATTCCATTCAGCTGAAGTGGTTTGTTCCTTTAAGTCTTTAACTGCCATCCTATATTTCTGCAATACTTCCCCTTGCTGACTTGTATGATAAGTCTTTAGTTGTGAAAACATTTTTTTTTACAGCGCTTTGTTTCTTGATAGAGTGATTGTACCATGCAGAAATTTTACCTTTGTTATTATATTTCCTTCTTTCAGGAATATATAATTGTTCCAGTTCATGAATTTTTTCTTTGAAGAATATCCAAGAATCTTCAGTATTAAGGGGAGAAAGTATTTTATCCCATGGTGTAATTCTAAGATATTCATTAATCTGCAGAAAATCTGTCTTATCGTATTGTTTAATCATAGGTTTATTGGTGGGGAGATGAATTTTTAATGGTAGTGTAAAGAATATTGACTTATGGTCACTATTACCTAGTGGTTCAGAAACAAATAAATTGTCTATAGGGGTATCTATATTAGTTATAACTAAATCAAGTATGTTGTCTCTCGAGTTGGATCCTTGACTAGCTGAGTAAGGCCTAGGTCAATTATTGTTGTAAGTAACTGTAAGTCATGCTGATTTGACCCAGTTAGTATGTCCCAATTTATCAATGTTAAATTAAAGTCACCCAAAATAAGGACTATGCCTTTATTGGCAAGTTGGGATATTTCTGAAGTCATCAGTTTAGTATGAGAAATGTCAGCAGATGGTGGGCGATAGCAAGTGCCAATCAAGATCTGAGGAAGGCCTATAGGCTGTAGATACACCCAAATGGATTCAGTTTGTGTCTTAATGGGGGATTCAAAAGAAGGTACTGGTCATCATGGGGAAATAATGTGCAGTGCACTAGAATGAAAATACTCACTCATTCAGCTCAGTGACTTCAGTTTCTCCATGTTCCTGTCTGTATTGGTAGTAGGCAGTTTGTAGAACGGGTATATGAAGACACACATCATAGAATCCAAAGTGATCGATTATACAGGATGGCTGAACATCATGCTCCTCAAATTTGGCCATGACATGATCTATTTTCTTGCAGCAACGGCACTCACACTCAGTCGGCATACTGGCACAGTTTCCACAGACACCTAATGAACAATGAAAAACAAAGATAATGTATTGAAATACATGAGTTGGATTACTACAGTAGCATGTGCAATCACAAATAAAATTCAACAAAATGTATGTGTACATAACTATATGTGTATACATGTATACATGTCTACATATATATTTCCTTCCTACCTACCTCATGTCATCCCTAAATCTCCTTAAATCTACCTCCACTCCCACTGCCACTCTGTGCCTCCCCCAACCCCTGAGGGGGTCACCATGGTTCAACTGTCATGGCTGGAGGGTTGGGCACAGAACCTGGCTCATTCATGGGGGCCAGCGATTTTCTGACCTATTTCTCCCCTGGAGCTGGGAACATGCAATGATGCTAGTGGGAAAGCATCTGTCACAACTCCAACCCATGTTGCTGTGCGATGCCTTGTCCCCTAGCCTCCACCAGGGGGCAACCGACGCTGGCACCAATGACCCCACCCCCTCCCTGGAGAAGGACAGCAGTCCTGCGGATGCTTGATCCTTCTCCTCCCCTGCTGACCCATGCTGGCACTTGCTCATTCCTGAACACAGGTCACCTGCATAATGTCCAATGCCTCAACCCTCAGCGCCAGTGGGCCACGCCTCCTCATTCTGCGATATCTCCACAGCTGATACCATAAAACACCTGTACACCATCAAAATGGCAGAAAGACTCCTCACATGATGGCCTACAACACAAAGTACTGTCACTCTCTGCCCATGACATTGTTTGTTCAATACCCCTGATACTGAATCTCTCCTTCAAAACTGACTTGGTCGTCTCCCACTGGAAACACGCATTAGTCCTCCATCTTCATAATGGTGCAGACCCTACATGAACATGAAAATATCACCCTATGTCAGTCATCCCCAGCAAAACTAAACTTCAGGAACATCTGGTCCTCTACTAAGTCACCTCTTTCCTATCGGACTCATCATTTTTAACCCTTTTACAATAGTGGCTCAGGAAAAACCATCACTCCACAACCTCCCTATTCAGGCTAACAGACCATATCCTAAGTGGGATGGAAAATGTCCTTATCACATCAGCCATATTCATTGACTTTGCAAAAGCCTTTGACACTGTCTTCCATATTATCCTCCAGTTTTCGTTCACTACAGAAGATGTGTCCCCTTCAAACTAATTGTTGTATGTGCTACCTGACTGCATATATATGCAAATGAGGACATTATGTATGCAATGTGCAACTGGGGACATTTGCATGTTATTATGTCCCCATTTTCATGTGTTGTGCATGGAAGGCATTCGAACTGCACATAGCACACCGCACAGCATGCAGTCTTTGTACCCATGACCACAGTGGTACTCCCTCCCCATCCTGTGCCACTGATCTCCATTATAATGATGTACAAACTCTAGGTTGGTCCACTGCTTCACCCCTCCCTAACCGTAACCCACATCACCCACAATAGCATATTAGTAATACACTGGTACTGTAATGGTGCTCCACACCCCTACCATACCTCAGATGGCACTTAAATGTGGATATAAATTCCATGGTACTTTAGTGGCACCCCCCCCACACACACACACACACACACCATACATCCCATTGGCTAAAATATTTTTGAATTACTATTACAGTATGTACTGCAAGCCCATTGCTACACAATGTGAAGCAATGGGCTTCCAGCTGATACTAGCAAGGAATTACAAATGGTATATGGTAGAAATCAAGTAAAACAATGGTATCACATACTTACTATGCATGTTTTTGTATAAGTACTCACACGGGCCTGGAATAAAAAGACACTAACTTTTGGGAAGTGTTCGTAGGAAGCAGTGTCACCAGGACAAGGTCCGTCCCAGTCGGCACTGGTTAAGGGAAGAAAATAGTAGTTATTATAGAGAAACAGAAATGTGAACAAATACAGATATAGACAAAGCAGTACATCACAAGCACATTACTGAATAATGAGTAACACATAATTTCATCAAAAAGACATGAATGACTGTTGTAATTCATAACTCATACAGAAGCACAGTGTATCTGACAGCATTGCAATCACAAATGGAATGTTGGCATAATGCAACACCTAGGGTGGTGCACCACAACTCAGTATGTGGGCCAGCAGTAAAATAGAGATGAGACACTTAAACATGTCATGTATGTCAGGGAGTATGACACTGGAATGAGTGAAATACCACATTAAGTATGAACAAACCAACAGAAACAATCCTCATACCATCTCGATGTCTCATTGAGTCTACCTGAGTCTGCAGGTAGACAACCTACACCTCAACTGCAACAACACACTCACCTTCTGTACTATTTAGTTCATTCACAGCACCCTGTGCCCTGTACTGAGAATGTATCACAACATCTGTGACATGCCCTCTTGAAGCTTCAAAATATTTTACATCATACTACAATTTGTGGAATGACTTTACACCTAGCCACCACCCTGTCCATAAAGTACTGTCCTGACCTCTATCCTAAATGTTCATCCACTACATGTATGTCTGTGCACAATTGTTTTTTTTTTCAACATCTTTAAATATGAGTGGCACAGTAACATGACCAATTATCTATGACTGTACAACAATCCAGTGGCTTGCACCATGGAATCCTGTTGGCCATACAATAATATTTCCTATGCTCAGCAGACTTATCCATGCTCCCTGTTAAAAACAACATTGTATTCCTCAGTGATCCAAAACATCACTCATCAAAAGAAATGTTACATCCAAAACTGCATCGCATTGAATTTGTTATGATTGGAAACCAACTACCACCTGATATGGAACACAAAACACTATTTAGGATGGCATTATAATGAAAAGGGGACACACATCATCACATAGCAATGTCTTCGAACACTCAACAGACCACACTTTCACTCCAACAATCACATTACAGCAGGAGCAGACAGAAATGGAGAACAGAAAACAATGCAACATTTAACAGATACAAACAGGTACATGATTTTTTGTGTTGAGGGAGGAAGGGGGAATTACTGTAAATGCAACACTATTTACAGAAAGACAGAAAACTTGAAGGGACATCACATGATACTTTCATGAATAAGAGGCACATTGTAAAGGTAGTTCTTCACCTAAGGAAGAACTGTCATGCATTGCTTTGGTGCACTCAAATTAAAAAACAGCAAATATAAAAACATCAGTTACAGGCCAATCACTGTAATAAAGCAGGTAGAGTACCAACAACATCAGTAGGCAAACATAGAAATAATAGTTAGGAATGAGCCAAACATTACCTTTTGCTTCTGAAGAAGGACTGGTTGGTCCAAAAGCTAGAGCACTTTGTTCTTGCTACATCTATGTTGGTCCATTAAAAGGTATCAAATCATTTGCTTCTGGATCTATTCTTGCAAGGACCAATACGGCAACTACTAAATCTAGATTACAAACATTACCAGGACAACTCCGTGTCATCCATTCGGTTCATAAGCACATCAGCAGCTGAAGAAATGGTGCTTGGAGCAGTGAAATCATTGCGGTCAACCTCCAGTTCAAATTGATAGGGCTGCACACTGAGAATATTTCTATATTCACTACTTTCATGTCCATCAGATTCTGCAGTGTGCAGACCCATTGTGGAGGCAAGACCGCTAATTTCTTGGTCAGAATCATCAGAGGAATAGCCACTGAAAGTGATTGTTGAGGAGTAACAGTCTGAAACACAGAAGCTTGCACTACATACAAATTACTCCCACAGGAGACGCTTCCTCTTCATAGCTCTTCTCACTTCCTCCTCACAGATTCTCTTGCAAGGGCTCACTCTCATTAGAAATGCACGCCTGTATTCACACATGCGTGGTTTACACACTAAACCTTACTGTGCCGTAATAATAGAATGTGCACGGCCAAGATAACGGAGCAGGAACTCAGCAACAGCACCACAAGCATAGGAAATAAATCACATTTGAAGGACCTCAGAATGCAAAAACAGCATGAAAGGTAACAATAATAAACACAGTGTTCAAAATAATGCAGCCAACAGGAATTTATGCATAACTGTAAAAATGGCTGGTGAAGGTCCTCTTTAATGAAACTCATAAGAAACTCTTAGCTGTTTTCTATGTTATTTTTTTTTACTTCCTGTACTGATAATTCAACTATGTCTACATTTGTACCGTGAATTCAGTTATGTATTGATATTTCAACTATGTCTGTATTTGTACTGTGAATTCAATGTTGTCTGTATTTGTACTGTTTAATGGATGTGAACTCTTTATAAAAGAGTTCTTACTCAAAGGTTGTTTCTGAAATTCCAGTAAATAAATAAAATAAGTCAGGATGCCTTGATTGCACCAGGTGGCTCCCATGGATACTGTTCCCCCTCAATGGCAAGTTTGAAATTGCCCCTTTCCTGAAAAAATAGTTTCAATACTATTTGCATTACCTGTCTCCCCCCCCCAAGGTACCAACTAAGTGACTATGGGTCACACATTCCTTCTGAATGTCTGGGTAGAGTCTGCCATCCAGATATGGAAAGACAGTTCTTGTTTTTATAAATCACTGGTGTTATGCATTCACTTATATATTTGTTTTATTTTCTTTTTACAGGTCTCTTGAGGTGTCACTTTAACTACAAGGATTTGGAATTTTTGGATTTAATTTTAACATACCAAATTGGTACAAAATGTGTATAAACACAACTTGAATATTACTAAGGTTAAAAATGCTACTGCATAATTTGACTCTAAATATCAAATTGAAGCATGGTGTTCACATACAGCTTTAAGTAGGTTTGATTGGTGGAGGGTGTCAGCTGTTTTGAATCACATGGTATTAAAGAATTTTGTGTATGTACTGAAATCATTCTCTTTAGCCTCAAGTGTCGTGGTGACACGTAAGCAGGGGGCAGGAGCCCTTTTTTCTGGCTATGCTGCACCTATTATGGCTGCAATAAATTAAGTGACAACCTGAACTATTGTCTCTCGAGTCCTATATGCAGGGGTGCGTGCACTTCAACTGTTTGAATCTACTTGTATAACAGGTTCCAGTGTACCAGATTTGGGTCTAAGTATTCTGACCTTGCAACATACAAGGTAGGTCTACCTCATGGATCTATCCCAAGTTGTGCCTTCCATTTTTTACTGTATGTAAACAATGTTCATCATTTGTTCACATACAAAATGCTTATTCTTTATGTGGATAATTTGGTTATATCCTTGAGTGCAAAAGATATTGGTGATATTAACAGCAGGCTGTACTTAGACTTTCAGAACGTACAAACATGGCTACTCTCTAATAAGCACATCCTAAATGCATAAAAAGTAAGCTATGCTTTTTTGATTGGCCCCCAATCTTAAGAACTGTGCATCCCAACTGAAGATTTCATGTATAGATGAAACTTCTCTTGCCTCTGTAATGAACTTCAATTACCTTGGTGTCACTTTAGATCCTTCCTTGGAATTTTGATTACACATCATTTCGATCTATAAGGCTGTTAACTCTAGACTAAGACTATCCTACAAAATTAGTAATAACCTTACCCTCGAAGCTCACACTGCCATAGCCCATGGCATCCTACTACCAAAGCTTTTACATGGACCGCATGTGTTCTGCTAATCTTCCAAGACTACCCCTCTGAAATGGATTGTGGCACATACTGTAATATTTGCTGCTTTGCCATTGCTGCTAATTGCTACACATACCATTTTGACTTGTACTCCAAGTTACAGTGGCTCCCTCACTCCTCCCTGTACAAGTTTACTGTAGGGGATGTCATCTTTAATACCCTTCACAAGCAGATGCCAGTCTCCCTTGCCTCACTTCTTCAGCCTGTCAGGAACTCTTATCCCTTGAGTTCCACTGAACTTGGACTGCTAACAACACCTAAAGCCAAAAATAAACTTGGGAATTTGACCTTTTCTAGTTTTGCACCTAGGTTACAGAATATAATAAAATGGGTTCCAAAAATCCTGTATTCTGATTCATCAAAACAGGTTACCTGACCATGGATTGAGCTCCTGTAAACCCACAACTGCCTTGCTGCAGTACAAAATCCTGAGTGACAGCAATGTAAAGTGACCTCTTCAGATCACTCCACCAGAAAAACATGTAAAAAACTACAACTACGGCATCCTCATTAGGACAAATCCACGTAGTGGAGAACTACAACTATGGCATCCTCAGAAGGACAAACCCATTAGGTGGAAGAACTATTTTATTATAAATGCATGTAAACTGTGTTTTTTTTCAATGTTTATTTAGGTAAACCTCTAAAATAAAGTTGCCCATTTTATAAGCGAATTAACCCAACTTTGGGGCATGGGTTTACTGAGAATTAATCTGTTCTGCGGCCTCATGTGTCACAACCCCCCCCCAGCATGGATTAAGTCCCAGTAAACCCATGCCCTGTCATGGGTTAATCCTTACATATTCCCCCTCAGATTTGTCTCTGCCAATCAGCACAGATTTTTCATAGAAAGTACTGTGTACATCTTCTTAAGCAGGTTTATTGCTCCGGCATGTAACTGAGACTTGCTATTTGGCCTGCTGGTTGGCACTCTAACATCTGGTCTTTTGATTGGTGTCTATATACTGCATTTCTGTCACAGCTGAAGATTAACTAAAAAGCACTGTAATTGTAACATCTGTTGTACCACTGTTATGTATCGTATGTCTTATTTTGTACTGTGTTATTCTGTATACATTGTACTATTCTTCACTGTTGTATCCTCCTGGGTGGTGCCTGAAAATAGGCATTGATTGTCTAGTGCACTTACCTGGTAAACAAATACTAACTAAATACATACACACATACATACATACATACATACATACATAAATAAAATAAAACAAAACAGACGTAGGACCGCCTATCATTGCTTTCTCCACATTAAGTTTTAAACTTCTTGTTCAGAATTGCAAAGGAATAAAAGCAGTTTGCTTACATTTTAGGGGCTTCTCTTTCTAGTTATTTATTTATTTTAAAATGTTTCAGCAGGAAAAACATACAGAGCTGCAATAGTTCATTTCCAGATGCATCCTGGGGTAAAATGGGATACATTCAGATTATGAAATATGATAAACAAGGAGCTAATATAAACAAGAAAATTGTACATAAGATAACAATTAAAACACAAGGGGCAATAAACAAAATCAAATTGCTGCTAGTAAACAATTATGACATACAGTACAGTGAAAGTCAGTAATGCTAAGGACAAAATATATTCACTGCATGATAAAGGACAGAAACTAATACTCAGGGGCAGAACCACACTACTGAGTAAACAACGTGTATAGTAGCCCACTTAGCCAGTACATGGGGAAGAGTCTATCTAAGGAGGTGGAGGAACTAGCAGGGGAGAGAGATATCAAATAAAATAGGAGGGGAGAGTGATACAGATTAAAAAGGGGAAAGGGAAAAATGTAAGGAAGCAGATAAGGGACTGGACAGGGGAGAATGTGAAGAATCAGGAGAAATGAATAGCAGGAAAAGGCATGCATTCAAGAGCAGGAGCAGAAATGGAAAAAGTGGTTACGGTGAAAATAGGACAGCGGGTTAGAGGACAGGGTGAAGCTGATATTCAAAGGGAGGGAGTTCCAGATATTTGGGAAATGGTAGGAGAAGGAAGCCCATCCTGAAATTGAAGTACGGGCTGGGCGGGCAAGAGTCCTTTAAGGGGTGTTACAGAGGGTGTAGAGTAGGTGAGAGAATGGGGATAGAGAGGAGGGCATTTAGGTATGATGGAAGGGAACCAAGCCAAACTTCCCAACTAATGAGGCACAATGGGCTAGGTGAGTATCTCCAAGAGGAGGGAAGAAGAGGGTGGAGTAAAGGTCACAGTGATGTGTACATGGGGGACAATTTAGGACAAAGTGACAAAAGGAGTTGAAAAGGTTATCCAGTCTGGTGAGGGTGGACATAGGAGCAATGCTGTCAACTACATCTCCAAGTTCAAAGACTGGGAGTATCATCTTCTGAATGCTCTCACGGCGGGCTTGAAGATGGATGCAGCCACAGTGTCTGTAGAGAGCACCAAGTTTGGGAACTAGTTTTTTGTGGATAGCATCCACATGTCCAACAAAATTTAGGTTCTGGTCTAGCCAGAGCCCAAGATATTTAAAACTGGAGATATCCTTCAAAGGGGATGGCTCAAGAGTGTGAAAGGTAGGAGGGGTCATAAGCCTTGCAAGCCTCTGCCTGGTGCCAAAAGTCATGGAGACCATCTTTTTGACATTGAGGGACAGTTGATTTGTCCAAAATCTGTGTTGGAAGTTATTGAAAGCCAACTGGATGCTGGTCACCACATCAGAGGGGGAGATACCAGAAGAATACAAGACAGTATCATCCGCATACATATGGATATCTGCTGTTGAGCAGGCAGCAGGTGAGTCATTCAGAAAAATGGACAAAATAATTGGTACAAGCACTGAACCTTGTGGGACACTGATGTTAATGGGAAGGGGGGAGGGATGGAGTCACCAGTCCTGACCGATTGGAACCTGCCCACAAGATAGGGACTAAATCAGTTATTGGCAGACTCTGAGAAATCAGCCACTGCAGGCTTATTGAGGAGAAGAGAGTGGGCAGCAGTGTTGAAAGCTTTGGCCAAGTCGACAAAGATGGCAGAGGTGATACAGCCTTGATCCATGCCAGAGAGAATGGAGTCAGTGAACTGGAGCAGGGAGGTCATAGTGGAGTGGACCTTGTTGAAACCAGTCTGAAAAGGAGAGAAGAAGGAGGAGGATTTAAGGAATGAGGAAAGCTGAGCCAGAACAAGTTGTTTCTCTTTCTTATGACTCTTCAGCCATATAGCATAAAAAATAATGACTGAGATACATGCATACATGCATTAAAGGTGTAATTCTGTATCCAGGTTATGATGTCATTACTGAACCACTCAAGTGTCATTCTCATGGTTTAGTGTCTTAAAGGAGAATTGTCTTGAACCTACAAGTCTGTGGTTTCTATAGAAGCTGTGTTTCAAATACCAGTTCACACTGGCTCTATGGTCCCAAGCGAAGGGGTTCGCACCTGGGTTGGTGCCCCAAGCCTGAGTACCTGGAGTGGAGTTTGTTGGGGAAGGGCTCAACAGCATCCATTAGATGCTTCCATCCTGGGAGGAGGCAGGGCATTGGCACCTATGGGCAGATTGGGTGATGTTCTAGGGGGACATGAGGCCTCGAAACACCCCCCACATATCCCCACCCAAGGTTGCCATACTCACGCAGGCCCATTTAGGGCAGTTGGGGGCAGGCCAGAAAATGGAAAATGCCCCCCCCCCCCGATTGACTGGATGATGACTGCCAGTCCCTTGCCACCACGAAGCCCAGGAGTAAGCCTGGTCCGACCCCGCAGCACTTGGGATACTCAGGTTCACCAACAGGTGCTTCCCCCCACAGAACAATGGGACCCTCCCAATGAAGGGATACATTGGGTTACCTGGGGATTGCTATTGAGGTTGGTGGATGGTAGCAGGGGATGGGATGGGATGGTGGCAGGGACCTAGGTGGTCTGAAGGAGTGGCCGGTTGGGGATGCCTGAGGGAGGAGCATAAATAACTAATACCAAAAAAAAATACCAGTGCACATTCTGTGATGTTTCCATCTTTACTATGTATTAATACACTCAGTGGATGTTTCTGCTTTAATTTCTGGTGGTCAGCACAATTTTAAAGCTATTTGATGGGGTTTATGTCCTTGTTAAGAACTCGCACTATTACAATGCATCCATGTTGTACTACAGAACTCTGTGATTCAAGGGGACATAAAGAAGAAGGAAGAAAAAAACAAGAAGAAGAAGAAGGAGGAGGAGAAGATGAAAAAGAAGATGAAGAAGAAGGAGGAGGAGGAGGAGGATGTGAAGAAGAAGAAGAAGAAGAAGAAGAAGAAGAAGAAGAAGAAGAAGAAGAAGAAGAAGAATCTCAATCCCATGAGGGATGACAACTCATGATCTTTTGTCCCATAGGTGGATATGCTACCAACTGAGTTACGCTGATAAACTATATCATACACTTCTAAAATGGTGCTCACCACTAGAGTAGCAGAAACCTCCACTGAGATTGCAAATGGCCAGTAAAGCTGAAACAGTAACAGAATGTGATCCAGTATGTGAAAAAAGCTCTTCCACAGAAAAAAAGTGACTTGCAGGTTCAGCGCAAGTTAAGCCTTGTTGTACGCAGTCACCAGTCATTCACTTTTCATTTGTTTTAGGAATGAGAACATTCTAGAACTTATTTGGGCACAGCACCTATATTGTGCATTCTTTTCTCAATTTAATTGTCATTCCATTGCATCAATAAACAAGCTTAAGGGGATGAAACTGTGAGATCCTTGGCTATTATGTATTGTATAATTGTTGCCATAAAGCTTCCTTCTGCATTGCATTGTCTTGATGTACAGTCCCACAAAGTCATTGCCAGTGGTTAGGGTGGGGTTAGGGGCAGAACTGGGTGAACTATACTTCCTAATTGTTTTCAATTTAAATGTCATTGTATACCAAGCCCTCATGGTAAATCACAATAATAATATTAAAAATCAAGATTTTAGTGTTCCCCTTAAGGCTTCAGCAACAAGCACTTCTATTACATGAAACTATTTCTTTATATTTCTTTTTTTAACTTTGCCTATCCTTCTGACCTAGATTGGTACCTTTCTTCTACCACTGCAGTGCCCTCTCTGAGTTCTGAAAATTGGAATCTTGCTCCCCACATTTACTGCTTGACCACCCAGTTTTGTTTGGTGCACTGCCACTCAGGAGGGTTAGTCATGGGAGCAAACTATGGGGGTATCAAGTAGTGGTGGTGAGGCTATAGTCTGAAGGAGGCTACTGAAGGCTGGAAGGGTTGAGGTGCTGTATAAGGAGAAGCCAGAAGACAGAGGTGGGAGGACTAAGGAGGGATGAACTATGTGGAGCAAAAAAACAAATACAGAAAACCCCACACAAACAAACTGTGTGCCCAAAGTGTCCATCCAATATATTCTAAAAAATGTGTATACAGTATTTTTGCCAGCTTATCAGCACAGTGGTAAAGTTACTACTCATAACACCAATGACCAGGGCTCAGGAATGAGCCAGGGTTATTGAAGAGCAGCCAAAGGAGGAGGAGGAGGAGGGCTGAGCATCCCACAGGAAGCTTTTCTCCTCCAGGGTGGGAAGGTTGCTGCCTCTGCTAAAATACTGCTACCTGGGTAACCATATGTGGAAATGCAGTGGGGTACTGCAGGGGAGGGGGTGTCAGCTGGTCCCACACAGGCTTGCATTGCATATACATGCTTGGAGCCCCATGCATGCCAGGTGTCGGGGAAGGGGGGACCAGAAAAGCAGAAAAGCCCTGGTGCATACAGGATGACCAGTTATGCACTTGGGGTCTGAATCTCACCACCAGTCACCCCTCTGCCATAGATTCTTCTGCCCCAAACTCAGGTGGGGGGGGGCAGTCAATACTGCCCAGCTATAACAGGGCCCCACCTATTAGGGAAAGACAAGGGGAAATAGAAGATGGTTAAGAGCTGGGAACATGGGGAGGATAGGGCTAGGCTTGACCAGGAAAATGGAGGCAACACCAGAGAGAAAGGGAATAAAGGATACGTTTTTACAAATGTATAGATTTTATTGGAAAAATAATGTACCAAGCTTAAATAGTTTACAAATTAGGGATGGAAGAACCATAACAGGTTCAAAGAGTTGAAAAGGTTCTGATGTGCCATGCAAACTTCTGATAGTTATCCTAGCCATATGAAAACTTTCAGAACTTCTACATTTTTATTGATATAAAGTGAAAAAACTGATTTATTCCTCATTCCCACTAAAGGTGAGCTGATGACAAGGAGGAGTTTCATGGGCCCACCAAAAAACAGCATTATTAACATTGGTAAAGTTGGTCAGAAGTGTTTCATCTCCTTTTTAACAGTTCACACTTCAAATGAAAATTATACAAAAAATATCCTTTCACAGGTAGGCAGTGCCATCATTCCCCCACCCAGCACCCCAGTCACTTACCACCCTTCTCCCCCTCCCTCATGCCTTCAGACATTTTTGATAATGCAGACAAATTTCCAGATCCTTGCACAGTGCCAGGAGAAGATAGACTTACCTTAGAGACCCCCCACCCTCCCTCCCTAACCTGATTCATCAGTCCGAAAATCTTTATGTTTCAAGAGGTAGCCCCGTACTGACCACTGATCCTTGATTTGGGGAGATGGTCGTAAAACAAAATTCTGCCTAGCTCAGTCATTCCTCTCCCATTGCGCACTCATTCCATTCCCTACCAGTTACTCAATGGAGTAAGTCACTGCATGATCAGGAGGGAGGGGATGGAGCAGTAGCATGCTTAACAGACTGAATGAATCAGGCTGATAAGTATCATCAATGAAGAAACTGCTGTGTCCTTCCCTTTCAGACATGTGCCAGCTCACTCCACTGAGACTCTAAGAGGGAATGGAACTGTTCAAGTGTGGGAAGGGGGCCAACCGAGCTAGTCAGAATTTTCTACTACTGTCAGCCCCCCAAATCAAGAACCAGAGTCAAGAAGCAGGTGGTGCACCTACTAAAACAGAAGTAGCACCAGTGTTGAGGATCTTGAAGCAGACGGGATTCAAATTCAGACCTTCATTGTACATGTTTTGCAAAGCTGAGTGTGTTCTGGGATACAGGGACCCAAATGCTGTGAATATCAAGGGTCCATGAAGACCCAAAAAAGACAAAGGAATACAAACTGTAAATGCAGGAGCAGAGCCTTTTGAGGCCAAGGTTTAAAGAAGTGAGGACAAATGCCTGCTCCAAAGAAGAAGCAAGCAAGCAAAGCATTAGGGGAAAGGGAGAACAAATGCAGGAGGCAACGCTTTACAATCATTTAAGAGGGTCATGCCCCCAAAAGTTGGTGGTTTTCAAACAGTGCCACATTTTTAGTCAAAGCCACAAATTATATAATTATAAATTACTTTAGCTTAGAAAATGGACAAAGACAATTCTCTTTTCTGATTGGCTGAGACACTTATTTAGGTGGGCATCTATCAGACAAAAGATGCCCACCAAATAAAAAGCCCCAGCCCAAACCTGTCTGATAGCCAGAAAAGTATCCTTGTGCCCAGTACCCTGCTTCCTCATTGGCTGAAGCACTGGGCATGTAATTTCAAACTGCCGCCATTTTTTAAATCCCTTAGCGAGACCCTCTCCACCACACACACTCACAAACTAAGTCCT
Source organism: Neoceratodus forsteri (assembly GCA_016271365.2). Classification (NCBI taxonomy): domain Eukaryota; kingdom Metazoa; phylum Chordata; order Ceratodontiformes; family Ceratodontidae; genus Neoceratodus; species Neoceratodus forsteri. Next base: position 607,827,085 of record CM057454.1, on the reverse strand, counting down.
TAGAGCAGGCACCACAAAATAATTGAAAAAACAGCACTCTACATAGAAAATAAATAAAAGCAATGTTTGCTATTTCTCCCAGGGCTCAGACCCCACTAGCTGTTTCCACCACTTGTCACGGTAATTTACCACCAGCTACCATCTTCATGACCGCAAAAGCCAGCACTTCTCATCTCAATTATGTCATGAAAATGTAGCTTCCCCGGCGATAGTGAGGAGATCGGACCAATGGTACACCCCAGGCTCCCTCCCATCACACACACACACACACATACACAGCTCCATTGCAGAGAAACTTTAAACCGCAATCTCACAAATTATTTTTCTTCGAGCCCTGCTGCCAACCGTTTCCAGTCAGCTCCACTGCACAGCCAACTGGTATGTAAATTGAGACACGCTAATACTTTGTGTTTTCTCGTGATCAGAAAAACGCTGGTGTGTGCTTACATTTGTTTTTTTTTTTTTTGCTCGCTTGACTCCTTGGCTCTGCAGCTCCGATCTTCTGTCCTGGGTAGTCTATGATTAGAACTGTCCGTATCGCACAACAGTAAAAAATCTAAAAGAAAATTAATAATACTGCTTCGGGGCGGGGGCAGAGATTACTTTACTAAAAACAGGACACCCGATTGGATCAAGAAAGAAGGAAACCAGCACTGAGGCAAACAGGGACAGTATACACTTGCAGCACCATCTAGTGGGCAAACCAGGAACTGTGGATTTTTTTTTCTAAACATATACCTACACACTAAAACTTAAAGAATATAACAACGTAAACCTTATTATTTTTAATTTTTTTTTTCTTAACAGTCTATTTTTTGTTGGGCATTATTTTCCGTGTGTGTGTAGCGTGGTAGACAGGTTATAATGGGACCTTCCAGGGTAGCCCCCGCCTCATGGGCGCTGGCTCTGGCCACATACGCCTCATGGTCCGCATATACAATACCGCCCACCATGTTGGGTATTAATGCTTACTTGAAAACTGGTTGAGAAACACAACTTCCTGATTGGCTAATACCACCAGAACCCAGACAGGTATCAGGCAACAGAGACCAATAAATAACTAGTCCCAGTCTGCCTTTTCACAAAATAAATCAGTGAGCTCAAATTGAATGTTTAGATTCCAAATGGCAGCTATTATGTTCTCGATTAGCGAGCAAGCTTATCGAGCTCCACCCCACAACTACACTCTCATTATGTGTGTTTTTGCTTAAAATAAAATAAAATGACTTCAGTGCTGTTCTTTTGTATTGAAATCCAGGTCAGATCTCTCTGTCAGCTATCCTGTTTGTGCTCACAAACAGAGTGATTGCACTTACTGATGCCTCCAGACCAGCTGCACTCAGTGATGCAACAGTCATGGCATAAGATGGGAGAAAGGGAGAATGCACTGGTAGAAACACCACAGCTGCTATTGCATTTCTAATTTTTTTTTTTATTTAATAGGCTGAGTCTTGGCAGTCATGATGACAGCAGTAGAAGAGACAGTCTACTGTAAGTATTACAGTCATGATGATAGCAGTAGAAGAGATAGACTACTGTAAGTATTACAGTCATGATGACAGCAGTAGAAGGGACAGGACACTGGAGCAGAGACCAGTATGCAGAATATTTTAAAGCAATGTATGGCTGGAGCAACTGTGAAAGCAGAACACTCACCACCTGCTAACCTAGAATGAGACAAGGCAGCACAGCATGAGTTATGGAGATGGACAGCGCAGCGTGAGTTAAACCAATACCAGACTGTTAGGGGTAGGGCTAGGTGGACTGTTCTGTCATAAATCAGACACCCCCCCCCAGATCTGCCATTTAAGCATGGATTCAAATAAATATGGACTTTGTGAAAAAGGTCGCATTCCAGGTCCCTAGATAAGCAACTTGCTTTGTTTCTGCCTCACTTCCCATCAGTGTGCCTGTGTATATGTGTGTGTGTGTGTGTGTGTCATATGCAGTTGACCGGGGAGGCAAAACAAAACAATCATCAGTGTATACTGTCTGGTAGGATAGCCCAGAGGGCAAAGTAATCAGGCTGTGTGCATATATGTTGTAAGGTAGCCCAGGGAGGGCAAAACTAAGCAATCAGTGTGTACAAAGAATAGTCCAGGGGAGGGCAAAGCAAAATCAGGGTCTGTGATAGGGTAGTCCAGGGGAGGGCAAAACAAAAAAATCAGTAAAGGTAGTTTAGGCTGGGTAAGGCAAAGTAATTAGGCTATGTATGTACGCAGTGTGCAGTAGGGTAGTCCGGAGGATGGCAAAGCAGTCATTAAAAAAAATACTATACTTCTATAACGGAAAAAAGTACAAGTTGCCATAAGTCACAGGTTGTGCACTGCTGCCTCCTAGGTAGTTCAGGGGAAGGCAAAACAATCATTAATTAAATAAAATGGTACAGTTCTATTACAAAAAATTAAGCTTTCACAAGAGTCATTACAGCTGCAAAATAAGGTTTCTGTGGGCAGTGAGAAATGTGTAAACTAGCAATTTTTGCACTAACCACTGAGCCACCTGACTGCACTTTCTAATTGTTGTGATACACACACATTGACTAATACATATACAAATATAGACATCTATTTATTCGAGTATAACATAGCAGTGTAGTGTCTACACACACAGAGCATTGCCACACACACACACCAATGCACTAACACACTGCCTTATATGGCATTTATTTATTTATACATCTAACCATATCTTTTACTGTATTTAAGATAAGCAATGTGTTCTGCAATAACTCATTGTACTAATATATGGCATGACTGGGTAACTAAGGTAGTGGACCAGGGAGGTGCGGTGGATGTGGCCTATCAGGACTTTAGAAAGACCTTCAACACAGTCCCCCATAGAAGGCTGAATAATAAACTGCACAGCCTAGGAGTGGATCCTAAAATAGTTTTGTGAGTGGAGAACTTGCTGAATGGCAGGAGTCAGGGGGTTGTGGTAAACAGGGAGTGCTCCCATTTAAATCAGCAATGGCATGCATAAGGCTGAAACTGATCTAGATTGTGGGGGAATGTAGACTAGCAATTTTTGCACTAACCACTGAACCACCTAACTGCACTTTCTAATTGTTGTGATACACACATATTGACTAATACAGTACATACTGTATGCACATATATGCATGTATAGTCCAGTGTAACATAGCAGTGTATTGTGTACAGGCACAGAGCATTGCCACACACACACACACACTAACACAAATACACTGCCTTACATAGCATTTATTTACTTATTCATCTAACTCTTATGTTTACTGTATTTAGGATAGGCACTGTGTTTTGCACCAACCCATTGTATTAATCTATGGCATGACTGAGTAATTAAGGTAGAGGACCAGGGAGGTGCAGTGGATGTGGCCTATCTGGACTTCAGAAAGGCATTTGACACCGTCCCACACAGAAGGCTCATTAACAAACTGTGCAGCCTAGGAGTAGATCCTAAAATAGTTCTGTGTGTGGAGAACTGGCTAAATGGCAAGAGTCAGAGTGCTGTGGTACACTGGGAGTACTATGGAGAGGTGGAGGTGAAGAGCTGTGTGCCACAGGAGTCGGCATTGGGGCCAGTCCTCTTCACTGTCTTTATTGGGGACATTGCAGAGGGACTGGAGGGCAAGGTATGCAATAGGGTGGACATGCCAGCGGTGTTGAAAGAATGAGGGAAGATCTTAAAAAACTGGAGTAATGATCCAAAGAATCACAGCTGGGATTCAATGCAATGAAGTGCAGGATCATGCACATAGGGCACAAGAACCCAGGGGCAAAGTATGAACTAGATGGGGAGGTACTGACAGTCACAAAGCAGGAAAGGGACCTGGGAGTTATCCTCTTGGAGGACCTAAGAGAAACTAGGCAGTGCGATTAGGTGACTGGAAAGGCTAACCAGTTGCTTGGATGCATAGGGAGGAGTATCATGAGTAGAAAGAAAGAGATCATCTTGCCCATGTATAAGACACTCATGAGACCGCACCTCGAATACTGTGTCCAGTTCTTGAGGTCCCATCTGAGAAAGAACATAGACAGGGTGGAGATGGTGCAGTGAAGGGCAACTAAAATGGTGTGAGCCCTGGGGGGATAAGACCCATGAGGAAAGACTAAAGGAGTTAATATGTATTCCTTGGAGAAAAGGGGGTGACATGATTGATACATACAAATACATCACTGGTATAAAAAGAGTACAGGAAGGAAGCATCTTCCAAAGTAAGAGATGCTCTAAGTCAAAGGGGCATAAAATGAAGTTAGAGAGAGGAAGGTGCAGGGGAAATGTGAGAAATGTTTTTTTTCATGGAGAGGGTGGTGGATACGTAGAATAGCCTACCAGAGGGGGTGGTTGGGGCTAAAATGGTTACATAATTTAAGAAGGTGTGGGATAAACCCAAGAGTATCAAGAACAAAGTACCATACACACACACACACACACACACTAACACACATGTACTGCTTCATGTCTGAACTGTGCACTACTAACATATAGCATTATAGCCATTTGCAAGCAGCAGGATTAGAAGAAATTGCAATACACACACACTAACACCCATGCACTGCTTCATGTTCTGAACTGTGCACTGCTAACATATAGCATTACAGCCATTTGCAAGCTGACTAGAAAAAGGTTAAAGGAAAACTATCATTATTGTAAAACTCCCACCCTGAAAGCTCTACTGACAGCTTTTGACATAGGAATATTTTTATTCAGTTGATATAATGTATTTTAAGTTTGTTAACTCAGCGATCACCAAACATGGCAGACCCAGCGCAGTTCCATTTCATTTACTCGTGTGGTGCTGCATCGCTCACTGCAATATAAAATATATTGGGGCTAGCGGTGCGGCTCCACACCAGTAGATGAAATGGAACGGTGCTGGGTCTGCCACATTTAGCGATCGCAGAGTTAACAAACTTAAAATACAGCAAGTAAACTGGTCAAAATGTTTTTCCTATGTCAAAAGCTTAATCGGGGGTAGAGCTTTTGGGGTTGGGAGTTTTACAATAATGACAGTTTTCCTTTAATGTACCAGGAAAAGGTTAACAGAGTGGCACATGGTGTGTGTGCACACACACACACACACACTTTAACTTTTGTAGATCACCTGTACAGATAATAAAAACAGCTGTTAATACACTGAGTACATCCACTGACTGTTATTTGAGCAGGCATGAGTATTCTCCATGTAGAAGAGAGTTATGAATGAATCAAACAGTTTCAGCCCAAATAGTGCAGAGCAGAGAGAGGAAACTGCTCTAGCAGAGTAATTCTAAGAAAACTACAATTTTATCAAGTTCATTAGGAATCTGGAAAGCTCCATTTCCATTTCTCTACTGTGATAGCAACAAGCCTGCAGGGCTACGCCCACTGCAGTCATAAAAAGGGATGAGCAACTGCTGATACCAGTTAGAAAACTGACAACAGAGGGCCTCAGACTGAGTGATGTGATGCAGACCAAGCACCCAAAATAATATACATTATTATTTGGGTTGCTGGACTGCATCAGAATGCTTGGTTCAAGACCCTCTGTCAGTTTCCTAGTCAGTTTCAGCAGTTGCTAATCCCTCTTTACAGCTTATTTTTATAATTCTTCTTAGCCCCCTGTTTTTCTCTACATGAAATACTTTTACAGTAATTTAAAGTAATTTATTTTTGCCACATCTGACTATGATGAAGAGATCCTTCACCTGGGAGTTCCATCCCACCACCTAGAGTGCAAGACATTTGAACAGTATTCACGCCTCCCAATTACCACCGGAAGACTCAGTCCCCTCTCCCCTTCAGTTCACCTGAAAATGGACTATTCAAGCTTGAAAAAAATAGACTTAGTTAACTCAGAGATTGTGTCTGGGCCAGGGACTGGGGGCAGCAACAGCAATAAGGGGGGACTGTTACCTATAAATGACCCAGATGGCAGCCCCTCTCTGCCTCCCTTCCCTTTTTAAACAAAATATGAAAATTAAAACAGTACAAGGTAATGAACCACCATACGCTAACTAACAGGAAACTTGTTGGGGGCAAAATATTAAAAATAAGCAGTATAGAGGGACAAACAGCTGCTGATGCCCACTAGGAAACTGATGGGAGTGGATACTCCAAGCAAGTGATCAGATGCAGTGCAGGCACCTAGAATAATGTGATTTATTATATTTGGGTAACTGTGCTGCATGGGATTGCTCTGTTTGACCCCCCACCCCATTAGTTTCTTAGTCAGTTTCAACTGCTGCTCTTCCCTTTTTATAGTTTTTTTCCAGTATCCTACTTAGCCCCTATTGTTCTCCTTATAAAATACTTTTAATTTTCTTAGTGTTCCTCTATATTGCTGGAACAGCTTTATAAAATGAGTAGGGAAAATCCTGTATTTTGACTGTTGCTGGTCATGCATTAGAAGTGCCTAATGCATGGCTAGCAACCAGTTCAGATAAATACAGCTGCATTTTTAAAATTACATATCAAGTGCCAAATGGAATCTATATTTTTAAATCACTGCCATTTTTTTTGTTCCAGCTAACTTGCTGAAATTCTGTGAACTTTATAACTACCAAAGCAGCCTTTTTCACATTTACTGCACCTGCCATGCCATTTATATGTGGCGCTTCATATAACTGACCAGTTTTTGTTTGATTTTTTTCATTCTTTTCCACAGCGATCTGTTTCCTAGCCCCTGCAGCCCATTGGCCAATCGTTCCATCACTCACATTCCTCTGCCCACTGGATGATCGCTCACATGCCCCTGCTGCTCATCAATCATTCCCTCATTCACATTTACAGTTTAAAATTCTTTAAACTTTGAAAATGTATTTATTTAGTTTTTGTTGACTGGGTAAGTGTGCTAGACAAATTCTGCCTATTTTCAGGCACAACTCAGAGGAAGGGGATACAGATGAATGCCAACTTACTTTGATCCAGATTAAACTCTTGGTGGCATTTTAGTGAATGGGGGGAAATTTGGCCAAGTGCACTGGGGAAATTCCCCTACTCTGTCAGTAGGGGGCTTGGCTGTTCTCTGTAATGGCCACTCGGAGTTCGGCGTCGGATGGAGCAGAAGTGTTGAAGGGGCCGACATGGAAGAAAGTAATTTTGCTAGTGAACAATCTTCAGCCTGTCTTATTTCAGGAGCTGGAGCAGTTTCAGAAATTTCTTCAGATGCTGTATTGCAGTCGGGTTCAACTGGGAACCTCACAGCTAGTTGTTCTACTGTTTCGACTCAACCTGGAATTTTCTCAGCTCAACGTAAAGCCCGATTTTCTGCTGCTTCAGATTTTCCTGTCACTGGAGCACTGATGACTTCTGACATGGATCAGCTGTGAGATGACGCAGCTTCATCAAAGCCTTTCGTGGGGTGTGTGCAGGCTTCTGAAGGTCTGCTTGTGGAGGTCTCTGTGGAGACTGGCAGTTTTAAAGCACCATGTGGTGTGTGCCTAGAGTCTCGAGACAGTCTGAATTTTTTGCACATTTGTTCTTGAGATATTCAAACTGTGCCTATGGTCTGGCTTTGGGAAGTGGAGATGGTTTCAGCTTTCCCTCTATGAACGCCGGAGGAGGTGGTTCAACAGAAGCGCCCGCAAGACAAGCCATCTGAAGTTTCTTATCCCCCTCCAGCTGATGGTTTTACCACAGGTACTGCTCTTATTTTACATTCAGACCTGCCCTGTTCACTACAGACTGATGTGTTTCACCCTGATAAATCTAATGTTTCCCCTGTTTGTGCTGAATCGAACTCAACCCAATCATCATCCGTTATTATAGACCCAGGGAATGCTACAGCTGGTTCAGCTTCTGGGTTGCGACATAGCTACCAGGACTTTGGCAATCATGTTTCTGTTACCGGCATTACCATTGATGAAGCCCTGAAAGGGGCTGGATGAGAAAAATCTACTACTACTAACTCTTGGTCCTCCCGATTCATACTGGTGATGGGTCTCAGGGCATCTTGATTGATATTTCGGATCCTCTTGAGATCCCACCTGAATTTCGCCTAACACAGAATCCTGCATGGCCTTCTGTCAGCCACAATCTTAACTATCTTGATTTAAAGAATGTTGTGAAGGAACTTGGTTCAACTCCGCAGCCTGCCATTGACATGGAGACTCTATCTTCTGCTGTGCAGAGTAAGAAGTCCCCCAGTTCCCTTACTATTGTTGACTCTGTTCTCCCGATTACTGGCTCTGGAGATGACTATCAAGATCAATTGCAGGATAAAGTACAACTCCAGGATGGGGACTTCTTACATAATGGGGGCTCAAATTCGGGTGGGGAACAAACATGGAAAAATAAGGCCCCTGGACAACATGGTGGAAGCCAGGGTGGAAGGACCTATGCTGGCCTGTTCCATACTCCCCCAGAACAGGTCAAGTGGAGGAATGCAGTGCGTTTAAGATACAGGGGTGGGCTCAACATATTTCCTGACCGGATTTATGTCGGGAAGACATTAATAAAGTCTGGTCTGCAGTTTTTGCCATCTGAAATATATGCTTTTATTCATACCTCTGGGGATAATAATTTTGATTTAAGTTTCAAAACATCTGCAGGCCTAGAAACTTTCTGGCATTAGTATCAGCAAGTTAAGCATGCTCCATTATGGTCCCCCTTTCTTGCCACCCCCCTCATGAAACCTGCAATTAAAACTATTACTGTTTTGTTCAAAAATGAAGAGGTTGCAGTAACTGACATAGTTAGATGGTTATCCTCTAAATGTACGGTTCTGGGTTTGTCTGAGCCTATTATTGATTCTGAGCAGTTCTGGATGGGCAGCTGGAAAGTGCAGGTGAAGCTCCCACTGATTACTGGGTCTATTCAGCATTTGCCTAGCTGCTTTTATCTGGGCAGGGACAGAGGTTCTATTTTTTATCCTGGCCAGCCTAAGTCATGTTTCCGCTGTGTAGCACAGACTCATCTGAGCAATGTCTGTGATAAGCTGAAATGCTCATTGTGTATGGGTTCTGGGCATGTTAGTATTAATTGCCCCTCAGCCTATTTATTGTAATTTATGTCAGGATATGTCTCATTCCTACCATGACTGCCCTTGGGCCTCTCACAACACTCCTGGGACATCACAGGAGGATCAAGATGACACAGTTTCCAAAGCCCAACAGAATGCACAGGCCAGGCCTCAGTTCCGGCCTCGTTCTGAACAGCAGCCTGTTCAACCTCCCAGTTTGCTTTCCTCTGAGTCCTCAGTCTCTGCCCCCGGATAGTTCCCAAGCAGAATGCCTCGGACCCCAGTCAACTCTGTATGCCTCTCGTAAGGAGGTAGCTTTATCTCCTCATATTGATTTAGTGGCCCCTATGGCATCTGTTGTTCCTGATCCAGTACCTAGTACTTCTACCCAGACCACTGAGTTTGATCATAGGGATGTAATGCCTCCACCTGAAGACTCGGACTGGGTACAGATTGGTACTCGGAGACAAACCAGAAGTAAGACTACTAAAGGGGCTAAAACCACCCAAGTTTAAATGGAAACTGATTTTTGTTCTAGAAATAAATTTGCACCTTTGAATAAATGAAAACAAGTCACCGAGACAGAGAAGGATTCTGATACTTCATCCGTAGCCTCCTCTCAGCATGACCTGTTTACTGATATTGACCAGTTGTCTAGTGATTCTAGAACTTCTAGAAAAAAAGATGTAAAATGAAGTCTCCTGGAAAAGGAAAAAGGAAGTCTTGATTTTTTTAATTTTTGTTTGTTAAATGGTTGATGGGTTGTCTTTTGTTACTTTGAATACGAATAGTTTGAAGAACCCCAAAAGACAACGCACTGATTTTTCTATGTTAGCAGCCTCTAATGTTCACATTATTTTTTTTACGGGATACTAGACTTCACTCTCTTAGAGAGACTGGTCAGGCTATATTAGATTAGAGGGGAGGGCTGTCCTATTGGTCCCATTCAGAAGATGTATGTGCTGGGGTGGCTATTCTTTTTCATAACTTAGAGGTTCAGATTCTTAGACTTGTGGATTTGATTCAAGGTCGGGTTCTTATATTAGATGTTGTTATACAGGCTCAGGAATGGAGATTAATTCATGTTTATAATTTTCAAGTCAAGACCCAGCGGATAGCCACCCTGAAAACTATACAACCTTTTCTTCATTCCTCTAAATCTATAGTTTTTGAGGGAGACTTTAATTGTGTCCTTACACTTTCAGACAAAACTGGAATGACTCAGAAATTATATAATGATTCTAATTTTCTTAACTCCCTGTATAAAACAGCTAATTTAATTGATGAGGCTACATTTGGACCTCATCCTTCCAGGCACACATTTCATTGTGGGAGATTTTCTTCTAGAATTGACTATTTTTTTTATTTCCAAATGGTTACCAGGTCTGAAACACACAGTAATCCTTTGTGAAGCTTCAGACCATAGCTTGGTTGTTCTGTCTTTAGGACACCCCCTTAATAAGCCAGAATCTTATAATTCCTTGAAGATGAATATTACAGTTCTAGATAATGATTCTGGTTGGCAGGAATTGCACATGGTTTAGCCGGATAAGTTGTCTGTGTTTGACTTGTTCGACAACCCCACTTTTTGGTGGCAAGAGACGAAACTTGAAATCCGACGCTTCTGTCAGCGATTGGTGAAATCCCTCTCTAAAACACAATATTTGACTTATTTGGATAAAAGAAGACACTTACAAAGGTTGCTTTCCTGTCAGACAGAATTTAATTTGGACTATTCCTCACAGATTTACCAGTTAAAAAAGGAAATGTATGCTTGTCAGTACAATAGGTCCACTTCGTTATTTTTAGAACAAAAATATGGCCGTAAGAGGTCAGCCAAGGTTATTAATCCTTTTGATAGTTGCAATCAGCAAGTGCATACAAAATATATGCCGTCTCTAGTTACACATGGTGGTATTAGAATTTCAGATAACCATGGTATTCTGCGATTAGTCTCCAACCACACAAAAAACTTACATGGTTAGGATTTTCAGCCATGTGACTGGGGGGAATTTTTTTAAACATTTAGATTTCCCACAGTTATCTGGTGATCATACTAATGATTTGGTACAACCTATTACAGTAGATGAAGTCAGTACTGTTATTGGTCAGTTAAGAAGTAATTTGACTCCAGGGCCGGATGGAATTCCTAATGAATTTTATAAAAAGGTCCAAATAGTGTTGTTGCCTCATTTAACTGTGGTTTTTAATGTTATCATTCACGGTTTATTACCAGTACCTGTTTCTCTTGCTGACAGTAACCTGATTTATTTATATAAAACTAATGATGAAGAAAACTTGGATAACTGGCGGCCTAGCAGTCTCATGAACTCTGACTGGAAAATTTTATGTAAAGTTATACACAATAGATTGTCTAAAGTAGCCCAGTCTTTAATTTTTCATACTCAAACATGCACAATTTCACATAGATCTATGTTGAATAATCTAAAACTAATACAGGAAGTCTTTGATGGACACAGTACGGGTGGGTATGTTATTACCCTGGATCAGTCTAAAGCCTTCAATCGGGTCCCCCATGGCCTTCTTTTTGCAGCATTACAGCAGTATGGCATTCCACATAAGTTTATTTCATGGATTAAAACCCTTTATAAGTGTGCCTCGTTGACCCCTGTAGTTAATGGAACTAAAGGTTCTCACATTCAAATTAAAAGGGGGGTACGACAAAGCTGTCCCCTAAGCCCCCTCTTATATGTTTTTTCCATTGACCCTCTTCTTAGAAGATTAAATTGTGATGTCACTATTAGACACATAAAGGATACTGCCGAAGGGAGTTCCCCAGTGCTATGGCATATGCAGATGATCTTTGTCTGTTGGTTACGGATCATGAGTCTGGGGTACAGGCCCTTACTATTGTACAATCTTTTTCTTCAATTTCAGGGTCAGTTTTGAACACTCACAAGAGTGTAGGAACATTTGTGAATGAACATTCACATCTTGGACAGGAGGAGATTGCTGGTATTTGTATTCAACCCCACAATTTTCAGGTTCTTGGCCTTTATTTTGGTGGTTCACAGGCTGCAGAGAAGAATTGGTTAGAACGTCTATCCATTGCAGAGGGAAAGGTGCATACATGGAAATCTTATCCTATGTCACGGCAGAAAAGGGTTCATATGTTTAAAACCTTTATTATCCCTATTTTTTTACTGGTTTGTTACGTCTTTCCTCTTCCCCTCAGATTAGAGGCACGCATGTATAATTTAGGTTTTCGGCTTTTGTGGGGCAGTTGCCTAAATCCAGTTAAAAGACGTGTTACTTACTGGCCACTTAAAAAAGGGAGATCAAGTATGTTAAATCCTGTTTTACTTTTATTGTCCTTGTTTATTCATGCTAACACTTACCCTAGTCTGGCTGGCCATAAAGATGCTTGGATTCAGAATTTTTCTTCCAGGACCAGGTATTTTACGGATAAATGGAGAGTGACACATTAGAAACCCTTTTCTAACATTCCTCCAGGGATTTCTGAGTATATCATTGAGTTTTACAAAAAGATAAAACAATGGAATGTGTCTTCCCATTTATCATTTCTACAAAATTGAAAACTTCTCTACTCTTCAGTACTTAATCAGAATTTTTTGACGGAACCCTGCTTTAAGTGTCCATCCAGTGTTGAAGAACAGCATTTAATGAAAAAATTGCTAGATAGTAGAATTCCACAGAAAATGTGGGATACTTTATGGATGTGCTGCCATGATAGACTGAATGTAAAAGGGAATCATGCTCATAAGAGATTGGAAGAGAGATTCTACATTAGAGACTCATGTATTTGTGAAGTGGAAACCATGCATCATTTATTTTTTGATTGTCCTTATATTGCTCCATTATGGACCCCGTTAGCTCAAAAGTGGTCCTTACCTGTGTTGGCTACCATGTCTTACACTGAGTTAGTTTATGGGAAATACGGTGTTGAATGGGGGTTGTTACATCCTGGAACTCTTAGGGTTATTTGTGCCATTTTCAAATGGTGTATCTGGTGAAACAGATGCCTGTTTGTTCTCCAACAAAAACAGAAGTTGTTAGTTGGTTTAATGGAACAAATAGCTAAAGAAGTATCTACGTTGTATGTTACTGAAAAACAGACAATGTCTCCATCCTTAGTAGCATTTTGGTGGAGAGCCCTCCCCTGACAGATGGGACCTCGGTTTAATGTCTCATCCGAAAGACGGTACATCAGGAGTGCAGCACCCCCCTCATGCTGCACTGTTGTATCAGTATCATTAACCATTAATCATTAACTAAAGTCCCAGACAGCCTTTGCTGTCATGTCAGGTACAGTCTTCTTTTAACTGGCACCAGCACTCGCTCTCCCAGTTCCACTCAACGCGCTGCTCCTCCATGCCCTCCAGTGCAATTGGCAGCTCAACACAGAAGGACATACTATCAGGCTGTCTCCACATTGCTGCTGCATCAATCGTGGGTTTTCTCCTGCCCACTCGTCAGTTACCCAGGACCCACTATTCCATCAACCATTCCCATTTCCAGCTCATTGTGGCAGCTTCCCTAGTGCCTGTCCACTTGCTTGATCACAGCCACAGTGATCACACTCACATGCTCCTGGCTGCCAGTTTAAAACTGCTCTGCACTCACCCCCTGCTTGAGACTTACTTGATGGAATGTAGTCATGTCACATAAAAAAAAATTCCATCATCTCCTGTACTTTCTTCCCATAACTGATACTGTCACAGCATGCTTGCGCCTTCTTAGGAGGCAGTATAGCATAGTGGTAAAGAGTACTGAGCTGCAAACCTGGAGACCTGGGTCTGAATCCCAGCAGTCCCCACTTGCATACTGTGTGGCCCTTAGCAAGTCACTTAACTTCCTTGTGCTCCCAGTTCGCACCTGGAAACAAAATCTGGCTTAGTGTGCCTTTCCTGGTTAAACAATTTCCCCTTTGCCTTTCCTTTCCCTTTCCCTCTAGCCACCCACCTGCTTTTCATTCCTCCCAACTGCCTGCTCTGTGCATTAGCCTGATCCAGTCATACTTCCATCCTATAATAGATAAAAGAAAAGAAAAAAAGGTACAGGAGTATATTAAAACTATGGTTCAAATCTAAAAGATGAATCCCAAAAAATGAAAACTGTGGTAGTGGTGGTGGAGGGAAGGGGCTAGCATGGTAACTATGACAGCCTACTTTCAGGAATGGTGGCCACAGCAGGACAAATGTCCTAATGGCAAAACAAAATACAGAAATTTTGTACAGGTGGAGGAACTATTTTACATCAAAATACATTCAAGATATAACTGCTTTTTAATATAAACATGACAATTTTAATTTCCATATGAATGAAAAATACACTGACCCATTTTATAAGAGCAATAAGACACTCCGGGGGTGTGCATTAGACATTTTTAATGTACTGCCAGGGTCCAAAGGCTCGCGGCCTGTGGCCACGTGCCTCACTACACCTGTGGCTGTGCATTAGAAATGTCTAATGCACACCCCCTTGTGTCTTATTGCTTACTTGAACAGCATAATAATATTGGAGCATTACAAAAGTTCTGTTTAAACTTGAGGATGCCACAGCCACTGTAACCATTATAGCAGCTCAGTGTTTGTTGTTACTTTTACTTTATTTCCTTTTTTTTTTGAGAAGCCACTCAGAGCACACAGAATGCATTGGCTGGCTCTGAAAACTGCACCGTGAAAATGTTGTCTGTTATCTATAATCACCAGGCCTGATATCAGGAACTCTGTTCCTTCATTAATTAAATTCAGACTTGCTCAGACTTATTATGATTTGTATTTACTAAAAAGGCACAGAGAAAAGAAAAAACAGGAAGAAAACACAATTCTATACAGTGCAGAAAAGTTAGATTTCATATTGCAACAGAAAGTAACCTAATTCCCACCTTTCAAATGATTACTACTAGGTACAAAGCTTTGTGAGGCAGGGCACCCTGCATGCAGTGATTTTGGCCTCTAACTATTGTCAGTAGTATTTGTTATAAATGTGTTTTTCTGAATATTGGCTGCACAGTAACCCCATCCATAGTGTTTCTGTCTGTCTGTCTCTCTGTCTCCATTGAATAAGCTGTCATGAACACACAAGTAGCCCAGACAGACTGACACTGACATGACTGCGGGCTCACATTACCCATGTCATTTTATAAACTGGTTCTGTCACACAGGACTGTTTGATAATTCAATAATTAATCATTAGTGACCAGCAGAACACGACAGGCTGAGGTTCCAAGACAGGACATCTGCGCATGAGGCAAGGATGCACTTTTTGTTTCTGTCTGTAATAAAAAATCAAAACAGATCTTTTCTATTTCCATTACTACAATAAAAAGGGAAGAGCAGCTGCCAATACCAGTTAGGAAACTGACAACAGGTGGGCTTGAACCCAATAATCCAATGCAGACCAAGCACCCAAAATAATATAAGTTATTAATTGGTTTGCCTGGACTGCATCAGATTGCTTGGTTCAAGACCCCCTTTTGGTTTCCTAGTCAGTTTCAGCAGTTGCTCATCCCTCTTTACTGCTTGTTTTCATCATTCTTCTTAGCCCCTATTTTTTTCCCTCATGAAATATGTTTACAGTAATTGAAGTAGTTCATTTTTTCCACCACTGACTGAAATAAAGAGATCTCTCACCTGGGAGCTTCATCACACCACCAAGAATGCAAAACACTTGAACAGCATTCGTGTTTCCCAATTGCCACTCGAAGACTCAGTCCCCTGTCCCCTTCAGTTCACCTGAAAATGGACCATTCAAGCTTGAAAAAAATAAGCGTAACTAACTCAGAGATTGTGTCTGGGCTGGGGACTGGGGGAAGCAGTAACAGCAAGGGGGGAAGGTTGTTCACTATAAATGACCCCAGATGGTTGCCTCTCCTCCCTTACAGTAGTTAAACAAAATGTGGAAATTAAAACAGTACAAGGTAATAGACCACCACAAGGTAACTAACATGAAACTTGTTGGGAGCAGAATGTTAAAAATAAGCAGTAAAAAGGGACAAACAGCTGCTGATACCCATTAGGAAACTGACGGAGCAAGACTCCAAGCAAGTGATCAGATGTTGGGTGCCTGTGCTGCTTGGGATTGCTCTGTTTGCCCCCCCCATCAGTTTCCCAATCAGTTTCAGAGTCTGCTCTTCCATTTTTACTGTTTCTTTTCAACATTCTTCTTGGCCAGCTATTGACCTACTCATAAAATACTTTTAATTTTCTTAGTGTTCCTGTGTATCACCGGAACAACTTAGATTATCCCCCCAAAAACAAAACAAAGGAAACAAACCCTGCTTTAGTAGTTAATCAAAATATACTTCACAAATTGCAACAAAAAGAAAAATAAGCTATAAATGTAAAATCCCCTTATTCCAACAATGAAAGGTTCATGTCTGAACACTACAAATGCCTGGACAGAAAATGATAGCTGCAACCAAATTAAAAAAAAAAAGTTTTTTGATGTGACAGTCCAATAAAGCAAACCAAACTGACATTCTCTTCTAATTTATTTATTGAAAAGTTTCACCAGGAAAGGCACACTGAACAATATAAAATTGCTCATCTCAAGGAGCGTTCCGGGGAAAGGGGATCATGGAAGTACAATAATCAAAAACATATTTCCATGCAGTATTATAGAAAAGTATATATACAATAATCAACACATTTCCAAAGGTAATATAAAACTAATAATGCAACAGAGTGAAAAACAATACATCAGTTAGTAGCATTGGATAAACATTGGGATTTGATGCAAGAGGAGCAAATCAGCAGCACTGCAGACTTAATACATACAATGCAGACAAGGAAGTGCAGTAAAGTACACTGGTTTCTCCTCACATTAAGTGCTGGGCTGGAAAAGGGGATATGGAAGCCAGAGAGGAAATTAGGAGGAGTGAGGAGCCAGAGGGGAAATTAAGAGCAGCTGCAGGATGGAGAGAGGAAGCTGAGGAGGGAGGTCAATATGGACCATGGGGAGGAGGAGGAGTGCTTGATTTGATAAGGGATTGAGTTCCAGAGCTTAGGGAACCTATAGGAGAATGACAATTGGCCTATAGAGGTGGTGTGCCATGGTAAAGCTAGGGTGCGGGAGTCACTGGATCTGAGGGAGAGAGGGGCAGTGGCAAGGGAAGGGGGAAGCGTAACAAACACAGGCAAACTTTATACAGTGGGCTACACAGCAGTTTTCCAGGGAGGGAAAAGCTAGAGAGTGATATAGATCACAGTGGTGGGTAAAGGAAGGGACATTCAGAGTGAAGCGACAGAAAGCATGAAAAGGGTGTCCAATCTGGTTAAGGATGACTTTGGTGCAGCACTGTAGACTATGTCACAGTAGTCAATGAAGGGTAGTATCATTTTCTGGGCAATCTCCCGCCTGACCTGTAGAGGTAGGCAGCTTCAGTGCCTGTAAAGGGCATTTAATTTGGGGTGCAGTTTTTTCAGGATGGAGTCTATGTATCCGGTGAAGTTTAGGTGCTGGTCTAGCCAAACCCCGAGATACCTAAAAGAGGAGGTGTCCTCCAGAGTAGAGCCATTAAGAGTGTGGAAGGAGGGCAATTTAGTTAGCCTAGAGAGTATCTGCCTAATGCTGAAGGTCATGGAGACTGTTTTCTTGGCATTAAGGAAAAGCTGATGGGAGCTTAGCCATTCCTGAACTTTCTCAAAGTCATGCTGAAGTGTGGAAGCCACATCAGTTGGTGATTGGCCAGAGCAGAAAAGGACAGTATTGCCAGCATACATATGAATGGAGGAGGAGGTGCACACTGACGGGAGGTCATTAAGGAATATGAAGAATAGTAGTGGGCCAAGGACAGAGCCTTGGGGTACACCAGCATTAATCTGGAGTTGGGGGGGGTGGAATAAGCAATTTGACTGACTGTGTCCAGCCTGTTAGATAGGAACTAAACCAGTCTGTGGCTGAATCAGATTGGCCAGCAGATCTGAGATTATCTGGGGGGGGGAGACAGTGTCAAAAGCCTTTGCAAGGTCGACAAAGATTGCAGATGTGGTTAGACCACTGTCCATACCTGAGAGTATGGAATTGGTGATCCTAAGTAAGGAAGTGGCAGTGGCATGATCTTTCCTAAAACCAGATTGGTAGGGAGTGAAAAAGTCCAAGTCAGAGAGGTAAGAGAAGAGTTGGGAGAGGACCAGGTGCTCCTGAAGCTTAGCGAGAACAGGTAAGAGAGAGATTGGCCAATAGTTCCCAGGCATAGAAGGATCACCTCCCTTGGGTAGTGGGAGAACTACAGCATGCTTCCATGGGTCAGGGATGGAGGTCAGTGAGAAGGAAAGGTTTAGTAAGGCAGAAAGTGATGAATAAATGGCATGAGTGGAGAGAAAGAGAAGTTTGGGATCAAGGCCATCAGGTGAGGAACCCTTAGATGGGTTGAGAGCAAGGAGAGCATTTAGAATATCATGAGGTAAGACTGGAGAGAAGGAGAAGAGGTTGCTAGGGTGGGTGCTTGGGTGTGAGTTATTGCAGACAGATGCAACTGGTTGGGTAGGAGGAAGAGAAGCTAGTAGAGAGCAGCACAAGGTAAAGAGTTGAATTCAGTGACAACTGAAAGGTGGGCAGACGTAAGGACACTATTGACATAGATGAGTGGAGTTTGGGATTTAGAGGGAGGAGAGAAGAGGGAGTTAATAACTTTCCAAAATGTTGATGGGGTAAGTATATTAGCATCAAAGGTGGATCTAAAGTATTCAGACTTAACGAGCCTTGTAGCCTTGGAGCAGGCGTTTCTGAGGGCTCAATATCTGTCATGGTCAGCATTTGATTTAGAGACTTTGTGAGCCTTCCAAGCCCGGTCTTGAGCTCTCATACATGCCACCAATTCTGGTGTGATCCATGGGAGGTGATTTCCGTGGACTCAAGTGCGCTTAAAGGGTGCATGCGTGTTCCAGATGTCAAGAAAGTGGCCTTGGAAATAGTTCAGGGCTTTGTTAACTGTGGTAGCAGAGGAAATAGGAGACCAGTCAGTGTGGGCTAGGTCATATAGGAGGTGGGTAAGGTCTAGTGATTTATATGAGCAGACAAGCAATGTTTTATGTGGGGCTTTTGGACAGTGGAGTTTGCAGACCAAGTAGATCATATGATGGTCACTGAGTGCATCCACGAGGAGGCCTGATTCAATTACTCTGTGGACATGTGAGGTTACAGTCCAATCAATGACTAAGTGGTTGCCTGATTTAGTATTTAGTCGGGTTGGCTCGTGGATCAATTGCGTTAAGCTAAGGGCCGCAAATGTTGTTATGCAGCTTGGATAGGGAGGGATCAGGCCAGTTTTGGTTAAAGTTGCCTAGTATATAGAGTTGACTGATGTGAGGGTAGAAATTTGAGAGAGAAGATTAGAGGCAATAGTAGAGGTGAGGCCTGGGTGGCAGTAAATCTCAGCAATATAGATTGGTATGGAATAAGGCACATAAACCCTGAGGACAAGGACTTCATAAGCTGTGGGGACTGTTACAGCTAGGACCAGGGTAGTATGAATAGAGGATGAGGTGTAAATAGTTACACTGCCGCCCCTACCTGCATGGTCTTGCCGGATGATATTGTAGCCAGGGATGTATATACTGAGATCAGGTGTTTTATTATTTAACCAGGTTTCAGTTATAATAAGGAGGTCAGGGGCAAGTGATAGTGCTAGGAATTGAAGCAGGACTAGTTTAGGTAGTAGACTTCTTATGTTAAGGTGGAGGATTTTAAGACCACAAGGGAGGGTTGGCATGTTGGAGGCAGGGGAGAGCGTGTGTGGGAGAGGGACCACCTGCATATTTGATAGATGGGGCCAGGGTTAGGGTTTATATCCCCAGCAGATAGTAGGAGAAGGGAGATGATTATAAAGTGGCGCTTTGAACTTTTGTACCATGACTTAGATGTGACCAGGCTATAGGGGTAATCGGACAGTAAGAGGAAGCAAAGTGGATAGATAGGGAGCACAGGAGCACATAGGAGTTAGGGACAGAAGAGAGGGTGGCACAGGGTAGAAAAGTAAGGTGAGCCCAAAGTTGGAGAATGGAGTGGGGGATCTCAACATTGGGATACAAGATAATAGACAGTAACACACTAACATGCGCTGACAAAATGTAAATTCACCACTACTTTTGACAGCATGATTTAGTAGTGTATCTGCTGATCTGCTTAGAGGTTCGATGGGACTGAAGTTCAAACTATGTGAACCAGACTAACTGTATAGCATGTGGGTTAACTTACTGAAGTAGGCACCATTCTGCTTTTAATGAAAAGAGCTGACTGCTGCTTTTTCTACAATCAGAAGAAATTGGGTGCCTGCTAGTTGTAAATGGTAACCTGCTTTCAAGACATGTGATGTTTTAACAGTTACTAAACAATTAAAATGGGCATAATGTTTGTATGGTAGTACTAAATTATATAGTAACTAGAAATGTAAGTAAACACATAGCATCATGGAAACCAGATACATCCTAGAATGAGAATGAAAATGAAATGGCATCAACACAGAGAAAATAAAAAGAGCCGAGTTGTCAGACTGGGTCCCTACAGTGCCGTTGTCAGCTCCCTCAGTCACTGGATCTGTCACTCAGGGAGAGCCAGTACTTTAAGAAATATGATTCTGGAGAAATACACCAATGAGGAGCGAGAGGGTAAAAAAAAAAAGAAAAGAAAAAAACTTCTGCCACACTAGCACTGTGATTTATGCATACTTCCTCCACTTATTAGGAGAAACTAGAAAGTTGGAAGTCAACCTGTCACAGGCTAATTATTGGCTTTCTGGAGAGTCAAAAAAATGTAGCTAGATAGACAGATAGACAGACAGACAGACAGACAGATCGATAGACACAGTAGATAGATAATAGATTAAGTTAGTCATGACTAAAGGGGGGGGGTAAGGGGTCCCAAATGGCTCTCATTCCCCAGGTGGTGGTGAGATACTTCAGAGCTATTGCTAAATAAATAATCTCCCATCAGCACGACTAAAGCCATTGAGAAGATGACGAAATAGACAGTTTGGAAAATGCAAAGGATTATGGAAATTGATCTGCTCTGTAAGGCATGATCACCTACTTAAGATAGTGCGTGCATTGTGGTATTTACTTCTAGATGTCTCTCTAATGTATTAAGTTAACTCCCGTAATTTGAACAGTGGCATCAGTTCATTATTTTTTAAATATTAAGGTATGATATTTTTAGTAGATGATTATAATTTTAAGAGTGAGGAGGTCACACCTTAGTAACGACACACCCAGTACAAATATATAAACATAATTATTTTAATTGCAGAGGACAGTGCAAATCAGAGCTGGAAAATAAAACTTGGACCTCTTAACATTTTTTTCTATGCACTGTTTTATTGAACCCACAGTATACAGAGTTGACCAGTTTAGCAGGCCATCACACCAGTGTGTTCTTGTTTGAGAATTTGAAAAGAAAAAAAGAAAAGAAATGAAGGCAGTGGAATGCTGTGTTGAAGTGAACAATCTTGTAGCTTTCTTAAATATATTCTTTTCCTTCTGACAATTGTTTGCACACTCATTTTCAGTTGCTGTGTTCCTACATATGTTAAAATGTAGTTTAATAAATGCTCTTAATCTCCACAAAAATAGATGATGTCTCAGTGGGCTTACCCAGTTGACAAAATTCAAATAGATAAAGAAAGAAAGAAAGAAAGAAAATAAGACAAGACCCCCTACCTTGTTTCTTATACACATCTCAGACACACAGACCAGAAACCACTTTTCCTCTACTTTCCATAGCACAAATGGCTAACCATGAGATTTTCCTTGATGTGTTTTAAATAGCACTGGATCTACAAGTGCACTCTGATTAATAACCATCACCTCTAAAATTGTCTTTTATTCGGGGGTGGATAGATAGATAGATAGACAGACAGACAGACAGAGACAGACAGACAAATATAATGTTAAGCTACAGTACCTCCTACAGAGAGAGAGAGAGAGAGAGAGAGAGAGAGGGATGGATGCCACACACGCACAAAGCTCACACAATATGGAAAATACTTTTGATGTCTGATGTAAAAAGTCCACTTCATTTTTACAAGTAAACAATACAGGAGATTATTAGAAGCAATATTTTTCATCTCATGAGAACTCTAGACTCTGCCCTTATTTGGTTGCTGGTGTGCATGACAGACTGAGTGTTCACAGAGTTTATTTATTTATTTGAATTTTGATAACTGGGTGAGCCGACTGAGACAAGCTTATCCCTTTTTGTCAGGGGCAACCCAGGGAATAAAGTTCTACCATGTCTAGGTACAAATACAACTGAGAGAAAAAAACAGTTCAATACAATGAGTGCGGTCAGTGGCAGGAGAAACTCCTCCTGGCAATACATGCAGTAGTATATTGAGGAACAGGTGAGATTCCAGAACAGACAAACAGTATCTGTAACTACAGTACGGTGAGACCAGGGTGGTCCGGGAAAGGTCCAAGGTTGAGTAGGTCTTTGAATAGGGTCCAAGGTAGACAGGTTTATGAGTAAGGTCCAGTGTTGATAAGCCTCAGGAAAGGTCCAAGGTTGATAAGACTTTGGCAGGGCATGGGACCCCTGTGAGGAGGCTGGAGACCACAAAGATCATATAGAGTATTTAAATCATACCACCTGTGCCTAGTATACAACTATTACAACAACAAAATATATAGCAGGACAAGAACTAAAAAAAAAAAAAAAATGTAATTTACAAAATATAATAGGAGGTAAAAGGAGGGGAGCAGTGGAGGGGTTTTACAGAAAGATAGGATAGCCAGAAAGGTGAGTGCGAGAGACAGTGGGTAGAAGGAGGAAGCAGAGGAGGAGAGAGGTATTGTAGAAGAATAGATAGAAGAACCGGAGAGGGGGTGGGTAAGGGAGATGGAGGATATAGCGATAGAGAGATCAGAGGGACTAAGGAGAAGAGATACAGGGTGCAGGTGAGGGGTTGGAGAGGTGTGGAGGTGGAGTGGTAGATGAAGGGTGTTAAGTACAGTAGCCGGAGCAGGTTGGGGGATGAAAGAAGATTTCCTTGAAGTTTCTTTTAAACAGGGGAAGAGATGCACAGGAGAGCAGACTATGAGGGAGGGTATTCCATTTTTGAGGAGCAGAGAAAGTGAATGATCACCTGCCAATGGCTAGGTGAACCTTTGAAAGTGTCAACAATGGGAGGTGGGAGTGACGGAGAGTCTTAGAGAAGGATGTTCAGGTGAGTAGCCCAGATAGAATAGGTGGGGGAGGAAGGTGGGTAAGTTTGAACATGGTACAGTGTACAGGGAAGTCCATTCTAGGCCCGAAGGATGGCTAGCCTAAGGATCTGAGAATGTCGCAGTGGAGTGCCCGAGCTGGAGCCGTGCCAGCGAAGCGAGCAGTCCTGTGGTAGGCCTGCTTGATTTGGGCCAGGGTAGTGGTTCTGGCCGAATGAATTGTGGGTGCACCAAAGAATAAGGCAGGGAGCAGGGTAGCCGAGAAGATAATCTTCCTAGCATAAGGGGTAAGTTAGGGGAAGGGGGAGGTATGATGCAGGAGGCCAGGTTTTGGATTACTGTAGTAGATTTGATTATGGTGTTAATTATGATTATGGAGTTGATTACTCTACTACTTGATTATGGAGTTGATTACTCTACTACTATCTTGGGTATTTGGACACAACACTGGAAGCTAGAAGCTAATTACCAACAAAAGAGCATGTGAGGACATGTGAGGTTAGATTTACCCAACTCCAATATCTGGGATCTGAGGACTCCCATCCATACCAAGGAGGGAAATATCCCCCACCTGTGCACTGTAGGTATCAGATTTATTTGCTGTATATCTGTGTGATTTTCTTGGGAGGCCGGATTTATAATGTCATCTTTATCTTGTTGTTTTGGATTATCAAATTAAGGCATAGACGATATTATTTGGGTATCTACAGTATGTATTCACTAAGAAATTCAGTTATTTTAGGTTGTTTGTTTTTTGTCTCCTGAGATATCTTTGTTAGTATCTTTTATCTGTCAAAGTTTTTTGCATTTTTTTAGACTTTCTCCCCTTTTCCATTATCTGTGCCTCTGGAGTACTTAAATTCAAGAAGCTATTTTTTTTTTAATTTAAGTTTTTATGGCCCTAATTATTTCCCCCGTTTTCTCCTGGCCTCTGTCCCAGCCATGCATGTGTGGAGGCATACACATGCTGCAGTACTGGGATGCCCCTCCCGCTACTTGCCACCCCCTCCTGCTTACGCTTCCAATGTCAGTGGAACTACAGGGGGGAAGGAGCTGCATTTTGGCTACTCGATCCTGCTCCATCCCCCCCCTCACTGTACAGGCTCTTCAATGACACAAGTCCATTCCCAAACTCGGGTCATTGGCATGATCCAAGGTAAGGTGTCCAGCCCAAGGAGCTATTTTTACCGCTTCTTGTTGAAACCATAGCTAACGTGGGTACACTCAGCCACTTGATACAATCAAACATTTATAAAGTGTAAAGTATCTGAGGTTCAAATATAAATTATTATTAACAGCTTTCAAGAAACATGTAAGTATCAAAATCAGAATACTCTAAGAGAAACAATGTTCAACAAAAGTCAAAAAAATCACCACAAATTCTATTGTAGTTCCACTAGGATGAGCTTTGTGCAGATGAGTAGGAATAAATCTTGTAAAGATTAGTTCTTTATAGAAATCCACACTCCATTTCTTATATGTCCAGCTTGTAAAAAGTTCCTGAAATCAATCTCTCAATTTCCCCAAAAGAAAACCCTCTTCCTTCTCCTTTGCTTACAATTCTCCTTTTAAACTGATATGTCTGCTTGTATAAAAAGGAAGACTTTAAAATCTCAAAATAGCAGAAAAATAGTCATACATACATATGATCCCTTAAACACACTAAACATTATTTTGTAGAGTTTTAGATATCAGGGCAGTTTAATACGCCTTTTATAAATGAAATGGATAAAAATAAATAGAAGTGAAACAGCGTTCTAGCCCTAAAAATCTATGATCCACTAAAGTGACTGAATTTATACTTAGTAAATATAATTTACCTTTCTTGAGAGAATATTCTTCTTTAAAGTCCAAATATTGCCAAATGATATAATAAGCAGGCACAAATCTTCAAAAAAGGCTGCCCCTAAGTCGTCCTTCAGTACTGAGTTATTCATTACTTTAATACTCTAATAAGAAACATAGGATTTTAATCTCCAATGCTATCTAAACAAAAAAAAATATCAGAACACAGGAGTCAAGAGAACCAAAGGTTGGAAATATGTTTACCTTGTAAGTTTAGGTCAAGGTATTCTGATTTTAAGTTGAACACCTTCTGCTCCAACTTCACCAAGTTGGTTTTGCAGCTGTCTCAATGTTTAGTTTCAGCTTTAATAAAATTTCCAAGCTAAAAGCACTTGTCTCCTGTGTCTTATCTTTGCTTCTGACTTTAGCTTTTTAAGCTCTTTGAAAATGGCACTGCTGCATGTAAGACGCTAACGCCTGTGCAATGCACTTTACATGTTTCCACATGTATTTCCATGACTTAGATGGTTATGATCCTAATTAGTTTAATCAATCAAGGACTGCCAATTATTAGGCCAGCCCAGTGGTGCTGAGTACTGAGGTGCTGGACACGACATCTCACGCCACACTGGTGACCCAGGTTTGGGAAAGGACCAGGACCATCTAGGGTCAGCAGGGGAGGGAGAGGATTGAGCATTTGGAGAACTGCTCTCCTGTCCCAGGGTGGATTGTTGGGGTGCCTGGTGCAGTAGCGGCCTCTGGTGGAGACCAGGGATGGCGCAAACTTCAGGCTGCAGAATGGGGCAGGACGTCAGCAGGCTTCAGTGGCATCATCTGCACAGGACACCATTTCACACCACTTCCTCGCGGGGAAGAGAAATGGAAAAAGGCCCTTATCCCTTGTAGGTGAATGTGGGTCCCAGGACTCCACACCCACACCCACCATCAGATCTCTAGCCTCCTCTGGTGCCTTGTTTTCTGCCTGCTCTATCATATTCTAGATAGAGCGCCAGAAAAGGAGTCGGTGGTCCCACCCCAGGGGACTCAGAGCCAGGGGGTCAAGTGATCCGAATGGTGAGGGCCCTCCCACCAGAGGAAGGAGAGAGGACTTCAGACAGCATCGAAGAAAGCAGGAGATCGAGTGGCTACACCGGACAGAGTCCAGAGATGGTGACGGTAGGAGCATAAATAAAATGTACAAAAAAAAAAAGGATTACCAATTATTAATAAACAGAGTATAATCTTCTCCTGTGTCTCTTGTTTTCCAAATCAAGGATTGATAATTAGTTATCTCAAGCTGATTGCCAGGTATACCCAAGTTTGCTTTGCAGCTTGGCTGGCGAAACTAGCGAAATTAGGAAAACTGGTGAAGTCCAGCACATCCACGGCTTATACAAAGATTTAATCAGATGTTTTAATTAATTCCATTGACTCAATTATTCTAACTCAGTTATCAAATATCAAACACTTTGTTATTTTAGAGCTTTAGTACTCTAGCACTCTGACCTATTGACATCTTAACACTATGGCTCTTAGGCAATTGTAGCACTTTAAGCAATCAATGCTCTAGTGGGAAATTTATTCTCCCATTAATTTAGTGCCTGATTTTATATTTATTATTATGGCCAAGGTTTAAACTTCTCAGCCAAAAATTCCCCAAGGCATCAGTGGACTCAAACACAAGTCCCAGAGTGTTTCCAAGCTCACAACACCCCAAAAACAGAACTAAACACTCAGACCCCTGAGTATCTGTTAGCCCCTTTGGTACACAGGTCTTAGCACTGTAATTCAGCACCTTTTTAGCTCTAGATACCCTGGTATAATGTAATAATATAGCTCTATGGCACTATTGCACTATCGCTGAGCACTTTAGCACTTCAGCACCTTGGCACTTTGCAGTTTAGCACTAAACACTTTTGTACTTAGGCACTTTTGGCACTTTGATATTTTGATACTTGGGCACTTTATCACTTCAGCACTTTAAAATCTATATTTTATCACTTCAATATTACCGTACTTTAGCAGCACTTTAAAACCTATATTTATCACCGCTAACATATATATATATCATTTATTTCCTTTGTAACACCTTGGGATTTGTAGCCCACACATAGATTTAAGACTTTAGAATTAATATTTTAGAATTTGCTTTATAGCTTGATTAAAATTATAAAACAAATTATAAGGAAACACAGAAGGAGCAGGACAGAGAGCTATACCAGTTAAGGCAGAAGGAAGCAGGGAGGGAAGTCAGAATAGCAAAGGCCCAAACTGAGGAAAAGACAGCCAACTCAGTTAAGAAGGGGGATAAAACCTTTTATAGGTACATCAGGGAGCGTAGAAAGACAAAGGGAGTGATAGTGAGGCTGAATAGAATGGACGGTGGGTGGGCAGAGAGGGACATTGAAAAGGCAGGGATACTGAAGGAATATTTCTGCTCAGTATTCACAAAAGAGGAGGAGGGGGAGGTGCCTAATCCATTTAACAGAAGCACTCTGGAGAGGGAGGTAGATCCCAGTCCTTTCACAGAAGAAAGGGTTCTGAAAGAACTCCTAAAACTGAAGGTGGACAAAGAAAAGGGGCCTGACGGAATTCACCCCAAAATTCTAAAAGAATTAAGGGGAGAACTAGTGAAACCACTGACTACCTCTTTAACAAATCATGGGAGGATGGCTGGTACCTGAGGACTGAGAAAGGTGGATGTGATTCTCCTTCACAAAAGTGGGACCAAGACAGAGGCAGGAAACTACAGACCTGTCAGTTTGACCTCTGTGGTAGGGAAAGTGATGGAATCACTTCTGAAGGAAAGAATTGTTGAGTACCTAGATGCCAGTGGGGCACAGGACCCAAGGCAGCATGGGTTCACAGTGGGAAAGTCATGTCAGATGAATGTAATTGATTTCTTTGACTGGGTGACCAAAGTAGTAGACCAGGGAGGGGCTGTGGACGTGGTCTACCTAGACTTTAGCAAGGCATTTGACACAGTCCCACACAAAAGATTAATAGTCAAATCAACCAGCCTGGAAGTGGGTCCCAGGGTGGTAGCCTGGGTAAAACATTGGCTGGACAACAGGACACAGAAGGTAATTGTAAATAGAGTCCACTCTGACAAAAGATGGGTTACTAGTGGGGTACCGCAGGGTTCAGTACTGGGTCCAGTCCTTTTTAATGTCTTTATAAGTGACATTGCAGAGGGACTGGAAGGAAAAGTATGCCTCTTTGCAGATGACACAAAGATCTGCAACAGGATTGATACACAAGGAGGTGTGGAAAGGATGAGGAGGGACTTGGCAAGGCTGGAGGAATGGTCAGAAGTATGGCAGCTTGGATTCAATGCAAACAAGTGCAAAATAATGCACCTGGGAAACAAAAACCCAGGGGAAAATTACACAATGGAGGGAGGTAGTAACAACAACAAAAATGGATAGGGACCTGGGGGTAATCATATCAGATGACCTTAAGGTTAGCAAGCAATGTGAGAAGGCAGTAGGGAGGGCTGGGGGGATACTGAGATGTATAGGGAGAGGCATCACCAGCAGAAAAACAGGAAGTTGTTATCCCTCTGTACAGGCAGTTGGTGAAACCTCAACTGGATTACTGCATCCAGTTCTGGAGACCCCATCTCCACAAGGACATAGACAGGATAGCGGCAGTCCAGAGGAGGGCAACTAAAATGGTGCAGGGTCTGCAAGAGAAGCCATATGAGGAGAGGCTAAAGGAGCTTAATATGTGTACTCTTGAGGAAAGGAGGGAGAGGGGGGACATGATAGAAACTTTTAAGTACCTCAGTGGAATCAACAAAGTCCAAGAGGGTAGCATCTGTCAGAAAAAGAGATGTGCAAGAACAAGGGGACACAATTTGAAGATGGGGGGGTGGTTCAGGGACAATGTGAGGAAGTATTTTTTCACAAAGAGGGTGCTGGATGCATGGAACAGTCTTCCTGAGGAGGTTGTGGAGTCTAAAACTGTGGGAAAATTCAAGAATGCATGGAACAGACATAAGGCAATTTTTGTGGGGGTAGGAAGAAATAGGCTGTTGGTTAACTAGGATCTGCAGCTTATCCTGTATGTAGGAAAATGGGCACACTAGGTGGGCCAAGCGGTCCTTAACTGCCATCAAAGTCTAAGTTTCTATGTTAAATCTTTCTCAAATGGTCAAAACATAGCACAACTTCGAGTTGAGACAAGATTTTCCAAAGGTTCTAGGAGAGGAATATTCTTATTTACTATTCCCCCAACTACCGCTCCATATACCCTCCACAGGGCTTACTACAGGATTACTACCCAGGGAGTTCCTGCCACCACCGGATCCCTCTCCCCGAGCGAATAGTTAAGATGCATACAGAGTCGGGAAACAATTTCTAGTGACTCAAGTCAGACTGGAAAGGCTGTGTAATGTTGTAAATGTTGAAAAATTGCCTCCAAGCAAATGATGGGCTAAAAATGAGGCAATGGTGACATACCTTCTGTAAAACAATGTAGCACCTTTACACAGCCCTGCTTCCAGTGCTCCTCCACTGTAGTGTAGTGTGAACATCACACCTTCTCCCAGAATCTTCAGCCCCATAGTATCAGCATCAGCATACAGTAGTATAAAGACAATAGTACAATATATAGGTATACAAGGCATAGAGTATTGTACACAAGGGGTAGATCACATGGGTTTAAATCTCTGACAGGTTCAAAAGTAAAAAGGCAATAATAGGTATATTTTGCACAGATCCCAAAGGGACCTGCACAAATGAGGATACAATTCCAGTATCAGAAAAAGAAGGGGAATTAATTGCAAAAAAAAAAAAACTACGTTAATGCAGACATTAGGACTGAAGAATATGAGGCCACAAAGTAGGGAAATGAAAAAACATTAGGATTTCGGGCCACAAAAAAGAATATTTTTTTAAATCCTCTTTCGTGAGCTGTCCGAATCCTTTTTCTCTGGATGATTCCTATTTTGTGAGACAAAAATATCCTTTGTTGTAATCATGAAAGAGGATTAGGGTTCTTTGACCAGATGACCCTGCCGCTAATCCTCTTTCATGATGATGACAAAGGATTTTGTTATCTCACAAAATCGGAATCATCTGACGAAAAAGGATTAGGACAGTTCAAGGCAAAAGATTATTTTTTTAAATCCTGTTTTGTGATCTGTCCTAATCTTTTTTTGCAAGTGAATTCCTTTCTCATGAGATGACAAAATCCTTTGTCATCATCATGAAAAAGGATTAGGACTTCTCCAGTCAGAGTCTCTGGGGCAATGTGCTGGTGCTTGAGATACTGTGGGAGTGCAGGGTCCAAAGGTCCCTGCAGTCCCACCCCTAAAGACTTTGTAGGGCAGGTTCTGTGGGGCACTATGCTGCTCCTTGATATACTGTGGGAGTGTGGGGTTCAAAGGACCCTGCACTCCCACCCCTAAAGATGTTATAGCACCTGATCTGTGGGCACTGTGCTGCTGCTTGATATGCTGTGGGAGCAAATGTCCGAAGGACCATGTGTTCCTATCCCTAAAGATGTTGCAGTGCAGGGTGTGTGGGCACTGTGCTGCTGCCTGACATACTGTGGGAATGCAGGGTCCAAAGGACCCTGCACTCTCACCCCTAAAGATATTGTAGCACAGGGTCTGCGGGGCACTGTGCTGCACTCCCACCCCTAAAGACGGAGTAGTGCAGCACATTAGGATATGCTTACACTATCTCAAGACGTAAGGAAATTCATTGCAGAAAACTTTGTTAATGCATCATTTAGGGTTAAAGCAACAAAAGTAGAGAAACATGGTGTTAGGATTTCCAACCCCAACACCCCACCCTGCACAGATGAAGAGGCATTGGGGGAGGCATTGGGGTCATCAGCCCTAATGCTCACCCCATTCTCCTATGCCACACACACCCCCAGCTTATTTTTCAATGGAATGGGGTGAGTGTTAGGCCTGATGACCCCAATGCCACCCCCAGATGCCTCTTCATCTGTGCAGGGTGGGGATGTGGTGTTAGGGTTGGAAACCCTAATGCCACATTGCCCTACTTTTGTTGCTTTAACCCTAACTGATGCATTAATGACTTCTTTGCAATGAATAGATATACACACATATCTCTCTCTCTCTCTCTCTCTCTCTCTATATATATATATATATATATATATATATATATATATATATATATGTATACAGTGGCATCTCCCAGGATGAAACCCACTTTTAAAGCACTCTGAAGTATGCTGCAGTAGACCTACTGAATAAAACAATGTAATTTTGATGGCAATTAATCCCTTTTGTCATGCAGGAAACTGTGGCATTCATGTCATCCTGGCAGTGTCACATTTTCCTGCATGACAAAAGGGACTAATTGCCATTGAAATTGCATTGCTTTATTCAGTAGTTCTGCTGCAGCATTCTGCAGAGTCCTGCAAAATGCTGCAGAATTTGGTTTCATCCTGGGGGATGCCACTGTATGTATGTATGTATATATATATATATATATATATATATACTATAGGGGTGCAGCCACACCCCTATATTTAGGGTTGTACTGGCGGTTCTATGTTAAACCACATTTTTGCATTTTAATAACTTCACATTCTTTCAATGGATTTGCACGAAATTTTGCATGCATCATCTTGTGGAGATAAATCTCTGGTTGTGCCAAGTTCCGTTCCAGCTGGATGCATGGTTTCCATGTTCTGAATAGTGCAAAAATTACATTTTTGTAAGTGTCTTCCCATTGGTTTTAATGGGTTTTTGTCTAGCACATGTAGTGCTCAGATGGTTTGGAATTTGGCCTGAAATTTTCAGGGTAGAAAGGGGTTGGCACACAGATATGCATTTTGCTAGTTTGGTGAGAAAATATGAATCCAATCAAAAGTTAATTAATTTTAATATTTGAAAACTTGGTTCTGAACATGCTCAGTAAGCACTTCAAAATAGCTGTATGAAATGAAAAAAGAATCTTCTTTCATTTGTGACATCATCCTTTTTTGTGAGGGAAAAATCCTTTTTTGTTTGGCTGCCATCTTGTTTTCATTTTTTTCTTAAAAAATCAAATTTGAAAAGCAACAAAAGTCACATTCTGGGAAGAAACCAATACATGTACGTTGCTTATCTGGACCCCATTAGCTGTATTCTGTAGTTTACTGTTTGATAAATGCCCTTAAAGTGTCTTTTTTACATAAGAATTACATGATAAACACACTGTAAGCATCCAAGCTGTGTCAGTGCCAACCAAAAAATAATTTTAATGTCTGTCGGTTTATCAATCCCACAAACAGGTGGGCAGACAGAACCTTATCCATCACACAATAAAGGTATGTACCCAATAATCCAATTAGTAACATTTTGGAACAAAAAAAATGAAATTGAGTCATACCAACAGAATGACTTCTGTGTGGGCACTGAGAAATGTTGCATTATTTATTCAGAAACTGTGGCCAGAAGTTCCCACCAAAGCAAAGATCTTTTACAGAGAGTCTTGGAGAAGCAGATAGAAGGACTTAATATCACAATATAGTAATCAAGGCCAACAGTGCAGTGTGTGCAATATGGGATGTAATACCCAAATCAAGCCCATGGCTAAATACATTGTTTAAAATCAGAAAGAATTAACTGAGAGTTTCTGGTAAGTTGTCATGATACAATTACAGTATGTTGTAAGACTGGATATTTCAGGGCTAGTTCACTCCCCTGAGAGAAGCATTTCAAGTCAGTTAGCAGAGAATGAGCATTGAAAAAAGTGCTGCATTAATCTCCAATTACAGAGGGCCCACCCAGCTCATGTCTCACTGTCAGTGGTATTCGTTCAATTGGCAGCTGAGAAATGCGGCAGCCACTGGATTCCCCCTGGGGCCATCAGACTCAAGGACGTATTGACCTAACTTCCAAAACACCTTTTATTTTGAAGGTGAGAAATCAGTGAGTGTTAACTCATGCCTTCCACATGACCTGTTGTCTTGCTGTCTCCAAATATACAGGTATATATATTGTCGAAGACCAAAGCAACACATCAGTATGCCACTATAGGTTCTTTAAAGGCATGCATGCCTGTGTGTGTATATTTCATGGACACCAGTAGCAATCAATCTTGTTCCAGATAAAGATGCAAACTTTTCATGGGCATTTAGCCCAATTCCTCATTTTGTTGAAACAATGTTTTCCTTTACTGTGCCACATGTGGATCTGTAATAGACATTGTTTGATTTGATGCCCCCTCATTCATTTTTAGTCTTGTAATTATATAATTCCCATCCCTGGTGACTAGTGGTCCCCCCAATCCCTGATCCCCAATTTAACAGTATAATTCCCGTCTCTTGTGGCTAGTGGTTCCCTCTCCCTTTTCTCATTTTCATAATATAATTCTCATTCCTGCTGGCTAGTGGTCCCCTCCCTTCTGACCACCCATGTCCCCAATGATATATTCATAACCTGCCCCTGGTGGGCTAGTGGACCCCCCCTCCTTACAAGGGGATTTCTGGTATTTGGTGCTGTTCTTCTAGCACTTGTAGTGCACCAGTCCTTTGGAATTTTGGCTTGAAATTTTCAGAGTACAGAGGGGAAGGTTGGCAGATGTGCCTTTTGCTGGTTTGGTGCAAAAATCTTCTGCCATTTAAAAAGTATGAACTACAATACAAAGCAAAAAAGAATCCTTTTTTGTATTGTACAAGGGGATTTCTGGTATTTCGTGCTGTTCTTTTGACAGCTGTAGCCCAGGTGCTTTGGAATTTGTGGCCTGAAGTTTTCAGGGTACAGAGCAGAATGTCCAGAGATGTGTCTTTTGATGACTTGGTGCAAAACTCTTCAGTCATTCTAAAGTTATGAACTACAATATAAACAAAAAAGAATACAAAAAAAGGATTTGATTTTTGTTTATGTTGTAGTTCATATATTTTGAATGGCTGAAGATTTGTCCACCAAACCAGCAAAAGATACAACTGTGGACCTTTCCCTCTCTACCCTGAAAATTTCAGCTCTAAATTTCTAAAGCACCTGGATGCTACTGGTGTCAGAAGAACAGCACCAAATACCAGAGATCCCATTGTACAATACAAAAAAAGATTATTTTGTCATTTTTATTGTTGTTCATAACTTTTGAATGACAGAAGATTTCTGCGCCAAACTAGCAAAAAGCATATCTGAGGACCACCTGCTCTCTACCCTGAAAATATCTGGCCAAAATTTCAAATCACCTGAGCACTACAGGTGTAAGAAGAATGGCACCAAATAGGAGAAATCCACTTGAACAACGCAAAAAAAAAAAAGCATTTGTCAATGCTGAACATTCACTTGCAGGTATTTGCAATGGTGTTTGGGACTTGGACATGGCTTAAAAAATCAGTGACAAGGAAGTAAATTGAGGGACACAGTTTAACAATTGGCTCTATCCCCTGAAGCAGGCGTTATAAGTGTACTGGTGTAAAACACTGTGTCTGCAGAAGAGCATGTCTGTAACTCTGTTTGACAATATTGTGTGCATACAGTATTCCCACTGTTCAGTCACAGAAGCATGAATTTTAGGAGGGACAGGAACATTCTGAAGGAAAATCAGGGACATCCCTGAAAATCAGGGAAAGCTGAGAGGTATGGTCCCCCTTTCCCCTCTCTCTCTCTCTCTCTCTCTCTCTCTCTCTCACTCTTCCCCCCATTCTCTCTCTCTTTTCTCTCCCTCTTTCTCTGTCTTTCTCCCCCTCTGTCTCTCTCTTTCTTCCCCTCTGTCTCTCTCTCTCTTCTCCCCTCTTCTCTCCCTCTTCTCCCCCGTCTCTCTCAGCAAACAAGCATTTGTCAATGCCGAATGTTGGTTTGCTAGCATTGGCATTGATAGTGCAGGAGTTAGATGCACAGTAGGATTGGCAGTGAAGTAGTGAACTGACACTGACCCCAGCCCCACCCTGCAGAGATTGACAGGCATTGGGGTATGCCTTGGATTCTTTGGGCCTTACACTCACCCCATTCCATAAGGAAATATGCTGAGATGGGTGCAATATAGGAGAATGAGGTGAACTTGGGGGCCAAAGAGTCCAAGGCACACCTCAATGCCTGTCACTGGCTGCAGGGTTGGGGTGGAATGGCATTAGAATTACAGCCAAAAATGCCAAGTCACACCCCTGACACCTGTCAGTCTCTACATGGTGGGGCATTATGGTTGGAAACCCTAATGCCCCAGGCATTTGTTGGTATTTTCACTCCACATTTTCAACATGAGCCATTTGTGAGCCCACCTCATGAACAGTGGCACTATGAGTTTGTTAGTTGAAAGATGATTTTGCACAGCTACTGTGCCATTTGGTGCCACAGATGCAAAAACACATTTTGGGCAGGGGGTAAAAACTGACAGTTGCAATGTTCATGAGATGGTGTAAAAAAATGGCATTGTTGAAAATCTGGAGTGAAAATATGAAAAATCGGTGGTCATGAGCGTGCATAGAAACTGCGCAATGCACTCCCGTAGTGCAATTATTTTGGGGATTTTTTAGCCAAATTTTTGACATAGGCATTTTGGGAACTTTGGTCATGAACTGCGTCACTGTGATTTTGTTAATCTGTCCTGAACATTGATTTCCCCTGCGACCGCGCCATTGTGCATCACATGTGTGAAAACACATTTTGGGCAGGATGTGAAAAATGACAGCTGTACTGTTCATAAGGAGGTGTACAAATGTGGCAATGCTGAAAATCTAGAGCGAAAATATGAAAAATTGGTGAAGTCATGAGTTTGCATAGAAACTGAGTAACGCACACCGGTAACGCAATTATTTTGGGGATTTTTTTAACCACATTTTCAACATTGGAATTTTGAGACCTCTGGTCATGAACAGTGTCACTGTGATTTTGTTAATGTGTCCTGAACATTTATTTCGCACAGCGACCACACCATTGTGCGCCACATGCACGAAAACACATTTTGACAGGATGTGAAAAATAGCAGCTGTACTGTTCATAAGGAGGTGAGAAAAAATTACGATGTTGAAAATCTGGAGTGAAATTATTAAAAATTGTTGAAGTTACAAGCGTGCATTGAAACTGCGCAATGCACGCTCATAACACAGTCATTTTCTTGAATTTGTCCACCAAATTTGCAATATAGGATTTTTAGGACCCCAGCTCATGAACAGTAGTACTGTCATTTCTTTACTTTGTCCCAAAAGGTGATTCTTCACAGTGACTGTGAAATTACCTTTTGAGACTAAATAACAAGATGACAGTACATGTGTTCATGAGGTGGGGTCCCAAGCACCCCATGTTGAAAATTTAGAAGCAAAATTCAAAAAATTACTGAGATATCCACCTAAGTTGCCCCCACCCCCACCCCGTTTATGCCACAATACAGCTTACTGGTATTTCTTCAGTTTCGCGGTCGGCTTTGAAGAGTGCAGATGTGTTCCCGCTCCACCAAAGGTCATGGTGCCGATCTCTGGAGGTAAGTATGGGGTGAAGGGAGGTGGGGTGCACAGAGGGTGGGTGTGGGTTTGGGGAGGGGACCCAACAGTGAGGGACCATTTTCTTTGTTTCAGGTAATAAAAAAAAAAACATTGCGGACGCTTTTCTTTTTTTACAGGTGTAAGAAAGATGCTGTGCACACTGGGGTGGGCTCCCAGTGTGTCCCATGACATTGGGGAGGTGATGTTGACCTCACTGGGGTGGGCTCACAGTGTGGCACACAATGGAGGTGGGGTGGGGATAGGAACATGCCGATGGCGATCGGCTTCCGAACACAGGGAGGGACACTGGGGTGGGCTCCCAGTGTGCCACACAATCTTGGGGAGGTTATTAAACATGCAGACAGGGGGACTGGGCACCTCCAAAGTAGGCATTCTGGGAATTGTGTATGGCAGATGGTGGCAGCTGCCACCATGTTTTTTTAAATGCTTCACTAGGAGAGGCAAGTCAGGAGGTGCATCATCAGTGCCACTGCATGACAAGCTTGTCTCTGATTGCAGCGGCACTTTTCTTAGACGTTGTGTAAACTTTAGATAATGTTGGTGTCAGTGTTAGCATGCTGGCTTATGGGGGAATGAAGGATGCACCTAAAATAGTATGCCCTGCATTCACCAACACAAACACACCTCTAAAATGTACTACTGACACAAGACATTCCTTGCACAAGCATGCAAGCGAACGCAAAAAGGATTCTCTTTTCATTTGTATTATAGGTCATAACTTTGGAATGGAAAGGCATATCTGTGGACCTTCCCCTGTCAACCATTCTGGTTTCGCCTCTCTTAGCTCTTTGCAAATCAGGCATAAGGTGTGCCTCGGGGTTCTCAACCTAACACTCACTCCATTCCATCAGTAAGTAAGCTGAGATGAATACAGTATATGAGTACGAGGTGAGCATTAGGGATGACAACCTCAAGGCACACCCCATACCTGATTTGTGAAGAGGCAAGAAGGTGAAATTGTTATGGTTTTTCCTGTTGCTGCCAATGGGGGGGGGTGTTAGGATTGGAAACCCTAACACCACATTTCCCTACTTTTGTTGCTTCAACCCTAACTAGTGCATTAAAGGGACACTGTCAACCCCCTTGGTCTCAAAGTGTCCCTAGTTCAAAAACACATTTTATGATTGCCAGCATTCTGTAAAGATTGCTGATATAGATGGATGTTTGATTGTGACTCTTTTTTTCTTTAAAAAAGTGAAAAACAGACTGCCCACCATACTGGTGTTACCACACAAACACAGGTTTGTTTACATTCCTTGTCCTTGATCAACTCCAACTGCATCTTCCCTGGACTTGGGAACACCCACAACACAGTCTAGCCTGCAGGAGGAACTAAGACAGGTAAGGCAGATTGGGGGGTGGGTTTAGCCCAATACTGGAGGGAGGAAGAAGGGGAGATGAGGGAGGGAGGGTGATATAAGCCAACAGTGGTGAGGAGAGAATCAGAAGTAGGGAAGCAGAGACAAAGGGGCCCAGCCAGGAAGAACGATTGCTGGGGAAACCAGGTCAGGAGACAAAAGACAAATGGAAAGAGGAGATAAGGGACTTGTGAGGGGAGGTGAAGAAGCTGCAAAAGTCATGGAGTGGAAAGGAGAGAACAGGTTACTATGAAGAGAGAGGGAGCAGGCATTTGTGAAGGGTCTTCAGAAAATAGTTTTGCACTGCTAGGGAGGAAGAAGGTGGAGGAGGGAAATGATGAAATTAGAGGAGAAATTGATAAATGCCTGGACCAAACCGAAGCGAGGGAAAGTTCTGCTGGGAGAATAGCAACGGGGCAAAAGGGGGAAATAATGCGCAGGCAGAAGAAGACGAGCTGGAAATGAGAGAGGGAGATGAATGGAAGCAAGCAGGAAGTAAGAGTGGTGGAATCTTAGTGCTAGAAGACTCAATACTAAGAGGAGTCAGGTGGGATAGCAAGGGGGAGAAGCATAGTCGCATTTGGGTGGAGGCCATACCAGGAATGACAGCAGAAAGGGTGCGACAATCTGTTCTGAAATGTGCTAGAAGGGGTAGGGACAAGCCTCATTTAATTATACATCTTGGGACGAACGACCTGGCTGACAAGACAGTAGATATAGTCCAGAGGAGGTTTGAGGAACTAGCACAATTATGTGAGGGAGCAGGAAGATCAATAACTTTTTCAGAGATACTTCCAGTGCCCAAGGCAAGCACAACCAGAAAGCTGAGAATAGAGGAATTTAATGGATGGCTAAGAACCTGGTGTTGTGCTAAAGGGTATGGGCTGTTGGGGGGTGGGGAGGGACCTGGGAGGACAGTAGTCTCTATGCCAATGACAGACTACACTGAGAGAGGAGGAAAGAAAGTGTTAAACAGAGGATGGAGGATTACAGAGGAAGTTGGGAATTTAAACTAGGGGCGGGGTGGCAATTGGACAACGATATGCACAGACCACAGGTTGGGAAACCATAGGAGCTACACCCCATAACAGTGACAAAGGACAAAATGGCAAGTACTACTGGTGATGCTAGTAAAGGAGGGCAGGATGGGGGGTGGAAGGTGGTTACCCTTAATGCTAGGAGCCTTGGGAGGAAAACTGCAGAGTTACAGGTGCTCATGGCAGAGGGAGAGGTGGACATTGCAGCCATCACAGAAACATGGGCCACCCAATACAATGACTGGGACCTGTCTGTACCAGGGTACAGGTTATTTTGTAGGGACAGGGTGATTGAGAAAGGAGGGGGTGTGGCACTATATGTGAAGGAAGGACTGAAGTGTGTAAGGGAGGAAGGGGAGGAAGGTAGCACAGAGTCACTTTGGATGCAAATCCAGGATTCCAAGAATAGGATTCTTAGAATGAGAGTGATGTACAGGTCACCATCTCAGATGGAGAAGTTAGACAGGGAACTAGTGGGACAGATCAGGAGGGCCTGCGAGAAGGGTAGTGTGGTGATTGTGGGGGACTTCAACATGCCAGGAGTGGACTGGAGCACCCCAACAACCAGGAACAGAAGGGAGCAGGTACTGTTGGATGCCTTCCAGGACAGCTTCCTGCTGCTAATAGTCAGTGAACCAACAAGGTTAGGGAATACCCTTGACCTTGTGCTGGCAAATGGGGACTTTGTGAGAGAACTTACAGTGGAGGAACCGCTGTCAGGAGAGTGACCACCACTCAGTATAGCTCACATTTGATATGGGCAAGGAATGAGTGGAATCTGGCACAAGAGTGCTGGACTTCAGGAGGGCCGACTTTGGGAGGATGGGGGAAGTAGTAAAAGGTACCTGGACAGAATTCAATCTAGTATGGACACTAACCAGAGGTGGGAGCTCATAAAGCTAGGGATAGTGGAGGCAACCAAAACCTGCTGCAAGGCCCAGAGCAAGAAGGCTAGGGCTAAGAACCGATCTGGTTGAGCAAGGAGGTCATGAAAAGGTAAGGAGGAAAAGAACTGCCTTTAGGAAGTACAAGAAAACAGGGAGGGGAGGACAGGGAGGTACTTGACAGAATCAAAAGAGGTGACAAGGGCAGAAGGGAGCCAAAGCATCCATGGAACTCAGGCTGGCACAAGGCATTAAGAAGGGGGAGAGGACTTCTTTAGGTACATCAGGGAGAAAAGGAGCTGTAAGGACCACATAGTAAGGATTAGGAAGGAGGGGGGTTGGGTGGAAGCAGGGTGCTGCTCAGTATTTACTAAAGAGAAGAGGGGGGTGACACCCAAGGGGGGAGAAATGGCAGAAACGGAGGGAAGGGGTGACAGATGGGGAAATCATGGAGGGTAGAGTTCAGGAGGGTTTGAAGGCACTGAGGGTGGACAAGGCACCAGGCCCAGATGGCATCCACCCCAGGGTACTGAAGGAGCTGGCAGAGGTCCTTGCAGGACCTTTGGCAAACCTATTTAATGCCTCACTACATTCGGGGTATGTACCTCAGGACTGGAGGATGGCTCATGTGGTACTCCTCCACAACAGTGGCCCCAAGGATGAACCGGTAAACTACATATCAGTGAGCCTCACATCCATCGTGGGTAAGCTAATGGAGACTATCCTGAAGGAGAGGCTGGTGGCCCTCCTAGAGGCCAAAGGACTACAGGACAGCAGACAGCATGGCTTCATTTGGGGCAGATCCTGCCAAACCAACCTGGTGGAGTTCTATGACTGGGTAACTAGGCAACTGGACAGGGGCCATGCAGTGAATGTCCTGTATCTGGACTTCAGTAAGGCATTCGACTCGGTGCTGCATGGAAGGCTGGGAAGTAAGTTAGTAGGCACAGGGGCGGGTGCAAAGCTGGTGAGAAGGGTAGGAAACTGGCTTCTGAGAAGGCAACAGAGGGTGATGGTGGATGGGGGGCTCTCACACCCAAGGGTAGTGATGAGTGGTGTTCCACAGGGCTCAGTGCTGGGACCAGTGTTGTTTGGGATATTCATTGCAGACATATCATAGGACATCAAGAGCAAGATCAGTCTGTTTGCTGATGATACCAAGGTGGGAGCGGTGGTGGATGACCTAGGGGATGGCATGGGTTGCAAGATTTTATTTATTTTATTTATTTAGCTTTTGTTGACCGGGTAAGTGCACTAGACAAATCCTGCCTATTTTCAGGCACGACCAGGGAGAAGGGATACAGATGAATGCCACTGACCTGAACCAGATTAAGCTGTTGGTGGTATTTTTAGTGAATGAGGAAATTTGCCAGGACACCGGGGAAATTCCCTACTCTTTCGATAAGTGCCATGGGATCTTTAACATCCACCTGAACTACCACCAACCCAGGCAGATGGGACCTCAGTTTAACGTCTCATCCGAAAGACGGATGATCTGGCAAAGCTTGAAACCTGGTCAGACACCTGGCAATTGGGGTTTAATGCCAAAAAGTGCAAGGTGTTGCATTTTGGGATGAAGAACCCAAGGAGGAGTTACCAGCTGGGGGGAGTGCAGCTGGCCCAGACAGAGGAGGAGGAGGAGAAGGATCTGGGGGTGCTCATTATAGGGTCAAGGAACAATTCGGCACAATGTAGGAAGGCAGCTGCAAAGGCCAACAAAATGCTGGGTTGTGTTGCAAGGGGTATATCCTCGAGGATGGAGGAGGTTATTCTGCCACTGTATAGGTCATTAATTAGACCACACCTGTAGTACTGCGTGCAGTACTGGCACCCGTATCTGAAGAGGGACATTAAGTTACTGGAGGGGGTACAGCGCAGGGTGACAAAGATGATCAAGGGGCTGGGGGACTTAAAATGTGAGAGGAGGCTGAGGGAGTTGAACATGTACTCACTGGAGGAAAGGAGGGGCAGGGGGACATGATTGAAACCTATAAGTACATGAAAGGTATAAACAAGACAGGTACAGAGGGGCTGTTCAAAGTAAGGGAGGGGAGGGACACCAGGGGCCATGATATGAAACTGGAGGGAGAAGGTTCAGGAGGGAGATGAGGAGACACTTTTTTACAGAAAGGGAGGTGGCTTGGTGGAATGCGTTACCTGCAGAAGTTGTATCCAGGAGAACAGTGGACTGCTTCAAAAGGGGATTGGACAGGACAAGGGGGAGGGTTAATGAACGGGAAGGGTGGAAGGGAGGGGCAGCTGCAGAATAAGGGGTGCTAGCTGCACATTCGAGCTGACTTGATAGACCTCTAGGCCTTTATCTGCTGGCAAATTTCAGTAGTGGGAGTTTAGGAAGCTGCTGCTTCATGAGTGACTGCACTGTTTGGGTGTGTTTTTAACGCTCAGGAAGTATGCAGTAAGAACAGATCCAGGATTATAAAAAAAACAAGGCTGTTTATAAATATACATTAGCATGCATTTCAGTTCTACTAAACAAGGAGACAGACAAAACAAACAGCAGCATCAATGTATTTTAGAAAAGGTAAACAGTCATTAAATGTATGTTTTTAATGAGAAATAATATGATGAAAAACAGATTGACAGTGTCCCTTTAACAAAGTTTTTGCAAAGAACACACATATATATATATATATATATATAGACACACTCTTAGGTGTTCGATTTGCGCTCTGATATATGCATTTCTTGGTGTGCGTTGATGCATGAGGCTGCAGGCCAAGTGCATCAACCATGCAAGAGGATGCGATATCATGGTGCCTGTTACTCTATCGATAGTAGTTATCTATCTTATAAAATGGCAAAATTGTTTTTCGGGGGGGTAAAAGAACAGGTGTGCAGTCATACTCTGATATACGCACAGTCCTGTGATGTGTTTTATACATCAGAACTTTGGATTTGGATATTGATTTGTCCACCATTTTATAAATATATATATATACACACACATATATATATATATAAGAAATACAAAAGTACACATACCCTCATAATGCAAAGCATCATCGGCTGTATATGCAAATCACGACAGAATATTATGCTGGTTCAACTTTAAGCAGAAATGCATGGTGCTGAAAGGCCTCTCAGACAGTCTGCAAAGGGTGCCAACAGAAGATATAGACACTTGTTTCATCCTACCAGGACTCATCAGTGTGCCTTGTCTGTATGACACCCTCGTGTAAGGAACCAGCGACCCTAAGTTGGTCTATCTGGGTTATGTTGCAGTGCGTCCAATAAAACCAAAAAATAATCCCTTACACACACACACACACACATATATATATATATAATGGCAAAAAAATGCATTTAATACATCAGTTAGGGTTAAAGCAACAAAAGTGAGGAAATGAAATGTTAGGGTTGAGCCCCTAACCCCCGACATACCTCTCACCCCCATCCTCCACAGACTGACAGATGCCGGGGTGTGCCATGGGGTCATGTGGCCCAACTCTCACCCCATTCCATGTGTAAACAGATGGACATGCTACAGTAAAGGAGAATGGGGTGAGAGTTAGGACTCATGTCCACAAGGCACACCCCAGCATCTGTCAGTCTGTGGAGGATGGGGGTGCAGAGTGTGGGGGGGTTAGGGGCTCAACCTTAACATTTCATTTCCTCACCTTTGTTGCTTTAACCATAACTGATGCATTAAATGCATTTTTTTGCCATGAATTTCCTTACTTTTTGAAAAAGTGTAATATAACTAGTAAATAGCATGTGTTGGTGGGAGTTAACAATAAGAGTCTGTGGGAGCGCAGGCCCGCTGGGCCCTGTGCTCCCACTTACACATAGCTACAGAACAATACAGCAGTGTCAGTGGCTCAGTAGGTAGCACACTTGCCTCTGAGGCAAGAGATCAGAGGGCTGTGGGTTCAGTTCCCCCATCTGGCACTTGGGTTAATATCCCAGTACTGACATTATAGTGCAGCATGAGAGGGGTGCTGCACTTCTGAGGTGCCATCTTTTTGATGAGACGTTAAACCAAGGTCCCATCTGCCTGGATTGGTGGTAGTTCAGGTGGATGTTAAAGATCCCATGGCACTAACTGAAAAGAGTAGGGGAGTTTTTTTTGCAATAAAAAACATATAATACAACTCAAAATATCAAACAACACAGTATTTCACTGTAACACAGGAAGAAAGAAACAAAAATGAAAAATAAAATGAATAATACCTTAAATAAACACAATAGCCCAGATATTCAAAAAGGTTGCACCATGCGCAATAGGGTTGCACCAGTGCAAGTCCGAAAATGTGCCATTCTGTGATATTCAGTGGGAGGCAGTTGCACCCCCCCAAATCACGCTGAGCAATAGCGCAATGATAATGAATGTATGCACAACTGAAGGGGGAGGAACCATGCATAAATGGCGCAGTGCGATATTCAACAACATGCGCCATGCGCAATAGGGGAGCAAGCAGAAGTTGTGCGATAGCAGAAATGAGCCAAAATAAAAAGGAACAAGGGAGAGGCGCAAGAACACTACAGGGAAGGCACATGTTGCTGAACTATAGCCAGCCACACAGGCAACAC
Organism: Neoceratodus forsteri; assembly: GCA_016271365.2. Classification (NCBI taxonomy): domain Eukaryota; kingdom Metazoa; phylum Chordata; order Ceratodontiformes; family Ceratodontidae; genus Neoceratodus; species Neoceratodus forsteri. Next base: position 607,782,985 of record CM057454.1, on the reverse strand, counting down.
ACACACACACAAAGGGAAGGACAGAGAAAGGGCACCTGGAACCCACAGGCTCAGGGAAGGTGTGGGGAGCCACAGCCACAGTGCAGAAGGGGGAAATGCCACACAGCACTGAGGCCAGCACAGTTAGGTGTTCCCGGTGCAGGGGAAGTAACAGCCAGGACAGCGGGGGTAACACAGAAACAGCTGCCGGGGGGGTGAACACAAGCCAGGGACATGGCCAGTGCCACCATCCAGATGGAGGCAGTAATGATGAATGAGGGGGGTGAGAAGGTGGGCAGCAGGGGGGCACAGCCGTGGAAGAGCCCGTCGGCGGTATGCCCCCAACAGGCAGTACCGAGCCTGCACCAGCTTCGAGCTGTACAGTGATACTGAGATTGTGGGCTGGTACCGCCTGAATTGGGCAATTCTGAGGCGACTCTGTGAGCTGTGCAGTGATGTGATGCAGGCACCCACACGACGGAGACATGCACTGTCAGTGGAGACTAAAGTGACAGCTTGCATGTGCTTGCTCGCCACGGGTACCTTCTAGAGACCTACAGGGGACACCACAGGCATAACCCAGTCGGCCGCGTCACGCCACCTCACCCAATTCCTCAGCACACTGCTGCCACATGCTGTGGAGTACATCTATTTCCCCAGCACACCAGTGGAGCGCACATCAAACATACAGGAGATCCACAGGGTAGCACGTATGCCTGGCATGCTAGGGGCAATAGACTGCACCCATGTGGCCATCCGCACACCACCTGACCCCGAGGGGGCCGCATACATTAATCGCAAGGGCTATGCTAGCATCAACTGCCAGGTGGTGTGCGATGCCAGGGGGCACATAATCAATGTCTGTACCACACACTCTGGGGGAGCACACGATGCCTTCATCTGGCACCAGTCGGCACTGTGCCACAGATTCAAGAGTGGGGACATCCCCACTGGCCACTTAGTGGGTGAGTATGCAAACCACAAGGACAAACATAGGGCTTGGGAGGGCCATGGTCAGAGGTGACATGGGTAGTGGCCTACATGGCCCGGGGAAGGGCGATGCTGACCACCAAACTAACCTCCACCCTCTACACACAGGTGACAGTGGATACCCACTCCGTCCCTGGCTGCTCACACCATACCGGTGGCCCACAACTCCATTGCAGTAAGGCTACAGTGAGGCACATGCCACCACACGTAATGTCATCGAGCAGGTGTTCGGTATGCAGAAGGCACATTTCCATTGCCTGGACACCTCTGGCAGTGCCCTACAGTACAGCCCCTCAAAGGCCTGCAGACCATTCCTGGCCTGCTGCATCCTGCACAACATGGCCAACGAATGTGGGATAGCCATACAGGTCAAAGAGGGGGACAGCGATGGGGACAATGAGGATGTCAGTGACAATGGTGATGGGCAGCCCCCCCTTGGGCGACGGGCCCCCGACTACTCCGGCTGGCACAGCTGCACCAGGACACCATCATGGAGGAGCACTTCAGCCAACCCAGGTAAGTCATGGGCCATGTGCAGCCACCAATGGCAAAGGCACAACCCACAAACATGCATGGACACACACCAGGGGTACATGCTGTCAAGGGAAGTGGCCGGGCATGAAACCACACACACCACCAGGGATGGGTGAGGTCTAACATGGCACGTGGATAGACACACACACACACACACACACACACACACACACACACACACACACAACTTACCAGACATGCACAAAGGGTAGGAGGCACGCCAACCCAGAATGCTACCCCTAGCCACACACATGTCCACAGACCACCACGCCCACTGCCTGTCACTGTGAGTGTGTCAGACGCTGGGCACCATTGCACATTGGCATACAGCGAAATGCAGGCATCATCATGCACACGCAACTGCGGACAGCATCTGGGTGGGTGTGCAGATGGACTGTGTGTGCGTGCAGGGCCAGGTACTCACCCATGCATTGCCTGCTGAATGACACAATGCACACAGGGCAACATCAGACAGTAGTCACGCTGGGAGACAGGTCAGTCACGCGCCACAGTGCCCCGGCCACCATGGATGCATGGGTGGCCCCGCCGAGACCCGCCAGCAGTGACAGACTGACCACTGGCCTCATGGGGTGGCACCGATGGTCCCCCAGGGGTTCCACTCGCGTGAACATGACTGTGCTCATGCAGGGGTCTGCAGCACACCGAACATGCCTGCGCCAGGCATGCTCGGGATGCCCACAGCTGAACCGGGTGTCGACAAGGATGGTGTCGCATGATGCCGGGAATGGGGGGTGGACATTGCACTGTGCGGTGTCTGCAATGCATGGGCAAATAACTGTGTGTCCTCCTGTGGCCATGGCAGCTGTGATTGTATGTGTCAGCCTGTCAATGGCAGTGGTCACAACCTCCTGCATCTGGTCCATCCCTGCCAGGAACAGAGCAGTTTCTCTGCTGCAACACTCCTCTGCCCGCTGCAGAGCCACACTCAGTGCATCCACCGCCATCACAAGCCACATCTGCTGGTTGACTGATGCTTGCAGTATGCGGGTGTGTTTATCCAAGAGGTCATCTGCCTGATCGGGTGCTGTCCCTCAGGTGTTTGCGGCCTGATGCTCATCACCCTGAGGTGGGCGCTGCACACCAGGGCCAGGTCTGGGCATGTCCACAGGCAGTGCACTGACGCCGCCTGCCACTCTGAAACTCCCCAAGCCCATTGGCTGACTGGTTGATGCTGCCCCTCTGGCTGCCGCCTCCCCGGGCTCAATGGTGCCGCCGCAGTGGCCGCAACAGTCCCACTGTCCTGTACACACACCAGTGCTGCCCCACCAGTGCTGACAGGCACAAGCTGGGACTGTGATGACATGCAGGCCCCCACAGTGGCACCACCCACAGCCATGGCTGCGATGTTACCTGCTGTGTGGCCATCCTGTGGCACACATGTGTCACTGCCCATGACGTTAGCGACAGCATCATCGGTGATGGACCTGGCACCAGCCCGAGTCCCAGCATGCTGGCATCCATGGACGCTGGCACGCTGGGACATGGGCAGGGCCTCCTCCACATCTGCTCCAACAACATCAGTCTGGATGTCCAGGCAGGCCCACTGTCACACTGAGCCATGTATTCCTGTGGAGCTGGATGGGCCCTCCTCCATCTCCATCTGACCGGCCTCAGTGGAGAAGCCCACCACCGCTGACCCATGCAGACGCTCAGTAGCTGTAAGGGAAAACAAAGTCACGTTACTGCATGTGACCTACCCTGTCCCCCTCCAATAGACAGACCATGACCTACCATGCAGTGACGGGCTGCCACCCATCTGGAATCCACCACCCGGAACACCCACAATGGCGCAATGCTGCATGCTGCCAGCAACCTTCTCCTCCAGTGTGGTCAGGTGTAGCACCTCCGGCTGTCCCCTACCTGTCGCAGACCATGCTGCCCTGATGGCAGCCACCTTCTCCTTAATCCTCCTCCTGTCTGTGCTCATCTTCTTGCACTCCTGCACAGAGTGCTGGTGGCTGCCATGCAGGCTTACAGCATGCCACCTCCTCCCCATGCAGCAGCACGGGCATGTGGTGTTCCCTGGCGTCCGCTGAGAAGTGGCTCCTGGTCTAGGTAGGCCTCGAACAGGGCATCCATCTTGGCCTTCATGAAATTAGGCCTCCTCCTCCCACAACTCTGTTCCTCTTCCTCCACAACTCGCTTAGTCATGATTCAGCCTGTGAGAATGACAGGTGTTACCTGTGACTGTGCAGTCCCATGCATCTCCCAAAATCCACAGTCCACACTCCCAAGCAGCATGCAACTCACCAATAGACTGCAGTAACCAACTATGGCCAGTGCAGCCCAATGTCACACTTTTATAGTGCAACCCATGCAAATGAGGCGAGACGCATCTTTAAGTGGATGCAAATGCAGTGATTGCACCATTGAATGGCTGATTAGCTGATTTGCATATGATGGCTGAATATTGCGCTGTTGCTTTGCGCAATTGTGTTGAACATGCTGGCTGCGAAGGGCGTGTTGCATGCGTGCACACCTAACCGCGCATGCCTGCTGATGACACAGGCGCCTGCCATGCTGCTGATGTGCTGTGCGTGGGAGGCAATTCAGGGCACAGCCACCATTTTGCCAGTGGCGCTACAATGCTGTTCACCTATATGGCACTGGGGCATCGTAGGCGCACTGGGGCAACAGCATGGTAGGCCACTACAGGAGGTGGCACACAGGCACCCAGTCATGCTAGATGCATTGGGTTCCAATCGCGCTGTGGCTGTCAGTGTGCCAGAGACCCTAGACCCTATGCCCGACCTTTGACCCCTAGGCACCATATACCAGGCATGGGTGCACCACTATCGTGCTGTTCGGTGACAGCGCGATAGGAAATGGCAGCGCTGTACCACGCAGCATCTGCGCATGACGGAACCGTGCTGCAGAGCACCATTTTGACTTAACTGAGCAGTAGAGATGGTGCGGAGGAGAGCTGTACAGTGGAGCCAGGTGGAGCTGGCAAACTTGGTTGCCATTGTGGAGCCACATGTTGGCCCACTATTTGGTGAGGCACCCCTGGACAGGGCCAGGAGTCAGGTGTGGCGGAGGTAGCCGACACCCTGGAGGAGGCCACTGGTATGGGGCGGACGGCGGAGCAGTGCCATCACAGATATGGGGACCTGAGGTGGAGGGACCCGGACTTGCTTGCCCACCTGCGGGCACGTGTCAGGAGGTGTATGGTGCCATGGCCAGGTAGGTGTAACATCCATACACTTTTATCTTCCATACGGGTATCATGGTTGCATGTGTCCAGCACATGGGGGGGCCGTCCGGTGTTGGCCGTGCTAGGTGTTATCAGGGTGTGGGGTGGGTGGGTCTGGCTATGTGGGATTGCACACACATGGGGGTGGGGGGACTTTGCTACAGGATTGTACTGATGTTCCTCTCTCCATGTTTGCACCTTAGGCCGAGACGAGCGCAGGCTGGTGAGGGAGAGGAGGTGCCAGCAGGAGGACCATCAGTTCAGGAGGGGTGAAGGTCTGCAGAGGCGCAGGGACCAGCCTGATGGTGGTGAGTGCCTTACATCCATGATTACTACTGCATGCTGCGTAACAGGGTGGGCAGCAGGGCATGGTCACCATCCATTGACACCACTGCTATGCACACAACTTGTTACAGTCAGCACTGTTCAGTGGCACTGCATGTCTGGGAGTGTGTCAATGGTGGTCCATGCGTGCACCAGGTACATGGCTGTGCCACTGCCTTCGCACCACATAGCCATGTCACTGAACAGCCACGGTGGTGCTGTGCAGGACTTGGCCAGTGGGTGTGTGTACGGTCTGCATGGCTGTGTGCGCCTGGGTGGGCAGGTCTTGTGGACGCCGGATCACTGTGGGTGGTCACACACCATCACAGAGGCATGTCCACAGCTATATGCCATGCACAGTAGGTGGGCTGCATGGGCTGTGCATTCACCTATTGACTCTGCCCCTTGTCCCAGGGTGGACAGCAGCTGCAGGAGATCAGGGTGGCACTGAGGGAGATTCTCCAGGTAGCCAGGGCATCCCTGGAGATACTCGAACGGTTGGACAGGTTCGATGTCCGAAGACGTCATGGCGGGAGGAGAAGCCAGAGCAGGGAGCTGGGCTCCCACTGAGCTTTGAACTGCCCCTGATTTCCTCTACCCCCCTGGACACACCCTCACACCCTTCCTTCTCTCTACCGTTTGTTCACCCCTACCCCTTACCCACCCCCACCTTGTTTGTGTCCCAACCCACAAACCTTTGTAAATACTTGTACATAGTTTTGTTTGCTGTTTTTAAATACATTTCTTTTGATATGCCTACTGTGGTGGTCTCTGATTTGCAGCGGGCTATAGGTGCTCAGCTGCAGTGGTGTGCATGGCATCAGGGGTGGTGCAGTCATGTGCATATGTGTGTATGTCCATGGGGATGTGAGTATGGTGTGGGAGTGGCTATCAGTCACTGTCTGTGGCATGTGTGTTGTTCCCTGTGCACTGGATGACTGCATGCAGTGGTCCACGGTGCATGCCCTGTGTCCATGGCACACCTGTCAGACTGTCCATGGCCTGTGTAGCTGACACCCATGCATGTCTGTGACATGCACGGTCCACTGGCATGTCAGTGGTGGCTGTCCATGCAGGACAGCCACTGTACCCGCACAATGCCGGGTTGCCTCCTGTCACTGGTGTGGTGCATGTCTGCCTTGGATGACACTGTGGCCTCTGCTGTTGTTGTTCCACCTCCATGCTGTCACTTGTGTGTGCCATGGGGATGTGCACCACTGTCTGTCACTTGTGCTTCGGCCAAATGCTGGTGGTGTACAACTCCACAGTGCCTGCGTAGGGTGACTGGCACTCCTGTGCCATGGAGGAGTGCTGGCCGTGTGTACACGGTTTCCATGGCCACACACTGGGGGCTTGTTTGCCCCGCTACTGTGTCCCTGTGTTGGTGTGCCCTTGGGTATGGGTGGGAGTTTGTCCATGCACTGTGTTGCATCCTGTGTGGTACATGCTTCCATGTAGCACTGTGGGTGCCTGCGCTGGCTGTTGTGGCCAGTGCTGGGTCAGGGTGTGTCCTTGGGAGGGTGTGCAGGGTGCAGTACCACTGGTGATGGGGTCCGGGGCATGCCCTGTCACGTGTGGGGTACCTTGTGTGCCAATGCATGGTCAGTCTCTCAGCTGTACCTCTGGGAGGATGTGCGTGGTGGCACTGTATATGCAGTCATTTCATCGCTGTGTGCTGCCACCCACTGATTGGTGCTTGTGGTGGGGCTGCCTTGCATGGTTCTGTGGTGCACAGGGTTGCATTGTCACAGTGGTGGTGGTGGCATGCATGGGGTATCCTGCACTGGTGCATGCTGCTCCTGGGCAGGGTGTCTGTGGGTCACGGTGCAGGGTGTGCTCTGCATTGGTGGGATGGTGTGGCATGGGTGGTCAGCCCTCCTTGTGTGCCAGTCATAGCTTGCCAGGGGGTGTGATGGGGCACCATGGCCCAGCTGTGGGTTGGTTGCTGGTCTCCATGGGCCAGTGGTTATTCCAGCCCTCCCCGAGTTGTGCAGTGCATGTGGTGTGGAGGGACGATATCTGTTCTGCTGTGTGTTCCTCTGCCCATCTGTGGCATGGGTGGTGGACCCCTGCATCCCTGGTTGTGCTGTTGCATTGCTGCCCTGCTGCTGGGGGGCATCCCTGGTTCTGCTATGGTGCATCTGGACAGCTCAGCTGAACATCCCTTGTTGCACTATGGTGCATCAGATATGCTCAGCTTCACCTCCCTAGTTGCGCTATGGCATAGGTGGTACGATATTCAGTCATCGGCTGTAGGCGCATCTTGGCCTGTGCAGTTTTTGAATATCACGCTTCTTGCACATGGGCACAATGGACTTGCCCTTGCTCCTGTTGTTACACACTTTTTGGGTGCAGTTTGAATATCTGGGCCACTATACCCAATCCTAAGAAATTAATACGAACAGTAAATTATTTATATTTAAGAAAGTGAGTAAAACCCTGCCACCACCTATTAACTTTATGTGAAGAAACCGCCTTCATATCTTGGAAATAAATTTTTAAAAGCTCATTTGTAACCAAAATGCTGTAACATTCATAAGTCATTTTTAGCTGATAAATCACCCATTGACATCTAGCTTGCCATAAAAAATACTGTATGCAGCAAAAAAATAGAGATAAAGTATCCTCATGAAAACTAGCTAAAGGTAATGGATAAATTCCTAAAACCAGAATATCATACGTAAGAAACTGTAACCAAGAAAACTTCCATAGCTTGGCCAAACATTTCCACAAACCTATAGAATATGAACACTATAAAAGAAAATGTTCCATAGTTTCTTCTATGTTTATGCATTCCATATAAGGACAATTTCTTTCTTCTTTGGCCTTATATTTAGCATTCCCCCGAACATTTAATCTACCATATGAAAGCAACCATTGCATTTCCATTGACCTGGAGGTAATCTAGGATTATTAAGCTGTGCCAATATTTTAGTATTAAATGAAGTAGGACAATTTTTATAACAAGGAACTTGCGGATGAATTGCTTCCATCACTAAGGAATACAGAGAATGAGTGTTATGTTCCTTAATCATGTCTCTAGTGATTTGCCATTTATACAATTTTTGTGCTGCAGGTCTAAAATAGTTAGGAATACAGACATGGGAATTTAATTTTGGGGCTGAAATCTTCCAAGCTTGAAAATATCTTCCCAACAGCTTATCCATCCACCCCTTTTCTAAACTTACTACTGAAGAAAGTCCCCTCTTAACAGTGGTTATAAAAAATAAGGAATGCAAAAATGTAATAGGATCAGTCATCCCTAAACCCCCTAATGTTTTCCGTAAATAAGTATAATGCCATTTTACTGGATTCAATCTATTACCCCATAGCATTTGAAAAAAATGCTATAGGTCTTTGTTTCAAACTGTGGTGGAAGAGGAAAAATCATTGCTACATATTGCAAACAAGGTAAAATAAACTGTTTCAAAATCTGAATATGTTTCAATTTAGAAAATTTCCAGTTTCCATCTCTTAACTTTTTTTTCCACTTTCTCTAGTGCCAAAGTCAAATTCTCTGCAGGCAAATTTTGAGAGCCAAATAATATTCCTAAAATTTTTTGTGGAATTCGAGAGATACTGATACCATTTTATATCAACTCAGCAGGACCAATTGCCCCAATCAATAGGCCTTTAGTCTTCTGCAGATTTATTTTTGCATTTGAAACTAATGAAAAATAATCAAATTCTTCTAAAAATTTAGGAATTTGAGATATATCTGCAAAATATAAATTAAAATTGTCCGCATAAGCTTGAAGATAAAGCTGATCTGTAAAGAAATCCCCTGTTATCCCTGCCCATTTTGGGGTTTTAACTAAAGTCTGGGAAAAGGGATCCAATGAAAAAACATTTAAAACTGGACTTAGGGGGCAACCCTGATGTACCCCTGTTTTTATCCTAAAACTTTTGGCAATACAGCCTTTTAAGAATGGAAAAACTGTATTGTGTTGATATAATAGTTTGATTATATCCACTATCTTTGCAGGAACCCCATATGTTTGGAGAACTAAAAACAAATAAGGTAAATACACTCTGTCAAAAGCTTTCTCAAACTCGGTGATCAAAATACACCCAGATCTTCCAGCCAAAGATAAATACTCACTGACATCCCTTAAAATCATTAAAGTGGATTGGATCCGTCAATTGGGAATACTACAGAATTGATAAGAAGAAATTACACCTTCAGCATAAGCCTTCAATCTGTTATTAAAAATACTGGAAATCATTTTATAATCCATATTTAGTAAAGTAATAGGCCTCCAGTTTTTAATATTAGCCTTATCTCCAGATTTAAACAGGTGTATCAAAAGGCCTTCAGTAAAGGAAGACAAAATAGTATTAGTTTCTAAAAAAAAATTAAATAAATGTAGTAAGCGATCACTAAATTCTTCCGCAAAATTTTTATAAAGCTGATTAGGGAGCCCATCTATCCCTGCGGAAATGTTAGGCTTCAATTTTTTAATAACCTCAAAGATTCCCTGTTTGGTAATAGGCCTAGATAACTGAGTCACCTCAGTGGAAACCAAAGAAATGTTAACCGAACTTAAATAGTGGACTATAGAATCCTCCCCTGATGGAGGAATCTGGTTCTAAAGAATGATAATGTAGTTCTATTAAGTCTTTTAACTGCTCTAATGTGGTGGCATGTGACCCATCTGCATTATACAGATAATCAATAGTGGATGAATCCCTTAAAGATTTGCATGCCTCAAAGGGATCCCCAATAGTGGTCTTGCCTGTAGCGTTTACTAGAATTGCTTGCAAAGTCTTGGCCCTGTCATACTGATATAGTCTCATATCATTTTTCAGCTGCTTAATCTGTTTTGAATAATCAAATTTGGTATTATAAGAAAAGGTAATCACCCTCTGCAGCTGCTGCCTAAGAGACAAATATTTTAAAAAGTTGTGGCCTTTAGTTAAAACCCCTTGTTTTTTAAACCACTTACTCAGGTCTAATTTGGTATCTGCCCACCAGGCTCCTATATCAGTATATAAAAAAACTACAGGCAAACGTGCCTTTAATAAAGCCTGTATTCCTATCTTTATGTGAAAAGAATCTAGAATAGATGTATTTAATTTCCATCTCCCTTTATGACCATCTGATAAATTACCTAAAGATAGAGAACAAATCAAAAAAAGGTGATCTGAAAATTCACATGGTTTTATACTAAAAGTCTTTACCTGTACGGATGGAGATACTAACATATGAACAATAAGTGTATGCAATTTTCCCTTCATAAAAGACACCCTGGGTTCCTGTGTGCAGTAAGAAAAACAATTCACCAATCCTTCTATCCTTATGATGGAAGCCAGAGCATGGGAATCACAATAATTTTTTTTATGCTGCTGAGATGTTCCATACAAACAGCAATTAAAATCACCCCCATAATACTTTTGCAGTGGTGGCTAAAAAAGGCTGAACTGCTTTCATGCATGCCATTCTATCCGCTTTACCCTGAGGGTTATAGATATTAATAAACTTGTAGGTAGAATTCAGCCATTTACCATCCAGAATCATCACCCTACCTGGAATAAGGTCAATTAAATTAAGAAGGGAAAACTGAAAGGAATTGAATAAAATGCCAATACCATCTGCACAGTCAGTCCCACATGACCAATAAGAGGGTCCTCAGGGCCATTCCCGTTTAAAGGCTAATAACTGTTCAATAGACTGCATCCAGGTTTCCTGTACAAACATAACAGAAATTTTTAAATCATACATTAATTGAAACAAAGCTTGTCTTTTGTTAACATTTAACAAGCTGTGGGTGTTCAAAGATCCCCAGACTAGCTGCATGTAGCAATATCTAGAAAAAGTATTCCATCAGTTATTTCTTTCTTTTTTCTTTTTTTTTCTCTTTATAATAATCTATGTTTTGAGACATGGCAGAAACTGAGGACTTTTGAGAATCCGAGTCTCCCAAATCCATATCCATCTCCCACCATGGGGTAAATAATGCTGTATAAGAATTACTTGTTTCAACAGCAACTGTGGGGGGTTGAGTGGCAAGTTCTGCGAGGACCTCCACCTAGGTAGGGGAGAAACAGGGGCACCAGAAACCTGCTCCTGTTTAGAAGCTACAGGTTCAGTATAACAAACCGGTGCCAACTGTAAAATTTTTGGGATACTTTTACTGGGTTCAACCTTCTGAGAGGCTACCACTACTGCCTTTTCAAGCACCTGTGGTTTGGAAAGTAGTGATTGTATCAAAGGGGGAGCATTAGCCCTCCCCATTCCTTCCATAGGGGGAGGAGGAGGGAAGGAGATGCAGGGGGGGGTGGTGGTGGTGAGGGAGGTGGGGGGGAACCTGCAGCATCCTGGGCTTTTTGAATCAGCAAATCTGGACTGATACAAGTGGCCTTGTTTTTAGCTGCCTAAGGGCATTCACTAAACACATGTCCATATTCCTTGCATAAGTCACATCTGGAATGATTTGCACATTGCATTGTGACATGCCCCATTTCCCCACAGTTGCCACATCAGGGCTGATCACACACACTAGATAGATGAGTCCTAGAGCCACACTTATAGCATGCCCTAGGCTGCCCCCCATAAAAACAAACCCCTCTATCCCTTCCTAATAGGAAAGAATTAGGGATGTGTTCTATACTGATTCTGATTGTCTGAGTTTAATTTTATACTTCTATCCCCCTGTCCAAAATTGTTCTGAATCTAGGATAGGATATGGAGCACTCAATACTTCACATTTCTGTGAAAGCCAAAAGGTAATATCTTTTACATGCACACCCTCATTATGGAACATAACTGTCACAAATTTTATTAAAGATTTTGTTAAAGGAATCACCAAGAAGGGAGCCCATAGTGGTGAAAACTTTACTTGCCCATATCTATCCCAAAAAAGATCAAGAGCATGTGCAGACCTGAAACTTACATCAAAATTATCTTCCCCTGATATATTTATAAAGGAAAAGACATCCTTAGGGGAGAAATGAAGTGAATCCTTTAACAAAGTTTTCCCCACATAATACCTATCAGGTCTATTCTCTAAACCCTCTTTATAATGAATGCGAACAGCATTCCTTCTTGGAGCTGCCTCTCTTTTAGCTGTAGAGAAAAGTTCAGACATGACAGGCTTTTGAGATGGTGGTGGAGTGCTCTCTTCTTGTGGTGGAATAGCTCTAGAGGCAGACTTAGTACCTTCAAGAGTCTCAGACTGAGGTGCTTGTTGATCCATAGGCCTGTTAATAAAAGAAGGCTCTGGAGCTCCTGGCTGAATCTTAAGTTCCACAGGTTTAGTTGAAGTGTCCACCTGAACACCAGGTTTCCATACTGGTGAATTCTGAGAAAAAGTAAAATCAGTTTCCCATGTTGGGTCAGGAACCCAGGTACCTGATAAGGCCTGTTTCCATCCTGCTCCGGATAAGGCTTTCTCTGGCGACCAGGACTCCGATATTGAGTGTGAAGAAACAGTCTCAGATTCAGACCTTTGAGAAGAGACTTTAGGCACAGATGATTCAGTTCCTTTTATAATTTGTTTAAGAGGAGGTCTAGTTGGAAAGGTGAAATGCATAACCCCTGTTTGAGATTCTGGCGTGGATTGATATATAATATCAGGGGATAAAATAACTTCCTTTGTAGGAGGCATAAATGTCCCAGTAACTGGTTGCCAAAACACAAACCCTGCTGATTTACTAAGCGGGGTGGATTCAGTATGTAACACCTCTACAGATTTATAACTTTCATTTTTCCTCTGCAGTGTCTGTTTGACGATAGTACTTAAATACTTTCCTTCATACTACTGTGATGATAAAGGCTGTAGGCACTTGTTTGAAACAACATTAAAACTGCGAGCCTACTGTATGTTAAGAGGGTTAGTACTATTACAGTGCATAGCAGGAGACACTAGTTCCAACAAACCCTGCTTTGCAGAAGAGCTTGCAACAATTCTAGCAGCTGTTTCACTGACAGCGTTTGCAGTAATCATGACAGGGAGTGTCTCTGAAGTGGGCAGCAGCTGAGTGCTTACTTTTGCTACTGCACTAAGCTCCTTAACTGTCCCAAAGTTATCTGCACCCTTACAGGCCTCCACATTAGGTTTCCCAACCTCACGAATAGTTATATCTGTAGACATAGCTGAGACATGCTGTATTTGAGCAGAAGACTGTGAACTCAAAGGGCAACATAACAATGTATGAGGCTCTAGGCACTCGTTTGAAGCAACGAACATACTGCCAGCCTGTTGTGTTCCCTGGAGCGGTAAAGTCAAATTTTTAGAAGTAGAAATAAATGAGAAGGACTCACCAGAACCCCTTTGTTTATCATAAGAACCTTCAGTAGCCAGATGCACAGCCAAGTTAGATGTTTTAAAAGCAAGGCGCTCCTCCTGAGGTAGCGAAGTCTGTAAATTTGCCGTTGCAGCGTCTTGTAACATAGGAACTTTGTGACGATCATCCTCTGAAAATCCCATTGCTTCATGATAAATCTTTTCTTGTTCTGTTTTGATTTCACCATCTTGAAGGTCCTCCTCTTGTGATGCAGTGAAAGGTGAGGCCTTCCCTTCCACCAAATACACAACCTCCTCCTCCTCCTCCTCCGCCATCTTGGTCCCACAGGAAAATGGGTCCCCCTTGCTCACAGGAAGCAGAGTAGGGGAATTTCTCCAGTGTCCTGGCTAAATTTCCCTCATTCACTAAAAATACCACCAACAGCTTAATCTGGTTCAAGGTCAGTTGGCATTCATCTATATCCCCCTCCCCCGGGTCGTGCCTGAAAATAGGCAGGAATTGTCTAGTGCTCGTACCCGGTCAATAAAAACTAAATAAAATACAGCAAACCTATAGGGGAAGGAACCCATGTAACACTAATTGCCGATATCTCAGGAACCATAGCAGCTAGAAAAAAAATTCAAGTGTCATTGTAATCATGACAATGAGCACTGCTCACAGTTGCCTGAATCCATATCTTGCATCGTTTATGAGATATGGGCATCAAAAAGTGCAATGGGCACCACAATGTTATTCTATGGGGAAAATCTCAGCTTTGTGATGTCATATCTATGGAACCGCTTAATTCCCTAACACCTAAACAGCTTAATTCACACCTGTAGGGCATCCTCTCAATACCCTAAATATTTCAAGTAAAAGGACCAAACTGTTCATTAACAATGCAATGGTAAAGTTTTTAAAATCCTAGTCCGCAAGGTAGTAAAATCCTTGACCGCAAGCTCATGGACTTGGATTTTGACAGTTTCTGGACTAGGATCATTAGCGAGTCACAGTCGAAGAATTTTTGAATTTTAAAAAGCTATTTTTTGACCAAAACAAGCGAAACCATGGCTTTGTAGAGGGGGGTCACCCTGAACAAAACCCATGCCTCATTTGGCCCAAAAGTCACCCATGGAGAAAGCTACAACATTTTGTTTGGGGGAAAAAAATGAAAAACAAGATGGCAGCTCACGAACAAGGAATATTCTGTTGGACCAGCATCCTAGTCCCCGAGCTACAAAATCCTTGATTGTGAGCCCAATCTTTGCCTGAAAAATAACCATATAAATCTTGGAGTGAACTGAACATGCGCAGAACCCGAACATTAAAAATGTAATAACTTTGGAATGGATTAATATTTTTTCACCAAACCAATACTGGATTATTCCTTCAACCAACGTCTTTCTATATTCCAAATTTCAGACCAAAAGACCACACAATGTGGTCGCAGCACCATGGGCAAAAAACATGTCAAAAGTGGCGAAAAATTAGTTTTTAATGTTTTGCTGCACAGAAACCATAAGTCCAACTGAAACGCAACTTAGCAAACCAAGAGATCTATCATACCGGACCGCATTCAAACTTTTGTGCAAACTGAGTAACGGTTGCAAAGTTATTAATGCGCAAAATTGAGGTTTAATATTAAAGTGCCTACTAACCTTAATTATAGGGGCACAACTGTGCTCTATATAATATATGTATGTATATATATATATATATATATATATATATATATATATATATATATATATATATACAAAACATATCATACACTCCTTTAACGAATAGGAGGATGGGGGATGGGAAGATCAAACAAACAAAAAATAGGATGCAGGTTAGTGCACTATACTTCGAAGCTGTGTGTAAAGCAAAAAGGAAACCAACATGTAGTGCTGGAAGTGAGGTCAGAACATCACACACAATACTGTAGCATTAGTACAAAAAACAAAAAGCTTTATTTCAAAGTCTCATAAAATGCAGCTCACCGTCTTACAGTAGCAGGTGCTCAGGTGTTAGGCAGACATCACGGCAGATTCATGCTAACGTTTCTAGGGTCCAGAACATGAAAGAAAACACACACATGCTGGCGTCTCGTGGTGCCGAAATATATTATACGCTCCAGATGGCCAAAAATGACCCAAAAACTTCCCAAAAGGGACAAGCATATAAATTCAGCAGTGAGCTCTGATGATGACCTAAATCAGGTCGATACATAAGCGTTACTACCAGGAAGTACTGTGAGGAGGTGGTGTGCTTTTCTACGGCGTGCTTAAGTGGGTCTTGTAAGTTTTTTATGCTTAAATAGTTTTGTCATTTGGCTCTTTCATTGTGTCAGTGCTGAATTTATATGTTTGTCCCTTTTGGGAAGTTTTTGGGTTGTTTTTGGCCATCTGGAGCATATAATATATTTCAGCACCACAAGACGCCAGCGTGTCTGGAGTTTCTGTTTCCTTTGGCGTTATTGTTGCTGTTACCTTTACCATTTGTGTTTCCAATTGTGTTACCATGACCGTGCGCATTATGGTTTGCGTTTTTGTATGTGCTTGTGTTTGCATTTCTGTTTCCTTTGGCATTATTGTTGCTGTTACTATTACCATTTGCGTTTCCAATTGCATTACCGTGACCGTGAGCGTTACGGTTTGCATTTCCGTATGTGCTTGGGTTTGCATTTCTGTTTCTGTTTCCTTTGGCATTATTGTTGCTGTTACTGTTATCATTTGCATTTCCAATTGTGGTACCATGACCGTGTGTATTATGGTTTGCATTTCCATACATGCTTACGTTTGTGTTTCTGTTTCCTTTGGCATTATTGTTGCTGTTACCATTACCATTTGCATTTCCAACTGTGGTACCATGACCGTGCACATTACCAGTTGCATTTCCATACCCACTTTCATTTTCATCTCTGTTTGCATCACTGTTCGCTTTGGCGTCACTTTGCCCTTGCGTTTCTATTAATGTTTGCTTTACCATTTATGTTTGCATCACCTTGTGTTTGCATTGCAGTTACTGTTACTATGTGACAAAAAAAACATTCCATTCTCTGTTTATAGTCCTCATTCTCAAAAAGAAGGGACATTTATGGCAAAAAAATCCATTTAATGCATCAGTTATGGTTGTTCCACAGTGACAAAAGTGAGGAAATTCAATGTTAGGGTTGAAAGGCCCCCCCTTGAACCCCACCATCCCACCCCCCCAACCGGCATCAGGGTGTGCGTCAGGGTCATCAGTCCCAACTCTCACTCCATTCTCCTATACTTCACCACCTCAGCTTATCTACACATGGAATAGGGTGAGAGTTAGGGCCGATGACCCCAACATACACCCCAATGCTGGTTGGGGGGATGGGCTGGGGTGCAAGGGGGGAGCTTTCAACCCTAATACTGACTTTCCTCACTTTTGTCGATGTGTAACAACCCGAACTCATGCATTAAATGGACTTTTTTGCCATAAAAAGATATATATATATTATAGTGGCACAGTAGTGCCACTATAGTTAAGGTTGAGTACCCTATTTAAGGTTAAAGTGTGAAATTTTGCTGCTTAATAACGTTGCCACCGTATGATGGATTTGCCTGAAATTTGGCAGGCACAGAGTGGTGTCACATGTCTCTGAACATACTAAGTTTTGTAATGGTCAGATATATGGTTGTGGAGCTATAAAGCTCAATAGAAAGTCATATTTATGCTTTTTTGGCTCGTTTTTTGCTTGCACCTACAGGTCACACAGTTTGCACGACTGGTCCAAAACCTTCAGAGAACATGCAGACAGGGTCCCCAATGTGCCTTTTGAAGATTTCATGTAAAAATGTTAAATGGTTCGAAAGTTATTCAAAAAACAAGTTTCCCATTATAGTCAATGGAAAAAGTTAAACTATTCAACAGTGTCGCAAATACAGTTTTTAGTGTCACAAAAGACCCCTGTAGTGTCATGAGTCAGACATTATTTTTTCAGTTACTGGTCACAGAAATACTTGGCATATAAATTTAGGACCCTGTAGGGACACAATTCTTTTTGCGGTCACCTAGTTGAGCCCCGAGGATGCTAGCCATGTCTTTTTTTTTGGGGGGGGGGGGATTAAACACCCCAGAAATGTGTTTTTCAAATTTTTGTAAACTGTAGTGTCACAAAATAGTGTTGCACTTGCAACACTTTCATGATTTTTTTGCGAAAGTGTCGTGATTTGCGACACTACTTTGCTACACTATGCCCAAAAAGAATAGGAACTCTTTGCCACCCTGCTGCAAAAGAATGGTTTGGTCTTTTGGGCTGAAATTTGAAGGGAAGAAAGCCAAGATCTCACAGATGTTCCTTTTGGTAGTTTGGTGACAAAATATTAGAGGGATGCAAAGTTATGACACTCCAAATTTGATTATTTTTCTCATAGACTTAACATTATGGCGTCCGTCGCACCTTTCGGGGCCCGTATCTCGGAAACGCTTTGAGATACAGACTTTTCGGCAGAAAAATGCTTAGCCCCCTGGCATGGGGCTAAGTGCAAAACTAGCCAGGAAAGTAATACATTATATGAAATTTTAATTATTTTTCTACGTCATACGGTTCCTGAGATATAAGCAATTTAGTACTCCAAGTGCTCATTTTCTGCTCTGAGGCCCATTATTATGCATACATTCTTTGTATTCACTGTGTTTCTCAGTGCAGCTCTTAGGGGAAAAAAAGGATGTGCGCTTTCATTACTGTCACAGTTATCGTTTCC